>CM023102.1:35833229-37033229 GCA_013103745.1 Gardenia jasminoides
AATATACAAGTTTCTACCCAAAGGAAACTGAGATGTTAAGGTTGTGGATACAATTTCTATTGCAATTTAGCTAAACTTTAATCTTCGACCCTTATGACAGAAGGCCAAAAAAACAAATAAATGCAACTTATTGTTGAAAAAGAAATAAGATTCTGCTTAACTAACTTTACATCTTCAACAATGCTATCTCCTGGTCATCCAATTTATTTGAACAGCAACATTATTATTATATCTACGTTTAGACTAACATGTAAGGGATCAAGTGTGCACTGGTTTTGAGTAAAATTCAACTATCACAAAAAATGCAAAAAGTTGCTGAAAAAAAAGGAGCTAGTCAAAAAAATATTAATCTCCAGTTAATCATATATCGCGCAAGGTGATATTATTCATATTATCCACTTTCATCAAACACTTGATTCCTCACGACTAAGGGCTGCTGCCATAAAGCCAATGGGAAAATCCATTGATATATTATTTTGCTTGAATATTGTAAAACAACATAGGATTATTCACTGTTTATTCATCTACTTTTCTAAAACAGACAGAAAAATTGCCAATTTAGTTTCCAAACATTTTCACTTAAGCCATTTAGTCCTCGAAATTTTATCACATGAATTCGTCCTTAAGTAAAATTTCAGCTGATTGAGGGACCTAAGTACGCCACCCAAAACATGTATTTTGACGTGAGAGTTGACCAAGGGTATTTTGAAGCACACAAAAAAGGCTCTTTCAACTAGGAAATAAAAAATATAAATCATCCTGGGATCAAATCAATGTAACAAGAGATACAAGGTAAAGAAAATTGTTATTCCAAGAACTAGTCCAACCTCTCGGTTCTTGAATCCAAATGTCTCTAAACAACCTTGAATGCATAACAAATCAACATTTAGATTTTATAATGCCTAAGTTCATCTACAAATTGAGCTTCCTGGGAAACACCACATACAAGCTTGTAATGCTGAGGATCGAAGGCTAAGGTTGGAATACACAATCTGGTAGAAATTGTGAAGTCGCCATCACAAGAATCATGCAAAAATAAGGTCTCTTGGACTGCAGCAAATCCATCAAGAAGGTTCCATAGGTGTAGAAAATTACGTGGGTAATATGGTAAGCTAAATGGGCTTTAGTTATTATCAATGTTTGTAAAATTGTAATGGTTTTATTTTTTTTTATTAATTGATGGAATAAATTTGAATAATATATCTAGGCTTGCAACTTTTATGGTACCATCCTCAATGCCAGCATATACCAAGAACAATTACTGCTAAATTGTTATGGAAATTAGAAAGTTGAGTGGGGACAAATGTGGGATATAAAGATAGAAATTCAGAAATTGAAGAAAAAGCCAAGATCTTGTCATATGTACTAGTAGGTGGCTGCACTATATTAATGGTAACATGGGCTAACACAAGCAAAGGCTCGTGTCGGGACTGAAAAATGCTGCAATGGAAAGTAGTTTAGTCAGGAAAATAGCTTTTGGGCACGCTAGTCTATTTTAAAATTAACCCTGATCCGAGTACGATCTGAAGCACGTCAAGTGTACCTTATCCCTTTAAGCACTACGTATCTTTTGTCATAGTAATATATATATATTAAGTGTTTCAAAACATTCAACACATTTGAGATGCCTACTCATCTCCACCTTAGTAAGGCTCTAGTTGAGTTTTGAGATATGCAACAATATCCCAAGTCAACCAAAATGATGTTGCATTGAATGTTACGCTCTGTAAAGAAGCAAAATTAGCTGTAGTTCTTTGGGATGATAAATTCTATGCTATGACATGTAAATTCTCATTGTTGAGTTGGCGGAAAATTTGTGAGCTTAGCCTTAAATTTTAACAACCCACCCACCAACCACAGATGTGGGATTTCCAATTCAGCTGTAGTGTAAAGAAATAAAGTCACCCATGAATACAAATATGGCAATTCTCTATCAAACATTCACAGTGCTAATCTCTTAGGTCAACAAGTCAAACCAATCCCCACACAAAGGGAATATATACATCTGTTCAACCACAAAGGTCCAAAAAGCAATACAAAATGCTCATTGACCCATATTACAAAAGTAAGGCACAGAAAACCTCATCAATCAGACGGGCCTGATGGTCTACTGTCACCAACCGCTTCATCTATGCGAGTCTATGAGCTTGTATATATGCAACAATCACTAGTCATCGCGGAAATTTGACGCAAATTGAGAATTCATTTTGTGCTGGAACCTACTCTTTCTACCTTGTCTTGGTTTTTTCCCAAATTTGATCTGACAAACACACCATAAGCAACCATTTCGGGCTCCTCTTTCTCCTCCTCCAAGCCCCACTTGTTTTGGTTGACATGTCTTTATTGTGTCCTGAGCCCGGCTGCAAGTGAAAATGGCAACCTTCTCTTGTGTTCAATAGCTGAACATGTAGACTGCTGTTTCTCACCACTTGAAAATCTACAAAAAACACAAGGCAAAAAATAGTGGGAATTGATGTTGGTAAATAAAGCAAGAACTTCACAGATGGGATTATAACTATTTCCTGCTGAACAACTAGCTGTTTGGCCTCACACAGCCTGCACTACTAGAAACTCTTCATGAAACAAAGACTAGTCAATGTAAACAAATGATATATAACAAAGAGGGTTGTTATTCTCTTTTACTTGTGCTTGCTTGATCTGTACATATGGAAAAAAAAATAGAGAACACTCCATTGGCAACCGTAATAATGTTCAAACAAGTGATATAATGATAGTTTGTTGCTATAGCCTGTTGGACTCCATTAGTCCACCATCAAGTGGTGAGTTCTCGACTCTATTACGATATTTGGACATGTTCTTCTGATTTTGACCATGCTTTGACATTTGCCACTTGTTACTATTGAGCAGAATTATAACTCATGGCGTATATAACTACCTACCGTGAACCTTATATTCTTAAAGGACGATTGCCTTTGGTATGCCCTTTCTCTTTTGCATTTGCATTTTGATGCTGTGGAGTTCTTCCGCTCTTGACAATCAAATAGATTACTGCATTTTGAACTGCGTTCCTCCATTCGTGCATTTTTGAGCATTACAAGTCTCATTTTCTTGGAGTGGTAACACCCCATCCTTAGATGACTCTCTCCATTACATTTGGGCCGAAACGGAGAATAGCATGGTCCATAGGCAATAAGTATGCTTTCTTGAACCACAAATGTGCACATAGTCCTGGTGGGAATTTGTCAGTCATGCACAAACAAACCATGAGTGAGACAAGACATAAACACAGCATGCATTACTACAAGGGGTGCAAAATTTTGCATCTATCAAGATCCTCCCACCACAAAGGTTCCACCATACATATGAGTCACTTGAGTCTCAGATATGGGATGAGCAATATAAGTGATAGCAGCCTTTCGGTTTGGCCTTTTCAAGCCTCAACTTTTGGACAAATTAAATCAGTCGGTCTCTTCTTCGATTCGTTTTACCCGCAACCTCAACTCCATTCTAGATACACTTTCTAATAGTCTCAACATACCAAAAAATTGGTTTTTCTGTCTCTAAGATAATGAATTAAAACTCTCACAAAAGGTTGGTCTAAATGATATCACAATGCTTTCTCTAAATGTGACTCAGATCAATGTGCTGGATTTGTATCCATCAAATCAGCCTATGGTATTGTGATCATACTTTTCCACATAAACCACATTTCACTCTCAAACGCCACAGCGTGTATGATGATCTCGCCTACAAACCTAAGTCTTGCTTTAATTGATTGGGTCATTGATTTGCACCTTCTTCCTGTATTATGTGTGCGGTACCTCGGTGTACTCTTGGAATGAGTTCACTTGGTTGTTTACTGTGAAATCCCTGCCTGCCAAGATAGAAAGGATCCAAATAAAGTCACTTAGAAGACCATACATTTTTTTAAGTAAAATTAAGCAACTGTCATAAGTAGCAACTTTTATTTTGATTTGTCAAGAAAGAAACATATTTATTTGGCTAGTGGAATGCTAGAACAATAATAACAACTTATTAGTTGAACTAGTTATTGCATAGTCCACTCCTTGGTAAAACTGTGATGGCTCAAACCTAGCATGGCTGGGACAGATTGGATCTGTCTCCTTGCCAATCAAGGCAGGTGCCAAAACACCTTTACTGAAAAGGATGAAGCTAAATGGTAGGACTGTGCAACAAATTTTATGACTATTGATTGTCTTGTCACTATTAACCACCTTAAGATATAGCCAAAAGCTTACAGGTGGATAGCATATCAGTTAATAGCATTAAGGGCACCACTCAATCAACAAGATTCTAAGATAGACTGTGGTAGTAATTAGAGTCCATATGAAGTAATAATAAGAGAGCATTAGTTCAGCCTTGGTTACTTAAGACAAGTAGCAGGAACCACCATCCCTACATTGTACATTCATGAGTCAATGACTAATAACACCTATCCAGTCCTTGGCTATCATTGATTGCTGGTGGTAGAGGAATCACACATGACCAAGTTCACCGTCCAAATAAAATCAATATGAAAAGCTCATTAGTGTTTTGAAACACAAGCTTGACAAAATGATCATCTCACCAAATACAGGCTTACCGGTCATGATAAATGGGGTCTACAAATGAACTCCTGGACAATGCTTGTAAGTAACAAATATGGTCGCGCTGCACGGTCGCCCATGAATAAAGTGTTAGTAGCCTATCGCCTATCGGTGATGATCATATTTACTTTTCCATAAATGCCTGAAGTCAAAGTCACTTCAGAACTCCGAACCCCAGCACCAATGGGTTTTACAATCTCTACTGCACATGCAATAGGATATAACCGATCGGCCATTGGCATCAATTTTCCCTTTGGGTTGAGGACATGTAGACCACAGTGTATGTCTACATTTTAATCACTTTCAACAATTACAAAATGCTTCTTTAATGCTTTCTGTATATATAGTCTCCTAAAATGCTGCTTATTTACATTACCATTACAATAACAAGCCCAGTATGATCAGTTATGCAGCTGACTCTTCATAGCTTGCACATATTATTTGTTTATAACTGGGATCAAAAGCTCTGTGGATTCATGAAGGTCTACTTCGATCTCTGTGATGTTAACATTCCTTCAGGTGACCTTTATTCTAGCAATTCCATCTACACCTTTTATTCGGTTGAAGGAGAAGTCCATGGTAGTATCACTTAGAAAACTTAGATTAGCAACTTGTGGTAAAGGTCCTACCTTAATTTGCTTCTGCAAGGTGGTCTATGGATTTAAAAAAGACATTATTGAAAGACATCATACTTTCTTTGAAACATAAATGTACTATCAACACTTTTTCATTTTGTGCATTCGACAATTATTTCTTAATGTACGCTAATTTCTTTGCACTTAAATCTTTTTTACCACATTTTGCCTAATAATTCACATGCCTCTTATCATCATTTGCAAAACAGCAACTTAGTTGTGTGTCATGCCGCGTTGGAGTCACGAACCCTTACATCTTGACTTTCTCCTCTTTGCATATATGTCGGAAAGACACTTTGAATTCTAATGGCTTTGATTCTTCATACACTTGAATATATTCTCCAGCTTTCCGTAGCAATATTTTGTTTGAATGTTCTTGTAATTGTTTTTTTTTGTTCCTTTTCTGCATTTATTCATTCCCTGCTTTAGTAGCAACTGGTTCTACCTTTTCCTTAGCGCTGTTTCAAGCTCTTCAGCACCACACACATTTCAGAAAAAAATCTCTTATCTTCAATACACCTCTACCCTCCCAAGTCATATCCCGTTGACCGACTTTTACCTAAGAAGTCGGTTGTGCATCTGCTATTAGCCATCTTTTGTTTCTCAGCCTTCATTGCTTACGGTGGTTTCTTCAAATGTGGTGGAATCCTCAAATGCGAGTATCAGCATTGAAAAGTATGTTCATTTGAAACACTGGTCTGCAATATCGACATCTGACGTGATGTTGTCAATATAGTATCTAAAAGTCGATATAAGAAATTCTTGCAATTCACCTCAATCTCCTGTATATTGTTTCAATGCAGCAGCATATCATGGCATTATCCTTACGTCCTGTATTCTTGGAAGCTTGAAATCACAATCTCTTGAACTCATATATACATTTTACTTTTCATGTATAACCAGCGGAAACAATGAGACTATATACAACCTTTGTTCCTGACCATCTGGGACCATACTTACCCAAATGTTGAATATTAGTTGTCCAAGGATATACCCTATAATACATTTTATTGTAAAGAATCCTTTTACATGCTCCTGTTTTATGTTTTTCTTACACAAAGAAAAAAAAAAGGGTGATTGTAATTAGGCTTGGCGTGCTTATACGACATCACCTTACCCACAAATCGAATGAGTATATCTCTTTATATCAGATTTTCACCATTAAAGGGACCACACGAAGAAGTAATAAAGGCTTCCTGTAACCTTAATACGAATACCCAATGGTTAGTTGTGCCAAAACCATTAGTTGTAAACTATAAAATGCAACCGAACTATATTTCAACAAGCGGTAGTAGTAGAGGGCAAATATCGAGCTTTTTGGGAAAAATTTCCAACTTCAACACTTATGAGCGGTCCGAAGAACTCATCGGACAATACTACCTACTGCACATACAGTTGCTATCTTCTCTCCCAGCATCTTCCTCTCCAACTGTATTTGGGTTGAATCTACAATAGTTCTCTGCTAAGGTGTTGTTTCATGAATTTAGTCAAACGCTTAATTTGATGAGTGCCGCTCAATTTTGTATCTAGTTCCCAATCCCCCCCCCAATTGGTCCAGTCAAAGTGTCCTCCTACTGAGCCTTTTATCAAGGGTCACGAAATGGGTCCTCGATTTTAAGTACCTAAGACTTGGGACTTAAGTACATTTAGAATCTATACACTTGAACCAATTAACGAGAGGTTTTTTTTGCAATTGATTTAAACCAGATACAGATGAGTTTGGCTGTGTGTCATGGGGACTATTATTATTCCTTGATTGGGAGGATGTGGAGAAGTTCAATAGATTTTCGATTTTCTTTCGAGGATAGTTCAATAGATTTTAGCAACAGAATAAAGACAAGTGTGGAAGTGGGAGGAGAGAGAAGTCACAAATTAGGGTTCATGTTCTGCCACCTCCCGCCTGCTCCTATACGTGAAAAAATGTCACTTCAAATTCAGAATTCGCCTTCATGCCCTCCTTCATAACACTAAGAGGAATTCCTTTGCGAGGGATGCGCTGAAGCTAACTCAAATCGAGATGAAATAGGAATCCTGTGAAGCCCATCACATTAGAGAGAGATAGAATATTATAATAAGATTTTGGTATTTGCAAGAACAAAATGCGAGATTAGTACTTCATGGACAGAATCAAATCCTATCTGCAGAAAATTTCATACGGAATTATGGGCGTAATCGTAATTTAAATGGTTAATTTTATTTGTTGTTGCAGAATGCTGACGGATTCGTTTCTTACTAGAAATAATTGTTCAAGTTTGCTAGACTTGCGTGCTATGTGGGTATATGATCCTCCGGTATGATCGTATCGGGAAATTTTATGAGAGTTATAAGAGATGTCGAAAAAGCTTTGAGAATAACAGTGGGGACAAAGTTGGAGCTGAAAGGGATGAATATTGAAGCGGCATTGGTAGGACATTTGCATTTTATTACTAGCGGTGTTTGTCAACCTTTACTTCTAAAGAGAACACCTCTATTTGATCTGAAAAGTACTATTTAGAGTTAAAAAACTAGAAAACAAGTAACTTACTTGGTCTGGGATATTGTTTAGTACATTGGTTTTGGTGGCTCCTAGGTATATTTCTGGATATATCTAATTTGATTGATAGTTGATTATGTTAAGTGGGATTGACAATTTAAACAAATAGTCGTCCATATTTCAGAAAGAAAGTGTAGTGTAGTTGTTGTTATTGTATTAGAAATGGGCCAGATACAGGTCATGCTTATTGTCATGTAATGAAGTTGTTTCTGCTTGGTTTGCTTGGACAAGAAATTTCAACATAGTTTCTTGTAGGCTGTCTTAAATGTCTAATAATCCAGAACCAACAAGATGCATAAAACTTGTGCTGTGGAGAAAATGTTCGTTGTCATTTCATAACAATAACTAGAATTCCAGTGGTGCCTTCCGGTTGTGGCAGGATGCTAGCAGCATTTAGTGAAACAGCAAGTAGGCCCACATTAGTACCTAGTCAGTTCGTGAATCAATGCACTATTCACTGATCAAAATATTGTCATCAACAAAAATCAGCTAAATAATCATCCATTGCTAAACAAGTTGTAGTTAGAGTTAATCCCCACTCAATAGCAGCAGTTTCATAGCATAATTAGTCATTAATTCAGTGAAGTTGGAGCTCCAATCTCTTGTCATCATCCGCTCATCAATGTTCGAGCCTACAACATGTATTTAGTACATATTCTTATCAAGAAATAATTGACCAAATCAAGCTCTCCAACATGCCTCTTAACTCACTTTTGTTTTGTCCGTTTCTCCAACGATTCAACATAGGGGCCATATGCATCCATTGCTGCCTTCTCCTTCTCCATGATGATGAGTGGGACATGTTTTCTATAATGTCAGCTCAACAAATGGAGCATTTTACCTCCTTCTTATTACCTTTCGGAAGTTGCTGGGGAGGCGGGGCGTTATGTCAATGATCTCACTTGCAATTCTTACGCATTTACTAGGAACTATAAAAGGAAAAAAATTAATAATTATAGAGAAGGAAAAAAAATGAAAACAAGGAATTAATAGCATTACAAAGAGGCAAGAAAAAAAAGAATATGTTCTTAGAATGAAGTGCAGCATAACCATCTTCTAGGGTGTCACTGTTATCTACAATGTCACTTGCATGGTATTCTTCAATTGGCTCGATAACATCCTCATGAATTGGCTTTCCTACAAAACAATGAATAAATAAATAAATAAAAATAGAAAACTAAAGAAATAAAAATGGATAGAGTGTAGCTCAAATATAGATATTTAGTGAACAGTAGAGACCATTTTGCTTTGCCTCTCCAGCACTTTGATCATTCGTAGTAGATTTTGAACATGATCTTTTATTGTGCCCATACACACATATTACACTTTTAGAGTTGAAGAAGGTCCCCTACTGCTGCTATGACCAAATAATTGCTAAAAGGGGTTATTGTCAATTAGCATTTTTGGATGGCATGGCTTTCTCATGACATTTGAGCAACTTAGTGTACTCGTCACTCTAGACAACCTAGTCACTCCCTTAGAGTTGGGTCTAGACTTCGTCGTTCCCTCCCTCCTGCTTTCTTGGGTCTACCGAGCCTGTTCTTAGGAGCAACACTAGTGCCTTATCCACTGATTTCCAAGCATTTGGTCCACTTATTGGACCCATGTAGGTTCATGCGCATCAAGAAATGCCTCCCAGAATAACTATGCACATATTTCTCAAGATCTTCTCCTATCAAAGAAATACAACCGCGATGGTAACAATGGTAATCAGTCAACTCCCACCTTCTACAAGTGCAAGTGATTTGCCAAGGTCCACCATGTTCCACCATGAGTATGCTTCACTTCAATTTTTTTTTTATCGGAGGAATGTTGCAATATTTGTGCAGCCTCAGGTCTTGGCATTTTCAAGTTTTTTTTACGGATTTTTTGGACACATTGCATTAGACCTTTTTTTTCATCCATTCTCTTTGTCCAGGTCTCTCCATTAGATAGATCCTTATGTTCTCTAACAAACCAAGAATTGGCTTTTCTCTAGCCTCGAGAATGACGAGTTGAAACTCTCTCGTTGTTTAATAGAGATGTCACATTTTGGTGCTATCCTAAAGTGTGACCTTGATGATGACTTGGATGAGTATTGTCCACAAGCCGTTTGTATGCATGTTCGTCATGTTTTACAAAGCCTCCATCTCAGTTCAAACATCCTAAAGGTATGAAGATCACACACAAGCCTAAAATCGTCCTTAATTGTCGCGGGATGCAATCTCTTCATGTTATTGTTTGTGGAAGGTTGGCGCATAATGTCTATGTTCAACACCTCGGAATCACCTCTTGAATGGCTAATTCAAGCCCTGTCCGCTATATCCACCCATCACAATCAATAAACAAAAAAATTATCAGTTTTATCATGCACAACAAGGATGTAAACAAGCAAACAGAAATTACAAAAAGCACTTCTAAGCCAATAGTACGCTTTTGTCTATCACTAATAAATGTCCAACTCTTTTGCTCATGATTAAAGATCATATTTCAAAATTCAATGAACCATTTCCATGAATTCTTATTTTCCCCTCAACAAAAGCATATGCTATGGGATATAGGCAGGTCATTTACATCAATTCCAACAGGGTTAAAGCTCCCGGGATGAGGACCTTTTCAAATGACATCCATCTATGCCAATCACACACCTGACAGACACAGCTTTCGAAACCTCTCTTCACTTCAAAACAAATATAAAAGTCTTTGAAACCTTTCCTTACCACTAATTTGTCGATAGATGTCTCCATATGGGTGTAGACCTGGATTTATATCGCAACTCTTCACAATAGTCCAGTCTTGAGTATTGCTACTTGGCCATGTATCAGGCTTTTGCCTTCATGAACATCTTATATTTGGTCTTACATTGGATATATTCACATTGAGCTCCAAATGCACCTTGTCCTTGAATTCAGCAACTATTATTTTCCTATTAGTCTCAAGAAATCCATATAGTGTCTAGACAAGAATCACGGGGTGACCGCTTGTGGTAAAAAAAGTCCCCCATATTGACAATGTGGTGGTCCCATAGTCCTAATCATAAAATGCCTCCGTGTATGACTCACTCGTTGCCAGCTGTGCATAAACAATCCAACCACATGTCTCCAACTTTGCATTTTGCCCTCATTACTACTTGTATCATTCTTGCCCAATAGAACTCTTTTCCCCATTTTATTGAATAGAAGTCAACAGCCTAGTTTGAAGATATTCTTATCATCAAATAGTAGTAACATACCTAAATTGGGTCTTATGTCTCATTCGGTTTGAACCTCACATATATTGGTTTCTTCTTCCTTAAGTCTCAAACTGTTTTCATTAGATGAGTCACTCTTGCTATAGTTCTTCCGAGTTCATGGATGCAGATTTTTCACTAGAATCTGGTCACTCATATATGTCAAAGTTAGCCCATAGCTTTGAAAGCATCACTTTGTTGCCTCGATGCTTTTTCCTTGATGCTTTGTTGTCATTTTTGAAGGAACCAATTTTAGTCTTCCACCAGATTTTGCTTCTTCCTTCCTAATGGTTTCAAGTTTTTCCATCATAGCACCGATTTGCAATAGAATTCTTGAAAATCAAATCATCTTCATCTTTACTAAAGTCAAAATGGCTATCATTCAAACTTTACGCCTTGGAGATTGGATTGCTTATCATAATCATCCATACAGCAAACCTCTACTTGCTCAATAGCTTCAACAGAGTGCCTTGTAGTATCTCAAATGTGGTTGAGTTATCAAAAGCAATATCAACATAAAATGTACTATCTTGCAACATCAACCCTCTGGAATATGGAATTGATTTGAGCATCTCTTGCGCCATCCACACATCTGATGGGATGAGTCTCTATTACATCTGATTAAGCTCTCATCAAATTCCAAGCCTATACTGCCATGTACGCAACATTCCCTTCACTTATCTATTTGGCAAATTTGAGAACATCATCTTGACAGAACTTTATACATCATTTTAGGATTTTCCATGTGCAGAAAAATGCATAAAGCATAAAGGTTGATTTTTTTCATAGTGTTTGCAATCATGCCTTCAAAGTCTTCCATACTACCCCCAACACTATAATTTTTCTTACGGTGGTTCAAAATATACCCACCATGATAAATATTCAATGTAAAGCAACCCAAATTTTGTACTATTATTTTTTTTAGCAGGCAACAAAACAAAATTTACTAATTAATAATCATTCTGTCACTATTTGGGAAACATGAAAGTAACACCATGCTGCAATTTCTAATTAAAGGAACCACATGAACAATCACCATTAAAGTATAAAGGGACCATAGACCAAAACCGTTTTATAAACCCACTATGTTGACATCTAGGCATAAAAAAAGTCCAGCTTCCATTTTTTTTTATTTCAACACTAATAACTACATTAAACATCGGTATATATATACATTTTGGAATCTTCCCAAATGAGATCATAGATTATTGAACTTACCCGAACTACTTGCTTCATTTTTCTTTTCGGTTTGATTTCTCTCTGCTGCTTTTCATCATGCTACTCATGCTCTGTTCATCGCCGAATCCCACGCGTTTGATCGTTCTCCGTCATCTCAATCGAGGCCCTTGATTTTACATCGGCGATGTGCCGTATTTAGGCTCTCATAGTTAGCTCACTCTAATTAGTTCAATTGCTTTGGGATTTGGGAGTTTTACTCCTATAATGTGTTTGTATTATTTAATTGCAGAAATCTATTGAACTTCCTGAAATGCCCTACGACCAAAATTCGGCGAGAATATACGTTTGGGTGAAACAGCGCCAGCGTAATAGGGTCCTAATTGGCGGGGACTATCTTAGTTTGGGACTAATTCAGGTAAAAAAAACTTTTGGGACTAAATTGGCTCAAGTGATAAATTAGGCGGGACTTATCTTAGTTTGGGGACTAAGATTGGCGATTTTCGAAGGACTTAATTTATGTGATAAAACTTCAAGGACCAAATCGGCTTAGTGAAAATGTTTGAGACTAAATTGTGATTTTCCTAAAACAGACGAGGGACTTCTTAAATCGGTACAATCAAATCACTGTATTCCACAAATGGGGACAAAAGTTTTATTAAGCTTTTATGTGCCTTTATTGTCATGCTGTACTGTGATCTTTGAATTGTAGGTTGCATATTACTGAGTTCAAGTAGCTGACACTTCCAATGACTTTGTGTATCTTCTTGGTTGGTTGTATTAGACTGGTCAGCGTAAAATGGAAATGGATACTCCACAAGATTGTTTGGCATGCTAGCAATTGTTCCAGTGACAAGTCAAATGCTAGGGAAAATCTCATGTTCTTTCCTTCAGAGTGAATTGTTGATGAATATTTTTTTGAAGTGAATGATGATGATTTTTTGTGTTCAAGTAAGAATCTATAAGGAGCGTGTCTAATGGGTGATTTATTAGGGTACTCATTAAGATATATTTCAGGTATTAAATTTTTGAAAATGCAAATTAATTGGGAAAAGATGTATAAATGCAATGGAACTTAATAATTGTTAACATATATATATATATATATATATACATATATATATATATACATACATATATATATATATATATATAAAGATATATGAACCACACATACATGATAAGGCTCGGTGAAATTTTAATGTCATAATGAGGTGCCCAATAGACATTAAAAAAATTCTTTATAAATAAATTACATGCCTAATGTCTCTACCGACCAATGGTTGGTTTGAGAGTTCAGTTTGAGAATACTTCAATCTATATATAGATTGACATTTTGGAAAAGGAAATATACAATGGTCACCGGATGGTATTCTCTATTAATTTTTCTTAAGGTAGCCACTTGTGCATGGTGTGTCCCTTTGTAGGACTTTGATAAACAATCTTAAAATTTTATCGCAGGGCGATGATAAATACTTCTGTGGTGAACGTAAACAGGGCTGTGTTTAGAAACAAAGCAAAAATTTTCCTATCTTCTTATGAATTAGGTAGAATTCTAAAACTTCCTATTAGAAAAATTTCCTAAATTTTAACACTGTCATTGTATATAAAAGAAATTTAGTTAGGTTTTCCTAATAACAAATTTCACAAAATATAAAAGAAAAAAAATCCATCTGAATATCACGTGTCATACAAAGTTTCCATTTAAAAAAAAAAAAGGTTCAGCTGCTTGTATTAAAGGGTTAGGGTTCCAAGACAGTAGAGATCCTGGAATCAAATACTTCACCTCCCTCTAACTGTAAATCTCACCTCTCTCATGCTGAAAAAATTTAAAAAAAAAAAAGAAAAGCTCAAGGGTATGTAGATTCTTGGTCCAAGGCTCCAAAAAACAAATAAATATACAAAATATAGCCATGATGCAAAATGTCGATGGTGAGGGGGTAAGATTTTTAGCCAAGTTTAATAAAGGGAATAAAATTCAGAGGTGAACAATGATATGAAGAAAAAGCGTGATTCTTTCTTTTGGGTCTTCATACAAAAAAGTGATCATCCCTTCTGGAAATCAGATAACAGCAGCATCCAAAAGAATGTCCATCCGCAGTTCAATTCAAAGAATCTCCAAAAAAAAAGGCCTTCATCCATACTTTTCAGCACAAGGATTTTGGTAGTCTTTAGATTCAAGTTTCTGTCCAAATATTTCAAACGTTACTCATCTTTCTCAATGTTCAAAAAGTACCATTTCATCAGAAAAAGAACCGGCCATCTCTCTCTCTCTCTCTCTCTCTCTCTATCTTCTAGAAGGGAAAAGAAAGGAAAAAAAGATCATGGGAGGGAATTTGTGCTTTAATGGATTGTTACTGAAATAAGTGGGCCCTTTAATTTGATCTAATTGACCCAAGTACAGAAATGGGTCAACCTGATAACTTGGGTAGACTAATTTGGGGTTAGCCCGTTTGTCCCACGCAATTATTTCAATTTTAGATGAACAGCTAATATTTCTTTATTCTGAGAATCTGAGTGAGGTCTTTTTGCGTACTAGGGAAGTATTTGAAAATAAACCACCATTCTACTTTGAAACAAGTCGAGATCCGTTCCATGAAAATAATAATAGATTGAATACAATACATGTCCAGCATGATATATGTGGCTTTAGAGGTCAGGGAGGCCTCGGTCCAATGGTTAAAATTGAAACTCCAAGATTTAGAAGGGAGAGAATAAGTGCATTTAGAATCTTGTATTATATTACATTATTGTATTTGTTAGAGTAAAATGATGTATATGAATAATAAAATATTTGATATATAGTCAGTCAAATATTATGATGTATTTGTATATCAAAAATTCAAATATGAAGAATGATTGGATGGAATCTCACAAAACACAATTGTATTGAATCATTGTCTAATATAGAAGTTCTAGATTTAGATCAATTATCCCTCCCACTTCTTAAAATCCCATCTCTCTCTCTCTCTCTCTCTCTAAATATATATATATATATATATTTACATATATATATATATATATATATATATATATATATATATATATATAGATACCAATATCAAGTATTATCAGACATAATTTTCAGTAAATATTTGCTCTAGTTGCCTTGGGTCATATTATTCTCTAGTAGACTAATTTTATACACTCCCTAAATATAAAATTTATATAAATTTTTAGTTTTATACAAACGAGTCTAAAGGTTTGAGTCTTTTGACACAGAAAGAGTGCGTTAAAATTTATGAGCTATCATTAGACACATGACATGTGTGTGTGTGTGTCTATATATATATAAAATACAGTTGCTTGTGCAAAGATTTTGTTACACTAATCCAACCTATAAGATTAAATCATTTGTGAAGGTCTTTCAAAAAAAAAAAAAAATCCAGTTACACTAATCCAACCCAACAAGAGTTTGAGTCTCTTGTTGTTCCTGTCTCTTAACAATCCAGTTCCCTTACAGAATCCCATCCATTCCTCTCTGCTGCAAAGTTACTGCTACTAACCTTCTCAAATACAGAGTTAAAGATAGAAAATTGCCGAAATATACACCAAAATCTTCTTTCAAAACCTGCATCATATAAAACGTAGCGTTCTTCAGCACCAGAGAAAGGGGTAACCATTCCACCATCTACCAACATTCCATCGACAAAAAATTAACAAATTTTGCAGAGTAAGTAAAAAAAAATCAGTAAAGACAAAAAAATATGATTTGAGATTTTCTGTGAGATTAATCCACCTATGATTTTCAATGTTCTATGTTAGCTTACAGGTGATCAGACAGGAAGAATATCATACAACCTGACAAGAATATATCCTCAGAGCACAATACCTAAATAACATGACAGAAAAAAGGCTTGATGGCAAAAGGCTTAAATGAGTTCAAACAGTTAAAAATATAGGACAAAATGAAAAGAGCATCCATGCAAGTATACTTGCCAGTCAAAGAGAGTCAAATTGGTACAAGATGAAAGTGAAGGCAGGTGAATACACTTGTTTCTAGATAAGTAAGAACATAATCAAATTTCTGTTAGGTTGAGTTATAATTGGTAGGTGAGTGTAAATATCAATTTAGGATTTGAATGTGTATCTATTAGTGGTTCATGGGTGGATGAGTGTTATACATTAGTGGTTGATATCAATTAATGATTGATATCAATCAATGAGTGATTATGGTGGCGGACATTAATTCTTGTAAGCCTATAAATGGCATTTGTATCATTGTTTACTATGAAGAAATACAAGAGAAAATTCTCTCAAACTCCTCTATAGTTTCTCTCTAGATTTTCATTTTGCTAACATGGGATGGAGGCGGGGATTCTGGGATCTCGCTCAAGGACTACTGATCTAGTTATAGACAAGAACCATGGCAATCATCTGCACTAATGGAAAGGTGGGAGAAGACCGAATGACATAGTTACGGAAGACTTAGCCCGAGAATGGTGGAAGTCTTGAATAGGTGTCGGAATCCCACAGCGGTGATTCCTCAACCACTTTCCAGTTGGCATTAGGTTAGATGATACTAACTATGCCTTGTGGTCCCAAATGGTGAGATGTACATCTGGCTAAGGGGACAGTGGGATACATCAATGGTGAGTAGGGGTGTGCATGAATTAAATCGGTGGTGAACTATGAATTGAAATTTTTTGAAATTTGGATTCTAGAAATTTCGACCATTTGATTTCGATTCATCAATTCGATTTAATTCATTTGAATTGAATTGAATTGAATTCACCGAATCCACCGAATTCGGTACCTTTTTATGTTTCTAATTTTTTTAAAAAAATTTCTGATATGCTAAATAGCCTAATTTAAATAATTAAATAATTAAACAAATATTAATTATATATAACTAACTTAATTAGACTTAATCTTATTATATAGTATTAGTCACATGTATTATTTTTATATTAATATATATATTATTTATTATTATATAAACAAATTTGAAACTGAAATCGGAACTTCCGATTTTGATTTCGATTTCAATTTCGAATTATGAAATCAAATCGAAATTATTTTAAAGACTCAAATGAATTGAACGAATTAGCCCAAATTAATCAAAAATCAATTAACTTCAAATTCCGATTTCCGATTTCAAATTTCAATTCATTTGAAATCGATTGGGTAAATCGAAAATTTTCTCATTTTGCACCCCAATGGTGAGCTTCTCAACCTTCACCAATCCGACGGTGGTGGTGAGATTCTATCGTGAATGGATGGTTGATAAATAACATGGACCCATTCTTGATCGGTACCTTCATTCGCTACCAATGACAAAAGCGGTATGGGATCTTTGCTGCTACCACATACTTTGATGGGGCGATACATCCCAACTATATGATTTGAGGCAAAGGTGACTAGGCAAACAAATCGGTGGGCGATTGAGAAGTACTACAATGACCTGAGGGCTTGTGGAGGAATTGACTTTCGTCGCCGAACCGATGGAATGTGTTCCGATATCGGTAGATATAACTCTCATCATGGGAAGAGAGGGTATACACTTTCTTGATGGGTTAAATGACCGACTAGACCATATTCGCAGTGATGTTCTGCGGATGAAACCATTTCCATCGTTAGAAGAGGCATGCATATGTCGGAAGGACGATGAAGCGATCGGTGATGCTAACGGAGGAGATAATCAATCGGCATCGTCATGGCATCAAGGGGAAGAGAATGATCATAGTACCGGGTTGAGCCGCGATGGTAGAAGATAGTACTATTCGCATTAGAAAGGACATACACAAGAGGCGTGTTTCAAACGCATAGGTATCAACATGGTGGAAAGAACGCAAAGGATGAAATCGACGGGTTGATCGATTGAATGTTGCTAATCAGAATGGGAGCCCCGAAAAAGTGGCTATTGTAGCAGCCGATACAACAACGACTACCGTCTTAGCTAACATTGCCGTTGCCTTCCAAGTTTTCGACAATCAAAGGTGCGACTTATCCAAATCAGCGTGATAGTAGGTTGGATTGTCCGATTGAGAACCGATCATATGGCGTATGATCCTAATGATTTCTTATTAGTCACTCAGCCAAGACGGTAAAAAATTTCTAATGCCAATGGTGTTCAGTATCCAGTTGTAGGAGCTGGAACTGTTACTTTATCTCCATCTCTATCTCTACCAAATACTTTGATGAATCCCTCACTATCAAATAAGCTACTATCAGTAAATCAAATAACTGCTGATCTTAATTGTGTGGCACTAATGTATCCAACCTTTTGTCTTTTTCAGGAAATTCTCACCAAGGAGATAATAGGTCGTGGTACTAGGAGGGGAATCTATATTACATTGATGATTTGATGCAGGTAAAACCAATCGGAGGAGTCGATAACACCAAGGCGAAAATCACGTGGCATCGACTAAGACATCCTTCCTTTGGGTACATGAAGTATCTATTTTCAGATCTCTTCTCGAGTATCAATACTGCCGATTTAAAATGTGAGACATATGTATTAGCCAAAAGTCATAGGGTCCCATGTCCTACTAGTTTACATAAGTCTGATACTCCTTTTGCTTTAGTACACTCTCATGTTTGGGGGCCATCCCCGATTACTTCATCTATTGGAGTTCGTTGGTTTGTCACTTTTCGTGACATGTTTCGAATGACTTGGTGTACTTGTTGAAACATAGAATAAAGTTCTTGATATTTTCAAAAACTTTTATTCCATGATTCGTACACAGTTTTGAACTACAGTTAAGATTCTTCGATCTGATAATGGTGGGGAGCTCGATAATCGGCCGCTACAAGAGTTCTTTAATACTAACGGTCTGATATATGAAACATCTTGTACCCAAACTCTACAGTAAAATAGAGTAGCTGAAAGGAAGAATCGGCATATTCTTGAGACAGCAAGAGCACTACTAATCGGTGCAAATGTTCTGTGTCGATATTGGCCCGATCACGGTAACAACCCACTGGCGAATAGGTTACCTTCCAAACCTATCAACTTTCGACCCATTGGAAGCATTGTCTCAATATTTCACTCTGCCATCGATCCTGATGCTTTCAGCACCAGTGTTTGACTGTGTAGCATTTGTTCATCTACACAAGAATCAACAGAGTAAACTTAATTCTTATGCTGTTCGGTGTGTCTTCATGGGGTATGCAGTGCATAAAAAGGGTTATCGGTGCTATGACCCGACCACCAGTAAGATGTATGAGACAATGGATGTTACATTCTTAGGATCAAAGACTTATTTCTCATCAGTATCCAATTCTTCCCTTCAGGGGGAGATAAGGGATATGAAAGGAAAGAATTGGCCAGGATTAGTATGGCCATCTTAGCCGTCTTGGACTACTAGTGATAGGGTTACTATAGATTCTCCTACCAATAATACTGATGATGAACGTACTGATGATGCTGCCAATACTGATAGAAGCACTAATGAGCATGATGAACGTGCCGATAAACGTGCCGATGATGCTGCCAATTTTGATAGAAGCACTAATGAGCATGATAACGTGCTGATATTGGTGGTATTAATGACCTACCATTTGCGATATGATCCCTTCCTCCGGTGTATCGGCCATATATCTCCGAGAATATTCACGGGTAAGTACTCCTACCGCCCTACTTAATCACGGATAATCCCGCAAAATATATATTACGATTCAATGCGTGGCAAGCCACCGCTCGGTTATTCTCGAGCTTGTGTCAAAGCGATCAAAATATCCTATTATCAATTATATATCCACTTACGCTATCGAATCTCTTGAAGCCTTTGTGAATAATTTGTCATCGGTCCGAGATCGATTGATGTGCATGCTACGTTGGAAGATCGGTTGGACTCAAGCAATTGGGATGAAATGTTAGCATTGCGTAAGAATAATCGATGGACTTTGGTCTCACTACCAGATGGTAAGAAGACGGTGGGTTGCAAATGGGTCTTCACAATTAAGTACAAAACTGATGGATTAATTGACAGATATAAAGTTCGGCTTGTGGTCAAGGGGTACACTCAAACTTATGGGATCGATTATCAGGAAACGTTCTCACCAGTGGCTAAATTGGACACAATCAGAGTACTCTTATCTATTGCAGCAAATTTGGATTGGCCATTACATCAGTTTGATGTGAAAAATACTTTTTTACATGGAGATCTTGAGGAAGAAGTCTACATGGATATTCCAGTAGGGTTTTCTATAGCACCAGAAACAAATGCAGTGTGCCGATGACAGAAAGTATTGTATGGACTGAAACAGTCACCAAGTGCTTGGTTCAGCCGATTTACTCTTGCTATGAAGAAATATGATTTTCAACAGAGTAATGTCGACCACACTCTTTTCTTGAAGTATCGGCAGAAAAAGTAACTGCTCTAATAATCTATGTAGATGACATGGTTATTACAGGTAATGATGAAGAGGAGATCTCTAGATTACAGGATCAGCTGGCTGCGGAGTTCGAAATGAAGAATTTAGGGAATCTCAATTACTTCTTGGGAATTGAAGTGGCAAGATCAGCACAAGACATCTTCCTATCACAAAGGAACTATGTACTTGATCTTTTGACAGAAGTTGGACTCTTAGGCGCAAACCTTGGATTGTGCGAGAACCACATATTGGGAGATTACCCAAATCAAAGGCGGCCGAGATATCGAGTTAGTCGGTAAATTGATCTACCTATCACATATTCGACCCGATATTGCCTATGCAGTTAGTGTGGTTAGTCGATTCATGCATTCACCAACTAATCAGCACATGGAAGCTGTGATGAGGATCCTCCGTTATTTAAAGGGTTCTTCTGGGAAGGGTCTTTTATTCTCAAAGAATGGCCATCTCAATATTAATGGCTATACTGATGCCGATTGGGCAGGAGATTCCACCAATCGAAAGTCGACTTCAGGCTATTTTACCTTCATCGGTGGTAATCTAGTTACTTGGAGAAGTAAAAGACAAAATGTGGTAGCATCAGAAACTGAATTTAGAGGCATGACTAAAGATGTATGCAAGTTTCTGTGGCTCAAACGGCTAATGGTTGATATCAAATCAGAGATAAACTTTATTTTGTGACAATAAAGTTGCTATCGATATCAGACCATAACCCGATTCAACATGATCGTACTAAGCATATTGAGGTCGATCGGCACTTTATCAAGCAGAATCTTGAAGAAAAAGTGATACTGTTTCCGTTTGTGAGATCTGAAGACCAACTAGTTGATATACTCACAAAAGCTATGCCGACTAAAGATTTCAACAACTCACTTGGCAAGTTGGACATGCATGACATCTATGCACCAACTTGAGGGGGAGTGTTAGATTGAGTTATGATTGGTAGGTGAGAGTATAAATATCAATTTAGGATTTGAATGTGTATCCATTAGTGGTTGATAGGTGAATAAGTGTTATCTATTAGTGGTTAATATCAATTAATGATTGATATCAATCAATGAGTGATAGGTGGTAGGACATTAATTCTTGTAAGCCTATAAATAGGCATTTGTATCATTGTTTACTATGAAGAAATACAAGAAAAAATTCTCTCCAAACTCCCTCTATAGTTTCTCTCTCTAGATTTTTCGTTTTGCTAACAATTTCAAGTATTAAACTGCTCGATCTGATAATTGGCTTTTGCCTATCCTTGTTTTTATTAAGATAAAGCCATCTTTCTCACTCTGGAAACAGCTGAAATTCCCAAGTTATGTAACCTGAATTGTACCGGATCTTGGGTATCTGTACCCTGAGGAAGTCAATGCCTAGCAACTCAATCACATCTTTTCTAATTGTGGTATGTTGAAGTATTCAAGCCAGGAGAAGAATTAGGGGAGACGACAATTTTTCACTGGACAGGTTCACATGCGATCGAAACAGAAAAAATAGAAATCTGAATCACCTAAAGTCGAGCACAAGTCATTGTTCAATTTTCCTTCTCATTTCTTTTTCAATTTCTCCTCCTTGAGCAGATAGCTTTGTGAACCACTGGGAAAGAACATCCTGACTTTAAGTGACTTCTATAGGTAGTTTACAAAGCATGACTTTTTTCATTTCTATTAAATCATGTGTATGCTATACAACGAAATTATAACAAATGAGATGTTAGTTACCCTACTAGGGTTGATAATCCAACCTATTTTTTGACAAACATATAAAGTACCTCCAAAAATGTAGTGATATTAAAATGACTCTCCTTTAAGAGGATTACTGCTTGTCATTTGGACAAGTAAAAATAAAGGTCTAAACTATTTTCAGCTTCTATTCTATATAGATCTACTTGATTCATATAAACAAATAATTAACAGCATTAGCTTGAGGAAACAGAAGAGAGGCATTGCTATAGAAGAACAGAAGGTAACCAACTTTTTAAAATATTCATAATGCACCAACTTTTTTTATCTTTCCTAAGCTAAATGAAAGGTGACCCTATAAAGTGAAACAACAAAAAAGCAGTATTTACAAGTAATATAAGATGTCATTATTATAACTACAACCTCAAAGTATGGCATCGTACAATGGTAAAAGGTTTAATGAATTTTGGATGATGATGATGATGCATCTTCTATCAACAGTGTCAAGTTTAACGAATTTTCTGCAATCTTACCTGGGATGTATGAAGGATGCAGTCTTGCGGCCCATTTTCATAATTTTACGACCTTCTTCCTGGGACATCTATTTGGAGGTAGCCTCGTCCATACTTCTAGAAACTTCCCTGAAAAGGCAAAGCTAGCTAACAGAGAAAGTTTGTTTGAAGAATCTAGGTGTAATGCTGCTAAAAGTTAATCAAAACTTTTAGCAGGTACTCGAACAGTAGTAGGTACTCGAAACCTACATACTCTTAAACCTCATGGTACTATCTATGACCAAAACTTTAAGTTCTTAAAACTGTATGGAAAGTTGTGTAAAAAATTATTGTTTTAAATAGCAGAGAGAAGCATTTGATGCAGCTAGATGGCCTAAAGTTGCAAGCAATTCTAAAGTTATAGCTAGACAGCCAGATAATTATTTGTGGTAGACGTTCTAAGCTTCCACTTGATGGGAATAATCTAATGTCCTGAGCTCCACTTCCCCTTTTTTCTTCAATTATCAAACAGCTTTACTGGGAATCAAAGTAGACATCTACTGAAGGAGAAATAAAAGCCTAGAAGCAAACACACAGATGCTGTGCTCCATTGACACTGCATACCTTTACTTACAATATAGATTGAAAGATCATGCTGTTTAAATGCAGCCTTAAATTCGTCCACCATAAAAAATCATACGGATAACAATACTGAGGACTATTTTCACATTTCTTGGACTAGATGCCATACTAATACTTTCAGCAAATCAATTTCCCGCAATCGTCAGCTGGGATTTGTAGCCTATTTTGTTGCATCTCTATTATAATGGCACAAAAATATAGTATAAATAACTAAAAGTAGATGCTATTGGAGGACATGTACTAGTGAGAAATAATATCTCCTTCCTCCTTACGTAAAAAGCAGAGCCAATATGAACAAGAAGACCATCATTTCCCACACTTTCTTCTTCTTCTTTAATCTGCATAATTGATGTAACAGCACCACTGGAATCATATGCGTCAATTCTCTGGAGGTAAGGAATTTCAGAAAATCAGGAGGAACGTCTCTGAGGCAGCCGCAGAGAAATAGGAGAAGGTGCTGAAGACGTGGAAATCGATTACTGGTTGCTTTCCAATGGACAAGATCTGTCTTATCAATAAGCAAATACTTTAGCCGGCCAAATCCATCTTCATATTGTTCCCAGTCTGATCCTACAAATGCATTACTTTTCAGTTTGAGCACTTCAAGATTGGGCAACATAGAAAGAACATTCATATCTTCCCATGGTAGGTAGCTGGAACTTAGAGTCAACTTCTTCAGGTTTGGTGGAAATTCATCCACACGGGGAGCCCATCGTCTTTCTTCAGCAAATAAGTTTACAAAGTTCAGTTTTAATAGTTCAAGTTGATGTAGTTGAGCAACATTACTGATATAGGACCAGCGTTGCTCTGAATGGTGTAAATTGAACTAAACAAGTTTACCAGATGGGAAGACATGATCAAGCCAAAGTTTGTCAATTACGTGTGCTTCTGCAGTTTCATATAATCCCAACTTCTTTAGATTCGGAAGGCTAACCAGTACTTGCACAAGTTACCAGATGGGAAGCAAATTGAACTAAACAAGTTACCAGACGGGAAGACATGATCAAGCCAAAGTTTTTCAATTACGTGTGCTTCTGCAGTTTCATATAATCCCAACTTCTTTAGATTCGGAAGGCTAGCCAGCACTTGCCCATTACAACATGAGAAGCTCAATTTGGAAAGTGTTTGTAGGTTTCGCAGGACTAAATCACCTTGGCCATTAATTTCTGCCCCTGCAGGATTCGGGAAAAGACTGCAGAAATTGAAATGAAGATGCCTTAGCTGCTGCATTGTCCATAGTTCCCATGGTACAGTCGTGCATTCAGAATAGATGTTAAGAACCAAAGTTTGCAAATTCCAAAGGTGGGTATATAGTTAGAGATGGCAAATGGGCGGGATGGGGCGGGACTTGGACGGAATTTATTTGGGATTGAAAAATATGGGTTATACCCAAACAGTCCCGTATATATCCTTGGGACTAATATGGTGGGACTAAAATGGGCTACACCCATTTGATCCCGTCAAGTAAAATTAATGAGGAAATTCTAAAATGTGATGGAAAAAAAGTTTCTACAAATAGGGTGGTTTGCAAATAGGTTTACGAGATTGTGATTTTAGCATTTGTCAAATCACAGTTCGGAAAATGGCGAATAAAAAAAAGAAAATGAAAACGAACTTCGCATTCCACAGTTCTATGGGAAATAAAATAAAAAAAAAAGAAAATGATTAGAACTCGCATTCCAGATGGTTGAAGTTTACTTCAATAAAAAAAAGTAATTTGAATTGTAGTTGAAACTCGCATTTGAAATAAAAAAAATATTTTCTTTGAAGTTGTATTCTAAAGGCTTGTTCACTTTCAAGTTCTCAATGCCGAATCGACTTCACTTATAAATAATTATAAGGAGTTTTGAAATCGCATTAGAATAATAGCATGCGGGACTAGAAGACTCCAACCATTTTGGACATGCCCACGTCGGGATAGCTGGTTTTGCAAAAAAAATGTCTCCTTTTTCATTTTGATTATTACAATGACTATTAATTTTGTTTTCTTTCTCTTTGTGGTTTAAGGAAATACTTGATTTAATTTGTAAGTAATCCAAAACCATAAACCCTAAACCCTAAACCGTAAACCCTAAGCGGTCTAAGAAATGTTAATGTCAATTGGATTGAATCACGAGTTTAAAGCGTGCTAAACAAGCTGGATTGATGATATGTATCTACCAAATTCTTATATAGCACCAATGTCATTTCTCGATTGAAATTCGGTTTGGCGTGTCTAACTTACGGTTCAACTTGAGAAGAGTCTCATCATAGTTAATTATAAGCGATTGATTCGATTTGATTTTGGAATATTAGGTAAAGATGATTTGATTGTCTCTCATTGGTACCAAAAAAAAAAAAGGGCTCATGTAGTAATTGTGAAGCCAAAACAAAATTTCCTAAAACATGTTTTCATAGTTTTCATTTTACTGAAACACAGTTTAACCTTATAACAAATGCGGGTTATTGTGTTATAAAAACTTCTGTAAAAAAAAACTATAACTCGATCCGTTGGATTATTTGTTTTTGGTTTATTTCAAAAGCGTCTTGCATCTCGAAAAACAATTCACGTGTGTCTTTCAAAACTACTTGTAGTTATTAACAAAACTTTTAGCATGTGTTTGTTTTGTGGTATTTTAAAGTAAAAAATTATTTGGATCAGTTTTTTGGGGCATTTTAAAATTAAAATTTATTTGAGATAATTTTTAGTGTATTTTAAAATTAAAATTAATTTTAGGTATTTTGGGATTTTAAAATTAAAATTTATTTGGGGTAATTTTTGGGTATTTTTTAAATTAAAATTTTATTTGAATTAATTTTTGGGGTATTTTAAAATTAAAATTTATTTGATGGGTGCGGTGGGTTAATTTGAAAAAAACCCCAAATAAATTATTCTAAAAATACCTAAATTTTTAATTTTAAAAAAAAACCCAAATAAATTTTTTAATTTTAAAATGCCCAAAAAATACCTCAAATAAATTTGAATTTTAAAATGTAAAAATTCCCAAAATAAAATTTTAATTTTATGCCCCAAAAATTACCAAATAAATTTTTAATTTTAAAAATGCCAAAAAATTATCCCAATAAAATTTTTAATTTTAAAAGTAAAATTTACCTCAAATAAATTTTTAATTTTAAAAATACCAAAAAATACCAAATAAATTTTTAATTTTGAAAATGCCAAAAATTACCCCAAATAAAATTTTAATTTTAAAATGCCCAAAATTACGCAAATGAATTTTAATTTTAAAATGCTTAAAAATACCAGAATAATTTTTAATTTGAAAACCAAAGTTACAAAATAAATTTTAAATTTTAAAATGCCTTAAAATACCCCAAATAAATTTTAATTTTAAAAGTTAAAAATACCCCAAATAGATTTTTAATTTTAAAAGTGCCTAAAAAATTCCCCAAATAAATTTTTAATTTTGAAAATGCCCCAAAAAATTACCCCAAATAAAATTTTATTTTTAGAAATGTCCCAAAAAATACCCCAAATAAATTTTTAATTTTAAAAATGCCCCAAAAAATTATCCCAAATAAATTTTTAATTTTAAAAATGCCTCAAAAGTTTAAATAAATTTTAATTTAAAATCTAAAAAAATACCCATAAAATTTTAATTTTGATCTGTGAGGAGGAAAGTTGATAGGAGAGGAGGGAGGAGGGAGGAGGAGAGGGAGAGAGAGGAAGGTGGAGGGAAGGAGAGGAGGGAGGTGGTGGTGGGGGTGGGTGGTGGTGCGATTGGGGTGGAAGAAGAAGGGATAATTTTTTTATTTTTGTATGTATAAGTTGTTTTTGAAATACTTGTTTGGATTGGTGTTTTTGGGATTGTTTTTTGTTGGTGTATTACTGTAGCATTTGGGGTGTGAAAAACAGTTTTTCAAAAACAGGGGTAAAAACAGTGAATCCAAACAAAGCCTATGTTTTAGGAAATTTTGTTTTGGCTTCACAATTACTACATGAGCCCTTTTTTTTTTCTTGGGTACCAATGAAGATAATCAAATCATCTTTACCTAATATTCCAAAATCAAATCAGAATCCTTTATAACTATGATGAGACTCTTCAAGTTGATACCATGTAGTACCTCAATTTCAGAAATTGACATTGGTGGCAAAGAATATACATATCATCAATTGCTATTATATTCAATCCAATTGACATATTCTGGACATTAGGGTTTAAGTCTAATCCCATGCTCTTATTCTAATGAGATTTCAAAAATTTACTTTTTTTAATAAATTTTACTACGAGTGAAATTAGCATTCGGGCGATGAAAGTTGGAAAGTAAACCGCCTTCTTAGAATACAACTTCAAAAAAAATATGGGAGATAAAGAGCAAAGTTTTCTTGTGAAGAAATAAAGGAAATCATGTCCAATGGGTACTATTATACTAAGTCTAAATTGACAAATGTTTATCAAATGGTTATGGGTTTACTAGATCAAAACTTTAGTTAAGTTTACTTGATCAAAGTCAAGAACAATATTAACATTGGCCAAGCTCATGAACCATTAGGAAGTTAGTGTCCAAGGAATAAACCTATAAAAGAAATGTTGTATTGGTGTTCAATGGATAGCATACCTCAACTAAGTAGCCAAATAGTGAGTTTATTCAATCAAAAAATCGAGTCGTGAGCTCTAGTATATAAATGTAAGCTCATTAATTTTTTTACACAACGAACCTTACTTTACATATCCAAATTTTAACAAATGTATTTTGAATATATAAGGATACTCTAAACAATTTATGAGTAAGGAAATTATATGTTCAAGAAGGCTTTGAAAAGAACAATAATGAATATAAATTCCAGGAAATCGAGCAAGTCATATAAAGTATAATCAAAGATTTGGATCCCCTGGATAATAGGAAAAAAGAAGAAAAATGAAGAAAAGAAAGATAAGACAGTACATTTTCTTTTTTTTTTTTTATTTCAAAAGTATTATCAAACTTTGGGGCGAACCTTCTTGGCTCTTATCCTATTTATGTTGACAAATTTTGTGGCAGACATTTTCTTTTTTTTTTTATTTCCAATGAACTGCATTCATAGAATCTTGAGAATTTTCGAATCGAGTTCTTCTTTTCATTTTCACCAAACTTCGCATTTGCAAAATCACGAGTTCAACTAAATTCGCATTTTGCAAATCACGACACCATGGTTTGAACCCTACACCCAAATCACCCTATTTACAAAAAAAAAATTAAAAATCATAATATTTTTAGAAATTTCTCCCAAATTAATCCCATTTTAATTTTTTTTAAGAAACACTCTTTTTTTTTTCTCAATCACATATTTCAATATTATCTTTTCTTTTTATATTATTTGGTTTGTTTATTTGACTTTGTAAAAGTTCTACACTCTTCTTTATAAATTATGTGATAAATTCCCAAACTAAATAAATTTTTCTAAATACGAAATTTATAAAAGACCAATTTCATATAAGTGGATGATTATTTTTGGGAATTCGTGTTGATTAAATAAAAATCTATTGATCACCAAAATTTAATTGTCCCCAAAATCTATCTACTCGTCTACGTTATTTTATTTCTTAACTTTCAAGACCCAGTCTAAAAATTTTTTCAATTCTAAGGCAATTCCAATTCACTAAAATTCTGTCAAGAATATAATTTTGTAATGATGGAATTTTGTAGTTATTAGAGAACACATGATGCATAAGTGCTAATCTACCTAACATCTACTACAACCTTATACTATAAATTTACTAATTTTGAGAAAAAAATGAAAAGAAAGATTGTTTGTCATTTTAATAGTATTTTAATAAATACCCATGGGAGTCCCAAATAAATTCCATACATAACCATATTTTAAATGGGTATTATTGGGTATATCCCAATAAAGCCTAAAACCCATATTCTAGATACCCATCCCGCCCAAATTAAATTTGGGTATGGGATCCCAATGGGTCTTGGCTAGTTTTGCCACCTCTAGATATAGTTGATGGAAGCTCATCAGCAAGCGAGGAATCTCAAGTTACCAAGTTGTAGAATCTCAACAGGGAAACGATCTAATGCAGAGCGAATGATGTCCAACACTCTGAGCAGCTTAAATGCAGAGTGCCTGAAACAGGAGTACATTGAAAAACTACTAAAGCACAGAACAGAATATACGTGAGAGGTAGACAGAATGGAGAAGCTACAATCCAAATGGAAACTGGGACGTTGCACGTTGGTTTTGCCTTCATGAAAAACATGGCGGTTGTGATTAACCACGTGCGTGAAATTTTCTTTCTCAGCTTCTCTCAAGCACAAGTCCCGCAATATATCAGGGATGATGCATGTTTTTATTGTGCCATAGGACACGGTCCTGACAAGAATTAAGTTTCTATCAATAAGATCCGTCAGACATTCTTCAGCTATCCCTTCCAAGCTTTTCCCTGCCACTTGCTTTAGAAATCCCTCAGCAACCCACAAGTAAATCAGTCTTGATGCTGGGATTTCACGACCTTTAGGGAAGGCTCCAAAATAAAGGAAGCATGCTTTCAAATGAGGAGGCAATTGGTTGTAACTCAATGCAACTATGTCTAAACAGTGTTGTGGGTCACCAGTAACATACGAAGCTACATTATCCGCAACTCAATTTTTAGGAGGTACCCTGCAACCACAACAATTGCCAGAGGTAGTCCTTGACATTTTGCTGCAATTTCTTTTCCAACTGCCTCTTGCTCTTGGGGACATCTTTCATCAGCAAACAACTTCAGACAGAGTAATTTCCAAATGTCAACTGGGTCTAAAAGATCGATGCGATGAGGACTTTCTTGATTGGCGTGAACAGCCACCTCATTGAGCCGGCTAGTTAATATGATTCTATTTCCATTGTTATCATCTGGAACAATGCTTTTTACAGCATCCCATGCCTCAGGACACCAAATATCATCTAAAACAACTAGAAAACTCCTGCCCTTTAAACTTTTGTATAGACGCTCAGCTAGGTCTGCATTAGTCATCTTTTTATCGTTACCAAGCTGGCAAAGATCTTGCAAAAGTATTCTGATCTGGAAGTCCTGAGAAACAGTTACCCACAAACGAACATGAAAGTAAAGTTCAATAGAAGGATCCTCATAAAGTCTTCTAGCTAGAGTTGTCTTTCCTACGCCTCCCATCCGTACTATGGGGATGGTTTCCAGTCTCAAAGGTGACTGAGTGAGCCGATCTTTAACTATTTGCATGTCATTGTTAAGACCCACCACATGGTTTTCCGTGTATACACGGCGTGATAAACCGCCAAGCACAGGTTATCCAGCTTGTAAATCTTTGATGACTGCATTCTTCTTTTCTTGACTAATTTTGATGAGTTTTTTCTGTATAAAATCAACTTTTTCTGTTATTTCTTGCAAACTCCGGCGAAGGATCCTGCGAGCCTTTTTCTGACATTTTGCATTTTTGGCTGCATAAATATTTGACAGTTTTGAATCAATGATATCTCCTGCTCTATAGGACACCTCTCTGAATTCCAGTTCCAAATGTTTCATGCTCTCATGATTATATCTCTTCTTCTCTGATTCGTCCAGAAAGCCTTGCAGAAGATTGACTTTGTTGTGGAGAGATTTAACTTGCTTATTGTAATGAAGGATGAGATGCGGATAGTGTTGCAGTAACCGCTCAAGGCTTCGAAGAAGAGCAGTTATAGCTGCATAAGCCATTTCTACTTCTTTCTCTCTCTGTCTCTTTTTTAGTGGTAGTATGTATTTAAGACAATGTAACAGTAGAACATAGACCTGCATTCAGTTTTTTAGTACAAGAATCAGTCATATGAACCAATAATTACCTCTAAATCTTTAGCAACAGAAAAATCACAAGTAAAGGAAAAATGGTTACGGACAGAAGGAAAGTACTCCCATTAAAAGTGTCATACTTTCCATTCTGAGATGTTATAAAATATTTATCATTTTACCAAAGTCAAAATTACTTTTGATCTATTTTTTTAATATTATCTCCACTTTTATTCATATTTCATACAAAATTCAAATTTAATTTTAAACTTTAGAAGAGAATTTTAGAAAATAAATCTACTAATATCACTATCAAGAAAGTTAAAATTTGGATATGTGAAAAATAATTTAGGAAGGAAGGAATATTTTATTTGAAAACGGAATACCGACAATACCAATTGTACCCACAGTACCCACTTTTAATATTTTATCCCAACCCATTTTACTTTACAAGCCCTTGATGCGTCCTTAAAAACACTAGTGTTGTTAGACCTGAACCGAACCATCGGATTAGTCAGTAGTATAAAATCGTTGTGGTAAAAAACCTATTGAAAACTAAAAAAGCCTGTGATCCGATTCGACTGTTTGACCTAATTATTAAACTTTTATGTCTTATTTTTATTTTTTTTCCAAACATGATTTAAGTTACTTAAATTGTAAAACTTTCATTTATTTAAAGGAATAAGAAAATGCCATCCACATAGTGTAAATATTAAATTCAATCACATTGCTAAATTATTTCTAATAAATCAAGAAATTTTCATCTCTATCATCTTATCAATTTATCATTATTGATTTTAACCTATATTAGAAAACTATATTTCTAATAGAATGGCCTCAAATTGGACATAACTTGTTTTAATTTTTTTTTTCAAATAGTTTGGAGAATGGATATATTTTAAATATGAATTCATATTTTCATGTATAATATTTAGGTGTATATTAGATAACAAGCCTAATATTTTAAAATATTTTGTATTATTTTATCAAAATAGAACCAAGAATTTAATTTTAATATTTTTCAAAAATTATAAAAATGTAAAAATAATTATGATATCATGCTGATGTCAAAGGATTTTTTTTAAAACGATCCGATCTAAGTTAACCAGTTCACCTCTGACCAATAGTTTAGTCGGGTTGTTACTTGATTCAAGTTTAACAACATTGGAAAACACCTTTTTTCAAACAACTCTTTTGGAACACTCCATTCAGTTCAATTCAGTTCATTACTGTATATTTAAATCCTTCGACCATTAGCAACATTGACGACCTCTTTCCTGGAACACGACACAAAGGCTATTTTAACACCGGTTCATTGTAAATGGCAACCCCCGTCTCCATCGTGTGAATTTTGTAATGCAAATTGTCTTATCATGTTATCATCTGGATTTTGGAAAATTTTTGTTTCCCTTACTTAGCAAAGATATAAAATTATGTAAACTATTTCTCAGTAGAATTATGTAAACTATATTGGAAAATTGATGCAGATAGACCTTCACAAATCTTGTATGTAGCTCTTTGGTCCCTCATTTTAAATTGTTATAAATTCATCCTTCAGATAAACAAAATGTATCATTTTAGTCCTTATATCCATTTTAGGTCACTTTTCTCAATAAATGCCCATGCCCAATAAATGTCCATGTTGTGATAATAGTTTTAGGAGTTAAAAGATATTAGGCGCCATTCTCCCACAAATACACACGCCTAGAAAAATTAATAATTACAAAAGGTTCAAAAGTTTAAAAAAAAATCTAGAGGACTTGCAAATGAAAAAAATTCTAAATTCTAATAAAGAAATTTATCCAAAAAAAAGAAGAAATAATACTCTAAAAGGGTTGAAAAAAGGTGAGCAAATCCAAGTTCCAATAAAAAAGGAAAGAAATAGACAAAAAAAAAAAAAGAGAGAGAGACAAAGGACACGTAGAGAACCCAAGAAGAAGAAGAAGATGATGATGATGATGATGATGGTATAACCAATGTAATTAAAATAAAAAAATAAGAAGAAACTAAAAAACAATTGAAATATATCTCAATTCATGATTTGGAGTTCGGAATTCAAATCTTTTATCTTGGATTGAGATTTTAAAAACTTTTGTATCTTGGACAAAAATAGAATGTAATACCTTTTTAACGGTGAAATTATTATCTCGTGCTAGCAGGTGAGATGTGTTTTTTTACCCAAAAAGACCTTGAAATGGGCGTGAGGACTAAAATGGTGCACTCTGTGCATGTAATTGTGAAGGAAGAACGTTGCTTCATTTTGAGAGTGAGGGATTAAAACGGACATAACTACAATATTGGAGGACTATTTATGCAATTTTTCCAACTATATCTCATACTGCTTAGGAGTTAGGACTCTTTATGACAAGAAATGAAGAAAAGCAGCTTCACTTTCAAAGCCACTGTTTTGTAAATATAAAGCAGACATAATTTAGGCCATCAAACACATTCGTCCTCTTCCTCCTTTACAAAATCCGGTCCAGAAGTAACTTTAACAATGCTGCACTATCTAAAGAATATGCAGGTTCCTCCGCAAAGATCTGATTACGGGTTGGTGGAGACCATGCCACCAGTAGGGGAGGGTGATGTGGTGGAGACGATGCAGTTTTTGTATGTCAAGGTTGTGAAGGCCAAGGATCTTCCAGGGACGGAGATATCAGGAAGTCTGGATCCATATGTTGAAGTGAAGGTTGGGAATGAAAAGGGGGTCGTTACAAAGAACGTGGAGAGGAACCAAAATTTCGTATGGGAAAGCTTTATTGCTTTCTCCAAGGAAAGACTGCAGTCCAATTTGATTGAAGTAACTGTCAGACACAAAGATGCTGATCTAGAGGAAAATTTTGTAGGAAGGGTATCATTCGATATAAGGAAAGTGCCTCTTAGAAGTCCATCAGAAGTCCAGTAGCTCCTCAGTGGTATAAATTGGAGGATGGAGACAGGCAAAGGATCAACATGGGGGAGATTATGCTTGCAGTTTGGATGGGAACGCAAGCTGATGAGGCTTTTACTGAGGCTTGGCACTCCGATGCTGACAGCTTTAGCGGACAGAGTCAAGTTGATACAAGGTCAAAAGTTTATTTTTCGCCAAAGTTGTATTACCTCCATATTCATGTTATCGAGGCTAAAGACCTAGTATCCTCCGAAGAAGGCAGGAAACCGGCTGCATATGTGAAGGTATATGTTGGGTATCTGAGACAACTAATAATACCATCGAAACCGAGAACCAGTAGTCCAGTATGGAATTCTGAAATGATATTTGTAGTGTCTGACCATTCTGATAAAAACATAATTGTAATCGTTGAGGACGACGTTGGACCACACACGAGAGATGTAATTGGAATGCTATCCATACCTGCTAGAGAAGTTCCACTGAAAGGGGAAAACAATAAGCTTCCTAATGCTCGATGGTTCAACCTCCAAAATCCTTCGGTGGGAGAAGGAGAAGAGAAGAAGAAGAAGAAGAAGGTAAATTTTTGCAGCAGAATATGCCTCTGCATCTATATAGATGCTGATTACCATGTTGTGGATGAGCCCCTCGAATTTAGCAGCGATTTTCAGCCTTCTGCAGAACATTTGAGAAGGTCTAGCATTGGCTTTCTGGAATTGGGGATTTTGAGTGCTCAGAATCTGCCGCCAATGAAGAAGAATTATGATGGTTCAAGTGCACGAACCGATGCTTATTGTGTGGCTAAGTATGGTAACAAGTGGGTAAAGAAGAGAACAATTCTTGATACTCTCACACCTCGTTGGAATGAAAAGTATAGTTGGAAAGTATACGACATTTGTACTGTGATTTCAATTGGTGTTTTTGACAATTGCCAGATCAGTGGACGCAAAGATGATGTAAAAGATCAGAGGATTGGTAGGGTGAGAATTCGGCTTTCAACCTTGGTAATGGGTAAGATTTATGCCTATCGTTACCCTTTACTGGTTCTTGGACCCCGTGGTTTGAAGACGCAAGGGGAACTACATTTGGCAATTCGATTCACTTGCACAGCTTGGAGGAACATGGTGACACAATATTGTCGGCCTCTGTTGCCCAATATGCATTTTCTTGTTCCTCTAACTCAACTGCAACTTGACGTCGGCCAGTATCAAGCAGTAGTTATTGTGGCTGCGGGGCTACATGGTGAAGAGCCGCCTCTCCGCAAGGAAATAGTGAAATATATGTTGGACTCTGAACTCCTGTTTCTTTCTTTTAGGAAATTCAAAGCTAACATTCATCGCATAAAGTCACTTCTTTCTGGGATATCAGCTATCTCTCAATGCTTCCATGATATCTGTCACTGGAAAAATCCATTGACAACTATCCTTGTGCATGTACTGTTCTTCATGCAGGTCCGCTACCCCCTATCAATCATGCCCAACATTTTCCTCTGCCTTGCCGTCATTGGCTTAAGAAATTACCAGTTCAGGCCAAGACATCCACTTCACTTAGATGCTCAGCTTTCTCTGGCTGAAGATGTTGATGAAGATGAATTGGATGAGGAGTTTGATACTTTCCCAACTTCTCGGCCAGTAGACGTAGTGAAGATGAGACACGCCCGCCTGCGGAGCGTTGCAGGTTTGGTTCAATCTATATTGGAAGATGTGGCAACGCAAGGGGAAAGGGCTCTTTCCATAGTAAGTTGGAAGGACCCAAGGGCCACAGTCATATTTATCATATTTGCCTTTTTCTGCTCTCTGGTCTTTTACATTGCCCCTATGCAAGTAGTTCAACTCATTGGCCTCTACTGGCTGCGACATCCTTTGTTTCGGCGCAAAGTTCCATCTCCGGCGGTCAATTTCTTCAACAGACTACCCACCAAATTGGATATGCGGCTATAAGATGACAACCTTTTCGCCCACCAACATATCTAAGAATAGAAACCAGATAGGGAAGCAACCCTTTTCCTACTTTTTTGGTATAACACCCGGTATCCCTTTCGGACTAATCCGGATTCGGTTGGGGTGCGCCCGCAGAGTCTGACTCTTACTCGGACTAATCCGGATTCGGCCCGGGGTGCGCCCGCAGAGTTTGACTATTATTCGGGGGTGAAGGTCTGGCCCTGGAGCTTATCGTAGGAGGGCAGCGAGGATCGAACCTTGCTCGTCCTGCTCGCATTACCAGCCGCTTACTGCTGGCCCAACTCCTCGGGTTACTCTTTTCCTACTTTCACCATGTTGATGTCTTCCCTGTTTTTTATTTTTATTTTTATTTTCTTGACATGCTCCCCAGTCCTCAAAGGAAAAGGTATTCAGTTGGAGTGAGATGTCATAAGCAAGATAAAGACAATTTTGTTAGCAGACGTACATCTGGTGAATCTTAAGCACAGCTTTCTTTCAACGATCCTCTCTTCAATTTCCTTCTCTGCTGCATCTACTAGGATATGAATTTACAAACTATAACAATTAACTGGATTGACAAAAGCAGACAGCGAAACCATGGAATGAGATGCGAGATGCTGTAAAAAAATGTACAAGTTTGGTATTTTGAAATTGAATCATTGTAATAAGGGGGGAGAGCTTATGTGCATCAAAAAATATGACTATTGTCTTGGTTGGGGCCATCCAATTCACTGCATCGACATGTCGTAGCTCCAGATGAACTAGAGCGGTAGGTTTAAGACCCGAAGGGTCCTGCATTCAGTATCACTTCCCTCCATCCATATACTAAATTCTTCTCTATTGCTCTTGCTCTTCTCTAATTTCATTTCCACAAAACATGGATATTATGAAGCTTAATATAGCGGATATTATGCCATTAATCCAATTATTTGAAAATCTCATAACTAGACCTTGAAAAATTAGCAACAGGCCACTAGTGGTGCTTTAATATAACTGAATATCGACCAGTTAAAATAATTCAGGAGTTGGTTAAGACACGATATGCTGAAGTGTGAGAGGTGATTGAAACAATGCAAGGTTGTCAGAGTATCCATGGCTGTTTTGCCTGCGTGGAGAAATCGAGAGCAACAAATATATGAGTCTTTTATCCCTAGTGATGATCTAGAATAGAAATAGTAGTGCCTTCTTGAAGAGTACGGTTAAAAATAAGGAATAATGGTGGAAATCGTTCTAGATCATAAATGCTTTCGATAATTACCATCAATTATACTAGGGGCTCAAATTCTGAGAAAGACCTAAAGATATCAAGAAGTGTTTGGTAAATGGGTATGAACCCTTACTGGATATCAAATTCAATTATACTTATAAATGTGCTTTATTTCAAGCCAATGGGATAAATCAATGAAATGATAGAGCTCTTCTATGGTTTTTTAATTAACCACCTCTCATTACAGATTCATCTAAATTACTTGTCTTATTCTCCTCAAATGTTAAAATACCCATCTTATACTCCTTAAATGTAAAGTGAGAAATAAAATGCCACCATTTGTACTAGTTTCAACAAATGGGGAAAAAAGAAAAAGAAAAAAAAGAAATAACTAAAAAGAAAATTAATAAATTGTAAAATCCATCCCACATTAAAAATACACTATGAATTATTATCAAAGTCCATTATCATTGACCACTATATAATACCGATTAGTGATAGTGATTGTGGAATTTGAACAAACGGACTCCTAAGATTCCAATAAAAGAGATGGGACACTCGGTTATTTAACACTAATACAAAATAAAGAAAACAATGTTCTTACCAGTTGAACAGAAAATTCTCACATAATACTGGGGATAAGAGAAACAAAGGAAATGACAAAGCAGAAACGTGAGAAGAATGTTTCAGTGGAATAGATATTTCATTCAGGTTTCAACTTTTTGGTCATTAAAGTGAACAAAGGGATGGATGTGATCCTGCAAGTTTAACATAACCTCCCTTGTTTTCCAGTATTCTAACATTGTGACAGCTAAGGAAGCTAAAACCGCATTCAGCAAGTCTCCATGACATAACTTTCGGAAATTCTGAGCAAAAGCAATACATACACAATCAGTACAGTCACAACATGACAGCCGTAGCACCATCGTGATGGCAGTTCTCCTAAAATGCTTTGGTTGTTTATTGCATCTGACTACGATTTCCAGCTTTTTATTCCAGTATCTGCAATAAAAGGTTTGACAAACCGTCTTCAGATAGTATGCTATCCACTGAAACAGGAAAATGTCTACAAAGAAAAGATACATGCAACTTTGTCTATTTCTGGAATAACTAATGTAGCCAAAATTTGTCTGTTTCCAAGTTTTCCCTATCCTTCTGAAGACGTGATTATGTTGCCATGCCATTTGCCGGATAAAATGAGCCATAATAAGTGATATAAAGGTATAACAAAAAGAATGAAAGAGCTGCTTTGCTTGTTATTTGTCCATGTCTTCTTCGAGTGCATCACAAATCTTTCTGGACAATAATAGGAAACAAGGACGCAATCTTGCAAGTAAAAATGATACTAACAAAGAAACATGTAACGTGCTTCAGTTTGTAAATTCTAAGCAACTCCTAGATGAGTCATCTCTATAAGAATACCAACCTCAACTCCTCGAGGACCTATCCGATTCAGAAACAAAATTAAGTATCAAATCAGCAAATTCATCAGGTACATCTTCCTGCAGCATTCAAAGTACTAAAATTCATGATTTTCTAGAATTGAATTGAAAGATATCGAAAAGATTCCCAGAAATAGTTAGCATACCTGAATAGCATGGCCTGTATGTCTAACCACCACCATCTGAAACTTGCCTTGCATTTGGCCTATTGTGAGAGCTCTGAGATAAGACACAAGACATATCAGTGTTAATGTTTTTGAAATACCATTAAACAGTTAGGATCACAGTCTACAGATATAAAAGGCACAATTGGAGTATATTTCATACTCCACAGGAATGGAGAAATAAGACATTGTAACTTGGCACCTAAGATTCAGGAGGTCATAGTCCATATGCATAAAAAATTTATTGTGCAATGTACTTTATTCTACAGATATAAAAGGCACAATTGGAGTATATTTCATACTCCACAGGAATGGAGAAATAAGACATTGTAACTTGGCACCTAAGATTCAGGAGGTCATAGTCCATATGCATAAAAAATTTATTGTGCAATGTACTTTATTCTATTTAATACATCTCTTTGGATCTCAACTAAAGTGAAGACTAATTTATCCTAGCACACAATGTCCAATTTTCCTCAGTTAAGAAGAAAAAGCGTGAATGGAGACTCTTCAAATAAAGCTGAATTTTACTAAAATCGACAGTTTGCACACTGAATGCTGAATGGGATGTATGAAAATGCGAGCAAGACGAGATTGTTTGTTGCACTGTTGGATAAGAAAAGTTACAATATTTTTTGTCACAGTTAACAGCATTCAGGAATGGGTAAACGTGGCAAAGCAATATTTGGTAAATCTCATGTGTCTCAGGAAAAAATTCAACTTATCAAGAATTTAGTTGACATTCGGACACATAAGGCCCTCCTTTTTTGAACGGGAAACCAATTGCCTTTTATTTTTACTGTAGTCAGTTTCCAGAATCAAAAAGTGAGATGGAATATTAGATAATACCAAGAGGACAGGGAAGTCCACAAACAGAGAGCTAGATGACACAAAACAACCATAGATTGTTAAAAACCTACATGTTGGATAATAATATTCTGAATTCTGGGCAGTAGAATGTAACAAATGCGACTCTAAACAGCTGTTTGATATTAACCCAAGTAAAAACATGATGTACAGCTCTAAATCTTGTAAATGTTGTAAACTTAAACAGAAAAAACCTGTCCAGCCTATCTGTCCCAGCCAGGAGCAAGAGTTTTGGTACAGGACTGGATAAAAATTTTTCTGAAAGGCCTTCATACCTGAAACATAAGGACGATATAAGTTGCCATTCATATAGACTTTCCGTTCAGTACCAAGACAAAAATAAATAGATAAATAAAGTATTAAGTGTGTGTGTGTGAGAGAGAGAGAGAGAGCTATGAAATATATATAGGAAATTAAAAATTGCAAAAACCAAGCTCCTTACATCACATTTTTGGTTCGGAAATGAAATTAAACAGCTGATAAAGTTAGCACAAGAGTTGCAGGCATAGGATTTCCATAGTGATCATATTCTTTGTACAAAAATGTGGAGGTCATGCATCTAGAATTACTGATCTAGAATAATAGAATGTGGTGCCTATATGTTCTATTATCCCATTGTTATGACACTACAAACTATCTGCAAATGAACCCCTGTAGTATTAAAATTTTGAAGCCAGCATGTACACTAGCACTGGCAATCTGGTGATATATAGAAGAACTCCTTAAATATTTCCCTATGGAATAACAATAACTTAGCTGCAAAAAGATGCATGAAATATCTAACCTAAGCAATAATTACATGGCCACATGATAGCCGACTTCAAAATCAAAGACCAGGGAAAGAAAAAGCAGAAAGCGTAAAAGTATGATGGCATAAATCAACAGAAGAAATAGCCTAACAATGTCAAGAACAGTCACAAAATGATGCTCATAGAGGGCGATATGTCTCATAAAGCATACAAATATCACAAAGCAGCAAACAATTAACAGAAAAAGGAGCCACAAATTTCTAGAAATGGAAAGATAACTCATAAAGTGACTGTAAACTAGAGAAAGTATGGGGCTGAGAACTCATAATGAAAGTAATAAGCACATGCTGATCTCTGTTCTACAAGAAAAATATGTAATATGCAACTAAAAAGTGCTTTGACACTAGAAAAAAAGAGGAGAAAAAGAAAAAGAAGATATCAGTTAGTCCCTAGTGTCACTTTTTGTAATTGAATGACTTTTCTTCCCATGCATAGCCCACTTAAGTCCTCTAAGCAATAACGTACCAGCCTCTCCAATATTGTTCTGTTTCCTCCAGTTTTGCTCTGTGGGTATAACTGCAGCACAACAGATGTTCAAAAGATTTTAAGTGAAACAACAAAGAGCAACATAGAGTAGTATACAACAGATTCATATCAGTAGACAAATGTCCATTCTAGTTGTCAACAAATAGGCAAATCAAACGGAACACAAGCAGGAAAGTCCTAACTATAACAAGCACACTTACCATCTCTTTGAATCCTCGTAAATTAGAGTACTAGGAATTGATACTCGTGCAGACTCTGTATTTCTTAAAGAGCCTCCTTTGACACTCCATTCAATCTATCAACAAGTTCAAACTTCAAGTCATTATGATAACCAAACAATAAAAGTCACAAGTTACAAGATAAGCATCTGAACCAAACAGAAATGCTGTACTGGAGATGCAGGCAGTTAACATATTTAAGGATGACATAAGCAACATGATTTCTCAAATAAAATTGTACAGACAAATTTAGAAGTACACACTTGATGCTGAGAGCTTTCATTAAGTAGTTGAAAATGCTGGTGAAACAAAACCGTTGAGAATATGTCAATCAAAGTAAGGAGATCATGACCCAGAACTTGAAATTAGTTTAGATAAACCATATGCATATGGAAAAAACTCACCATCTGTCATCAAACAAAGGGCAGATATTACATGATTCAGCTCCTCATACCATATACTCACAACAAAGCAATCAAAACTATCTCTTTAACAACAGAGTGAATATTGGAAAAACAAGCAATATAGCAAACAAGAATTTGTACTGATATCCAACTTTAAAGACCCAATATGCAAAGAAAAGTTTTGCAAAATCGAGATGGCTGCACTTAAAAGTTAAGTATTCATTGCAATTATAAAAGGATTTGGCCTCAAGCAACTTTAAACCCCCATATCTTATACATTGATTCAGGAAATTGGTATAGCAACAGAACATCTAATTGCATGCCATTCTCAGGTCATACATAACAGACAGCATCCTTGATCTATTTGAGACCTGCTGATGAATAAAATGTAACTGCTTGAATCTACAACTTCTAATGTACTCATCTATGACGCTTTTTTTTTTGGTCAGTTCATGAAATAAATAACAGAGCAGTTGGTTATCCATCAACAGAATAACTTCTTCATCCCAGAATTACAAAATGAACTGCATAAATGAGGAAATTACATTTATCATTCACCATTATCTCCAAATCAGGATGCTAGTCTGACTTGAATGAAGAATAATATATAAATTAACCGATTTTTGTCATTTTCTTCTAAGTTTTTTAACTTTTTTTTTCTTCCTTTTTTTTTATTTTATTCTTGGATTGGAGACAAAACAAAAAAGCCTACATTTTGTCAGGAAAAATGGCAGGACACAACTCATGAAGAAGTCAATCACATGATAGTATCTCCTGATTCCCTTTGCCACCATTAGAAGAACTTTTATAGATTATTATGTAATTTTTAATTTTCAATCTTTCTTAACTGTAATAAATAAAAAATAAAAAATAAAAAGTTCATATAGCTTTGTATTCAATCTGATGAAGTTGGTGCATAAATGCACAAAAGAATAAAAAACCATAGAAACACAAGGAATGATTGACCAGAAAAAACTTTTATTGTGTACTGGAAACAATTGGAAGATAAAAGAAGACAGGAAGAGCAAGAGATCTGGTACCGCTTTCTCAATGGTAGGAAAATGCTGCATTCTGTTTGTAAGAATTTTCTGCATATGAATCAATGAGGCCATTGCTGTTCCCTGGGATTGTAGAAAACTTTTGTGAAAAGAGTAGATTAAAACTTGGTGTCTTGGATGAAAAATATGCATCACCAAAAACAACCTCAACAACATCCACAACAACAAGTCCACACAAGCTAGGTAGCTGTTTCCTCGCAGCAAGATGAACTGCAACGGATCCTCCCATGCTGCACCATATTTCAAGAGGAAAAAACAAGCATTTCAAAACTTGAGGATCCCAATAAGGTTGGGAAATTTATCTTAGAAACAATTCACATGCCTACATATGCATCTTTGAACATGTAAAAAGTAATCAACTCTAGCCAATAACAAATTAATTAAGATAAAAAATCTGCAACATCAATCCACCATGGAGTTCAGCCACCAGAAGCAAATTTTCAGATCTAAGCCAAAGGACAAAAGCAAATGTCCTCCCCAAACTTAGAACTTTATTTCTAGACCTGCCCTAAGTGGTAAAACCTCTTCACACACTGAAAACTGCTCAAACACTTTAGACCCTGCAAGGAAAGCAATTAATCAAACACCCACCACTCTTCATGTGACCTTGTGGCATTTTTTCTTTTCTTTTCTTCCTTTTTTTTTTTTTTGATTTCAAAACCTGTTATTTTTTTCCCAGAGCGGTATAAACACACACACTCAATTAGATTAGAAACACTTTCGGGAAGCCATGCCAAATTGAGTTAGAGACTAATCTAAGGGGACCCACAAGGAAACCAGGTCCAGCCAATTGGTAATTGAACAGGTCCCCTATGGCCCTTAAAAGCCAAATTTGTTAAGTATAGCCAAATAGTCAAGTCTCCCTTGACAAACCTGTTAAGTATAGCCAAATTTGTTATCTAGCCAAAAGTCAAGTGTCCCTTGCGACAACATTTCCTCTTCTCCACAAGCCAAACAGTGGTAACTATTTCATCATAAAAAAGTCAATTCATCCTCTATGCATGCTACCTCATGGCACATACACTTTCCAATTATTGCACTAGTAATAATCTGTGGGTGCAAAAAGCACCTCATCCACAAGAAGTTAGAGCTCATGAAATAGCCTGATAAGGCAGGTTCACATACCCCCAAGTTTTGTACTAGCAAACTTCAATAAGAGCTCAAGTAGCTCTCATAATGCCAATTCCTAATAAGAAGTTAAGCTTTCAACAGATTGTACGAAACATTAGAAGTCAAATACTCAGCAGATTAATAAGAGAAAATGCTTCCTTAAACACACAATAATGTTAAGAAACATGAGTTTCAATCCACAACAATATCCAATAAAAACAACATAAAATACTTTTACTGCCATCTTTAATCTCATTATACATGAATAGAAGAATATTTTGTCTTCATTTCTAAAGAGACAACAAAGAATTCACATATAATACCTTCTTACCTTGCTTTTCTTAGCTATGTAAAATAGAAATGGATGAGAGGGGGGTCATAAATGCCGTGCAGTCTTGACCGAGATGGTAGCCCCTTAAGTAGTTCAAACTGAATGGATTGTATAAGCTTTTGTGCTCCTAGGAAGATAAAAAGCATAGAAAATGCATTTGCTGGGGGTATTCAGATTTTTAGTGCATCTTTTATTGCAAATGAGAATACTCATTCAAGAATCAAATGGAATAGAAGGGTTCGTTAAGGGAGATATAAAAATATCATAAAGTCATATAGAGCTATCAATTCAGACTGTACACATTTTATTTTTTTCTTTATTGATTACTCTTTTTAAGGATTAGATTGCTTCAAATTTCTCTCCCCATAACAAGTAAATAAACACCATTATTGATTACCTCTGTATTTAACTTCAACATCCTTCTGATCAATGTCTCCACACCAAACAGATAGATGTAGGCACGTTAATAGGAGCACACATATTCAGAGAGTTACTAATTTAGTGGGAGGGGTCATAACCTGTGGCCAACAAGCACAATTGAGGGAGAATCTCCATACATGTCTTCAACACAGCTAATACATCACTGCACAGAGTCTGTAATCATTATAAACAACTTCATCAAGGATCCAACAATATGCCTGGAAACAGTATTTCCCCCTAACTCATGATAAACATCACGTGCATTGATGATGGACAAAATCCTCAATCCTAGTTTTTGAAAGCATGTGACTATACCTCAATAGACAAATCTAACTCATTTTCTGTGGATGACTTTCCATGTCCTCTCAAGTCCATAGCTACAACACGAACTTTCTCCTTAATTTTACTTGCAGACAATGCAAATGATAGCCTGGGAAAATAAGACAAAAAATATATATATGTACTCTTGCAATGGAAACACATAGAAAAAGTTAAACAAGGTAAAGGAAATAGACTTGTCAGTAACCCAGATAACAAAAAATTCCAGCAATTACTATGACAGCGACTTTTTGGAGAACTTTAGGTCTTTCAAATTCTAAGTTTTGATTTGCTGACATACCACTTCCATAAAGTTTTTAGAACATAGAAAAGTCAGCCAATAGCATGTCACGAGACTAAGTTCTCATGAAATAGACAATTTTCAATTTATGCACTGGCTAAAATTAGAGAATCTTCTCTAAATTAGTGGCTAAAGGTGATACATTTAAAGAGGTAACTTAACAGCACAAAATCTTAAATCAATCTTTGCAATGTTTAATGACAGATGTCAAACATAGCATTCACATATCTAGCTCAAGAAACATGTCTTAAACTGCGATTTTAGGCAATACATACATATGGTAATTGATGTAAGACTAGTACACAATAAGGTGGAGGAGATAGTCAAAACTTTTTCCACTGAATTACACTCGCCACAATGTAAGCTACAAGTGGACCTTTTGCCAAATGGAGATTGGACATGATCACAATAGGATCACCACAAAAACAACACTTTACACGAACCAACACATATTGGGCAAAGGATGCATATCCCCATGGCTGAGATAATCTGCTCAATTAAATACCGTACAAGGCGCTTTAGACCGGAAGTAATTCATTGCAGTTATTTGTCCATATGTTTCACATATATTATATGGGTATTAGTAAACAAAGAAATGGAAAAATGATCTAAGTCCAAAGATTTTACCTCAATAAGAAACACCATAAAAAAGCAGATGGAAATCTAGCAGTATAAATTAAAATGTTGCTTCTCAAATGCACCTATGAACAAACATTTAATTTAAATCCAGTTACCAAGAAATTCCTGTTGTTTGGTGTTCTGATTCCAAGTCATTTTATTGTTGAATACTGTGAATTTCTTGGATTTAAATCCGCATTTATTAGCTTGTACTGATCATATTAGTATTCCTTTCAAAAGATCTCTATCTCTTCTTCAATTACAGCAATGGTCTTTCCTTAAGCCTTTTTCTTCAGAAATTAAATGGCATTCATCATTAGACTCAAGCGTCAAGCAGGAAACGTCTACCATACAAGACAACCTCTTAGAAAAACTCCAAGCTCTATGCTAACGAAAACAAGATTGCTAAGTCGACTCATTAGCTATGTCATAGCTTGAAAGCAGACAAATAAACTGGATAAGCATTCTGCAATAAAATGCATTACATTATCTCATATTTGTTCACTATTTATGGCATAAACTTCACTCATGCAGGAAAAGAGCATAAAAGTAAAACTGTTCCTTTATGTGGGAGAAGCATCCAAACAAGCATTGGGTGCAAAGGCAAACTATCCATCATCTGTTTGATCCATCAGTGACAACAAAAGGCGAATGAGCTCTGAATTGGCTCTCTCTCTTTATCTACTAATAATTACTAAACTCCAAGCTCCAAACAGCATTGGTACAAATTACTGCTAATCTAGAGGACCAAAAGTGGCCTGTTACTTCTTTATTTTCTACAAATAAAGCAACCTAGTAGTGAATCAGTTTGGAAGGAGTTTTGGGAAACCTATAGCCATAAATGTTGTGCCCCTTATAATACCAATGCTGCAATCAGTTGTACAAAGGATCAATATTACATTCTCAGATGGACAATCACCAAGCTTTTGCTTCACATGATCCACCAGACTCCTGTGATTTTTTTTTAAATAAAAATTGTGTTTTAACTGTAGAGACTTCTTACTCCACTGAAAGACTTGAGTAATTCTGGTATTGCTTTTTTGAGACAGCATGGCCATTCATATTTTGAGCAGTTTTTGCCACTACAACACCCCAAATCATATATGTACTAATTTGGGTCACATATGAGCGAAAGGACCCTTGTAACAAACAAATATTATCAAGCAGAGATAACATTAACAGAAAATCAATAAGGCACCAGAGAGAAAGAGGCAACATGTTGGACAAAAATCAAACTAAATCAAACATACCCACTATAACCACCTCCATGCAAACAAAAGATAACTGGTCCTTCTGTTCCTGCCAAGTAGACATGAAAGACCTGAAAAAACATGAGACGCGCACAATGATCTCACAAAATTAAAAAAGAGAACGAACAGCTAAAGAACAGTTTAGCAAAACCACTAACATCATTGGAACCAGGAATGGAAACATCATCCTCATGGTCAAAATAGTCAGACCAATCTAAAGGTGCATATTTTTGAGAAGATGTCCTGCAGCAAAAGATCAAAAAATTTAGAATTCAGAATTTGATGTTCAAATGCTAAGCAGGAAAGAGACAAACATTATGCAAATCTACTCAACATTCTTGCCATCCCAAACTCATTAACAAACTTAACAGCTACCACTCATTTGTTTCCTAAGTTCTGGGACTCATCAATGGATTTTAAAGGTTCTCTCATGCATATATTTCATTTGTACACCTCTGTGGCAATAGTCACTACTCAACTTTAGGTCATCCAAACCCAAGAAACCATTACCCGTTGAAGTAGGCGCCATCATCTCTGATAACCTACCTTCTAAAAGAAATTAAAAAATAAAATCAAATGATTTACTTTTAACAAAGCCCATGAAATGTCACTTTTTTCTTCAGGAAAAGAAATTCGTTCTTCTTCTCATAGACAATCCACTTAGACTGTTCCCTCTTTGCCTTTGTTCCCTTCAAACTTCTTAATATCTTGGACAACTGCAGATTTGAAGATCACAAGACATTCCGCCTTGAAAGAGAGAGAGACAGAGAGAGCTTCTGTGCAATATAACCATAAGTAGAACTTCATGCATGTAATAAGCACAGAATAGTGTATCTCACATGGAGGTATTCATATTGTTAATGCTTCAACATTGCAAAGTTGACTAAGTATATTGGCATTTTAGAAAACGAACAAACTCCCAGATATCCCAGAAATCAAACCATCAAACTAAAAATTTGATAAGAGGAATAGATTTTAATACATAGGCAGCTAAATACTGTCAGTCCAATCTTCTTAGGCACATAACTAGAATATTTAAAAATAGTAAATAAGAAATTTTTGGTGGTTTTCCCCAAATGTCACCTTAAATCCTATCTTCATCATCTCCCTTAACATAAACTTCTCTTCTTTTTCTTCAATTTACACTTGATCATCTGTGGTTATTAACTCATTACTACCACATAAGTGTTAAAAATGAGACACTAATTGAGTCTAACTCAAGATTTTAAGGCTTTTCAAGCCAATCCTTACTTAATTAACAAGTTACTATGTCTAATTTTTTCACAAAATCAAGTCTTTACAGCAGCAGATATTATTCAATCAAAAATATGTTTTATATTGTCTCCCTTTCCTAAAAACTAGGTTCAACTACCGCTGAAAGAAACCTCAAAACAGTGAAAACGATTTTGAAGTCTCTGTAGCTAAAAATATATAAAACTTTCTTCAGGACTACCATAAAAATAGAAATCTAAACTATACTGATCACGCCGCAGAAACCTAACAATTCAATAGAAAAATAAAAATCTTCAAAATGAAAAAACAAACCTCAATTTTAGAATCATGATCAAGCATCTAAATCAAACTAACAAAATCCTCAATTAAAATCATAATCAGGCCTGAACGAATTTAGAAAAGCATGTAAGACAGCAAATTTGTATGCGTAAGACTAGACTATACTGAAATGAAAATAGAGAGAGAGAACTGACTGAATTGGAGGACGAGCAGGAACGGAAGAGAATGCGGAAGGAACTTTATCGTTGCCATTGTTATGGTCAGGAGGATTATCCCTGCAATCTCCTGCAGGAGGTTCTGCCGGCGACTCCTCCTCCGACAACGGAGCTAAGCTGGACGACGCCGATGAGTCCATCATCAAAATCCCAAGACCGATCACTTTTTCTTTGTCAGTTACTAATGCTAAGAACTATTTGGTAGAAAAGAAAGAGAAACGCCACTGGAAATCACCTGAGTGTTGAGCCGGGTCGGTTCATTTTTATGGATTTGTGGTTGAGTTCAGGCCCAATACAGTTCCAGATTTTTCGAGAGGGTCTCAGCCCACAGATTCTTCGAGACGGTCTCAGCCCAGAATGGGATTAATTAAGAAACAGAGGCATGGATTTCAGTGGGCTAACCTGCTTAAAGTAGCAGTGGTTTGTTTGGGTGGGAATTATTTTAAGAAATGTTATTAATGATTTTCTAAATACATTTTTCACCATATTTTTATCATGTCAAGAAACTTTTTATTTCAGATACATATTAGAACATCAAAAAAATCAGTAAATGAATCTTTCTTTTAAATAATCTCCACTCCGGATAAATTCCCTAATATTTTTGTGATTTAGTGAAATACTCTCAAATTTCAAAATGTTAATATGTGGAAATGGTTTGAAAATTATCTTTTGACACCAACCAACCTAGAAATTAAAGTCCAGCTTCTTTTGACAATAGATTCACAGTCTATCAATATGTCTCATCATTTGGTATTGTAAATGGTTGGATGTGAAAATCTTGTCATAGTAGCACAAAAAAGAAATGAAGTAATATATATAACACTTGTGTCTTTCTTTTTCCACTTTTAGTTTCAATAGCTAACATTTTTTCATCTTTTTTAAAAGGTTGGACTAATGCATGGTCATCGAATAATAAATTCGGAATATGTGCGATTCTTTAGGATTTCAATATCTATAAAATATGTATACATGTAAGCATAATCATTGTAATAGTTTTTTAACTTTTTTTAAATTTTTTCCATTAGTGGAGGGATCAGAATTAAGAAATAGGGAGAGAGCAGGAAATTCGAACCTACAACCTCTAATTTATAGAGCTTCAATCTTAATTATTAGACGAAAATCTCCTCTACTAGTGAATAATATTAAATTGGAAGAACTCCATTACATCAATTGTAGATTACAATAAGCCGCAGAAAAATGCTAGATTACAATGAGTCAACGACTGCTGAAGAAGCCTTCTAGAAGTTGTTGGAATACACATGTAGTTTGTCTAATCTATTGAGAAGACATGATACGCAAGGGCGGAAAATTTCAAAAAGGCCAACAATAACGTTCCAAAAAGCTCACTTTCACTTGGTTTAATTCATGGATTTAGAACATGTGGGTAATTGAACATGGTCAAAGATCAACCATGCAAAAAGGGATGGTAATTAACAAGCACAAGAAACTGAAAACCCCATCTGCAAATACCAAGAATATCAGTTGATGAGCAAAATGGTCTTCGTCTATAGGCAGAAAGCATAGTGAAAAAAAAAATGAGGGCAATTTGAATGTGTCAAGCTACTAGAAAATTAAAAGTGGATATATTCTTCACAAGTCGCCTTGTTTAGATTCACGAGTGCAATTGGAATATGCCGAGTTGAAGATGCGCTATAATGTCCTTGACTGTTAAGGAGAATGCACAGTCCATCTGCAAAAATGAAATTGAAGATGAATCATGAGGTTATTGCATATTATTGCTGAAAGTAGGAATTTTATTTGGTAGGTTAACATCTACAAGTATTGAAGCGAAAATAAAATTCTTGAAAAGCTTATACCAACAAAGACTCATCTACGAGAGAAATTTTGAATAATACATATTATAACTTTCTAGCTTTGACAGTTTTGGAGGACCAATTGGCTACATCCAAAAAATATTTCACTTGAAAACCAAGGATGTTCAGAGCTAAAGAAGAAAGAACACTAGTATCCAGACCATGTATAGTTTAGAACTCCTCAAAGGATGACATCCATAAAAGAATTCAAGTAAGGATGTAGAGAGTACCTGAGCCTTAAGAGTGATGTCAAGTGTACAAGAACCAAATCTTAAGATTCTGGTATCCAGGATGGTAAGTTTCTCGAGTTCCCTTGACATACTTGATATGGATCCATAGTATTTTCCCTCACATAGAATTTTTATAAGCACGTTTTGGCCTTGGATCTTGACCTTGATCTCGGGGATTTGTTCAGGTATGGTGCTTTTGAAGGAAGAAGTATTATCACTGCATGTAGGGATGATACATCTTTCTACGATGGTATTAAGTTCTGTGGAGTTGTTCTTTTCCTCTTCCTCTAGAGTCTTCAAACGTTCTTGAAGCTCTTTAATGTGCTTAGATGCAGCCTCAAGGACGGAAGCCTTGTCCAGCTGAATTGAAACAGAATAATTGATGCATAAAAAGATGTTATTTCACCCAATAAACTAACACTAGATATGCCATTGCTAATAAACTTCTCGTTTGATATTGTCAAAATGTATGCTGAAGTTTTGATAACAAATAGTAAACGAGGAATCCACATAGTTATCAGCAGCTCATGCCACAATTGGATTACTTTGTAGATCAACTTTTCAACAATCAAATTAAGTCATATATGCTTGTTTTCACATGATTGAGATGTGACTTTGGCTTCTTGAAGCACAGGAAAACAATCCACAAAACTTCACAAAAAGGTTAATACAAGATGCATGTGCTAATGGTGTTCCCCACGGCCTGTTGAGCTAAGGTTGGTGCCTGGAAATATTATAAGATAAAACATGATGAGTAGGGCTTACAGCTTCAGGCCTGTTGACAACATAATACCACTTTCATGGGGTTTTGAATTTTTACTATTTCATGAGGGCAGTTAAAAATTGCTGGTTTGATCATCTATCAAGCCATGCTTGAGTATAACACTGAAAAATAAAAGATGTAATCAAACTTTGTGTGCCAAATTTAAATACCTTTTTGAGGCCTGGAACAAGTTTTGAAAGAGCTATGAAGAGGTCATTCAACTTTTCTCTTCGCTTTCTTTCTGCTTCGACATGGTATTGAGCTTGAATTGGCGTTCTCTTTATGGGGCTTCTGCTATTGTAAACAATATCGTCTTCTGAGACATGAAAAATGGTTCTCATCAGAAGAGTTATTCATTAAAGTCGAGAGATTCACAATTTCATGAAATAATACTCAATCATGCATTCCTAACTGATACATGGATAATTACCATAGACTTTCTCACTATCTGATGAGTATGGACTTGATTTTCCGAAAGATATAAATTGAGGAGTATAAAAGGGAGATGAGCCATTTTGACTTAATTCTACTCCAGGGTATGAAGGGCAGAAATTAGCATCATTGAGCTGCTTGGCTTGCAGGTTCATGCAAGCCTGAGGCATCTGATTCGAAATACTGTCTGAATTACAGTCAGATAATGCAGGGAAAACCTCGTAAAGAAAAGGTTTAATGTCAAAAAGTCCATCATCGACTTGGTCATCTGGCATTGAGTTGATTGTACATTGATTTTTGAAGCTGGCCCTCTCCATGCTCTATGAATTATCAAATTACAGAAGAAAAAAGATGATCAAGAAACAGAAAGTTAATGTAAGGATGCAGTAAAACACCCAAAAAAAAAAAGTACTCATAGAATTTCTTTTCGTTATTATGACTGACATTTTCAAGAAGCAAATGGCACAGGAAACAATTTTTACAGCCACAGGGAATTGATGATAAGCAAACAAGATAAGCTATGAAACCATCAAGAAAGCTTAGGTAAGGGAAGTGGGAGCTTACCGGTGATGAAGATCAACTAATATTTTCGCTTCTTAATTTAACCAACAAATAGAAAAACAGCCAAGGACTCTCCTTGCTCAACTCCTGAATTAGGCCGAGATTAGTGCAAAAGTATGGATTGTGGATAGATATAAACGCGCAAGAAATCAAGTCTCTTTGGAAAGAAGTGGAAAAGATGCTGCTTGGAAACTCTCCTCCATGGAAGAATATGAACGAGAATTTTTGCCTTTTGTCAACTGGTCTAGAAAGGGGTTCTATATATTTACTTTCTTGCAAATGTGGACACGCGGACTACAATTGCAAGTCTTCGTTTGCAGGCATTGTGAATCTGGCGGCGCTCCTCATTTTACACCCAAACGTGAGCAAATTGGAATATTTTAACCCATGAAGTTGGAATTGCTCCCATTCACCTGAGGGTTATATCATATGTCTTTTCATGAAAGAAAGCTCATTCAGCAGCACAATTAACTCTTTCTTCCATTCTCAAAGACTTCCTCAGTAGATTCTTTATGAATACTTTAGTGTTGCACTTTCAATTTGTTAGTCTACCACCTCTATTTGAACAATTAATATGGAGGCGCTTCTCTTATGAGCCTGTTTGGAGCGCTATTTTCTAGATTTTTTTTGTACAAAAATATATTGTAATGATTTAATGTATGTAAAGTAAAAAGATAATTAAAAAATATGTTCACAAACAGCATAAAAGCTTTTTAAAGAAAAATACCAATCCAAACAATGGATGATTTTGTACCTTTCAGCACTTTTGCCTCCCATTTTTTGGTGCTCAATTGGAAATAATCACCTCTACTTGAACAATTAAGTTATCTTGTAGAAAAGTTTTATGTGCCAACATGTATTTCGTACTTTTCAGTACTTTTGCCTCACCTTTTTTGTTGTTCAAATGGAAATAATGTGGATTCTCTAGATCTTCACCATTCGATGGGCACCCTTTATAAAATTTGTACCAACTATGACTTCGAGAAGAAAAAAAGAGCACTTGTAAGATCACCCACTCGTACGAATTTAGTTGCACTGATTCACATTTTTTTTACTGGAGGAATTTTCGTAACTAGATTTCATTATAATCATCGCCAGTTGTAGTTAATGGAATGTGTAGGCAAGAAATGTAGAATCACGAGGAGAAAAGTTTGTGTGGTAGCGTCGTGGACATGACCAGGTTCCAAATTGGAGTTCATATTTGATATAAAATGAAACAAAAAAAAATTGTATAAGCCCATTATTCCAACAGTTGGTACTGCTTTCTCAACATACATTCAACTGGATCCGAATAAGGTATGTCCTCATGCTGCTTTTTCTATTTTTTATTTTTCTTGTGTCTATTGGTTTTTTAGAGCATAAAGTAAGAAACAATACCTTAGTATTGTTAAAAAAAATGGCTTTCAAAAGACTTATTAGTCTCATTTGATAACCCAATTCAGCACTTAAACTTAATGGATTCAAATTTTAACACATTTAGATGCGTTTCATAACCAAAAGTCGAACATCTGAATTAATTAATTGACATTAAATTCTCTAGACAAAACATGTTCACAAAAATAAGTGATAAGCTATTCACTTATAACTTAATGTAAGATACATTCAAATGTATTAGATTAAATACTTAACAATTCGATCACTTAATTGATTCAAATTTCAGATTTCAGAATTTATTGTTCAATTTTCAAATTTCAGTTTTATCAAACGCACCCTTAGTATTGAAGCTGAAAATAAGTTTAATTTATTTATTCATTAACTCACTATTTATAATGTTTACATGAAACAAATTCAAACTTCTTCAACTAACTAGGAATGGCCCGACCCTGCATTTTAGCCAAATTTCAAGTATTTAAAATAGCAACACTTCACCAAGTCATTATCCACTATAATTTCACAATTGAAATGGTAAGTGTAAAAGAATTAAGTGTAATTAGGATTTTAATATAAATGTATTAGTAAATTTAGCATAATTAATCAATAATTTCTATTAGTATGTAGGTAAAATTTTTAATATAACTAATAATATTAATTATATTTTATATACTAATATATAGTATACAATACTTATAATATCATTATTATAAACCAATGAAGTTAAATATTATATATATAAGTGCATATATTTAATTTTTTTAACGGGTGGTAGGGCAAGGGATGCCCCCGTCCCTTGGCCCGTCTTCTAACCCGGGGGATGCGCCCCCACTCCACCCCCGCCCCATTAGCCCCTACAGGTACTCGCCCCAATTGCCTTCCTTACAACTAATAATTCTCCAAAAAAAAAAAAATCCCAACAAGCCTCTTTGATGACATAATCTTCTATCCAGCAAATTTTAACTAAAATATTTGTTAACAAACCAACATAGTCTTTGTTTAACAAATCCTAACAAGAAGACTTATTTATCTACTAGTTAAATTATTCTAATATCAAAAAATAATCTAAACAATCTACAGAAAAAGTTGGTATATCTCACTATTCCCCCTTGCCACTTTTGCTATAGATTTTGAATTGTCTGCTCAAGTCTTTGGACCTAATTTTGGACAAGGCTTTTGTAAGAAACTCTGCAACTAAAAATTGGCCTTGCAATGAACTTCTTTCTTTCGCTTTCAAGTTGAAGATCAGTCTTGCAACAATCCACTACTTTTGGTTTTTTGTGCCAAACTCCAAATAAAAGATGGTTTATTTGATGTATCCCAATAACCTTCTTATGGGCTCAAAGTGCGACATGCTTCTATGATATTTGAACTTGTATAAAACATATAACTTTCTTTGGCATGTCTAAATATTGTTAGTCATTGACCTCACACTGACAAAATTAAATTAGCTTTCCAACAACAACTGATGGCTTGTTTCTATAACTGTGAGAAAATCCATTTTAACGTTCCATAAAATTTTTCCACTTTCTTTTTTTTTTTTGTATTAATGTGCATTTTAGTCATCAATTCGTTACCCTGAAAAAAGTCAATTTATTCCAGTTTTTGAGTTGTTTCTTCAAATTTGCATTGTAATGGGATGCGGTACTTTTACTAGTTGTAGTAAGTTAACTAATTGCTGCAGAGCTATATAATTTCCTGGCATGCACATCTGTATGATTTTTGGTATGCTTTCCTTGTAGCTCAATGATGATGATGTAGCTGTACAAATTGGCTGGATATTCAAGAATGCTGGATTTCATGTAGATGATGCATATATACGTAGCTTTTGGAGGTGCTGGACCTGTGGTACCTTCTATCTTGTTACTTGCTTGGTTGCATAGTCTCCAAAGTATCTTCATGGTACTTATTTTTGGGTTTTATTCTCTCTCTTTTTTTTTTTTTGGGGAATTCACGGTTAATATACTTCTTGGCCCATCATTGCAAAGTATCAAAGGAGTCCCTCATGGTCTGCATTTTTTAGCCTACCAAGAATTTCAAAATTCAAAGGTGACTTCTATTATTTTGGTTCATCCAGATTCAAAGTTAGAATAAAGGAGGAATTACTCTTGCAGTATCAGGATTTGTATTTCATTTCAAGCTTAATCTGGCTGTGGGGCTTGAACTACATGTACAATTGACAAGCCCCTTGCATAGTTTGTATTGAGCAACTTGGCCTACACTGTTTGTTTATTACTTTTCAATCGTCAAGCCAATGTAGGAGAAGTTGCAATTATGTTACCATGCACTTTATCTGTTTCAAATTTTATGGTCGGTAATTTTCAGAATGTTCTTACGTGGCCTTCTGCTAATTTTACGGTGCTTGATAATTTGGAATACAAAAGAAAAGGGCTTCCTAGTGGTTTCTTTGTGATGCTCTTGATTTTTCGGTGCTTTGTCTTGCTTTAAGCCTTAATTTTTTACTAAGGGGCTTTGAGTTTATTGCCTTTCTGGTTTTAACATGTTTATTTGATTATGTAGATATGGTCGTTACCATCCAACACTCATTTCGGGGCGTCAAGGTGAATTTTGCCTTCTCTTTTTTCTTTTGACAAAGTTACACGTTTATGGAATCGATTTTTATAGTTGACGTATTTCATTTAGGTGAATGTGTCCCCCCAAGTAAAAGAGATGTAGGATGCAGGTTTCTCTCTCGTATGCAGAGAAAGATGGAAAGTTTCAATGAGGCGATTGCCAACTTTTGGGTAATACATCTATAAGGTCTATTTCTTTCTTGGTGGCAGGATTGTCCTTGACAGACTTGCCTTTCAGCAATTTAGCTTGTTTGGTGATAGTGTAGTAGGATTTGGACTTCATTATATCACCTAATAATCCATAGGTACATATTATTCTGCACGAGTTTTAACAGGAAAGGTTTTGAAAGGTGTAGAGTCGAGCCGCCTTTTTCTTTAACCAAGGTGGTGATGGTGAGAGTAATTAGGTAGCCTGAATTATGGAGGAAACTTTAGCATAAGGTCCCTCAAAATAATGCCGCCTTCTGTCAAACTTGACCTTATTTTTTGTGCTAAAACGAGGGCCTGGGAGAGAGGGGAAAACCTCTTATCATTTCTTCATGCCATGCTAACAACTGCCTATATATTTCTTGCCCTCCTTCCAGTTTGCATAGTCTTTCCTTTTCTTTGTTTGATCAAAATTTTGAGAGAGTCTGATTTTAATAATAGATGTAAAACAGAAAGCTGCTGGCACTAGCGGGATCACCAGCCGAATTTGTTTCTTTTTATCGGTTTTTGTTTTCTGTGGGTAGACCAACATTGGCTATTGTAGAAACTGTATTGATTTGGTCATCTAGGGATGAAGCATGAGTAGGGAGAATAGTTTCAGCTGCTTGACTGATGAATTAATTTTATATCATCTAATTGTAGGGCCGAAATGAAATGTATCCTTTCGGAATGGCAGCGGGCCTTGGCCCGTGCTTGGTCGCCTACAAGTGGCCCCTGCCCCACTTATCACGTGGGGGTTAATAAATGTTGGTCCTATAAATGCATTTTAGCCAAGAGTCAAGTAATTAAAATATCGACACATCATCCAATCATTATCCATTGTAATTTCATAATTAAAATGGTAAGTGTAAAAGAATGTAATTAGGAATTTAATATAAATGTATTAGTAAATTTAGTATAACTAGTCAATAATTTTTATTAGTATACATGTATATTTATTAGTACAGTTGATAATATTAATTATATTATATATAATAATATACATTATATAACATTTATAACTAATAATATCATTATTATAACTATATAAATTAAATATTATATATATTTAAATTTTTTTAACGATTCTGTTTTACGGAAAAGATGCCCTGGTAGAAGCGGTTATACAATTGGGTAGCTTTCATGACTTCGTTAAGACTCAAGTTGACTAGTTTATTTGATGCGAGTCGAGTTCGAGCCTGGAGGAGGGCCATTTAATAAACGGGTCGAGCCGAGCCCAACTCGTGAGCTACTCGACAGGTTCAAAATTGAGGGGTAATATTATCATTTCATTATTTATGATAATAAGATCTGTCCAAAAATCGTTTCTTTCTTCTTCTGTTTTTCATTTCAGTTGCCCTAAATCCCTAATTCAACTTTTCACTTCTCTCTCGTAGCCTATACAATCTTACCACCCTAGTTCCTAATTCCTAAACCATCTCACGCCATTCCCACGAGCACATAGTTGACCTTCTAGAGACCCTAGGTGGTTTGGTGATCCTCTCCGCCGGGCTCGGCCTCCACAAGCTAATCGCCACCCTCCTCTACCTCCACCACCCATCTCAAGGCTCGCTCTTAATCCTCTCCATCTCCCCTTCCCAGAAAGCCTTCATCATCCAAAATTACGAGAGTACTATTTTCTCTTCACAAACCCCGTTCGAAATCACCTCCAACCTCCCTACCCACCAGCGCCTCTCCCTCGACCTTATTGCAGCTTGCCATTGTAGTGAAAGTTCTTGACTCTGCACTCTCAGTAGCAATTTTGGGCAAAGAAATTGTTACTCTAAGGAAGCCACAGTGAAGTGGAGAAAAGGTGTAGAGACGAGATTAATGCACTGCTTGCTACTCTAAGGAAACTGATTCCCATGTCTGAAAAGGTAATTACTACCCCTTCCTCCTCCCCCCCCCCCCAAAATCTTTTATGCAAACATTTCATCTTTTGTACCAGAAAACGAAGAGCCTTAGGGTGTCTGTCGTAGGAAAATGAAAAGAACTATTGTTGGTTTCTAGTTTTAGTTATGAGACTGCTGTTTAATTTTACCAATAACTTGGCAAATGTTGCATGCAAAACATTGAATCACCCTAGAGAATTAATCGCCAGATCAGTGGATTGCTCAATTGAACCAACACAATTAGCATAGACGTTTTCAACATTACATCTACAGAAGTCTTTCCTGGCCATCGTGGATGATGTTCAAAGACCTTTTTAACACCAGTAGAAACACATGAATAAGACATTCAGTGCCAGGAAAAGGAATGTATTTTCCACAATTCTATAAACATTGCGGATGTAGTACTTGGTTACCTAGTTCATGCCTCGGATCCAATACTTGCATAAGCATCAACTGTAGCAAAACATTGAATCTTGGCTGACTTGTGCAAACATTTTTGTTGCAATTGGGAAGAGTTAGTGTTATTTGGAGTACATGGAGTATACTGCAGTCAGGACCTCTTAATGTTGGTCGTGTCCCTGACTTGTGCTTCTTTGCATTTGAATGCCAAATTTTTGGAAATCAAATTAAGGCTTCAGTTTTTGTGATTAAAGATTGGGCAAATTGGCCATTACAATTTGTGTAATTCAGTTTTTATCAGTATGTTATTAGACACAAAACAACAGGGAGCAATGAATGGCATTAGTTGTTCTATACGAGTCCGATGTCCCTAATCGAGTCCTTCAAAGTCCCGACTTTTCTTGACAATCTTTGGTGTTTGCAATAATGCATAGCTTTATGCATACTATTTCTTGTTGAAAGCATCAAGTGTAATTTTTTGGTCCATAATCCCTCCCATCATATACTGAGGTTGAGGTAACTTGGAAAACCAAGGCAGCAAAACGGAGAATATTTCAAAACTCAGTAGCAAAGCAGCATTCAGCGGTGAAAATTCTTTAGTAGTCTTCCCACCCACCACAAGCACTCAAGGCATCACATCCACCGACTTCCTCTTTCTTGGCTTCATGGCTGCTATCACCTCGATTAGATTTGGTAAGACATGTGCCTCTTGTTCTCTGTCTCTCTCTCTCTCTCTTCTGTTTTTTCTCTTTTTAATTAATGTATGGCATATCACATGTATTAGTCAAAATGGTTGAAAACTTGAAGTATGTAAATTGAAGGGAGGGATTGCATTGTCTATTTCAAATTTTTTTCAATTATTCAGTGTATTAATGGTTTTCTAATTTCAAGCCAAAATTGCCATTTAAAATGTTTTTATGACCTTTTTTTTGTGATTCATAAATCTATTTGATACTATATTTTCGTGATTTAAGATTGACAATGTTCCTATTAACGTTTTTTGCCTTATAAAAGCGGTTGCCACATCTTTGGGATTTATGGACGACGAGCACATTCGCCTCATATCACAAACCGTTACGTGGAAGCTTGTGATGAATTTGGATCTACTACTCATTTGAAAAGAATGTGTAGCTGATGCCAAATACTGTGTCGATCACTATACCTTCTTTTATGACTACTTTGAAGGGAGGGCGGTATATATAAATTCTAACTTGTGTGTCGGGTGATATTTTTTATTTGTAATATGATCTTGCCCTAGTGAGTTAGTTGTATTCTTAAAAAAAGAGTACAGAAAAAAAAATGATTAAGGACATGACATGGTTCCTTTTACGAAACTTAAAAATGAAGAATGATGGTTTGATGGAGTTTGTCCAACTAATATCTTCATTTTAAGTATAAATAAATAAATAAATAAATAAATATATATATATATATATATATATATATAGAGAGAGAGAGAGAGAGAGAAATTTCTAAAATATTATGATTTTAAATTTTTTCAAATAGGGTGATTTGGGTGTAGGGTTGGGGTGATGTTCGCATTTGCAAAATGCGAGTTCCAGTGAACTCACATTTTGCAAATGCGAGTTTGGTGAAAAAAAAAAAGAAAATGAAAAGAAGAACTCGCATTCTATGAATGCGAGTTCATTGGGAAATAAAAAAAAAAGAAAAGAAAATGTACTGCCACAAAATTTGTCAACATAAATAGGATAAGAGCCAAGAAGGTTCGACCCCAAAGTTTGATAATACTTTGGAAATAAAAAAAAAAAAAGAAAATGTACTGTCTTATATTTCTTTTCTTCATTTTTCTTCTTTCTTCGTATTATCCAGGGGACCCAAATCTTTGATAATACTTTATATGACTTGCTCGATTTCCTGGAATTTATATTCATTACTGTTCTTTTCAAAACCTTCTTGAACATATAATTTCCTTGCTCATAAATTGTTTAGAGTATCCTTATATATTCAAAATACATTTGTTAAAATTTGGATATGTAAAGTAAGGTTCGTTGTGTAAAAAAATTAATGAACTTACATTTATATCCTAGAGCTCACCTGACTAGATTTTTGATTCAATAAACTCACTATTTGGCTACTTAGTTGAGGTATGCTATCCATTGAATACCAATACAACATTTCTTTTATAGGTTTATTCCTTGGACACTAACTTCCTAATGGCTCGATGGAGCTTGGCCAATGTTAATATTGTATTGACTTTTGCTCAAGTAAACTTAGCTAAAGTTTTGATCTAGTAAACTCCATAAGAGCATGCCGGACTAGACCCTAAACCCTAAACCCTAAACCCTAAACCGTAAACGGTCTAAGAAATGTTAATGTCAATTGGATTGAATCACGAGTTGCCAAAGCGTGCTAAGCAAATTGGATTGATGATATGTATCTACCAAATTCCTATGTAACCAATGTCAATTTCACTTGAAATTTAGTTTGATGTGTATAACTTACATGGTTCGACTTGAGAGAGTCTCATCATAGTTAATTGTAAGCAGTTGATTGATTTGATTTTGGAATATTAGGTAAAGATGATTTGATTGTCATCATTAAAAAAAAAAAACTCATGTAGTAATTGTGAAGCCAAAACAAAATTTCCTAAAACATAGTTTTCATGGTTTTCATTTTTTTACTACTGAGACAACAAATTTAACCTTATAACACAATCAATGCGGTTGTTGTGTTATAAACTTGTTTCACGTAAAATGAACTATGTAATGAGACAATCAAATCATCTTCAAGTAACAGAAATTGACATTGTATAATAAGAATTTAGATACATATCATCAATCATTTATTCAATCCAATTGACATTAACATTTCTTAGAACTGTTTAGGGTTTATAGTTTATGGTTCTGATTACAAATTAAATCAAGTATTTCCTTAAACCACAAGAGAAAGAAAACAAAATTAATAATCATTGTAATAATCAAAATGAAAAACGGAGACATTTTTTTTTTGCAAAACCAGCTATCCTTACGAGTGGGCATGTCCAAAATGGTTTGGAGTCTTCTAGTCCGCATGCTATTATTCTAATGCGATTTCAAAAAACTTACTTTTTTTTATAAATTTTACTTATAAGTGAAGTCGCATTCAGGCATTGAGAATTTGGAAAGTGAACAAACCTTTTTAGAATACAACTTCAAAAGAAAATATTTTTTTTTATTTCAAATGTGAGTTTCAATTGCAATTCAAATTTTTTTTTTAAATTGAAGTAAACTTCAACCATCCAGGGAATGCGAGTTCTAATCATTTTCTTTTTTTTTTTTATTTCCCAAGGAACTCGCATTCATAGAATGCAAGTTCAGTAGAACTCGCATTATGTGAATACGAATTCTTCTTTTCATTTTCTTTTTTTTTATTCGCCATTTTTCACTAAACTCGCATTTGACAAATGCAAGTTTCACTGAACTCGCATTTGTCAAATGCGAAAATCACAATCTCAGAAACCTATTTGCAAACCACCCTATTTGTAGAAACTTTTTTTTTCCATTACATTTTTAGAATTTCCTCTATATATATATATATATATATATATATATATATATGTCTTCATTTAACTATCTGCATTTGGAAAAGCTTTTTGAAGACTCTTGTGGTTGACGTTACTCAACCCTAAACCTGGAAATTTGTGCTATAGAATGGGTCGATGGTTGGTGAGAATCATTAAAGATTTTGAATATCAAGGCTTCTTGTGCATTGAGGAAGGAATTGAGAAGAGAGAAATTAAGGATTTTGAGAAGAAAAATGCTGGTAGCTTCAGATGATTCATTACAAGGTATTCCCCAATGTTTTTAGACTCGGACCGGGCATCGAACTGGCCGAGCTCAGGGGTCAGGGGTCGATGGGTCCGACCGGGTTCGATCGGGGGTCGAATCGGATAACGTCATAATATGTCATAAATATATATATTAATAATATATAAACAAAATAGTATATAAAAAAAATTTCTTAAAAAATAATATATAAAAATTCTCTCAAATTGGTAGTTTTTAACTTTATATACATAAAAAAAATTTTAAATTGGTGATTTATGACTTTATATATAAATTAGAGAATTTTATATTTAATAAATAAATTGACTTAAAGAATATAATATATATATATAGAGGTAGAAATGTAACTTAAAAAATGTATTGGATTAATTTTACACTTTATTAAAATAATGAGAGGTTAAAGCATATTTACTAAAACTTAAAAAGTGAGTTTGAAAGGATATAATGGGTTAAAGGTAAAAAAAAAACAAAAGAAAAAAACTGGTCAAATAGTCAAACCCTGTCAACCGGGTTCAGACCCGGGTGTTGACCGGCTTTGACCGATTTTTGAATTTTCCGATTTTGAGAGTTGACTCGGACTGGATGCCTGGCCGGTCGAACCGGCCGGTCCGGTCCGAGTTTAAAAACACTGGTATTCCCAGTTCTGATTATATGAACAAGTAATTGGCAAACTTATCGAATTTATGATGAATAATTATTTCTTTTTTGTCGGTTATGTCATGAATAAGTTATTCACCAAATTGGATGGTTTTATCAGGAATAAATAATAAGATCCTTGATATCTTCATTGCTTGTGTAATCTGCCTAGACCTTTTTTTTTTTTAAGGTTTCTCACCTACTAAATTTTTCAGGTATATAAAGGCATTTGCAACTAGAGCAACAGAAAATGAAATAGTCAGTGGCTTATATCTGAGGTGTGGATCATAATTATAAAGAGCTAAAGATATACAACTTAATTATGAAGATCTAAAGTCAAAATTATTTCTGCAACTTTTCAATGTTCAAGTTGGTATGGAGCATGCACGTCTGTTAACAAGTACCTTAATTAACCTTTTCTTATTAATTAACCCAATTAACTACTTGATCAAGTTGTCAACAACAAAAGAATAAAAAAAAAAAACCAATTTCTATGTCTTTTGGTTGTTGAAATGTCCACTGCCTAATTGATAGGAGTGCCCTATTTTCTGAGAGAATTATGATCTGCAATAGTATCCAAATTTCAGCTAACTAGCCTCCATCATTATGGGGAATATGCCAAATAATGACTTGAATAATTCGAGACATCTTCCTGTTTTTATAGTGTGTCCTCTATTCTTATTCTTTAGCCTTTACCATTTTTGTGTTTATGTACATATATTTTGACAAGGTGAGAAATTAATGAGTGTGTCAAGTTAATCATGGAATAGGTCTTCGTTTATCCAATCTAACAGGCCTTTCTTTATGATCTAGGCCAACAAAAGGGAATAAATGCTAGATAAATCCTTTCTTAAAACTGGAAAAGAATGCGATTTGACCTAAGTTTAATGCACTCAAAAGCTCCAAAAAAGGGGGGGAAGAAAAGGAAATTGTCGATCTATCGACCAAAAAAGTCAATTTTAGACATATTATTAGGAAATAATATTTTAAAAAAATTCTTTACTAGCGACATACGACTTGAGTGATGGAAACAATATCATTTAATAATATCATAATTTATAGTTATTTTTTTTATAGGTGAACTCATATTTTTAATAACGTCTCCAGAGTTCGGTATGCAACCCAGAAAAACAAGATGTCACTTTTGTTCCTCAACCCTCAAGCAATAAACAAAGCGGGAATACAATACTTGTGAGTTGCCTCCGGAAATAACCATTAACTTCATTAAAACGAAAAGTATATTTATGCCTTCTTGGAGGGTTTGAGAAGCATAATCAGTGCTGATTTCAGCTCACATGATTCACGAAATGGCTTTTGAATTGTTTATGTGCAATGCCTCTTTGTAGAGTCCAGACTTGGTCCAATCGTGAGTGCATTCCAGTTCTGGATGTGAACCAATTGACAACCCTCATCGAATTGTTTATCAATTAGTCTATAAATTGACTCTTTCAATTCCCAGTCTCTATCTTTAACGTTAATTAAGACTCTTGAAATCTGTCTTTGTCTCCCCCACCCTTCAAATATTTATTATGACCACATATCTTGGGGAAATTTGTTTCAGATTTCCCTCTTCATTCACCAAGAAGGACTCTATCATATACTCCATCAAGTACATACATCACCAATTTTTTGTGTAACAATATTTAATTTTCTCTAGATCATCAATCATTTTCTATGTGACTTTACATGTTATCTACAAATTAGTGTCTGACTTAATAAGAATATTGATGCTTTCACGACTGTATGGCTCACATAATAGTAGTATAGAAGATTAATCCTTCAAAAAAATACTTTCATATTTCAAAATGAAAGTATGTGAGAACAGGTTAAAGCTCATCAGATGACAACAAAAGATGTGTAGATCTTGCAAGAGCTACAGAAAAAGAAATGAAGTACTGCATAACACTTGTGTCTTTCTTTTTCAGATTTCAGTTTCGAATTGGTCACATTTTTCATCTTTTTCAACAAGGTTGGACTAATGCATGTTCCTCGAATAATTAAAATCCTGAAATCCCGCAATTCTTAAAGGTTCCAATGCCTGTAAAATATGTTTACACACATGCAAGTGTAATAATTCTAACAGTAAATCATATTAAATTGGAATACTTATACATTACAACGACAGCTAAAGAGGCCTTCTGGAAGTCATTGGAGAAACAACCAGTAGGAAAAACACGTCTCTTTTTTTTTTTTTTGGGGTCTAATCTATTGAGAAGACCACATAATACACGAGGGAGGAATCTAAAGGTCAACCACTCACTGTAACGTCCAAAAAAGCTCACTTGGTTTAATTCACGGATTTCGAACATGGTCAAAGATCAACCATGCAAAAAGGGATGGTAATTAACAAGAAACTAAAAACAAAAAAACCACCTTCAGGTACCATGATAACAAGTGAGAAGACAATAGCCTCGATCTACATGCAGACGTGATGGTGAGAAAAAAAAATAGACAAAAAAATTAATTTTTGAAGGTGACCAGCTACAACAAAGTTAAAGTGGACATAATCTTCAGAGATGAGCTTGTTTAGGGTGTCATGAGTGCAATTGGAATACTCCTAGTTGAAGATGCTCTATAATGTCGTTCATTGTTACAGAGAATTCATTGTCCATCTGCAAAAATATAATGGAGATAATTCGTGAGATTATTATATGAAGAGAGAGAGAGAGAGAGAGAGAGAGAGTGTGTGTGTGTGTGTGTGTATACATATATATATGCATGACGCTTTTTTTAAATTATCTGAAACTTTATGGCACCAAAAAAAATTATTTTTCAAAGAAAGTTAGAGAAAAGGAGTTCAATTTGTCAATAGTTTAATTTTTTTCAACCTTGGGAGTTTAATTAACTATCCCCCTTCCAAATATCAGTAGAAGGTTGTTAATTACTGTTACAAACAATGGAGGGAAAAGAACAAAGACAAAAACATATAAGTAGTAGTTCTTTGCTTATGACGTCAAATTGCTATATTGCAGGATCGGGAATTTGGGATGAAAGATTTCATAATATTTCGAAGGATTAGGAAATACATGGAAAACCAAGGATGTTTAGGATTGAAGAATATACAGTAATACTAGAATCCATATTCCATGCCATATATCCTAGTGGAAACCATTAGGGATTATTTCAGTCGAAAATTCGGAAGAGAATGTAGACAGTACCTGAGCCTTAAGAGTCACGTCAAGTGTACAACAACCAAATCTTAAGATCCTGGTATCCAGGATGGTAAGATGTAGTTTCTCGAGCTCACTTGACATACTTGATATGGATCCATGGTATTTTTTCCCACAAAGGATTTTTATGAGCACGTTTTTGCCTTGGATTTTGACCTTGATCTCCGGGATTTGGTCAAGTGTGGTGCTCTTGAAGGAAGAAGTATCATCGTTGCATGTAGAAATGATGCATCTTTCTACCATGGTATCAGGTGCTGTGGAGTTGTTCTTTTTCTCTTCCTCCAGAGTCTTCAAACGTTCTTGAAGCTCTTTAATGTGCTTATTTGCATCTTCAAGGACAGAAGCTTTGTCCAGCTGCATTGAAACAAAATGAACTTGATGCAAAAAATGATGTTATTTCAGCTAATAAACTCGTATTATGTATGCTACTGCTAACAAACTTCCAATTGGACATTGTCAAAATGTGTATATCCTGAAGTTTGATGATACATATTAAATGAGGAATCCAATGGTCATCAGCAGCTCATGCCACAATTGGATCACATCACTAGACTAACTTTTCAGAAATCAAACAAGGCCATGTCTGCTTGTTATCACATTAAAATATGCCTTCAGTGTCTTGAAGCACATGAATCTACGAATCTTTGAAAAAAGGTTAATACAAGATGCATGTGCTAATAGTATCCCTCACCGGGCTGCTTCCCAAAGGTTGAGGACCAGGAATATGATGAGATAAAACATGAATAAGGATAGCAGCCTTGTCAGTGCTACAGCCACAACAAGGCCTCGTGTTTGTTCCACTTTACTTCACACAATTACATAGCTTTGTCAAGATGACAGTTATCAGTCATGCAATTGACAACATAAGACCATGTTCATGGGGTTCTGAAGTTTTACTATATCTGTGGGCAGCTAATAATTGCTGGTTTGGTCATCTATCTGTCCATTCTTGAGTATAACAAACTGAAAAAGGTAGAGATGCAGAAAAACTTTTGCGCCAAATTTAAGCTAAGAATACCTTTTTGAGGCCTGGAACAAGTTTTGAAAGAGCTATGAAGAGGTCACTCAGCTTTTCTCTTCGCTTCCTTTCTGCCTCAACATGATACTGAGCTTGAATTGGCGTTCTCCTTATGGGGTTTCTGCTATTGCAAACAATTTCATCTTCTGAGACATGGAAATGGTTCTCATCAGAAGAGTTATTCGTCAAATGTGAGAAGTTCATAATCTCATGTAATACTCCATCATTTGTATTTTGTACCGTTTAATTTCTCACCATCTGAAGAGCATGGACTTGAGTTTCGAAAAGAAATAAGTTGAGTATTAGAAAAGGGAAATGAACCCTTTTGACTTGATTCTACTGTAGGGTATGAAGGGCCCAAATTGGTGTCATTGAGCTGCTTGAGTTGCAGGTTCATGCAAGTCTGAGGCATCTGAATTGGAATACTGTCTGAATTAGAATAAGATACTGCAGGGAAAACCTCTGAAAGAAAAGGTTTAATGTTGAAAAATTCATCATCAACTTGGTCATCCTGCAGTGAGTTGATTGCATATTTATTCTTGAAGCTGTCCATGTCCATGCCCTATGAATTATCAAATTACAGAAGAAACGAATGATCAAGAAACAGAAAGTTAATACTATAAGGATGTGCTTATAACACCCAAAAACCAAAAAGCAAAAAAAAAAAATACTCACAAAATTTCTTTTCGTTTTTATGACTGACATTTTCAAGAAACAAATGATGCAGGATACAACTTTCACAATCATAGGCATTGATAAATGAAAAAAACAAGATGAGCTATGAAACAAAGAAACCTTCAGAAATCAGCCATGCTTAGGTAAGGGAATAGGGAGCTCACCAGTAATGAAGATCAACTAATATTTCTGCTTCTTAGTCTAGCCAACTGTTGTGGGGTGTTTTTTGGTTTTTGTTTTGGGGGTGGGGGTTTTGTTTTTTTGTGGGGGATTGCTCTCCTTGCTCAACTCCTGGATTAGATCGAGAATAGTGCAAAAGCATGGATTATGGGTAAATGTAACCGTGCAAGAAATCAGGTCTCCTTATAAAGAGTCGTCTCTCCTGTATCAAGACTGTCAAGATATGGCGAGCAGCTAGATTAGCTTTGGGAAATTTAAGGTCAAAAGAAGAGCAAAAGATGCTTGCCTGGAACCTCACCTCCATAGAAGAATATGGACTTGAAGTTTTGCCTTTTGTCAACCGGTCTAGGAAGGGGTTCGACCCCTTTACTCTGTAGCAAGTGTGGACGTACGGCCTACAATTGCAGGTGGTTTGAATAGCATGTATCTTTCTCTTGAGGGCACTGTTAATATGGAGGCGCTCTTCTTTATACAGTACCCACACGTGAGCAATATGGGATTTTTTATTGCAGAAATGCAGGAATTTCTATCCACTCACAGATAGGTTGGAGCCACCGGCCATGGTGAAAAGGAAAATGGCAATGATCTCTAGAACCTACAACTATAAAGCTTTTCAATCTTTAAGAATGAAATCTCATTCAACAGAACGACATTTCTTCCATCCCTTGTCTCGTTCATGAGAATGCCACCTTCCATTTTTACAAACCTTTTTAGTAGATTCTTTATAAATAGTTTATATAGTTGAACTATCTTTCTTTTTTGTGGGAAATATAGTTGCACTTTCACTTTATAATTCTACCACCTCTTTTCCAAGAAATCAGTTATTAAGGTAATTATGTGCCAATAACTATTTTGTATGGTCAGTATTACTCAGCCTTCTTTTTATTTTGGATTCAAATGGAAAAAATGTGAATTCTCTTCATATATGGTATACATCCTTGTCAATATATAGAAGATTAATTCTATCAAATCTGTATCGATTATGATTAATTCTCAAACTCAAGATGACCGGGAAAAAAGAAGAAAGGAAAAAACTTGTAAGATCAGCCATCCACAATCTGTTAGAGTGATTGACATTTCATACATTAACAGTTGTAATTGACATTATTGGACAACAGTCGACAGCTTAATGGAGTGTGCAGGCAATAAATATATAATCAAACGACAAAAGAAGGTGGAGTGTAATGGCGTCGTGGTGTACAGGTACCTTTTTGAATCAGCATACAATATATAAAGGCACATGTCCATAACTCCAACTAATTCAAAAGATTAATATCAATCAAACAGAAAATATAAAAATGGAAATTCTTCAGATCGGATTTGCAGAAAGAGAAGACTGGTTACAAATTAATGCAAGCCAGTCTTGTCCATATTGTCGATTTTTAAAGTCTTGTAGTTTGTTTATTAATTAGGTTAAGTTTCTGCTTGAAGCTAATGATGATTACGTAAATCTCAAGGATTTGATTGGCACCTTTTTAAATAGTTCAGTAGCCAAACGGACACAATTTATATGTTCGATATGCTTAAACTTTGGTTGGCCTCTGAAACTAGGTGATAGTTTTTTCTACCGTTTTGTTTAATTAGGCTTAGCTTAGCTTCTGACTTGAAGCTAAGGATGATTATGCAGACTTCGAGGATCTGATTATGGAACGTTTTCAAATAGTTTGGTAGCCAAATGGACATAATTTTATGCTTAAATCTTTTGGCTACAGATTTCCACCCATACAAGGTTTGTTTCCTCTTTCAAACAAATATAGCTTGCATCATGAAGCATAAACAAAAGTGATATATTCCCAGGAATCTTTAAGCTAAAATTATTGTAGACAAATTTCTGTGGTTATCCACAAAACTTGGAAATACTCCAGTGCGATTTGTTGGTGGTGGCAAGTCTCAAGTCTTGCAAATTTATAGAGGCTTAGGTTCTGTTTGAAAAGCAATTAGATTTAATGGATTCAGATCTTAACATATTCATACATATTTGATAACAAAAAAGTAAAACATCTTAATTAATTAAATAACTTTAAATTGCATAGGCAAAATTTACTTAAAAAAGTGAAAAGCTGCTCGCTTATGACTTAATATATTAAGATTTCAATACTTAATAATATAATAGCTTATCATATTCAAATTTTAAATTTTAGATTTTAAACTTCATTTATGTAAAAGTACCACGGCCTACTACTCCAACATGTTGAAGCTCAACTCATATTGATTTAGTTTTCATTTTCTATCATCCCATATTTGCCTGATTAATCCATTCTGTATGCACTTCAAAAATTTTGCTCAGTTGTATTTCGCTATCAAATATATATATTACCAGTACCAAGAACTATATGCACTTCAAAAATTTATACAAACCTAATTCCCATTACCCTAATTTTTGACATGTATAAACATACATGCTGTGCATCAATAAATTCAGGACTTTTTTCACCTAATGATAACTCCACTTAATATTAAAAATTAATCTATTCAAAGTTTTTTGAATTCAAGATGTCAAGCACTGCTTAATTTGTGTTCAAAATTTTAAGTGAAAATTTCTTACTAAACTTTGTAATTTCACTATATATATTGCTCCTCTCGCAAACACTTACTGAAAGTATACATTTTCTCTCTTTCTATTTAGCATACAGACACATATACATTCTTACACACAAATATGCGCACTTAGACACTACTCCTAATTATTTCATTATTTTTTCTCTCCATCTCTCTTTCTCTCATATACATACACATATTTTCCTTGCTCTACAATACACAAATAGAGGCAATTTTTTGAGAGAAAATCATCGTATATGGGTAATATTTCAATCCACTACTTAAAAATTAAGATAGTTATCAAATGGATATCATTTTTTCACTTCAACAAATTAATACTTTCAACACTTAATTTTTAGATTTCAAATTTCAGTTTTATCTATGCGATTAGTTACATTTTTTCTAAAAAGTTAACTCTAAACCTATTTTAACGAGTGCCCCAGGATGGTTAAAGTGCTAGATATCATCTTAGAGCTGAAAATAGAGAGGTCATCTAGTGCAATTCTCATATAGGGAACTTGACTTTGAGGGGATTGCCGGTATGGTCACTCTATCATAACAAAACTTGTATAGATATAAAATATGTACATAAATATGTAACCAATTCTATGATTATATTAAGGTTTTCTTAATCCTTTTGCTCAAAAGCTCCTTCTTTATCAAAATTTAAGCCACCATTATGGTTCATATATGCTGATCGATGTTTTTCTAATTGAACTATCGGTTCTTGCAACTAAGTATTTACATGTTCTCTCCAAATTCATGGAATAGTTTTTCTTCAACTACGAGGTCTACTAGTCTAGGGTTTCTTGGTAAAGAAATTTTGTATTTGTGGTGCGATTGCAGATGACTTTTTTCATCTTCAATAACCTGGATTTATAGGGAACTGCAGTTGAGTTAGCAAGGTTAGGTAATTTAGGGTTCCATATCTTGTGGATTATCAACTGTGGAAAAAAAATTGTAGCAGAAAAATATACTACTATTTCTGGTTAAACAATGGAAGGGAGAGGCACACTGTAATGGTCAACAGAATATATCTTCTTGCAAAACTAACGTTTCAATTACGCCTTTGAGTAAATCTAATTAATCAATGAATCCAGCTTAAATTGAGGTATAGATAATGAGGAGCCAGAAGCGCGAGGGGTGAATATGGAGATCTAAATTCAAGAATGCCTCTACTTCTTTTCAATATACAAAATGATTTCTTCCCCGCCCTCATAGAGTAGAAGTAGGTTAGATAATTGTCAATTAACAAAAAAAAAATATACAAAATGATTTGAAGCATGCACTTAAATTAAGAAGCCTGAATTACCTAACATAGCTTACTACTTGATCAATTTGTCGACAGAGAAGATTCCGTGCAACAGGGGAACTCTAAATTAATTCCGATCTGTTGAACTGTCTTGGTCCTGACTACTAAAACTATGTCCAACTGTGTTGGACAAATAATAATACTGCAATTGTGTTAACCAAACCTGGTGGCCTTTTTCTTCTTCTTCTTCTTCTTTTTTGTCTTTTTTTCGTTTCTTTTTTCTAACTTGGTAGCCTTGTTTCAACGCTTATCCTAAATCTGCAGAACCTTCAGTTACTGGCCTTCATCTTGCTAAGGAAATCTACCAAGTGGTGACTTTTTGGACAATCCAAAAAAGCACTGCTGTGCAGCTACCATCCCAGCTGTACTAGCTCGTGCACTTAATTCTCTTGTGTAGCTGTAGCTTTTGAGAAGAAACAACATCATGAATGTCTCAATTTCTTCATCATTTATGTAGTCCTTGTTCAGGGATCTTAATCAAAAACATGCCTGCTATCACTGGTCAACACCATCAAATAATTTAAGTAGCCGAACTAGGTTAAGTGGTAAGGTGAGAGAGGTTGTAAGTAAGAGATTTTAGATTCAAGACCTCTCACTTAAAAATAAAATAAAATAGCCAAAAAAGGAAACTAGTACTTCGATGGAGTTTTTGCAACTAATATGGTCACATAATCGCTATGTCATTTTCTTATATAAAAAATTTAAGTATTAAAAGATTTAAGTGATTTTACCTCTGGTCACCATTATAATACGGTCCTAACAGTAGGAAGATTTGAACATACAATGTTTTAAAAAAATATAGTTTGTTCATACCAATTGAGCTAACATCCATTGATTACTGCATCAACTTAGGCATTGATCTTCTATGTATGAATGATGTGGCCAAATGATAATGTCTGTAGAGGATAACATTTTAGTCTACAACAATGATTAGCTTAGTGAACTTGAAAATAAGATGCATCGGGAAAGCTTTGTGGAGACTTCTGTGCTCAAGTTTTGTTACTCAATGTCAACGCTGAACTGGAAAGTGATGTTATGGAATTGGTCAATGGCCAATGGGAACCATGAAAGGTTTTATACCATGTCGTCTTCTTGAGCTTTCTGGAAGGATTTTTTTTTGGTTTTTTTTGGGGGGGGGGAGGAATGCTGGTAGCTAGCTTCACAGGATTCATGGCATGGGGTTCCAACTGTTAATTTGCTATGCGGCTGTCAAAGTTTCAGACTTGGCTCCACCACAGAATAGGGCGTTTCTTGTTCTAGATATGAAATAATTACCAAACTTGTCAAATTCTTCATGGATACGTCCCTTTTTTGGGGCCTGGGAGGTTTGCATCATAGATAAGTAGGTTGTTCACAAATATATGTTAAGATTTCTTTTAAAATATATATTCAGATCCTTCAGAGCTTTCTTTGGCTCTCCATGCCCTAGTTAAATGTGCATCTATCTGCCTAAACTTTTTTAAAGGTTTTCTCAGTTAATAAATGTTGCAACCATGTGTGAAGCAATGTTAGTCAATTCGGTTGCAGGATACAATTAGTGCAATTATACATATAATATTTCCATTGTCTTTGTTTACACTAACATATAGGAATTTCATTTTCGGCTGATCTCTCCTTTCATGCAAATATAGTACTATCTTCTAGAGAATCTAAATTGTTAAAAATTTACTAGGTCAAACATATCCATCTTAATTGATTGAGAAATTTTTATTTTATCGATCTCACATCGATCATTACATATGACATTAAAATTGATATGCCAAGTATTGATTGACTGAATGAGTTACAATACATAGACGATGAGGTGAATCAATACGTATATAGTGGTTTTGGCTATATTAACTTCATGTTGTGTGAAACTGTGAATGGTATAATTGGCTCTCTTAACACTTCTTTTACATATATACATTTGACTATTTGAGCAAATTGCAATTACTTCACGACTACCTCCACTTTGTATCTTAATATTAGACATTTTGTATTGAAACACTTCATATTTGTCTCATTTAAATCCAACCGATAATACTGTTAACAAAACTGAGAGAATCTAGAATCATTCAGTTCAAGGTCTACATACTAATAGTGATCAAAAAGAGTTAAGGGATGGCAGATTCATAGTTGGAACAAAATGATACAATTTCGTTGATTTGCACATCCTCTATTCTATTAATTTTGTCAATGATGTTATAGATTGTAGTTAAGTCAGACAAATATGATAGGATAAGGTGCACAATGTCAGAATTGAAATTTAAAATGTAAAGTGAGAATGGAATGTAGTTAGAAAGCACAAAGTTGAATTAGTCCGTCACTCTATACAGATGAAAAAGTACATAAATGAGTTGGTGCCATTTGCCAAGGTGAAAAAAGCAATGAGCTCTTTAGAATCAACAAGACTTATTAATGCAAGCAAATCTCTTCTATAGGTTAAGAAGGATCAAGGATTTGAATGTGGTGTATTTTTTCAAGGTTCGGTGTTCAAATTAATTCTGAGTCTAGGCTGTGTAATTTGACAATGTCTGCCACATAAAAACATGTTTTTCTAGTTCTAAACCACAACAATATATGGCGAGGCATCTCTGTCAAAAAATTAAAATAGGAAAGTAAATGTGATGGCAACGTATGACACATATAATCAACACAAGTTGAGCTTATGCCAATGGCTGGTAAGACCTCATTATATTTTAATCTTAAGCCTAATTATATTTTAATCTTAAGCCTTTATTAATTAGCAAGGTAGCCTGGAATATCTTCCATGTTTTTTTCTGAAAACAACCGCCCAATAACTATGATTAGTTTCAATTAGAAGCAAAGCGAAAGGCATCAACCTATGGAAATGTTTAAAGAGTCCAGCTTATATCTTAGGTGTAGATCATTATATAGAGCTAAAGATATAAAAGTTGAATAGGGAGATCCAGAGTCAAGGTTGTTTCTGCAACTTTTCAATGTTCAACTTGGTGTGAAGCATGCACGTCCATTGAAAAGTACCTAATAAGCTAATTACCAACTTGATCAATTTGTCAACAAGAATAGAAAAACCAAATTAAAATTTAAAGAAAAAGAAAAGAAATATTTCCTATCTCGTTTGGCAGTTGAAATGTCCAGGGCCTAGCTGATTTATGACTGTCTATTTGTCTGGGATAAATTATGGTCTATAATATCAATTTTTCAGATGACTGGCCTCCAAGAAGCTGAGGAAATTTACCAAATGGTGGCTTAAAAAAAGCATTGCATGACATCCTCCTGTTTTTCTAATCTGCCAACTGTTCTTTAGCATTTAATTTTGTTGTGTACATCTAGAATTTGACAAGGTGAGAAAATGCCGAGTCTCTCAAGTTCATATGGAATATTCTAACCTGCCTTTTTGATGATCAACAAACGAGGATATAGTTTCTCTCAACTGGAAATGAGGATGCAATTTGACCTAAGGCTAATGCACTAGAAAGCTAAAAGAAAGGAAAGAAAGTTGTCAGTTTAGGCACCCAAAAAGTCAAATTTCAACATATATATTATTAGGGTTGAGAAGCATAATCACTGCTGATTTCAGCTCACATGATTCACGACATGGCTTTTGCATTGCTTATGTGCAATGTCGTTCTCTAGAGTCAAGAATTGGTTCAATCATAAGTGTATTCCAACTTTGGAAGTTGAATAATTGACAATCATCATCCAATTGTTCATAGACAAGAAATTAATTAACTCCTCAAATTCCCTAGTCCATATAATTAACATTGATTAGATTCTTGAAATCTCTGTCTGTCTCACCCACCCTTCAAATTTCTATTATTCTGCCTCACAGCCCTCATCTTCGGGAAAATTGTTTCATATTTACTCCGCCATTACATGGAGAAAGACTATTTTCCCATCAAATATAAACATCAGCAGAATCCTTCAGTGTAAGGATCATAGGACATATCCTATGCAAATATTTTGTGGTATAAGTTTCTAGTGTCTTTTATACCTTAAAAAAGTATATAAACCACCACATTTTTTTATCACATTTTCTAAAATACTAGACCATGAAGCATAATTTGCGTGCGTGTGTGTGTGTTGTTGATTGGGGATATTCCAATTGTTGCTGATTTGTTTACATGATCAATGCTTGTGATTCTTAAGTGAACGCCATCAGATCACTTTCGTCAATCGTTATTCAAATCTCAGATTATCAGAGGGATGGTTAAAATCTTAGAAGGTTGGTTTCAGCTAGGTCTTCTAGTCATGGGAATTGTGCTAATACTTCAAGAATTCACTTCGAAGTAACTCTATTGATGCTTTTAGTTACCAGTAATTAGCAGTAATAGTACGATAAGAACATCCTCAGCACCAGTGAAACTATGACCAGTTAATTCCGCAAAAAGGACAATGGCAAATATAATGAATCACAAAACCAAAACGAACATCAGTTTATGACATTTAAAATACTGAGTAAGAAAGAGAAGCAAACAAGCTGACCTGCAAAAAATTATAGTAACAAAAATTTGATTTTTAGACTTCTAAGAAATCAGTTTCATCGGCAAGAAGCTACTGAAAGAAACCATTCAAGTTCCCAACTCATAGCTTCCAATGCTAGTTAGAACCATAATATTATATGTGTAAACTGGTTATTCTAGCATCCGTTTGGGTGATGATTTTGATGTTGAAAATAAAACATGCTAGATGCTAGCAAACGAGGGTGAATCTAAATTCCAGCCCATGGGCATGTGTACGTAATTGGAAGTGGTGTTCTCAAATCTAAATGTCAATTAACAGTCTCGATCAGGCTTATTAGTCAATATAGATAACATGATCCCATTGACGAATTATCCCTCAACCCTCAAGTTGCATCAATGGTTTCATCTTTCATAGACTAATCAATACAAACAACTTGTAGCTAGTCAATAATTAGACTAATCATTACATACAACTTGTAGTTAATCAATAATTCCTGAAGAGTGACGACTATTTTTTTATGACCACATGCAAGCTTTAATGTCAAAGTAAGAGCAATCAAAAGTTCAACAGCTCAAACATAGAGCTTAATATTACTACCTTATAGAATGGCATCCCCATAACTGGAGAACTGATAAATTAAGACCACTGCAAGAGAAATTCGAATAACAAACAATCACCAAGGATGTTGCCCAACTCTTTTACTCAACATACAAACTTCAAAAAGATGCAACCTGAGCTCTGGTTCACATACCAATGAAAATATTCTGAGCATACAAAGAAAATCTTTACTGAAAAAGATAAAGTTAAAAGTAAATACAAAAATATTTTACTAAATGATGAACAGATAATCATTTATCTCAAACATAAGAAGGGAAACTTAATATCCCATTAAAGCCAGATCAGACATTAGCTGCAAGTGTGGATAGATATTCCGTATTCATACAATTCTAGTAAGACTTGACTGACCCAAACCAGTTTCAGGAAAAGCCTAGACACTAGTTGTCTGCTTGAAACAACTGTTCAACCTCTGCTATCACTTTTTCTGCTTCTTCAATTTCTGCACCATGCTTTTCGTTTGACTCTTCCAACTCAACCTGAAACAGGATTATGTGACTAGCAGTAAGCAAGCAGAATTCTTCTTATAATCTAAACAGTTGAATCATCAATTTGATTCCCAAAAATTTGAAACACAGAAGCAGAACTACTAATCTAGTATAAACCAGAAAAGACAAGTGATCTTCCTCCAGAACTAGAAACAACTAGCTGTGTCTAAATAAATCAACTAACAAAAGGTTCCATCAAATTATGTTCAGAAAGCAGCAAATCAGCACCATCGCATCTCCACTCTCGAAGAAAGTAAATGATATCAACAAAAGGTTAGTGTTAAATTGACCAACCAAGGTGCACCACAAAAGCCCAAAGTTGAAACGCACTGAACATGCAATCAAATCCTAGTCTCTTGCAACAACTGGTCAGAATGTTTCATCATTCTTTTGGCAGAATAGGATATTCCATACTACGTAATACAACATCAAAAATACTTGATGTACAAAATCCAAAGTTAACACTTTTTCAAGCTACAAACAGTGAATATCCATTAAAAGCACGAAGCAAAGACAAATTTCACTCCAATGTAGTACCTCAATCAAGAAATCAGGTTACAAGAAGCATACATCCCCAAAATAAATCAATATCTTACTCTACTCAAATTCCACCAAAAACGTAGGAGCAAGTGAATTTTACAGAAAATTTACACTTTCATTTTCCGAATTGCAGAAGTTATCTTCATTTAGGCACTTCAGCTCATTATTACAACTAATTCAAATAAATTGCTGTTACACTAGACATCAACGTATAACTTACCAGAATATTTTTCAGGTCAGCCAAGGCAGCTTCCAGACGCTTGTGGCAATCGGGAATCATCATCCTAGATTCAGCAAGCACATTTTCCTGCATAATTCGTAAATTGCAAGAAGGTTACAATAGGATACTCTACTACAAAAGAAAGAAACATTAGAGAAAAAAATCAAACAGCAAGTTTCGCAGCTTCTATCTGTTAACTGTCATGTAAAAACTGTCTTACTGATCAAAAACAAGCTTCGAGGGCAGTCAGGCAATCCTTAAGAGTCAAGTCACCAGAACAATTTAAAGATCCACAACCATGCCATGCATCAAATGATGTACGCAACCATCCTCAATGCAAATAACAAAATTAAGGTTATAAAGTTTGAGTTTGAGTTAATATACCCAAAAAAATCCTTACCTACACAATGATGTTTTCCTCAATTGCAATATGAGTAGTGCTTCCAATTGCTAACTTGACCTTGTGAAGAAAGACTAAAACAATATTTGTCCCTTATTTTCCTTCTTAATCATCATAACTGGCTTTAACATTTGCAAATTGCAATAACCATCAAAGCATTCCAGAAAGGGGGGAAGTGAAGGCTTTCCTAGAGTCCTTAAATGATAGGCAGGATCTTGAATAGCTTACAGGGAAGCCTTCATTGGTATTATCAGGCTAGAATAACCAAAAATTGGGTAACTTCCCAAACTATGACAGCTTTAGTAGATTTACTATTAAAAAAAAAAATCTAGATCACCACTTAGGGTTGAGGTTCATCTGCAAGAGGTCAAATTGTGAATTTTCCTGATTTTCTGGTCCAACCATAAGGCTAAATATTAGTCAACTGCAGCGATCCAGAGAGCAAACTAACTGCATAGGAACAAGCAGGAAGGAAAAACAAAACAGCATTCGCATGCATCCCTTCCAGACTCTAGGTACAGAAACTGTAAACATGTGCATGACAGTATAAAATAGTTCCTCAATGACTACTTTTAGGACCAAAGTTGAAATCATTTATCTAATACTTTGTTCAACAGGATTGCAGTAAATGAAGCAGCAACAAAGTCTCAAAAAAAGGATCAGTTTCCACAGCTAATTTAAAGTTTTCCACTGCCTTGAAGACATGATTTTAGCCCCTATTAGGCAGACAAAAATTCCCAAAAAAGTTAACTCTCAGAACTATTATGTCATTAGATTATTCATGTGATTTTGGATAGATTGACTATCTGGCAACCTATCATCTTTCGTCACTCTTTAGGGAATTCCTCTTTTGATGTAAGGATCTCCAATTTTGTTCTGTTTTACTTTCTGTACGGGAGATTAAGCTTGTTATGAATAAATACTCGAAGCCAAAATATAGCATGTCATCACTTATCTTCCTTCTTATTTCCTCAACTTTGTGATAACCAATAAAGACATTGTTTTTGACATGATGACTAATAAAGGCACTCTTGTCTTAAGTGTGATACCACCTTCGATAAGTTAACATGACACATGCTGTAAGAAACCACTATACGATTAGAACTAATGCAGGACCTGCTGTTTGAGATCATAGGGATCAGCTCCTTTGTCCTTCATGTCAGCAACCTTGGCAGCCTCTCTCTCAACCTCTTTCTCATAGGAATGGAGCTCTTTGACTATGCGCTTGCATGTTGAAGTCTTTATTTTCAGATTTTTCATTGTCAACGCCATTCTGCACAATCTTGTCAAATTAAAATTCCCTGCCAAACCAATATAAAAAGAGTATGTGAAGTGTGTGCACCTGTCTAGAGAACGAGAGACAAATAGACAAAAGAATTTCACTTTATGAATTACAGAGAAACATAAACATACATGGTAAGGGGAAATGGAGTAATAGATCTCAGAGAATGCTTTTCTTTCTCTTCAATATTGTTTCTCGTATCAGTACAATCTACTGCAGTCTAAAACAATGATCTATCTCTTCTTTATATCACTTCCTTTCTTTGCAACATTTTCTAAACAACCAACTTCGACAATTTCATTATTTACCTGTTATGGTCAACCAAATTCAGATTTGACAGAGTAGTACTAGTTGAAACTGCCCCAATTTGAGAAAACTTTCTATTGTTTGAAATTCTTTTGAGAAAGATAACAAAGAGTTATTACATAAAACAAAAGCACATTGCGAATAGATCAAAATTTCCTCTTGCAGGCTCAAGAAAGAAATTCCTAACACATGAAACGTAAGTAATATCCCTAACAGCTTTAATTCAGTCAGATCACATTCTTTCACTCCCTAGAAGCTCAGGCTTTCTGCTTACAACTTTCCCGAAAATATCGGACATTACCAGATGCCTAACCAGTTAATTCAGAGGGCAAATATTTTTAGCCAATTCAAAACAATATGTTGCAATATCTTACTCTGAGAGCATTCAAAACTGAAAGCAACGAAAAGAAGTTGAATTCTTAGCAACATACAACCCCGTGTTTCTATTTCCTAATCTGAGAAAAATTTGCAGGTTTTCCAGATTCTCATTCTTCTCTGAGTGAGTTAGAACCCTTTACTTTATTCAACAACATAAACCCAATTCAAACTCACAAGCCCTTCCCAAGAATCAACACAAATCATGCTGAAAATCCAACATTTAGATTCAGCAAACAAATAAGCACACGAAGTATGCAAATTATAAGTACATTAGCAGCAAAGTCTGCAATGATTATTTTTTCTTTCTTTCCTTTGAAAAAGAAAATCAGAAAAATGCATAAAACAGGCAAAAAGGATAAGATTAATTGATAGATTAATGGGCATTCATAAATCACTTACGGATTTTGTTGCGGTTGTGAGAAGAAAAATGTGGGCAGAGGAATGAAGCCAAGAGAAGATCGAAGACGAGCTTGAAAAAATGATTCTTTTTTATTTTCTTTGTCCCCTTTACTAAGTTTATTGTTTTTCTCCTATCTTCATGGAGTTATACGATGTCGTTTGGCTTCGAGTCTTTGGAAACCCAACAATTCCTGGCCTTTTCCTTTTCTCATTTTTCTTTTGTTTTCTCTTTATTTTAGTACATTGTAGCTCAAGTGATCATCAAACTATTTTAAATCCTCTTATTTTGGCTAATAAACATATATTTGTGTCAAAATGATCATTTTAACTAAGAAAATTGTGTATTTTATCATTCAACTACTAAAATATTTATGTTTTTGGTCACTCAAGTAATAAAAACATATATACATTTTTTCTCCCAAAGTAAAAGTTTTATTATTATTATTATTTTGTCAAGTACATTTGTATTATATGAATAAACATTTTTTCTCAGAAAATTCAAAGTAAACAGCAAAAATAGTAGCCAAGCTATTTAGAATTACATATTTTGATCACTAAACATTTTGCTTAGCCAATGTAGTCACTTAACCTAATAAAAAGTATATTTTTGGTCATTCAATTAATAAAAACTATTATTTGTAGTTACACAATAACGGAAAATATACATTTTTTTGTCACAAAATATATGTTTTGATTTGTTCAATGATCATTTTGACTAAAGAAAAGGTGATAGGGAGATAATTATGCATTTAATTTGTTGATATTTGGTCTTAATTTTGGTCACTTATTGTGCAAAGACTTGGGTTTCTACTCATAATTGGTTTTTGTCTCAATTTCAGGCACTTGGTGCTTAAAAGTGATATTTAAAGGTGATTTTCCAAATATCTTCAGAGAATGAATTGGCAACAAATTAGCAAGTAAGCGTGTGGAAGACTCCGTGGCTACTTGAAAGGGTACAAGAGATGGTGGAGAATTTTAAGGAGAATCCAATTTGTTTCCAAGTGCGGGAAGAGTCCAAAAAGGAAGTGGAGTAATATTCGAAGATGTTTCCTAATTGCTGAGGTCTTCCGAATTCTTTGAAGAGTTCCAGAGGCAACATGGATTCGGACTTCTTGTTTCCTTGGACTCAACGAAATTGGAGACTATTATATAGAAGAAGCTTTCTGCCGGTGGAACATCGTATCTGTAGCCTAGCATTACTTTTAGTTTTCCTTGCTTTTCTTTTTGTGCGCCCCCACTTAGCTTAGTAGTAGGCAGTGACCTCATAAACAATTTCGTTTAGCTTGCTTTCCCCTTTTTCCGTCTTTCCTCGTTTCTCGTCGTTCCGTAGCTTAGCATATTTTATTAGTTTCTAGTTTGCCTGGTGGTGACCTATAGCATCGGGAAGTACTTTGCGTTATTTCTCAATTCAAGTAGCACTAATTCCCCATTGACAGCTTGGGATTGCGAATACAATTGTTTTCCTTTTCGAGTGGAATTAATTTGCATGGAAATCACAACTGCCATGGGAAAGATGTTGAGGCGTGGCTAATCTTCTTTTCTAGTTGAGGAATAATCAAGGCTCGGGGCACCATAACTGTGAGATCGTTTTGATTATTAATTTTAATTTATACGTTCATGGGTATTTAATTATTCTCTGTTTTTCCATTAATTATTATTATTTGGATTTATTGGATGAATAAGGCCTGTTGTTCAATTGTCTAAATAATCGATAGCCAATTAAGGTGTTGGCGCGTCGCCTTTAAGCATCTTGATTAGTGGCAAACGAGATAATTTCACCGCCTCGCAAGCGGTCTAATTTGGATCGTGGGAATAATTAATCTAGCCTAAATAAACCCGCATGTGTGTTTGCCATCTAGAATTGGATCTTTCTAATTCCTAATGCTGTGACTACATTAAATCCTATGAGCGTCTCTAGGGTTGTCTAATTCATAAGAGGGTAGTTTATGAGCGTCTCTGGACTACTATAAAATTAAGGAAAGATTGGTAGTTGGGCGCGTCGCTTGACCACTATAACCAATTTATTCGTGAATGTATGAATATTTCCATGAATCTATGATCAGTTGTGTGCACCGGTGCTGAGATTAATTCCTTGACTAGGTTGTTTTAATTCATTGTTTCTTGTGTTATTTAATTCCTGCATTTTGCTTAATTAGAATTACAGCTTTTATTTTTTTTTAATTATTTGCTCTCTTTTCCAAAAACCCCCCAAATTCTCTATAGGAAATAAATCACCTAGTCCCTATGGATACGACCCTACTCGCCATTATACTTAAATTCATATTTTTAGAGTAGGTATTTTATTTTTAGCGGTTTGACACCCACCAAAAGGTTTGATGATCGAAACAATGAATCATTAAATAGTTGAGTGAGAATTTGTGACATTTGCTAAAAAATTCAACAATCACTTGCTCAAAAATTCAATAATCAAAATAGATCATTTTAATTAGTTTAGTAATCATTTATGCTATTTTGCTTTTTTTTTAATCTTTTGTTCTGTTTCTTCTTTTCTTTTCTTTTACTTTTCTTCTTCTCCTCAAGTTACATTTTACTAACATTCTCTCTCTAGAATGAGAGCCTCTCTCTCTTATTGAAGAGCTTCCATCCTCACTGTAGGAGTTTTTTCAAGTTTTAAATCAAACATCCAAATTTCAAAAAACAAAAAAGCAAGAACAACCACCCAAAGCTCTCTTAACCCCAATTAATCACTCGGACCTACTTGTTCACCTCTTAAAAGAACCGTTGATCTAAGACAAGAATGCAAGAATAAATGCTATAACCCAGTACCAGAGTTGTCGGGACACAAAAGGATCTCTTGGCTTTGACCACTTTTCTAGTTTTAACCCACCTCACACATTTTAGTCTTTTAGATCTAATTTCGGCTTCACTAAAAAATTACTTTTTTGGCTGTTTTATTCCACAGGTTTGATCATTACCAACATTCATTGGTGGAATTTGTGCGAGGAACAGAAGGGAGAAATCAAAATGGCTGAAGAACTCATATATGCTTTGCAAAGATTCGATCTAAACCCAATCGAAAGAGAAGGAGTAGACCTGGGTTTGGAGGAAATCCAACAGAGCATAAAGGAATGTAACTTCAACTTACTAGGCAAAGTTATTGGCGAAAGGATAGCCAACTTCACAGGGATAAAGAACTTCACTGCTCATGCCTGGTGTTATCTAGAAATATGAGAGTGATGGAATTCAAGGCAAACCTACTTCAGTTTCATTTCGACTCAAAGCTGGACAGGAACAGAGTGTTGACTAGCGACCCATGGATCATGGACAACCAAATCATAGTAATGAAGGAGTGGAAAGAAGGAATGGAAATGAACATGGAGGCCTTCAAAACTGCTTTCATATGGATCCAGATCTGGAATATGCCACTCCATTGGCTAAGCAGAGCAGCAGGCTTCAAAATAGGGAAAATTTTCAATTTAGTGAGAGAGGTCATCACACCAGTAGGAGGAAGGAAAACTGGTAGGCATATGAAAATCTATGCTGAAATCAACATTGCAGAGCCTCTACCTCGAGGGACAAAGGTCAATTTAAATGGAGTACAACACTGGTAGAGTTTAAGTACGAGAAATGTCCAGATTTATGCTACAAATGTGGTATAATTGGCCATGGAGACAAGAAATGCAACCATGAAGGAACAACTGATAGCAATCGAAGAAAAGATCAGTATGGGGCATGGATGAAGGCAAGGAGTATTATGACATCACCCATCAGAAATAGAAAAAGCTGGACACCAGATAATAAAGGAGAAGGGAGAGGAATGGTGGTGAAGGAGATGGAAAATACAAGTACTCAGGACACAAGAGGGAGGGTAGGAGAGCAGAACAGTGGTGAAAAATAGATTGATCAAGGTGGGCATGGGAAAGTGGGAGACAATCATAGAACAACTCTGGACATTACAGAACTAAAGGAAAAGAAGGCTATAGACGGGGAAAATAGGGGTGGAAAGGAATCACAAAAGGAGGAAATTCAGGAAAGGCAGAGCAAAGAAGGCCAAATTGAAAAGGCTATATGTAATTGCAGGCCAGGAAGAAACTCAATAATTGATGAACACATGAAGGAAAAGGGGAGTGATGAGAATCAATCTGAGCAGGAAAAGATATAGAATACAGAGGAAAAGGACAGCAGAATGCGACAAGAGCAAAACAAGCTGGACACACAAGGAGCAAGGCTCAAGGGCTTCATAAGAATCAAAAGAAAACCTCTGGAAAACATCACAAACCTGGGCAAAGACAAAAGAAACTCCGGGAAGAGGAAAACAACATCTCAAGATGAAGATATAGATATGATGGAAGAGGACCAGGAAGAACTAAAAAACAAGATGCAGAAGACAGACTTGGCAGAAAGAACATGGAATGGGAAGATGGAGACTAATCCCACAATGCCTCCACTATGCAAATGAATGCTGTGGTGTGGAACTGCAGAGGTGCAGGAGGACCCTTAGCAGTTCCCCAATGCAAAGAGGTAATCAATCTCTACCTTCCGAATTTAATTTTCTTGTATGAGACAAAAAATCAAAAAAAGTGCATGGAGGCTATTAGGAAAAGAATAAAATTTGATAATTGCTACAGTGTGGACTCGGTAGGTAGATGAGGTGGATTGGCAGTGTTTTGGAATAATGACTTGAATGTACAGTATGTGAATGACCATGGCTTCTTCATCGAAGTCCAGATCAATGATAAGGATAGAAACTGCTGTTGGTGGTTTGTGGACATTTATGCAAATTTGGATGATAAAATTAGGAAGAATCAGTGGAAAATTGTGCAACAGAAAAAAAGGAAATAGGTTGATAAATGGATTCTGGCAGAGGATTTTAACAATCCTTAGTAATGAGGAAAAATGGGGAGAAAGGGAAAAAACAAGAATCTAGCTTCCAAGACTTTAAAGAATTTATTGAGACCAATGAGCTGATTGATTTGGGGTATGAAGGTCTACCTTGGACATGGTCTAACAAATGGGAAGGAGGGGGTCTAGTGAAAGAAAGATTGGATAGGGGGTTGGGTAGTGTGGAGTGGAATCAAGTATATCTGAATGTAAGGTGCAAGCATATACACAAGGAAGCATAACTGTATCCTTTTGATAAACACTGATCCACAAACAAAGAAATATAAGAAAAGATTCTATTTTGATCAAAGATGGACTCCAGAAGAGAAGCAAAAGAGATAATAGCAAAAGCATGGGCTAAAAACTACCAAGGATCGAAATTTTTCAAGGTGACAAGGAACATGCAGAACACACCTGATTGAATGGAATAAAAAGAAAAGGAACAATGCGAGAAGGCAAATTTAGGTGTTGAAAGACCAAATAGAGAATACTAAGGAACAAGGATTGCAAAATGCAAAAACAGTGCTGGATGATCTAAAAGGCAAGCTGAGTAAAGCCTATAAGGAGGAGGAGATCTACAGGACTCAGAAAGCAAAGAATAAGTGGCTGAAAAGGGGAGACAAAAACACGGCCTTTTTTTATACATCAGTGGGGATTCGAAGAAGGAGGAACAAAATATTAGGCCTACAAAGACAGGATGGGAGTTGGGTGGAAGACAAAGAGGAGATGGTTGAGGAGATTAGCAATTTCTTTAACAACATTTTTTCTAACTCACAACCAAAGGACTTTGACAACCTCCTTGAAGGTGTTCCTTGCACAATATCCAATCAGATGAACGAAAGCTTGATCAAACCTGTGGACAAGAAGGAAGTCAAAACAGCACTTTTTTCAATGCATCCCAATAAAGCCCCTGGGCCAGATGGTATGTCACCCCTTTTTTTCCCACAATACTGGCATATTATCAATTGTGATGTTGTGAATGCTGTGAAAAGCTTTTTTCATAGTGGTCATATTCTCAAGGCTGTTAATGAAACTTTAATGACCTTAATTCCAAAAGTTGATGCACCAACCCAATTATCTCAATATAGACCTATTAGCCTATGCAATGTTTTGTTCAAAATAGTGTCAAAAATTTTAGCAAATAGGATGAAGAAGGTCTTGCCCCAATGCATCAATAAGTCTCAATTAGCTTTTGTTTCGGGCAGACAAATTCTTGATAATGTTATTCTGGCCCATGAAGTTTTACATTTTCTCAAAAATAAAAGGAAGGGTAGGATGGGGAATATGACTATAAAGTTGGACATGTTGAAAGCCTATGATAGGGTAGAATGGGTTTTTTTCCCTTGTGGGTAAAATGGGTTATGAACTGCATTTCAACAGTATCATACTTCTTCAACCTCAATGGGAAAGGGTGGGGTATATCCAACCTACCAGAGGAATTAGGCAGGGGGACTCTATCCCCCTACCGCTTTCTAATATGTGCGGAAGGCCTATCAAACCTGATAAATTCTGCTTGCAATACAAATCAGTGGATAGGAATTAAGGTGGGAAGAAAGTGCCCCCCTATCACCCATCTTTTTTTTGCAGATGATGCCTTGCTATGCTGTGATGCCACACCACAGGAGGCATAGACAGTAAAGAAGGTCTTGGATCAATATGCAGAAGCATCAGGCCAATTGATAAACTTTAAGAAATCATTTGTCTACTTCAACCGGAACACGGTCTTGGAAACCAGAAATACAATATGCAGTAAACTAGGCAACTTGAAGGAGGTGTTTAATGGCAAATACCTTGGTCTCCCAATGGTGATTTGAAGAGCTAAGAATCAAGTTTTTGGCGAAATCAAAGGTAGAGTCAGTAAAAAGTTACAGGAATGGAAAATGAATATGTTGAGTTTAGCTGGAAAGGAGGTCCTTATCAAGGCAGTGGCAATGGCAATTCCAACCTACACAATGTCTTGTTTCAAAATCCCCAAAGGCATATGCAAAGACATCAGCAAAAGAATTGCAAATTTCTGGTAGGGAGCAGATGAGAACCACAGAAAGATGCATGGAGTTAAGTGGAATACACTGACTGAAGTCAAAGGAAAAGGTGGAATGGGAGCTTTACTTGCAAAACAACTCTGGAGAATCATAACACAACCAAAACTGTTTGTCAGCAAGATCATAAGGAAGAAGTACTGGAAATCTGAGTGTGATTGGATGGCAGAAACAACAAAAACTGCATCGTTTGTTTGGAAAAGTATATCAAGTGCAAGGCACCTGCTTTTGAATGGGATGAGGAAAAGAGTAGGCAATGGCAACACAATCAGAATTTGGCAAGATAAATAGATCCCAGAATCTAGGAATGGAAGGCCAATCTCAGGAAGGAATGTGCAATCAAATACCTATCTTGTAAAGGAACTTATCAAGGAGGGACAATGGGACAAAAGGTTACTAAACAGAATTTTCCTTAGGGAGGATGCTAAAAACATAGCCAAAATCCCACTGAGCCTGTACAATAGAGAAGATGACTGTTGCTGGAATTGCTCAAAGTCTGGAGTGTATACAGTCAAATCTGGATATGCTCTAGCAAAACAGATGGCAGCTGGAACATCGAAAACAGAGACAATCAAAGAACAAACTAGCCACTGTAACACGAAGGAAAGTCTCTGGAAACATGTATAGGGATCGAAGGTAAAGTTTAAATTAAAACACTTCATTTGAGGCCTACATAATTGCCTTCTGTAAATGAGATGATACACGTAAAGAATAGGAAAAGGAACTCCATTTTGCACAATATGTGGAGAAGGGGCGGAAACAGTGGAACATATGTTTTTTGAATGCGAACATGCAAAAACAATCTGGAAACTCAATCCAATCTCATGGGAATGATTACGAGATCTGCAAGCCAACTTCTAGAGATGGTGGGAAGTAATATTACAAGCAAAGGAAAGAGAAAGAGGAAGAGACAATATTGAGTTGATAATTAATATACTCTGGCAAATTTGAAAAGTTAGAAACAATGCCAGCTTCAACAATGAGAAACAGAGTGAAGTGAGAATTGTTTAAAAAGCACAACAGGAGTGGTTGGAGTTCAAGGAAGCTGTAGAACAGGAAAACAGAGTAAGCATTGCTGAAACAACCCCCTCACATCAAAATAAAAGTTGGAGACCACCTCAGCAACATGTGATACGAATTAACACGGATGCTGCAATTTCCTAAAAGATGAACAGAACTGGGAAAAAGCATGGTGGCCAGAAATTGGAAAGGAGAGATTCTAAGAGTATGGGCAATAGTTGAATCAAAAATGGGAGAAGCATGCATGGAAGAAGCTCTAGCTGCCATGCAAATGGGGAAGGAAGCAAAATGGAGAGAAATAGACATTCAATCTGATTGCAAGCAATTAATTGACAAGATCACAACTGGAGCTACAAAAGATAGCAGCATAACGACTGTACTGGAAGATATCTTGCAAATGAGAGAGCTATTTCAGTAATGCACATTCTCTTTTGTGGTATAGATCAGGAAATGAATTGTGTCATAGGCTAGCAAAATACGTAGTAAAGTTAGTTAATAATGTAAAGTGGAAACATAATTTCCCAATTTGGTTAAAGGAGATTGCACTCAAGAAATTTAGGACGAGTGCCCTTTTTGTAATTAACTCTTGCTTTATCAAGGTTATAAATGAACAAAGTTATCGTTTGGACCAAAAAAACAAAAAAAAAAAAAAGAGTTACATTTTACCCCCTCCCCCCAGTACTTTCAAAGATTTTAGATTTCCCCCCTCCAACTTTCAAAACCAATGGCCACTTCAATCCAAAATCCACTGATTAACTGTGATTGAATCGGAGCAACTCAGTAACTCAGCTCTCATTTAGCTACTACAACAATGCAGGCCACGGAGAGCTCCGATTTACCTCCTCCACTTACCCGGGAAGAATCCGGACCCGGAGCAACAGACTCCACATCCGGATTCAAAACGGGGCAGAGAGTTCACTCCGCCGGCGACACCAGGCGAATCGGAAAGGTCAAGTACGTGGGACCCGTGGAAGGCTATTCGGGGACATGGGTCGGAGTCGACTGGGACGACGACGGCCAAGGCAAGCATGACGGGTCCCACAATGGCGTCCAGTATTTCCAAGCCAGAGGGCCCAAGACAGCGTCTTTCGTCCGCCCCCATAACTTGAGCTCCGGGATCACGCTGTTGGAGGCCCTTCAGGTTCGCTATCGTGGCACTTCCACTAAAGAAGAAGAAGGTAATTGGCATATCCAAAGTTAAAACGAGTGTTGTACTCTGTGCTTTAAAGGTTGTATGCTCCCCCCCCCAACCAACCCCAACAAAAAAAAAAAAGCATTTTCAGTTCTTCGTTTCGTTTCGTTTTGTTTTGGTGAAATGTGATGGGTTTTTCGTGGTTTTGGAAAACGTGAAATGGGGTGGTGGAGTTCTTGTTATTGCTTATAGATGGTGCTGTACTCTCTGCTTCAAAGGTTGTATCTTTATGTCCTTGTCTAAAGCATTTTCAGTTCTTTGTTTTGTTTTGGTGAAAATGGCGGTTCAAGGGATGATCGGTGTTTCATGTTTCCTTGCTCTGTGAAATGCAATAGAGAGTTTTTATTATTTATGCTGCTATTGTGATTGTACCTCTGTTGTATTTGTCACTATTTTCCCATGTATATTTATATCAGTGTGGTATTCTTTTGTTTTTCCATTTTTCTTTTCATCCATCTTCATGTCTGTGAAGATAACAACAGCAATGTATAGGTTTTAAGTGTGATTCTTTGGTATACACCAGATGAGATGTATGTGCTTTCTTCAACGAATAAACGCGTATCAATTGAGCTTCTTGGCAAAGAAAAAATTCAAAACAAGCTGAGTAAATTTGAGGAGTTGACGGGCGTGTCACTCTCTTTTTTGGGGGTTAGCTCTCCTGGACCTTCAGGCCAAATCAGTAATACCCTACCAAGTGAGTTTGGCCTCTTATGTTCAGTCATTTTGTATATTCTACATTCCACTTCTCTTAACAATGTTCCACATTTGTATGTTTCACAATTTTCAATTTCAGTACTCAAAGCCTTTCATGTATTTCAATATTTCTCTGCTATTCTTTTACTTGTTTTATTTTCCTTTCTGATTTTATGACCCAATAGCATTCTTTTACTTGTTATATTTCTCTGCACAATATCCCCCACAAAACCAAAAGGGGCTTTTATTTTGTGAGACCAGTGACTATTGAAGATCTCACATTGGTTCATTGCAGATTTGAAGCAGCTTGATTTGACTGGGAACCTGCTTTCTGATTGGAAAGTATGTCCTTTTGCTGGTAAAGATATACATCTGCAAAATTGGGGGAAAGATGATGATCTGTTAGAGCTTCAGATTGATAAATGATTACTGCTACCTCTCATATTGATTGCATGCTTTACCAAATAGTCCTAATACCAATGTTCTCTGCACTCTTTTGCATAATTACATTTTAATCCGTTTAACATTTTTACTCTGCAGAATTGTTGCACACATGTCTACTCAAACTTATTTTGTAATAGAGAAATGGCTATGGCCAAATAATGACTCATGATAATTATGAGACTCTTGTGTTCTAAGGAAACTTTGGCTTTGATCAGATCCTATCAATAGTATACAACTATACATCAGCTCATCCTTTGCACTTCCTGAGGTTCTCGAACCCTTTCATATGCAATAGTTGTAAATGATGTGCTTCTTATTCTTAATACGGAAATCTTCTTGAAGCTTAGTAAGTGCAGTCTAAGGAAAATCTTTTTGCAGGATGTTGGCATCATCTGTAAAGAGTTACCTGCACTTGAAATTCTCAATCTTTCCAACAATTCAATGTTACATGATGCAATTGGGATGCCCAAGCTACACAAAATAAGGATTCTAGTTTTGAACCATATCGGCATAAACTGGAAGCAGGTGTGGGCTCCTCTTGATAGTTCAAATTTCCTTTGTTGTTCATGCTTTTCCTTTCTTTAAACATGTGATGATACTTTTTCTAATAAATGACCTCATTCGGCAGGTTGAAATGCTTAAAGATTCAGTTCCATGCATAGAGGAGCTTCATCTGATAGGGAACAATATAAAAGAAATTACGGTCAGTGTTTACCCATTGCCATGATATTCTGCTTTTCATTCATTACTCAAAGTTCCTGAAACATCTGATTAGATGAGACGCACTGGTGACAAAGAAAAGACCATTACACTAACATTCACATTGTCAACCAGCAAAAAAATGTATGAGATGAACTAACCTGATGGTCTATGTAATTCAGTGAGTCAGCTGCATTAGGTAGAGTTAAGACACCAAATAAAAATATGAATAACAATTAATTACCATGGTAGTTACTCAGCCTGATTTCTTAGAAAGTTGGCCCTTATCCTTGTATATGATCTAGAAACAGAAGACCCGCAATAACTTCTTTTGTCGGCCTTAGTAGTCAATCTTGTTATCTCAAAAGAGGTCCCCATCCCAGATAGCATTCAATTTTTCTCTAAAATCCGCTGCAGTGGATTGAGCAACGGACTTGCACATGAGATTAGGCCCTAATTTTGACTTGCTGCGTCTGAACTCTGAAGTATGGACTGAGGATTGGCAATTGTGAAAAGTAATATATAAAGGCTCTTAGTCTTGTTTCCCATTTTCCTTGGGGGTCATGATGGTATCTATTAACTTCCCATAGGAACCTGCCGTTGACCTACCACATTGAATAAACCTATTTAAATGGGCATTTCTGATATGCTTAAGAGCATATATTATCTATGTCATGCAATAAGAAGTATACTTAATGGTTGAATATGTGGCCATCTGAGATCTGAAGACTCAATTTATCCATTCTTGCTATATTCTAGACAGCAGTGTCAATCTGTAGTTTGTACTAATATCCCCGATTGATATGAGAGTGGGTTAGGGTTAACTTTTGTTGGCTGCCTGGGTTTGCTACTTATAAATGTCTCAGCTACCATGTAATTCATAAGAATATCCATAGGGATCAATCTTACTGAAGCAGACAGGAGTCTGAAGACTGGCATCAAGACTAGGTTGCTTTTCCATTTCCGTACTTCTCTTCATGGAAGAAAAAGGGAAGAACCCAATGCCATTACTTGCAACAAAATTATTTTAGTTAATGCATTAAATTCGATCTATGTGTCTTTGCTTACAGAATGAGTAGTTAAGCTTGTAAATACAGGCTTTCCCTGCATTGATTTGAAAGGGCAGTTAGCTTGGAATTTGGACGGGGAAGAAGATAAGCTGATAGCATCTGTAAGTTTCAGTATAGTAACAGGTTGCAAGTTACTTTGTGGGCATTGGGTGACAACAAATGCCTGGCACTTGGAACTTGGTTATAGAAGTACCTATATACACATATTTTTTGGAGAAATCTGTGGAAGATTTTGATGGGGAAGAAAGATGAGATCAAAGAAGCCCAATGTTTATTGTGTTCTAGAGGGAAAGATGGTGATATTCCTTGTCCAGAGAGGAGTGATGCTGATTTCAGAGGTGATGCTAATTCCAGGAGTAGTGTGCAGACTATGGTAGACAGGAGCAATACATGGGTTCGGCAATTATGAAATTGCTACCCTGAGAAACACAGACTCTTTCACTGAAATTTCTCTAACCTTGGGGATTAATATCGAGTAGAAAGAACATGTTAAGAGTATTGAGAAATTTTTTATCTAGAGGAGAAAAAATATAGCATGTGTTACAAAATTAATGCATCTTGAGTTTGACCAGTGAAGTTTGATAATTCTTTAGGATCCTTAGGCATCATGGTAATGAGACTTGTAACTTGAACATGATGCTTTGGAAAGCTTGATAATAGACCCTTTCAAGTGATATTTTTCAGATCGTTAAAACTTGGCTATTTTCTTTTCCATTGTTTCCTTGAATGAGTTATCTGCATGGAATGCTACTAGATTTCTTGACTGTATCTGGCTCAGTGACTGCTATGCTTGAAAATATACTAAATTTCATATATAACCACTTATGGATTATTTATGTTATGTCTTTTATGACTAAATTTCACATATAACCACTTATGGACTTTTATGTTTTGCCTTTTGCCCAGCCACCATCTTCCAAGAGGGTAGAAGGATTTGATTATCTGCGTCTTCTTAATCTGGAAGAGAATTGTTTAGCTGATTGGAATGAAATTGTGAAGCTCTCACAGATAAAAAGGTATTAGAGAAAAGTATCTTCTTATTCCGTTATTATTACTGAATCTATATAAGTACAATGATGAAATGTTATTCCTGCGGTTCCTGATTTCAGTTTGGAGCAGCTTCTGTTAAACAAGAATAGTTTGAATCAAATATGGTACCCTGAATATAGTACATCAGATGAAGCTGGTAATGAATCACTAGGGAGAAACTTTAGGCCTTTTCAAAGTTTGCGCTGCCTTCTGCTTGGTAATTGTAACTACAATCAATCCTTTCTGAACAACTATTTCTTAAACTTTTTCGTTCCTCTGAAATTTTGTTTAGTTGCTTGCTCTTACTATCTTGCATCTTCCAGGAGGTAACAACATCAAAGATCTGGCTTCGGTTGATTCATTAAACTCTTTCCCAAGCTTGATCGTAAGGATTCTCTTATTTGATTTGGCCTTAAAACCAAACCCAGCAGCTGAAGTAGGGAAATGTTTGTGTTAGTAATTGCTGTACTTTAACTAATTGAAAATTGTTGCATCAGACAGTTTAGATAAAGCCGTAAAGATGAATTAAGTTTCACAAATCAAAATGAAAGCCACTTTGAATTTGCTAAGTGAGCCTTACATAAACTAAGATATGCACAAAAAGGTTGCTCTGCTTTCATCAGTTGAAGGGCTAAACTAAATAAGATGATGAGTTAAATGGGGAAAATGGAGAATGACTTTGGTTGATAGAGTTTGTTGTCAAATTTCATGCCATTTGTTAGTTAAGTGTCCCAAACTACAGTTTTCTTGTCAAAATGCAATTTTTATTATACCAATTTGGTCAAGTTTGAAATCTCTATTTGACTTTCTTTAAGTTCCTTTTTGTCTTTTAAAGCAAGTTGCCTGTCAACTGATTGTTCCCCATTTTCATCCAGGATATAAGACTTTCCGAGAACCCAGTATCAGATACTGGGAAAGATGGTGTCCCAAGATTTGTCTTGATTACCCGTTTGGCAAACGTTAAAGTTTTAAATGGAAGTGAGGTAAATTCTAGAAATGGTTCTGTTTTGAGTATGTTGATATCTACAAGTATCAAATACTGAATCCCTTTCTTCCTTTATCCAGGTTAGTCCACGGGAACGGAAGGATTCTGAGATTCGGTATGTCTTTGCTATTATAATTCTCTATAACAATATCAGTAACCTGAAAAAATAATGCTTCTATGTTTGTAGGCATCTGAAGTTGCAACTTTGATATGTGATGGCCTTAGTGGTTTGTCTTGGGATCTGTGCAGATCTGAGTTTTCATATTCTGTTGCTTATTTAATTGCAACTAGGCTACCAGGAAGGAAAGTTTTCTAGTCTTCAATTTTCACGCTGACTATCACTTTGCTGATTGTCAATAAATTAGTGCTAACGTTCACCCATCGACTGCTCATCCTTGAGGAACACCCTCCATACATCCTTCCTTTTAGCTGAGACTAGTATCATATGTTTCCTAGGCCTGATCGGCATTCAGGAATCTCAAAAGAATCTTGCATCTGTTTCTGAAAAGACATCTTACCATTCTTTTGGTTGAGCGTTGTAAGCCTTATGCCACAGAAAAAAGCTGCTTACTGGTGCTTATTGGTGAAATTTTGCTTGATGCACCTATCCTGTTAACATTACTTCACAGCATTTCATCTATCACAAGGGAAAGAAAGTAATGAAAAGGAAAGCTTTTGTACAGAGACTTGTTCATCCATAAACAAATTGGTAGTTTCTTGAAGTTGATATTCGTATGAGATTCGGCCTCTTAAGAATACTGAACAAGTGTTTAAGTGATTGAACAAAAAGACCTGGTGACTTCTTCTTAAAAAAATTTCCATTAAGCAGACCCCCTTAACAGAATGGCTCTTGATGATCTAGATAATTTATTGGTTTTGAATCATCAAAAAAGGTTCAGGCAATTGTGATTGTAACATTATGCATAGGAAACATTGAGAAAGAGGTACAAAATGCAGAAATTTTGAATTTGAGAAAATAAACAGAAACTCTTGTGACCCCCTTTTTTAAGTTTTTCATTTAGTAGATATGGCTGTACAAGTTTAGTTTGTCTGATTGCTCTATCTTGATTAGTCTTGGAAACTGGGATTGATAAGCATATTCTTTTCGCTCAATATACTTTGACAGGTATGTTCGCTTAGTTTTGACGAAGTACAATGACAATGTGGAAGAACTCATGCAGCTCCATCCCAGGTTTGCCTTGTTATTCTTGTAGTCCTTTCCAAGATTTTTTTGAATATGTAAAATGATAAAAATATTTACTTGATGTTTTCTTTCTCTGTCTTTAGAAAATGTAAAGAACAAAACAGGTGTGTAGTGAAATGGATTTTAAATCTTCCCTCTAGTGAAACACTTAAAATTTCTATGTAGAGCTTATTATTGATTGTTAAGATTAAACATATGTCTTTATGAAAGACACATAGACGGGTAGATTTCTGTAGTTTGGTGATCCTTCTGTACTTTATATTTCATTTTCTAGTGTATTTCATTTATGTTAGCTGGTTCTTGAAAATTAGCAGTTTGACATTCTTTAGAATGCTAGTGTGTCGACAGCCCTAATTTGTAAGGTGTTGATAATGGATACAGGTTTGCTGAGCTTAAAAGATTTCATGGAATTGAGGATGTAAAGGCACCAATTGGAGTAGCCAGGCCCCAGAAAATGTCAGTCAGGACTTATTTGTACAGTTCTTTTAACTTCTGAGATTTCTTCTAGTAACACAAGACATGTATATCCTGCTCTACTTAACACCTGCTTTGTGCAGCCATAACCCTGAAATGTGTGGGAGCTTCAATTGGTGAAAAGCAGCCTCTGACAAAGAAGCTGCCTTCTACAACAACGGTGATGTTTACAACTACTATGATCATGTCCTTTCTCAGAGTCTTTTTCCAAGTTAGCCATATTAAATATTGTTTTTTCTCTAGGTTGGCAAATTGAAGAACCTATGTGAGAGTTTCTTCAAATTAAAATCTGTAAAACCAAAGCTGTTTCTTCAAGAAGAGGTTAGCACGATGGTCCAAAAGTTATGGTTTTGATTATTTGTCCTATCAGTGATTGGACAAGGCTAATGATGTTTTGTCCCTTTCTTTTCACCTTTGCTTATCCATTTCTACTCTTGGTTGTAAAAGGTTGTGCTCTATTGAGGCTTGTTCTGAGAACCTTTCCCACTTCGTTTGACCTCACTGCTGGTTCTTTTCAGACAATTTTTTTTTTTTTTTTTTTTTTATCCATCTGGCACAAAGTATATTTTTGGGAATTTTGGGATTACCTCCTAGCCTATATGAGATACATCTTGAAATGCAATGACATGCAATAGACCTCCAAATCTTGAGTAACCATTATGACTGGGAATTCAGGCCAGTGCAGCAGTTCTTTTTCACAAGTCGCTAATGCTCAAATAAGACCACAGAAGCAATATCCTTGTATTGCCGAATAATTTTTTTCTCGAGTCCATGAAGATGTAAATTCCTGGCTCTGCTTTTGGATTCTTTATGTTTGCTAATGACATCTTTATGAATTATGCAGGGCACCCCTTTACCCACATTACTTGATGATGATGACATGGCATCTTTGACGGAAATTGGGGTTGGCAACGACTCAACCATTCTTATCGATGAGGTCAACTGATACAGTCTCTGTCATTTGGAAGGTCGTCAGAAACTTAAATTGCAGTTCGAGTGTTAAAAATATGTGCATTACATGCTATCCTGGAGTGCCTAAACGTTCGTTTCTAATGCTTGGGTCATGCTGCAATTTACACAATGACAATGATTTTCAAAGGGGACGTCGCTATTGATATGATATGACCAGAGGGGGGGAAAAGGCACAAGGTTTTTCTGCTTTAGGCTGCATTTGATATAGCCAGTTTATGGTTTTGAACCAGTGTATACAACAATTTCGGGAATTGATGGTTGTCTCAGCGTATTGTTGTCTTTTTAGCAAAAATTTAAGTGCCACTGGCCATCATGACAAAATCAAAGCACACTACTAATGGAGGATGAACAAGCTGACAGGGAGATAGGAATATCCAAACACCAAGGTTATATAGTGACAGTGAACTTCAAAATAGTTTAGCAACATAGACGCCTGACAGCAAAGTCTATAAAAGGTTTCACAGGCAAAAATGAAAGGCGTACCAAAGGCAATACAGCACTCAGACAAACCAAATGCTTCTAGTCCAATAGCATGTGAAGCAACTTTGAATGCAATAATTACAAACAAAGACCAGAAGCAAGTTGGTATCCTACGAATTATGACAAGGTATGATGATCCGCAAGGATCAAGATCAAAAAAATACCTACAATGTAAAGATGACTGTGACTTTAAATAAACGATTTCTCACTCGGACATCAGTCAACTAGGGCGTTTGTGACAGATTCAATAATCTAATTTTCAGCCGCCATGCCGTTAACTAAACCTTCTTTTCCAGGAATGAACAACAAAGAGATGAAATCTGGAGTGGTCAATTAGATGAAACCTAAATACAGGCAAAGACGGTTTGAGATTTCTCACCTCGTACTAGTTGGAACTCATTCCTTTCTTCTAGCGTTCATGATCATCACATGCGCACAATCCTCACTTCCTACAGGATTTTAACTGTTATCGAGAAACATCTCATTTCCTGTGGTGCTTTGATAAGGTCGCGTTGCTCACTGCCATTCACAAAGCAGGTTCACTTTCATAGTATAGCAGAGCAAGCCTCTTGAAAGGATAATAACAAGGCATATTTAACCCATCCATTCATACTACATGCGTTAACTAAAGTCGAAAGTTCACCAAATTATGAGAAACTACAACACATCCCGATATTTGATTCTGTGCAGTACAACTTGACCACATCAGGGGTCCTAAACACAGTAGAGATAGTATGAATGCCTAATACTTTGAGGCTCAAAAAAAAAACAGCTACTCCCAACTATCAGCTAGAAATCAACAAGGTTTCACCGAGGTGCTGCATACATCTGACTGGAGTCATACTGTGGATAACCAGGCTGGGGCGACAAACTCTTTGCATAACCAGCTGGTACAGGTGCAGTTCCATAAGCACCACTTGCTTGAGGATTGGACTGATCATAGCCTGGCTGGGTTGGAGGTGGTTGACCATAACCTGGTTGGACAGCAGAAGGTGCACCATAAGTTCCAGAAGCAGGATACGCTGCATCTGAGGCGGCTTGATACCCATAACCAGCATTGGCAGCAGCTGGTTGTTCAGTGTAACCAGGTTGTGCTGGATATGAACCATAGCCTCCTGTGGAATAAGCAGAGGGCTGCTGTCCACCAGGCTGACCATAACCAGAAACAGGTTGTGCACTGGGCTGACCATAACCAGGACCAGCAGCAGATGCAGGTGCTGGGTGATTATAACCATCAGCAGCATGTCCCGAACCATAAGGTGGATAGCTTTGTTGCACTGGCCCACTTGATGTATACCCATATGGCTGCTGAGGGGGCACATTGGAACCGTATGCTTGTGTTGAAACAGGAGCTGGATAAGGCATTTCACCAGGTTGATTAGGCCTAGGCTGGCCATAAGTTTGGCCATGAGGTGCCTGTGGAGGCATCCCATATGGCGCTGACCTACCATATTGGTCCTGTGGACCATAGCCTGGATGGGCACCACCACCTTGAGGGTACCCTGTTGACTGAGGAACCCCATGTCCACCATAAGAATGTGGGGCAGGCAATTGGTTATCATATTTCACTTCGTTGTATCCTTGCCCATAGCCCTGTGCAGGTGTCTGGGAATAAGGGGCAGGCTGCCCATATTCTGGACCCTGTGGCTGCCCATAGTTGTAATTCGCCTGCAAGTAAGATGCATCACAACAGGGCGAATAACAGGATTGTTAGAAAACCAAAGCACATTTCAGCCATATGGTCCTCCTTGACAACACAAAAAAGGGTAAAAGGTACCAACCTGTGGCGGCTGGCCATGCATAGCTGCTGGGGGCCTTTGTTCCCAACTAGGACCAAAGTTGCTTCTTGGTCCTTGGGAAGGATAGTTCCCATATGGTTGAGCTGGATATTGAGGATTTTGTGATGGATATGGTCCTCTTTGTTGATAATCATACCCCATAAACTGCCCAGGATAAGGACCACGATTTCCCCATTGCGGGGTAACAGGGCCACGAGGACGGAAGGACTGCTGACTATATCCACCAGAAAGGGGTGATGGCCTTGCAGTCTGGAAAATAAAAATGACAAAAAACAGTAAGGATAGCAACTTCTTATTTGATAATCACACATGAATGGAAGAGTGCAGAATGTCTAACTATTTATGAAATAATATTGTATGACTTGGCCAACAAAACTTTGTGATTGGGAAGTTAAAACAATCCAGTCAGATACAACATATGGAAACAATTAGAAGCAGTAGAATTGGCAGATAATCATCTACAAAGATCATTGAAGAACCAAAATGAAGTAATATGCATAGCACAAAGTTGCGAAAACACCTATTAAAGAATCAATCAACTAAGCAATGAATTACTCTCATACAAATAATTAAGCACTACTGAACAATCAAATTAAACATCGGAAACTACAGAGAAAGAACTAGTCTTGAATTTGCAAACCTCAAACCAGATATCAGCACAGAAACAGGAAACATAAGTTTCTATGCAGCATTTCCATAGCATCAAACAGTACAAATGCAATTGATGTATTATTTCCATACCCAAGTACTGAAATTTTGACAAACTACAGATCAAGGAAAGGAGAAACAAACATCAGATCATCCAAATATCCTTCACTCCTAATGAAATACATTGCTTCACATCATGTGAAATAGGAAAATAGTTTATACAAAAAGATGAGATCCCACATCATGCAAACTGTATCTGCACACACATTTTCTAGCATATTCACAATTTACAAACCTAAAATTTAGCTTCACAGTTAATGATCAACAGTTTCCCATTAGAAGAAGCCATGCAGGCAAGTGCACCCCTGATCAAAGGATAGAAAACAATCCCAAAAAGAATTAAATGTCAGGCAAGTGTCGGATGTCACATTATTTGAGATACACAAAACCTGTCAATAATTGCCTCGTAAGACAGGCCCCAAAAAGCAAAATAAGGGGGAAAAACTAGATGTAACTCAAGCAGATGAATGACTGCATCCTAATGTATGGTAATACACAGATTTGGCTAAAGAAATTCAAAAAATTGGAGTCATACAACTAAGCCTCGCTTAGCTCAGGGCTAATAATTGTAATTGACAAACATAAAGTTCATATTTACCAGACAATGTAGGGAAGAAACTGCAGCTTATGTATCACAGGAATAAATTTTGTAGCAAAAATTAGATCAAAGTCGTGCAAAGGACATTGTCATATCAGGTCAGGAATGGTCCCAACTAAAAAAGTAAATAAATAAATAAGAAACTCCAGGTGAGGCACATTTGAAGACCACAGATACATAGTAAGCTGCCAATCTCATCAGAAATCAATATTGCAATAGTAAAGCATAGGAGCAAACAACTTTGTCAACCCATCAAAGACCATCCATATCACATTTATATAACATGGCCCAATCTCCAATCACAATGGCTCTCCAAATATTCAACTCCACACAATGCATTACAAGGATAAGTGTCATTGGCTTCATTGTTCCTAGCAACACTAAATTAAATCTAGACATATGAAACCTATAACACTTCAGAAAACATCATCCAGCTGAGCATGATACTCCTCCCCATAACGTCTCAAGCAAAGAACATGAGGACACCAGAGCACAATCTTAGTAGTATTTAGCACTTCAGTTTTCAAGTCTCAAAGCAATCTTACCAACTATTTTACAATCCTGCAATCCCGAGGATTAATGCTTGGTACCTCTCTTTGGTAGACGAGAGTGAATAGTTGTCTATTGCTACACCAAGAAGGCAATGCTGACCCGAAGTGAGAGGCAGAAGCCAAATCTGCATTTTTAAAGCCAAGCAATTCGAAATCGGCAGCTTCAAGATAAATAAATCATGGCAACCGAAATCTCATTGAATATAAGACCAACCTTCCTATCAGCATTAAAGTGACCTATTACACAAAAGACCTTGGGAGTCTAATTACAAAATTAGCTCTCAGTCCATCTTGTGATAGTTAAACTGTTATCTAAAACCCATTGAATACGCGCCACTCAAAAAAGACAAAACATGGCAATCATCACTTGCTTAAACAACACGTCATAAACCCAAGTGAAACATGGATCCAATTATCAAGATCTCACCATTGGATAAAAGTACCATCAATTTTGCCAACAGTGACTAGAATTCTAGTATCATGTCAAACACCTACCCTACAAAAACAATTTTTATGATGACCGGCCAAAAAAGTCAACAAGCATATTGGGATTAAACTGCAACCTGTCATTTGTCCATAACTCAAGTTGCTAAACATCATAACACTCTTCATGGAAACAACAGGCTCAAACAGGAAACTGAAATTGAAATAAATAGTTCAAGCTTGACTGCATGCATGTCTGACATGAAAATAATAATCACACAACCAATCAGAAAAATACATGTCACATCACAACCAAACTTTTTTATACTTGTGCACTCTAATCTCCTGCTTAGGAGTTGTTTTAACAAAGAGAATTATAATCACTTGGGGGGCCAAAAGGCCACCTCTGCAACATCCTTGTAATACACAATGAGGTGACCTTGCAACATAGCCAAGTCACATACTGGATAACTGCATTGACACCACGATTAAAGAAACAACACTTTAGCTACCCACATCTTACTCAATAAAAGGACAGGGTGGAAAAGCATACAGAGGCAATCCATCGTAAACCCAACTAGTATTCCTCGTAACTGATACAACATTTCTTCTTATAACTAATACTTGAGCAGTAACACAAGTCAAAAAGTGATTAACTGATTAAGAAGAAGCAAGTTTCTTCAGATAATTGCTTCAAACCCAGCAAAAGTCGCATCCAGTAATGCAAATGATGGAAAGGACAATTAACTACTATGAGAGAATAAAAGTGAGAAGTAAATACAAACCTGATTCATGACTTCTTTGATCATCTCCCTTGCCATTTCGATCTGCCTCCTTTCACCAGTAACTCGCACTGTCCTTTCTTTAGATTGATCACCAGCTGGGAGATGCTGGGGTACCAACTAGAACAAAAAGGACAGGCATCAGTATGATATTATCTAGTGATTCATGCATCACTTCTAAAAAGTTACTTTCACATCAGATTTTCCCTTGGCTTTTCACACATACTACAGAGTAGAATATTTGATGTCGACTACCTGAATACGAGCTCCTGATTTTGTCTGTAAGTTCTTAATAGTTTCCCCACCTTTTCCAATGATTAAGCCAACCTTTAGCAATCGAAAATTCCAAAATCAAGTCAGCTGGGGAACATATGAACAGCTAAAGCAAACAAGAGAGATAAGAGAGAGAGAGAGAGAGAGAGAGACCAAGGAACAGGAGATACAGAAAGACAACAAAGCGAATAAAACCTTTTCATTTGGGACTTGAATCTCAACTTGATCTCCGACTACAGCCTGCACATTGCTGAAGCCCCTAGCCACAAGAGAAGGAGAACCCCCAGCATCAGCCTGAAAATGGAAAACATTTGGTTATTGATAAATTAAAAATATCCAAAAGACAGCTGACTATAGAACCAAATGAGTTACACATCATGTAACTTGGAGCAGACTACTGTTTAAGGAAAGCAACCTCAGCAATAACATCGTTGATCATCTTCTCTGCCTTGTTTATGCTCTCTAGAGTTCCAATTAGTTCCACAGGCCTTGTAGCCGCACGTGGATCAGCATCAGCATCTCTCATAATTTGAATTTTAGCACCTGAATTATATTGCAGAAACCTAATAGTATCCCCAGCCTTGCCAATCAAAACACCAACCTAGACAACATCAGAGAAAAAACCATAAGAGATGACCATAGGACAGGTAACAATACCAATGATATTACAGTGATCAAAGTACAGACTTCAAGCAATAAGTTATCTGTCCAAATTCCCTCTCCCATTGTTTAACCTAAATATTAACACTACTACACGGCTTTCTACCCAAACCATCTATCTTGCATGTCAAAAGAATAAGCATGAGATGATGGCAAAATAAATAGAAACATTCCTATCCTCCCCACAGCCCCAAAAAAAAAAAAAAAACTAAATTCATTTTTATGGGGCAATCTACAGGGTTGTTAAAAAAAAAAAAGGAATAACAGTTTCAGCAATAGAAACCATATAACGACCCAAAATAGCCAGAACACCTCTAGAAAAGACAGTAAGCCAATACAGGCCAGATTAAACAAACTACCTTATTATTAGGAACCTCAATTTTCTTTGAGGTTTCAGCATCAGAACTGGATTGCTGCTGAACAGCAGACACATCACCCTCTGCAGAAGGTTCCTGACCTTCTGTCTTGGACTCTTCTTCTTCATTTCCAGTTGCAGGTTTCTCATTCTCAACTGAGGGCTGGTCACCATTACCATCCTGTTCATCTCCATGAGACAGATCTTCAAGTGTTGCAGAAGCTTCCAGACCTTCCTCTTGGCCACCGCCATCCTCCAATTTAGCATTATCTTCCGCACTTGCTGGCTGCTCATCAACGCCCCCTTCTTCAGACTGTTCTGGCTTGCCATACCCATTCTCCGGAGCTGCAAACCAAATTGGAGCTATTATTACCCGCTAATATACTAGTAGAAACATTATTAATAAATTTCACCATCGTCTGGTTTGCACAAGTTGTTAAACCATATTTTTAAAGCTTATTCAGTTCTTCATTGAATTATATTATGTGCCCATCCCCATACATTAAGGCTACAGCATAACAAATCTCCCGATCCTTTTTCTGATGAACTGGGGCTACCATTTGCATAAAGATGCAATATAATATAAAACCTACAAGTATCTTCATACCAAAAGGCAAATATAAATATATAAAACCTAAATATTTGGAATACAAAATGGTGCAAGGCCACACACACATGCAGAATTGCTACAACCCCGAAAACCAAACGAAAGTGCCAGTAAAAACTCAAAAATTACAGTCCCAAGCACAATACTAAAACGCCTGTGTCAAACAATTAACATCTCTATTCAGCACTAAACATACCGATGCCAGCAGGTTGGTCGTCATTCTCAGCATTATCCTCCACACGCTGTCGTTTGAGGTCCGACTCATCATCCTCCTCCGCATTCCCATCCTCATCCGCATCCGCCTTGGAGTGCGAGTCAGCACCGCAGAGTGGCTCCGGAGCGTCGGTCTCCAAATCCTCAAGCTTGCGCTTTTTCTCATGGTCGGACAGTTGCACCCCGCTCCCTGCCGCCGCAACCATAACCTCCTCGTCCGCCATTTCAGATCAGCGTCAAATGTCCACCACCACGAAGCCCTAGCTAGGGTTTCAAAATATCAACTTACGGTCACTTTATAGCAGTGAAGAGAGAGATTTTTTTCCCTTTTACTTCTTTTCTTAGAAGATTGATAATGGGCACAAAAATGAAATATTCGGGTCTTGCGTGCGGGTGGGGGCTATTTATAGTGGGAGAAGAGGCCGAAGATATTTTTGCAGCTTTTCGGATTAGGGTTTGGGGTAGAATGGTCTCAATAATAAAGCCCAGCTGATTTAGCTCGACGGTCGACAATGGAACCAGATGGTTTTAGTACCCAAGGCCCATTTGGTGGAATGGTTACCCTGTATTTCTTTTAATACTAATTAATACTAATACTAATGGATAAAAGCCGCTTGGGAGTGCTGTCGCTGTTTTCGTCGTCCTGGCCTGCTCCCGTGCACGTGATTGTTTAGCTGTGCTTTTCTTCTTGTTGTAAAGCTTTTCCCTCGCCGTTGTTAGCTGCTCCCGTGCACGTGATTCTTTAGTTTTGCTTTTGTTCCTTCTCTTTTATTTATTTTTTTCCTCTTCTCTTTTCTTCAAAAAATTTTGCTGCGTGTGGCGTTTACTTGTGCCCTTGTCCATAGCTGTTGCATTTTCACGAGCTGTTTTGTGGTTTCATCTCTAGATGCATCATTTGTGTGACTAGAGAAAAGAACTTGCCTTGGTCTTTATCCTTCAGAGAGGTTTAGTTCCTCCACTCTGAACTTCCGGTTAAAGAAGGTATCTGACCGGTTATTGTATGAGCCTTTTGTTAGCTCAGTTAACTATGTTTAACCCATCACCTCATTAATTAGCCGTTCTCTCTTAATCTTTGCTCCATGCGCCTGAATTTTCCGGTTGTTACCATGCTTTGTCGCCGCCAATTTGTCACAATCAGCTCTTTGCCCGCAGTTTTGGATGATGTAGGCTTTTGTCTTTCAATTGCCTTTTGCTTAATTGCCCATAGCTTTGAATGAATTTTGCCCTCACGCATTTCTTGTTCTGTCGTCTCTGATGAGAAGGTCATGCAGGTAATTTGCTCTAGAGGTGATGTGAACTGTGGTGCCAAATTTTTTACAATAGCTCTCCTACTGGTGATTCCTGCCTTCTGATTGATGATGCGGCCTATTGCATCCGAGGGGTTTATTAATTTTGTCTGGGTAATAGTTGTCCATATGCCTTTTCTCCTTCAAATCTAAATTTTTCACTTTTTCACTCTCCTTGGTTTTGCAGGTGCCTTCTTTGTTTCGCCTTTGCCTTTTCTCTGTGCTCCTAGCCTCTAATCTTCCAGTTGCTCTTTTTATTTTCCTTCTGTTTCATGAATTTTTGCTTTGTTCCTCCGTCCTCTGAATAGATTCTTCCTTACTTAACTTTCTCAGTAGTATATAATGTGCTACTCTGTACTTGTAAAGTTCAGGAAGGAATAGATTTGTGTGTTTCTCTCATCAAATTCCTGGTAATTTTTCCCAGCGATTTCTTTGTGTTGTTCTATCGTACTAATTGTTTCTGTCTTTTTCCAAGACTTGTAAAGCTGCTTGTATGAGTGTCATTTTACACAATTTGCATATCCGTTATCTTTGTTCTTATTCACTGATTTTTGAAATGCATGGTTAAAATAAATTTGATTTCTCAGGCATCCATCTCCTCTCAGGTTTCATTCCCCAGACTTCGCATTTGGGAATATTGTAACAGGAGATGATTATCGCACTTCAAAACGGTCTTCAACTTGGATCTTATTTGTTGTTTTATTTTTCTTCAAAACTTTACTCAGAATCTTGAACCTTAGTATCTGATCGTAAAGCCTTTAATCATAAAGTGTTCTACTCGTCTTTTCTTTGCTGAATGTGGTCTCCAATACACTTGCCATCTTGCTTCTCTTACTGGTACTGATATGTTGTGACATCTGGTTGCATGAATGCATTACTATGCTCTCGTCCCACCTCAACCCCTAGCCCCAAAAACACCCTTTTGGGTAATAGTGTTATCCTCTGTTGCATGAACTATTGGAATGTGTATAGAATGGAAGTTTCTATCCTCCCATGATTAGTGTTTTCAGTTGCTCTTGTGACAATAAAAACAAGTTCATTAAGGTCGTTTGTCAAATACTTTATTTTAGCTTTCTCCCACCCGTTGAAAATAAAAATATTACATAAAAGAGACGGGATAGAAGATAGAGAAGGATACAACAATTATAAGGTATTTGGGGTTTTGACATCTAGTCTTTGTTCCAGTGTATAATTGACCATGGGGTGCTTCCTTGTTTGCTGAGCTTATTAACTCATAATCATAAAAAGAGCATCAAGAAAGAAGCTTGCTGGACAATTTCCAATATTATTGCTAGAAATAAGGAGCAGATTCAGGTATGGTCTTTTCTTCTGAAATTTTGTCATGCATGATGTCTTTTGTCATTTGTTATTTGATCCTACAATGTACCCTACCCCATTCACTGGAAAAAGGAAAACATATGATTGTGGCTTGAATTATTTACTTTTCTTGTGGTGTATTGGTTCCAAGTTTGAGAATGATATACTTTGTATGGTACTTCCTTTTCCACATTGTGTCAACTTGTGTATTTGTATGTAATGACAGGCAGTGATTCATGCTCAGTTAATTGGCCCTCTGGTCAATTTGCTTCAAACTACTGAGTTTGACATGAAGAAAGAGGCTGCTTGGGCTATCTCAAATCCTACATCTAGTGGCACTCATGAAAAATCAAGTATGTTTTGTTTGTCATCGCCTTCCATGTTTAGTGCAGAATGTGTGGACGTCAATTTTATGCTTTCTGTGTTGTGTAGGTACTTGGTTTCTCAAGGCTGTATAAAGCCATTGTGTGATCTCCTTGTGTGCCCAGACCCAATAATCATTGCTGTCTGTTTAGAAGGTCTTGAGAATATTTTGAAGGTTGGGGAAGTAGAAAAAAGGCTTGGCAACAGTGTAGACGTTAATTTCTATGCCCAATTGGTTGATGAATGTGATGGCTTAGAAAAGATTGAGAATTTGCAAAGCCATGACAATAATGAAATTTATCAAAAAACAGTCAAAATACTAGAGACGTACTAGCTAGAAGAGGAGGATGAAACACTGTCAGCTGGTGATAGAGGCCAGCCTGGATTCAACTTTGGAGGGAACGATATGCAACTTCCACCTGATAGATTTAAATTTGGCTGAAGGTAAAGATTCAGATGTGCAGATCCAACTCTTTCCTGTTCCGCATGCAGCTTCTGACATGCTAAGCATGAAGTTTCACTTCTAGCCGATTAAATCAAAATAGATTTGTTAATTTCCATCTTTGACAATGGGAACCTTGATATCTCAAGCTTACGTGAAACCTTCTATGAGATGTGTTTATTTCCTCATCCTGGAGATTTCAATTGTTATGCAAGTACTATGACTCCTTATCAACCTTCTTATTAACCAACATAAATTTGCAGGGACATTAGTTGGTTGATAAGACCTTAGATTGAGGATAGCGTGTTTGTTGGCGACAAGTCAAGGTCAAGTTGGGTCAGTTCGAGTTAGAGCACCTCACAGAGTCTGGTTGTCGTATGGTTGAGTATCTATTGCCTTAAGGAGGTGCTAAGGCAGGTCCTTTGACACTATGGTGGAGAATAAGGGTGCATGCTCACTGGTTGATGGTATGTTGGGCTTTGGTTATTTCCCCTGATGGCGGATGGTATGAGGAAAAAAATGAAGGGTCTATAGACTCCTCAAATGGGTTGTCAAAACACGGGGTTTCGTATTTTGTCTTTTCATACCTTGTAATTGAATACTTAGTCCCACACGGTCGTCGATGTTGTTGGGTAGTTGTTGAGTTATGTATGTATTGATCATGATTCGTGATTGGTTTTTTGTGTATTGTAACCAAGAGAAGAGAAAGATAAGGGTTCACTGTTCACTTGATATCCTTGTATGTTATTTATTATTACTAGCCATCTGTTTGTAACAGGTGTTTTTTTTTTTATCAAAGTTGTAACAGGTGTTGTTATACAACTTTTGTTTCCTCCGGAGTCCGGACACGGTTGGTCTGCTAGATTGTACTACAGTTTTGTTCCTCCTAAGTACTGAAAGTTTTCGGAGTGGGCTTTAATATCGTCAATTCATACATGCAATCTTCTTTATGGGATATGCTAAGTTGACATTTTACCGAGCAAATCCCAAACTCAAAATAGAATGTGTAGCATTTCACTGAAACGAAATCATAAGATACATTATCATTTGTGCTCATGGTTTCGATCATACTCTCATTTTCCTCTTATTCTCATGGATTGGTCGTACACTCATTTTGCTCTGCTCAAAAACACCTCAAGAGGCAACTATCAAATTGCTAACTTGTTGAACGTAGGAAATTAGGCGAATTAAAAGGGAAAGAGGAGGATCGATTGTGTCTGAATAGTGTAATTTCATTTGAACAAATAGTCATTATTTATTAATTGTTTGGCCGATTTTGGTAAGCGATATTACTAGAGCAATTATCTTCCTACTAAAGCACATCTATTAGTCGATCTTCTATATGTTCATTGATTTTCCTAAAATTTATTACGCATTAATTATTCCTATTTTCTCTCTCTAATTAAATATTTTCTATTAAGATCTCTCATTCTTTCCTATTATTCTCATTTCTCTCCTTTTCACTCACATACTAATAGATCTACTATTTTATAATTAAATAACTTAGTTTTTGCCTTAATCTTTTCTTGTATCTTTTTGGTTCTATAACCTCTTACCTTTTTTTTAATTCTAAAAATTTTATTTATTCATTTATTTATTTTTTGCAAACAGAACTTCATTAACTCCATCAAATTTCAGTTTAAAATAATTATTATTATGATATTATTGTAACTTAGTTCTTTACCATAAAATTTGCTTGACATGCAACATACATTTTTCCTTTGAAATTTGCTTGTTTATCATGTTTTTAAACAACTAATACTATTAAAACTTTACCAACTTTTCCTATTTTATATTTATCACATAAGTTTTGACTTTTTTCTTTTATCAAGTATTCATATTTATCATGTAAGATTTGATTTCTATCAAGTATTCATATTCTCTAATAATTAGATGAAAGTAAATTTAAATTAATGGTTTTGTTTGGATTTGATGTGTTTTCCACCTGTTTTTCAAAAACTGTTTTTCACACCCCAAACGCTATAGTAATACACCAACTAAAAACAACCCCAAAAACAACTACATATACACAAATATTTCAAAAATAACTAATACATACACAAATAAATTTTTTATTTTTTCTATTTATTTTTTATTTTCCTCTTCTTTTTCCTTTTCTTTTTCCCTTTCCTTTTTTTTTTCTTTCCTCTTCTTCTCACCCAACCCATTGTCCTTCCTTCTTCTTTCTTCTTTCTTTTCCTCTCTCCTTTCCTTCCTCCTCCTCCCTCCTCTCCTCTTCTCTCTCTCTTCCTCTCCTCTCCCTCAGATCCACTAATCAGATCCATACCATTAACTCTATATGTATTATCAATATCTATAAGTGTGATTCGGTATGACATAAAATTTCCCTTATATTCTTTCTTTCTTAAGAATAAAGTTAAGTTAAATAGGTCAAATATACATTTTATTTTTCATGTTTTTATTCATCATTTGGGTTGATGACATAAAGCAGATAGTTATATGGGTGAAAGAAAACGGCTTAAAATTTGCAGTAAATGAAATTGAATCTCATTTTCTATGTACAAAAGCGAAGTAAACGGCAGTAGAGACTGTTTACAAGATTGGTCATTAAGTCATCATGGCTTGAAGCGGGTTCAAAAGATCGTACAGTTTCTAAGGAATATACCTGTACTCTAATCAACCGACTTTATCGAGAAAAATTACTTTTTTTAGGCCAAGCAGTTGATAGCGAGTTTACTATAAATTTTCCTTTTCCACCATTATTATCTTCTTTTTTCCAGCATGAGAAACTATTTATTTTCTCTCCATGTTTGTGCTATTCTTGCTGTGCAAGGTTCGCTTGCCTTATCTAAATCAGTCAAGCAACTTTACAGTTTCCACTTAAACATCCTTAAATTTTTTTCTTTTGTGCATCCCAAATTCCACTTCCTAAATTGCCCAAAAATTTTTAAAATTACTAGATCAACTTATAATTTATCTTATAGCTCCGACCATCTTATTACTTCCCTTTACATAGCCAATGCACCTTTATTTTATATAATTTTTCTAAAGTTTAGTGGGCACAACTCTTTTATTACCGCACAACGCGTGGAAATTTTTGCCTAATTTAAGCAAAATCGCATATATTGCTCTAGATGATACAAAAGAGGGCAACAGTTCTACTATGCTCATGTGCGCATTCATTTAGACCCGTTTGATAACTTAATTCAGTGTTTAAAGTTAATGGATTCAAATCTTAATACGTTCAGACCGTTTGATAACTGAAAATAGAATATCTGAATAAATTAAGTGGCACTGAATTTTTAGGCAAAACTTACTCCCAAAAATAAGTGATAAGCTAATCACTTATCACTGAATGTGATATACATTCAAATGTATTAGATTTAGTACTTAACAATTCAATCACTTAATGATTTCAGATTTCAGACGTTTTGTCAAACGCACCTTTAGTCTTAGACCGATTTGATAATTTAATTTAATACTTAAATTTAATGGGCTTATATCTTAATACATTCAGACGCATTTGTTAACCAAAAATAGAATATTTAAATTAATTAAGTGGCATTAAATTTTTTAGATAAAACTTGCATCTAAATATAAATAATAAAATATTCACTTATCATTTAATGAGATATATATTTAAATGTATTAAATTTAGTACTTAACAATTCAAAGACTTAATGGATTCAAATTTGGATTTTAGATTTCAATTTTTAATTTTAAAACTTCAATTTATCAAATGCACCCTAAGTTCCCATCTAACATTAGAAACCATTTTCACTGCAAATTGAGTAAGGGTATGTGCACACCTATTTCCTATTCTATACACAAAGGAAAAGGTACAATGCAAGAACATCTCGTACAACTCTTTAATACCCTCTAACAATGTTGTGATTGTAGAATCTTCTTCAAATTCCCCCTTGTATCTTGTTTATGACTACTCCACAGTCAAATTGGACCTCAACCTCAACCTTTTGCCAACCTACTTCCTTAGCCATCACCAGCGCCATTCTAATTGCTTCTGCTTCCTCTCTTATGGCTTTGCTTTTAACGTAGTTCCTAATTTCCTAACCTTTGATTTTGTTTCTTGTGCTATTCCTTGCTACATTTTCCAAACTAGGTTCTAGCCATGGTTACAGATATGGTAGTATCACTGTTTATCTTGATTTTGCCATTATCTAGAGACCTCCATTGATGATTCTGTATTTGTTGAATTGTTTCTCTTCTGCACCTTTTCTCTAAACTTGCTTGCACTTCTTTAAATTCCAACCATTCCATCATTGCCTTTTCTATGACTGTCTTAAAATCTTTGTTTTTATCTTTAAATTGATGCTCATTTCTAACTTTTCTTATCTGCCAAAATATATTAGCTGTAAGTATGATATGATCATGTCTTTCAATTATTTCATTTGCAACTAATATTCCTTCCCACGATCTTTAAAAGTTTGATCTCTCCTACAGCAGTCCAACCCATTGTATAGGTGTTATTTTCCATATCATTTCTGCATTTTTGCAAAAGAATAGCATATGCTTCACCATTTCCTCAGTTTCACCACAGCTCTTACATAGAAGGCATTCCATTTCCTATTCTCTTGTAAATTTGCTCCTCCAAAGTGTTTGACCTTTTGTTTCAAATTCAAACTCCATAGATTTTTCCACACTTTTTCTTGTTGTTGAAAGTAGCTTATTCCTTCCATGTGTGAAGTTTCATTGCGTTTCCTACTTGCCTCCCTTTTCTTAACTACATATCCAAATTTAACTGTATAGACCCTTGACTTTGAGAATTTTCAATAGAATTTGTCTTTTCTTTTGGACATGCTCAATGAGATCTAAAGAATCATCTAAGCTTCCTCTCTAAGTTTTCTTTCACAAGTTCTTTGTTCCATTCTCTAATTCTGATCAGGTCAACCATAGTTTCTATATGACTGATTGAATTCCTTTAAAGGTGGCTTTTCTAATGCAGAGACTGGAATCCACTTATCCCTCCAAATGCTTATGGTTGTTCAATTTCCCATCCCTTTCCGCATTTCTCTTATTAAAGTGGATTTGGCACTCCTTATATTTTTCTATATCCATGTTGCACTTTAGGTTCTTTCTCCAAATTCTGCGAAGAGTGATTGTATTTTGTTCTCAAGATCTTGCTTACTAACAGATTTGTATGAACCAACAATCTCCATAGTTGTTTTGCTAAAAAAGCATTATTAAAGTGCTCTAAATCTTTGAAACTCAATTCTCCAGTACTTCCACTAAGATACGGACCATCCAACCCTTGTCTTATTTTCTTGAGTGCTCTCTCTCTCTCTCTCTCTCTCTCTATGTGTGTGTGTGTCTCTAGGGGTGATTTCCTTTGTCTCTTCGTGGATTGGATTCAAACTCCTAATTTGTTCTTATTTTGGGTAAGAATCAGGCAAAAAGCTTCCCTCTCCTAATTTCTATTCCCTTCTAATAATTTTAGTACTAGTAGTATAGTTTCAAAACAATAAAAAAAAACAATTTTTTTTCTTGTCAACCAAATCAAGCTTTGTTTGCTTGCCTGTTTGGATTGTTCTGAAAATTTTTTTTTTGAAAAATGTCTCTATTTGGCATCTTAGATCATCACCGTCACTCTTATTATCTTGCTCTATTCTGCTGGAATTTTTCTTTTTTAGATTATCAAATAAATGATAAGAAATTGAGAATCCCTTAGATAGATTGAAGATGCCTCTTCTTGATGAAAACGAAGCATATAGGAACATGGATGCATATTTTCCCCTTTTTCCCACCCTTTTCGTTTTTGACTTTAGAGATGACACCACAATCACTGAAATGGTTTTTTTTTTTTCCATGACTTTGATGGGCCGAGATGGGTCGACGGAGCACGATGCTTTGATGACTCCAAAATTGATCGATATGCCTAGGTAGAGTTTGTGAGTCAAGTAGATGGTACGTCAATTTTCTCTTCCAATCACAAAAATCTTTAAAAAATCAGCAATAGAAGTTTGAGCTTTTACTTTACCTTGTTGATACTTTGCTACTTACATAGTAGTTGGAGTACTTTGGAGTACCACAACATTTTAGCTTGTTTTCAGCAATTCGGCTCCTTTCATCCCTTATCTAGTGTTTTGTTATGTATATTTTTTCCCAATGAAAATCTTCAATTGTTTACTGTTAGTTTCCTTTGGCGTATTTGTATGTGCATATGAAACACAAATACATGATAAGTAGGATAAATCCATTCACCTATAAAATGTCTTTGCCATTTGAACATAATAACTTTTGACAGATCATAATTTTGCTTTGGTAGATGAACTTGTAAAAGAGATCTATTCAAGCTTCTGATCTTGCAATAAGTAGAGAAATTCAAACAAAACAAAATCTCATAAAAGCAGTATCTTGAAAAGTAACTATTCATATTTCTCTTCTACTACAGTTATAACTGAACAAATCAAGAAAATCATGAACTCAGCACAACATTATAAACTTTAATTCAAGTAAAAACTAAAGTAATTGATCAAAAAGCTATGATCTCATAGGGATTTCCATGTGACATGGGCTTGATATTCGTAGTGATATTGCTCTTATCCCAAAGAATTCATCTTGTTTCAAATGGTTCATGTTAGAGAATTTTAAGCCATTGCAAATAATCCATGAAGGCCAAACCATGTCAATACTTAAAAGTACCAACTAGGGTTACAAACGAATCAAACCGCTCAAGAGTCGCGAGCCGAGTTTGAACTCGACTTGAGCTTGATATTGATCGAAATCGAGCAGCTCGTTTTCATATTTGAGTCGAGTTCGAACAATCTTCTCTCAGACTGAATAGCTCGCGAGCTATCTCAAATAGGCTCGAATATATATATATATTATTTTTTATTTTTATTTTAATAGTAAAATTACATATATATCCCTAATATTTTTATTATTTATTAAGAAAAATAATTATTTATTATTTTTTTAAAAAATAAAATAATTATTTTTTTCGAGCTCGAGTAAGCTCGACCTTGAGCTTGAGTTTCACTTTTAGAACTCGTCAAGCTCAAGTTTGGTGAAAAATGAGTCGAGCTCGACTCGATTAGGCCAAATTTTAACTCGACTCGGCTCGTTTGTAACCCTAGCACTAACATTGGTCTTCAATTTTTGGTTTGTAGCAATGATGTGAATTTATTTTCATTTTGTCATTTGTCTAAAATATGATCTATCAAGAATATGTCACTGTTATTCATGTCACTGCATTTTTATCATTGGCCTCTTTTCTTTATAATTAATGATAGCTACAAATGTGTTAGAGATTTGAATGTTTGTCCCATTAAATGGAAGGCCAATTAAGATTAGTGACTCCTATCCAAATCCTAGTGCAACTGAACTTATTTCTGAAGCAATACTTGTTGAGGTTTTATTCTTTCTTGGTTTGTTAATTATTACTACATGGTTTGAGTAATTTTAAGATCTTTCCTTCAATTTCTTAGTGCTTTCTACTTTTGATAAAATTTGGTAGATTCAGTTACTAGGACGGAGCTATGTGGCATATTTTTTGCATATGTAGATTTTCATAGTGTTTGGATACCAGTAAATTTTTCTAGTAAATCAATGGGCTATGTATTTATGCATTTTGGTGATGTCGATGAGAGCCAAGACGCTATCAAGAGGCATAATAACAAGATTGTATGCAGCAAACAAATAAGTGCACGACCTTACCTTGGTTTTGGATACACTAAGTTATTAGTACAAAATATTTTAGAACCAATTGCTGAGAAAGACAAATAGAATGTGTATATTTGGACCAATGACATGTATATCCTCCTCTATTGACACCTGTTTTGTGCAACCAACATCCTGTGTACGAGTTTCAATTGATGAAAAGTAGCCCCTGATGGAAAAGCTACCTTTTACAAAAACGGTAATGTACACGCTACTGTGATCATGTCATTCCTCAAATGATGACATGGCATCTTTGATGCACATTGGGGTTGATAACGAATCAACCATTCTTGTCGACAAGGTCAAGTGATATACTTCATGCAATTTGGAAGAGTATCAAAAACTTAAATTGTAGTTCTAGTGTCACTGAGGTTTTTTTTTTTCTTTTAAAAACTTGAACAATGCTAAAGAAATTAAGGTAATCAACAACCAAGAAACAAGAAATATATAGGAAAGCTAAAAAAAGGAACCTTTTGGAGAAGTTTCTCAATTTTATTACTTCAATTTACTTTTTCACTATTTCAACTTTACATAGTTGAAAACAATTGTGAATTGGGATACATATATGCATTCGACTATAATGGACATCATGATACTTACTTTAACATTACTATCTATTGGTGTTGACAATTAACAAATTCTAATTCTAGGATTGCTAAAATTGTAAAAGATTTCAATATTGGCACCAATTTAGCTATCATTTTTTGCAACTTTACCCTTGTCATTATATAAAACTAAAACGCAGATGAAAGATGAAATTCAAATCATTTTTACACCACATGGTTACAAAAGTTAGCTTCAAATCACTTCCAATCCTACTAATATGTGTCTCACTTCCAATTCTACTGATACATATTAACATATACAAAAATAAATTTATCAAACTCTCACATAAATACTTAGCAGATAAATCACTCCAACCAATTAATATATGATATAAGGTAATATTGAATGATAATAAATATATAGTCGGCATGAACCATAAGCATTGCAAAATTGTATCAAGTTTAGTCCAATTTCAAAACTATAAAACTCCACAAAATGAGCAAATAATATGCTTGGGATTGCTTTTGGCAATAGCTCATGTGCCTAAGTTAAAAAAATGGCTAAGTGGACTCCTTTAAGCATGTCCATTCCCTGTTGGTGCAAAAAAAGGAAAAATAATAACACCAAATAGGAAAAAAAATAGACAATAGATGGTAAACTTACATTGTTATAAACTGTACGAATTTCACTCCAATATTTGAGGCATTGCAATGTCATTTAGAAATACTTGCATTTGCAACACAAATAGATTAGAGAGGTCAAAAGCAACAAGAGAATTTTGAAGATAATTAGAGTAAATTGACATTATTATATGATCCAAACCTCTCGCTTATGTACAAGTTTAAGAATGGCATGAGTTACCCTATAATCATTAACATTGCAACTCTTGCAACTTTTCTCGTCAACATATTCTAGCATTGCATCATCTTACAAGTCCAAATTCTAACATTAAAGCAATTCAGGGACCAGTCGATTAAGGAGAAGAAAAGCTATAGACAGTTGGTGCTGGAATGTGATAGTTTTAGAGCCGTTAGAATTGCAAACGGGAGCTTTTGGAGTGAGAAAGAAAAAGAAGAACGTGGGGCATTGTACAGGAAAATTTTGTTTGTTAGAGAAAGCTTGGAAGCTCAAGGCTTTCATATCGATATTAACCATGTCGATCGAGCTATTAACCATGTTGCCGATGCATTGGTCTCTAAACATGCAATGGACAGAATGGAATCGGAGTTGGATGATGATGTTGAGAGGACTAAAAAGACATGTGAAAGCACTTTAGCTAAGAATCTGAAGGAAGACTATGATGGTAGGAAGTACTTCGTTGTTTTGGGTGAGGATTGGAAAGAGATGAAATCAGCAAAGACCTATAAGAGCTTTAAGGGTAGAAGCTAAGGTAATGGTTCACAAAACTAGTTTAAGAAAGGTGCTCATCCCTTTCCTTTGGAGGAAAAGAAAACACTTGGTTGGTTGAGCACTTCTCTTTCTAGCCGTCTTTTGGCTGTGAAACTTTTGTTCGGTGTGACTTGACGATATGATAGAGTTAGCCAGCAGTTTACATGGATATTTCAGTCTTTCTCTCCTGATAAGTCTGGAGAGGTTATGTGAGTGGTAATACTGATTCACTGCTGTTGTTTCTTCTATCAATCAAAGTGTGAGGCTGTTAAAAAAAGAAAAAAAGTGTGACGCTGTTGCTTCATGATGATCAAAAAGATTGAACAAGTCACTGTTGAAGAAAAGTGGTTTGGCGTGTCTTCATTGGGGAAATATTAGTGTTATAGGATAATGTTTTTGAGAAAAAAAAATTAAATAATCAATATAGCATCACCAATTATTTCATATCTTGCACATTAACCTCTTTAAATATTTCTTTTTCCATGATCTATTTTTTTCATTTCTAGAATACTTATGAACAATTCAAATAGATTTAGGATACTCATGAAATAGATTTAGGATGCTCATGAAAATAGTTCATAGTGGATTTAAAGAAACAAACAATTTAAGAATTAAATGATATATGTATATATTTACTGGCATCCAGAGTGATACTGAATCTACTGATAATTAAATTAAATTAATAGGAGAAGTGATTTTTCGCCTTATAGATTCAAAAAAAGATATTTAGCACATGTAGACATGCAAGAAAGAGATACAATTAAACTCAAATGCTTGATAATTTTATCAACACTCTATGTATGATTAGAGAAAACCATTCAATCAAGTCAAATCAACAACATCTAGGATTGAATTGTATAATTTTATATGTTACGACCCAGTATAATTTTTGACAAAAAAAATGACCCATTATAATACATTAGCATCTATTTCCCCAATAAATACATCAATGGTATACAATATACTGATTACATTGCACTCTGTGCATCCAAATAGCAGTAGGAATGCAAGGATCTAATAAATGAATTCCTAAAAACACAAATCAATATATATATAGTCACTCAGTTGATTAAATTTTCTCATTCACACATTCCAATATTTATACACTGTGATATTTTAGTTAAGCAAGGATATTGTGTCATGAAAAAATGACATGTTTACATCTATATTATATACTATTCACTAGTTGATATGTTTTAGAAGATTTCGAATAGTATGACATGTTTTATTTTCCCGAATTTTTGGATTATTTAATCTTTAATAAGTCTCAAGTTAAACTAACTTATAGTTAAAAAATATCTCAATGAAAATCTTTACTTCAACGATTCTATAGGTAGTAAAAATTGTTGTTAAACTAACTTATCAATAAGCCTCCTAATCTAACTACATTGAATAATTCCTATACGTAGTAAAAATTGTTGTTAAACTAACTTGTCAACAAGCCTCCCTAATCTACCTATTTATTAGATGAGATATTTTAGAAATTTTCTAGTAGTAACTACCTATCTATCAGTTGAGATATTTTGGAAGTTTTCTAATAGTAACTACCCGTGTATTAGTTGAGATATTTTAGAAATTTTCTAACAATTTGGTATTTGTTTATAATCTTTTTTGACTACTCTAAAAGTTTTTAACTCGTCACTTAATATTCTCTAATACACATGCTATCTATACTATATATAAAAATAAAGGTGGGGGTTTGGGATTTTTTTTTGTGACTTTATATACTTCCAAAATTACCCTCATGAAAATCACTTATCATTTACAAAAATTACTAAAATAACTACCTATAACTAGGGATAGCCACGGTTCAGGTTTGAATCGGAACCGGATCGACGGTTTGTTGAATTGAAACCGGAACCGGATTTGAAAAATCAGAACCGGAACTATAACCGTAGCTAAAGGTTACGGTTTAGGTTCACAAAAAGTTTGAACCGAAACCGGAATCGACAGTTCAAGAACCATTCAAACCGTCTAATAATGCACTTATATCCTGAGTAGTTTGATCTATTTGTCTCAATTTAAAATTCAATTATAATAGTCAACACACCAATAGCATCTGTTTTAGTCTACCAACTTTATTATCCCAATTCATTAGTAAATATAGCATAACTAATTTAGGTCCAAATTCAACCTAATCAAAGTGTTAAAGTTAAATTAATCCAACTATTAAGTTAGTATTTGATGATTCTTTGAGTTTGATTAGCCATTATGACAAATTCACAAAGGTTATTTTTTTTAAAGGATCAAGAAAATAGTCATTGCAAAATCATAAAATAGCAATTTGTTAAATCAAAAAATATATGTATTTTTTTCTTTTTCCTTGCCAAATGATAATAAAAAATTCATATTTTTTCCTATATTCATTGTCATATTTACTTAAAATTTAGAATCAATTTTATAATAACACGTATTTTAACGTAACTAGAAGAACTAAAACCAGAACTGAAACTACAATAAATTGAAACCGTAATCGGACCGAAACTGAAGGTTCATGAACCGTAACTGTAACCGTCCCTATAAGGGTTGGTTCAGGTTCCACCTTTCAGAAATACCGGAACCGTAGGTTTTAAACCGGAATTAGTGGTTCTGGAACCATGGCCACCCCTACCTATAAGTATCATAACTCATCTAAAGACATCTTGACAAAAAATGACTATAACTACTAAAGTAACCATCATTTGATAAAAAAAAAAAGGTTAAAATACCATTTTTTGCTTTAGTAATGAAAATTTTATACAAATTTAATTTGAAAAAAATCATTTTTAAAATGTGTGTGCCTTTAGCACTAGTGTTATATAAGGCTAACATGTCCAAATTTTTGTACAAATTCTAATCTAATAATTTTCACTATCTGAATTCTAATTTAATTTAGAACCCTAAACGATTATCATTGGATACGGGTGACGGATCCTTGAACCTGGACTCCTCGTTCTGTAACAAAGTTATTACTAAGTAACATTATAGGGGGTTGGTAATTGAACTTTTATTCTTTTGATAATTTGCTCTTTTCTCTCTATTTTTTGGGAACAAAAAAGGAAAAAATAGAGAAAGGGCCAGAATCTGAATAGTGTTTGGGGCCAAAATTTATTTCACATAAACTTAGAGGGGTGAGGATGAAATCTACACTTTGTGCTTCCGGTGACGTATGCTTGAAAATCCTTCCTCCTTCAGCTTTCTTTTGGGTTTCTCCTTCTTTCTTTTTGATTTTATTTGGAAGGTTTTTACCAGAATATTCTCTTTAATTCCTTTCTTTTGTCTAAATCTCTCTTTTTTCTTCTAACAACCTCTTCTTCCTTAAAATTTAACTTCAAATCCAAACTTTTATCAAAAAGTTCTTGTTCCCATTTTCAATGTCTTCGGCCCTTTCTTTTTAATTCAATGCATATGTTTCTTTTTTTAATTTAATTCAGCCATTCATATGCTTGTTTAATAAAAAATTAGAGCTTTAAAGAAACCCGTGTATTAATTTATGTGAAGATGCTACTTGATACGATTGGAAGGAGGCTCTGCTAAATTCAAATTTCAGTTATGATTCATGGGTTCTCTGTTAAATTTTTGATTTGATTATGGTTTCTGAAAAGGGAGTGAAAGTGGCAATGGCATTGATTTTGGGTTCAAGAAATGGCAATCAAGTTGAGGAAACTTTTTTAGCTGATATGTCGAAGAATACACCTTCCAATATAAGGAGAGGCTGGCTTGTTAGATTGAGCAGTTTGAGGAAAAGTATGATTAACAAACATGTACAAAGGATAAAATAATTAACTTTTCATCATTTTCTCACACCTTTCATGGCAAGAAAACACTACCTTGATGAAATTTGAATACTTAGCATGAATTTTGGATTTTACACTTATTACTCTAGTAATCACATGCAACATTGTAGAAATGATCAGTCTCAACCTCCAGATGAGTTTGATTTCTTATGTTTCGTGAATTGATTTTGAGATGAATATGTGTGTGTAATATTTGTGTTCGCCTATATTCAAATGAATTTAAGTATTGTTTATAATGTAATATATTTATAGCATTTGAGCATGAAATTCGACTATATCACCTTATTTAAAGCCTAAATGATTTTGATTCATAATGCACAATAGAGTTTTGACACTAAGTTCACCTCAATCTATCTATTAAAAGGTCTAACTAGTTGATGAATATTAATGATAAAACTATCATTTAATTTTTTTTTTTTCAAAATTAAATTTCCTTGACAAGTAGAACTCTACCTAATTATGCTCCGCATGAGTGAGTAGCAATCCTACAAATCAATCTTAACTTCCAAAATCGAGTTTTATTGTTATGTTTAACGAGCTGATTTTGAGATGAATATATATGTGTGTGTAGGTATATATATTGTGTTTGTCTAATATTTGAATGAATTTAAGTATTGTATATCTATGCTTATTAGCTAGTCTTATTTAGTGCATGGGTTATTACCGACAAAGCAACCTTTTCTTTCTTTCTTTTTTTTTTTTTTTTGTCAAAAATTAAATTTCATTGACTGGTAGAATTCTTCCTAATTATGCTCTGCATGAGTTGAGTGATAGTCCTACCAATCGTTCAAAAACTACCATTCTCTCATTTTATTCTTTGGATAATTTGCATGAAAAACCCTTCAGCTTTGCCCACTTTTCAAACCATCTAAATTAAATTGTATGGGAATATTAAAAGTATTACTAAAAGGAAAAGGAATTAATTTAGATGTTAAGTCAGTTGCCTTGGATACCTTTCTTTCCCTTTGAATAAAAGTGGCCATGCTATTCAGATTAAAGGGTTTTTTTTTTTTTGGTTTACTCTTTTCTTTCTAATTTTCAGGGAGAAAAAAAAAAAAGAGAAAGGGCCACAATCTGGAGAGTATTTGGGGGCCAAAGTTTATTTCACATAAACTTGTAGGGGTACGGATGAAATCTACACTTTGTTCTTCCGGATTCATGACATTAAATTGTGCTCAAAGCTTCGTTCGTCACCTTTCTTCTGGGTTTTTCTTTCTCTCTTTTGATTTTATTTGGAGGGGTTTTTCCCAGAATATTCTCCTTAATTCCTTTCTTCTCTCTAAACCTCTCTTTTTTCTGTTAACAATTCTCCTGTATTAGTAAGTCTTAGCTTCACAACCAAACTTGCATTAAGAAAAATTCTCTCCATTTTGTATTTCTTGGGGCCTTTTCTTTTTAATTCAATACGCATATCTTTTTGTTGTTTTCCTGTTTCAATTCAGCAATTCATACCCTTGTTTAATCAAAAATCAGAACTTCAAAGAGACCCATGTCTTAAATTTTGTGTGAAGTTGCAATTTGATGTGATTGCAAGGTGGCTGTGTTCAATTCAAAATTCAATTGTGATTAGTGGGCTCTGTGTTAAATCTTGATTTGGTTATGGGTTCTGAGGAGGGTATGGAAGAGGCAATGGCATCGGTTTCGGGTTCAAAAAATGGTAATGCAGCTGAGGAAGCTTCTTCACCTGATATGTTGAAGAATACGCCTTCCAATATACGGAGATTGGCTCATGAGATTGAGCAGTTTGAGGGCAGGCACAAGTATCTTGCTCAGACAACTAGTCCATCAGATGGGGGTGATGTTCGTTGGTACTTTTGCAAGGCGTATTTGGCTGAAAATGGTCAGTTTTCTCGACAAGAAAAATGAAGCTTATGCTTTGATTGTATGGCGGTTAATTGAATTTTCTTTTGAAAATTATAACGTAAAATTAGTGTTTGTTCGTGATAAATTTTAGTTGATAATCATGTTTAAGAAATCATTTTCCAGAAAAGTCGCTGTCCAGCGGGAGCTAATTATTGTAGTTGTGGTTGTACTTGAGGAAAAACTGTTTGTGTTCTGGCTCTTGGTATCAAATTTATGCAGATAAGCTAATCTTGTTTGCATTATAGCTCGGTACGTAAATAATGGATATTAGCATTGAAAAGCACGAGTTTATAGTTCAAGTGGTTAATGCTAGTTCCCCAGCAATAGCTGCGGTTCGACTCGACTGTCGTTTCTTCCACTGGCAGCATCCCAGTTGCCCCTTTCACTTAGGCTAGGGAATTGGTAAATTTAGTATGAATAAATCATAGTATGTGAATGGAATTTTTTATTACAACTTGCTTTGCTTTTTTCTGCAAGTGGTTAAATAATGAATTTTTTATTATCTATGTGTGAGATAAATTGCCTATCTTGATTTTTTTTCTTGCCTTTTTTTTTTCAGAGGTAGCTGCATCAGTCCCTTCCTCGGAGATAGTTGAAAAGGGTGACTATTTTCGATTTGGTATGAGGGATTCTCTGGCAATAGAGGCATCTTTTTTGCAGGTTTTAGTATGAATCTTTAGTCTATTTGTTAGACATGAATTTGTGCACATTTCATCATCTCTTGATTCAAGAAAGACTTGATCTGACTAAGAAAGTGTCTATTCAACTTGAGCATTTCTTTGACTAAATTAAGATTACAAGTGTTTGCCTAAGGATATACAATTGTACATCTGTGCATGTGTTGGTGGTTGTCAAGTAAATAGGAAAACAGTTTGCTGGATCACTTACTACTCTGAACACTCTTCATGCCAAGATCTTAAGCGTTAATTTACTTGTCTTTTCAGAGAGAGGAAGAATTGCTTTCTATTTGGTGGAAAGAGTACGCAGAATGCAGTGTAGGTCCAAGAGGGCAGCCTGGAAGCTATTCTACACTGAATGAACAGATAAAAGAATCTTCTTTAGAGAGTGAAGAAGAGAGAGTTGGTGTTCCTGTAAAGGGTGGTTTGTATGAGGTACTATGATATTATGATACTCTCTGTGATTTTCAGTTGTTCAATCCGCAAAGGTGTTTCCATTGTAACGTGTCTGTAGTTACATAACTTGTTTCAGCTGAAATGCAATTTGTTCTCTGAGATGAGTGCTATTATGTGTGCAGGTAGATTTGGTAAAGAGGCACTGTTTTCCTGTATACTGGAGTGGAGAAAATCGCCGTGTGCTTAGAGGTCACTGGTTTGCTCGTAAAGGTGGTCTTGATTGGCTTCCCTTACGCGAGGATGTTGCTGAGCAATTGGAGTTTGCATATCGCAGCAAGGTATAGGACACTAACATTGGTGTTTTTTTGATCTTATATCTGTTTCTATTGTAATTGGAAATAGCTGTATAACCTGTGATTTTTTGTTGTGCCAATACATAGTATTACTAAATGGAGGTACTGGATTGTTTTTCTTCATTAAAAATGGGCTCATTCCCCCTCCCTCCCTTTTGTCTAGAATTGTTAAGGAGTGATATTTCTTTTATGATAGGCTCCAGTTCTCTGGTGAAGCTTTGGACTTCTGCTAAAGTCCTTTCTTATCAATTTGTTTTTGTTAGTAGGTGCTAATCAATGATGTTTATCATTTAAACCCAATAGGTGGTTGTTTTCCACATGATCTATGCGCATTCTTTTCATTTGGGCCTCATTTTTTAAATCATCTATCCTTTGTTGAATTACTAATCAATGTATATCCTCAGGTTTGGCATCGAAGAACATTTCAACCATCAGGATTGTTTGCAGCTCGAGTTGATTTACAGGGTTCTACCCCAGTAAGGCAGAGTTTTGCATATCTAGATTCTTAACCCTTTTAACAATATTGATGTTATGATTTCTGTTAAATGTTGCATATATGGATTCAGAGGCTCCATGCTCTTTTCACTGGGGAAGACGATTCGTGGGAAGCTTGGCTTAATGCTGATGCATCTGGACTTTCAACTTTTATTACTTTAGGAGGGAATAGTATTAAGTTGAGGCGTGGTTATGCGCCAGCTCTGTCTTCAAAACCTACCCAGGTACCTAGCTTGTCTTGTAACTTTGAATGATTTTTTTTTTTTAATCTGGGGTTTCCTTTATTTTTTTAATCTTTTTAAGAAAAAAGGTTAATGTCCTGTATCTTCACACTTTTCTGGATGATATGTGTAGTTTCTTGCATTGCATTTGCTGAAGTAGTTTACTGCAGTTGATAATATAAAACTCTTGCTCTATAAGGATGAATTACGTCAGCGGAAGGAGGAGGCAATGGATGATTACTGTTCACAGGTATGGTCATGCTGTGTAGTTATACGGTAATATCTAACACAAAATTGTTTCCAACTATGATGCATTTTGTTGTGCCAATCATTTATATATATCTCCTTATATTCTTATTTCTACTGTATGGATCTGTCCTTTCCTTTTCCTACTTGTGTTTCATCTGCAAGATGGTGGAAGTTAAATGAAAGAGTTTTTGCCAGTTTTATGTGTTGATAATAGCCGTTCATTTCCACATATATTCACTTCTACGAAATGTATGTCTGCTTGTCATGTGCCTTTTGGTACTTGTGTTTCTTGCCTAAGATGATAAAGTTTTACTTTTAATAGTCTATACAAGAACAAATATGTTATCTTAAAGGCATCTATAGTATCTAGCTGTGTTTTTGTAATTTTTATGCTTCTGTTAGAATTAAACTGGTGTGCAATTTATTTACTTAATCACGTTCCCACTCATCATTCTTGTCGGACTTTAAATGATCATTTCTTTTCCTTAATTGCTATGCTGCTTGTGTTATATCCCTTATATCAAGCGATAAGGAAACAACTACGAAACACAAAATGCTTTTGCCTTCTGCAATTGGTGAGACTCATCCTTCTCCCTAAAAAAGAAGAAAACAAGAGATTTTCTAGTAAGGCTTCTGGGGCGTAGGATTCTTAACTGTCTAGAATTTTGGAACAACTGTGCATATATGTTTTGGTGACATTGAAAATCATAGTGATTGCCATGCCTCATACTTCTCATTTGATCATTAACATAGGCCTTTGCTGCTTAAATTGAAGAACAACCAAATTAATTGAGATAATCATATCTACTGCTGCAGTCAAGTCTCTGTGTACTTCAAACCTGATATGACTTAGTCCTCTTAGTTTGGCCTCAGTAACTATGGTAGACTTATGCCTCTTCACTGGTGTGATTTCAAATTGATTTTGCGAGCCTGTGTGACAATCAGATTGTGAAATTATTCTTTATGGAAGTAAGCGGTAAAGATTAAGCTCATGATTTGCTGTAGTTTGCTTGATATTTGTTACTAGGTCACAGATATTTGTTGATATAGTGTTGAACAACAAGAAAATTTGATGTCATGATCTTCCAGTGTATGCATAGCTGTAACCGTGGCAGACAAAAAGCAAATGAGAAGGTGAGTGGGTGGTTAAATGGAAAATGGTGAGTTTACATTATTGAGTAGGTGGTTGAAAAGGAAGAGAGTGGATTATTACCTGGGCTTGTTCTGGAATAATTTTGGAAGCACAAATAAGGAGTTTTCACCAAAGTATGCATCTAGCCTTTGTATACTATGAAACAGTTGTGGGCTTCAAGTAGGGAATATACTTTTGGTTGTGCCAGGCCATATTGAAGTTCGTAGGGATTGCTTTAACTTCTTTGGAAAATAATAGTCTGGGTTTTCTTTTGAATGTGTTTTTAGGGTTAATGAAGCCTTGACAGATACAAAGTTGGCAATGATAATTTTTTGCAACTTTTCTTTGAGTCAAAATTTTTACATATTGACCCCCTGATGTTGGAGATCTCTTGCTGGCTGTGAAGGTGGAAAGTTCTAGACTCATTGTATGACCTGTGTTTATTTTTCTTGGTCAATCATATAAAATTTTGGATGGCAACTGGTTTTAAAAGTTGCTGCCTTACTGCTGTTGGAGCTGCCTTGCCTCCTACCAGAGAAATTTCTCAACATGAGAAGAGTACACACTTGTAATTAAATAGTGATGGTGCTGAAAAGTACTAGGAGCTGAAGCTGGCATTAAGTGTTTTTAGTCTTTTTCTTGATATTTGTTGTCTTTTTCCCAACTAAATTCCATACAATTTCTCTGCTGTAATTTCTTTTTTCGGTACCATCCCTTTCTGTGATCAAGAACAACTACCACCAGATGTACTTTCTAATGCAAGCAATATAATTTATTACTTCTGCTGTAGGTTCCTGTTCGGCATCTAGTATTCATGGTTCATGGTATCGGGCAAAGTTTGGAAAAGTCTAATTTGGTTGATGATGTTATAGATTTTCGTGAAGTCACTGCTAGCCTTGCTGAACGACATTTAAGTTCATATCAACTTGGCACTCAAAGAGTTCTCTTCATCCCGTGTCAGGTAGACTTGATATTTTGCTTTCACTATTTATCTAATTGTTCTTGCATTTATTTGATTCATGGGAAGGATGTCAGAACATTGTTTGATATACTCTATATCTGTATTATATTTCTTTATTGGGTATCTTGTGAACATTCTGCAAAACTCTTCTCAATATTGGTGATTTATATAGTGTTTCAGTTGAGGCAAAGAAATCATAGGATCATGTGTTTGTGAGGTTGTTCTCTGGTGGGTTGGTCCTTGTCCTGGAGAGGAGTCCAACTTAACATTAGAAATGAAGGTTACAGGCTGGACATTGAAGAATAAAATTTTGTTGGACTGATTATTGACTTTTGGTTTTGTTGAAAGATAATAGAGTTTGTTAGGTTGAAGTTTTAGTGACACAGTAAAGTTGTTGAAGGGGGAAGATAGAGAACACTATTTGTTTTGGGGACAGGACTTTGTATCTGAAGGGTCTATGAAGCCATATCTGGACTCTCATTGGAACTTTTGGCTATGAGATACAGGTTTCTGGTGAAATACAAATCATTTTGACTATGTTTAAAATTTTGAGCTATATCAGTAGACTAAAATGATATGAGTTGTGAAAACGGTGTGCAGAATAGATAAGGTTCTTTATTTATTTGTCACAGTAATACTGAATGAAGCTTACAGAAAGTAGGGTAGTATCGTACTCTGCCCCTAGCTATTGTATCTGGAGAGTTTGTTATTTTGTCTTTTCTTTAAGTGCCATTGTTCATGTTACCCAACTCTCTTTCTACTGGATTAATCACTTGGAAAACTAAATTAAATTGACCTTCCATTCATTAAAATCTTTAGATTAGTAACATTCAAGTACTCCAAGACATTGACTAGAGGTCAATTATTTGATTATTATTTATCCTAGATTTAGAAATAATTTAGAGGGATGCTGCTTGTACAATCAGATAACATAAATTGATGTAAATCACAGTTGCTCTAATAAATGTGCTTACTTTTGAAGAGAATGAGGAAATGATAAGATCAACTTGCTGTATTGTTTCTAAATCTTTAAGCCATTATTATGTCGGGGGTATGACAATGCTTTTGACTAAAACATAGAGAATGTCGAATGTGTGGAAAAAATAAATAACTCTTGTGCATATTTGTTCAATCTACATTTGGATGCTAGGTGATGCATAGGTTTTTGTATGTAAAATTTTGTCTCAGTTGTATTTTAGCTCTGTGCTTGGTTGGCATTATCATTGGAATGGAATGAGGATAGCACATGCAGGTGCATTCCCTTGTTTGGCAAGGAAAGAAAGGAGAAGCGGAAGTACAAAATGATGTATTACTAACCAAAGTTGCTAGAAATCGTTAAACCCCAAGGATGAAACTGAAGCATTATTGGAAACATCATTATTTGGCAATTTGGAGCACCACCTTTTGGTTCCAAAGTCAAAGCTAGCTTATTTGTATAAAATTTAGGTTTGCAATTTTTTTGGCATATAGAGAAAGTTTAAATATCTATTCTCTGTATTAATATATAAAAGGACTTGTGTTGATAAAATGAGCTGAAAGACATGTTGACCTCACAAGTTTATTGAAAATGTAGATGTTTAAGTGGTCAAAGAAGCTTATCCCAGCTTTTTTATCTCATGATAGGGAGTATACTATGTTCTCGATTTTGTTGCATGTTCTAAAATCATCCAGCATTTAGGTATTCTTGTGCTTAACTCTGGGCCCACATGCTCTTTCACTTCCAACTTAGATGTTGGAGGAGATAGAGTACTGAATAATAATGTGGACATTGTTATGAATGCGAGAATTAGTTAGAGAACTATCAAGGGTGAATAGAAAAGCGTATACTTTGATTCTATTGCTTTATTATACTTCACTGTCTTCCATATGTTTCCTCCTCCATGGGCAAATAGGAAGGGCATAAGTTAGATGAAAACTTCTCCACTTATTAGAAATATATCCTTATGAAATGATCATTAGCTATTGGATGTATTGCTAATGCAACTGGAGGAGAATTTTGTTCCTCATAATTAACTGGTTAAAGATTTTTTGAAACTCATTATGGTATATCGGCCACAAAATGTCCTCTCGCTATCTCTCTGTCTCTCTCTCCCTGCTAAACCAGGTGAGGTATCCTCTGACTGCCTATTATTGGATATTTATATTTGTCTCTTTGTGTAGTGAAATACACCAATTCTGTATCCATATCCTTTGGCAGATTTTTTTTTACCTTTTAAGATATCTTTGCTACATTCCTAGGTGGAAAGATATTAATATGCTTCTTTTTTACTTTAAACTGGTCCTCTTTGTCTAATACAAACAACATTTCACTTCATACCTTTGGTAAATTGATTTCATCAGTGGAGGAAAGGTTTGAAGCTTAGTAGCGAACATGCAGTAGAAAGAATTACCTTAGATGGAGTGAGGAAGCTTCGTGTGATGCTGAGCGCAACAGTCCATGATGTCTTGTACTATATGAGCCCCATATACTGCCAGGCTATTATTGACTCGGTGAGTAGAGATACCTTCTACAATTCATATGTTTCTTTGTCTTTGGGTCTAATCTAATTCCTGAGCGTTTGTCTACATGCTTTTGTACTGTTCTTGACTTGTTTTCAGAAATTTCATTTTTGTCTTGTAATAAATGAGTCACTATTACTTCCGAACGAAGTACCTTTTCCCTGTGCAGATGTTGTAATTATCACTTCCTACGTTTGTTTGATTGATTCCTTATGCTACCATGATAAAAATAGGTTTTTCAGTCTCTGACCATTTGTTGGTGGTTTCAATGTGGAAGCATACTAGTGGTTTTAACTTAAGAGAGCTCTTGCTGATGCATACTGATGGTTTTATTTTGTGGTCATGCTGCAACATAAGATACTCTTATCTGAACAAAATGAATTTGCTATGTTTGTAGTTTTAGTTGTTCTTAAGGCACGACTTCTGATTAGACTTTCAATCCCTGAAATCTCTGAACTTGCTGAACTTGTGGAATTTAACGAGTGTATTTCATCTATATTTTCCATAAGGGTATCACGTTCTCTTCTTTTCTGCATATGTTTTGGAGTTGCATCTTAACGCCGTGCAAGTTGGAGTGAGCTCATTTATGTCACAAATAAAAGTACTTCTGAAGTTTCTCATTTAATGTAAGTTAGCATGAGTCTCTCTTCAATTCCTTGTGGAATTATTATACATTTTGTTGCCTCATCTAAGCAACAGTTTCATTTCACCTCACTTATTTCTCCAACATGTGCTTCATAAATGCTTAACATTTTATTTCATTCTGTCTGAATGTTTTGATGAATGTGGCTTTTTGCTTTATTGCTGGAAAGAAATGAATTTTGTTTTTCGGCTGTAAATAATGTGTTTGAATGTCTTATTACACTGTATCTGTAACTCTTGGATTCAATATTGTTCTGACATCTGTAAAATTGTTCATTTATGCTGAAGGTATCAAACCAATTGAATAGGTTATATTTGAAGTTTCTTAAGCGAAATCCAGGATATGATGGAAAGGTATGTGCGTCTCATATTCAGTTTTTGCCTGCTCTAGGTTTAAGATTCTGCTTTTATATTAAAAGGGATGTTATATTTTGTTAGATTTCAATTTATGGTCATTCCCTTGGGAGTGTTCTGTCCTACAACATCCTTTGTCATCAAGAGACATTATCCTCCCCATTTCCAATGGAGTACATGTACAAGGATCAAGATGCGAATAAATCGTGTGACCCTAATACAATTGGCTTATCATCTGACCACACCTTAGCCTCAAATGTTGAGGACAGGAACAATGTTAATGATGAAACTAATCACGAAGCAGGCATCACAAATACAGGGGACCCAAGATTGGAGCCATGTTTCCTGGGTCCGGGAGATAACCAGTATCAAAGCTCTGGGAATCCAGTTAACCCTTCTGCATCTTCAGACTCAGACGAACTTGCCCTGACAGGTATTGCTTGCATGAAGTCATGCCTCACTTTTGGATCAAAGTTGGATTGAAACTAATGACAACTGTGATCTGATTTCTCGTGAAACAGGTGGAACTTGTGAGCCAATGAACATTAAGGATGGGGTTGTGGAAAGCCATGAGGAAAACATTGCTGAGGAAATACCTGAGAATGACAAGGATAGAAAGATTGAGCTTTTAAAGGAAGAGGTGTATATCTATAACATAAAATAGGGTTTTTCCCGCCTGATCATATTGTTCTTTTAACCAACGAAGCTTCGCTTGTTTCAGATTGATTTACTTAAAGCCAAAATCAAGGAACTAGAATCTACCTGTGGCTCAGGTGCAAATCAAATATTGCTTTAATAAAAATATATTGCGTCTTTTCTTTTGCTGTTCTTCCTTGACTTCTGTTGGTGTCATACAACTAGGGAATGTGGAGAAGGCTAAAGCTATGTCAAAACAACCCATATCTGATGGATCAGGACCAAATCCTGCATCTAAGAGTTATACCCCCCACATAAAGTACACGAAATTGGCATTCAAGGTAATGTTACTCCTCTTTGTGCTGTAGTTTCCAGTCCATCCCCCCCCCTTTTTTCCCCTCTTCTCTCACTAACAGAGCCTTTTTTTAGTATCAGGTTTGTTCATTGTGCTTGATATAATTACAAAATGGGGTTTGCGGGGTGGGGAAAGGAAAACTTACCTGCTGTAGAAAAACGTAAAAAGTTACAGATGCAAAAGCAAAATCCTTATTGAAATCTGTAAGTGTATAAGTGAGAAGAAAAGGTGTCTACACGTATGTATGGCCCAATCATGTTTGAGGGAAGTATAGGTGATGTAGAACAGAAGGTGTTGATGGGCCAACAGGTTTATGGAACAGTTTCTTTGCTCAGAAATTGCAATAACCTGCAATGCATTAGGCAAATATTGCCAGGGAAAAGCTCAATAGAATCAGAGCAGAAAACAAGAAAGCTGCTGAATTTTGAGATTAAAAGAAGAATAGATATGGGAAGCTCTAGGAACCTTCAGGCATTACACCTAATGTGATATTGCATCACACCTAATGCAAGATTGCATCACCCAACCTTGAGAAAACACTAAGTCTGCAAGGCTTTATTAACGAAGAAACCTCCATCTTAAGCTAGACTCAATAATGTGCAAGGATTAGATTCCTTAAGCTAGACTCTCTACTTGGTCTAGGGTCTCTTTTTCCCAAATCACTTCAAGTGAATGGTTCGAAAAACTAATGCGGACATATCCATTATTGACATGTTGTACTTGGTGTTTGCTTCACTAATAGTCTACCATGGTTTTATAGATGTTCTCGTACTGTCTCCAAAGTGTTGTGCTTCTTTATGCAAGTTCATTTTTTTTTTGTTCTGTATCACTATTTCCATTAGTGCTTTCTTAATGCATAAAAAAGAACATAGTTGAATCAAATAGTTTCATTCTGCAGATTGCAATCTTTTTTGTTTTGCACAATCATATCTGATAGAGTTCATGATATTTATTTGTGTCAGGTCGATACATTCTTTGCCGTTGGTTCTCCTCTTGGTGTGTTTCTTTCCCTTCGCAATGTTCGTATCGGAATTGGTAATGGTTCAATATCCAATGGTTCCATATCAGTATTTTTTTATGCTTCAATATCTCCTGTATGTCTACTTTGCACGTCAATGTTTCCTTGGATGCATATGAGTGGTCACAGAAGCTATTGCCTGCATATGAACTGTGGGTGCATGTTTTGCGAAACGTCTTGTCAATTTGTGCTTGAGATCACATGTTTATGGAGATTCCATTTTGTCTTTCAGGAGAAGACATGTTCTTTTGTTTCATTTGTTAAGTTTTGCACTTGTTCATTTAGCCCTTTCTGCTCATTTTGTGTTAATGAATATGAAGGCTGTTGAGTACTTTTCATGCATTATATTCTCTCTCTTGTTTGTTACAAGAGGCATATGTCAATGGATGTGATTGTGATTAACCCAAAAAACTTCAAGCAAAGCACATCCATACTACTAGTTCTGCTGTACTGGCACTTCAGTTATGTCCAGTCCCAGATGATAAATTTAGAAGTCTTTATCTTCATTATCTTTCTAAACTTGCTTATTCTGGACACTTCATGAGATTTGTCTGTAGCTTCTTTGCAATGTTCAGCAAAGTAATGGACTTTCTATCAGATCATAGATGTGATTAACATTTGGAAGTATGCATTAATTTTTTATCTGGTTTATAACCCATTATTCTATAAAATTCAACTAAATATTCTATTTGTTTCTAAGGATTAGAGTAGTTAAAATGTATTTGTAACTCTGGCATGCAAAATACGTTTTTGGAAGGGAAGTCATTTTGGTGTGACGTTCATATGGGCACATTCAACTTTTATGCTTCATGGTGTATATGATATTCTGAGACCCCATGTAATTGTTTTATGTTCAAGACATGGTCCATTCCAGTTATGAATGATTTCTTCTTCTTTGGATTTTTAGGCAAAGGCAAAGATTATTGGGAAGAAGATAACATAAACGAAGAGATGCCGGCCTGTCGACAAATGTTTAACATCTTTCACCCTTTTGATCCTGTTGCTTATAGGTAGACATGAGACCTCATCTTTATTATATTTAACCATTCTGAGTTTATAACATTTTATTTCTTGCCATATTCATTTTTTGCACAGAATTGAACCACTCGTATGTAAGGAATATGTAGATAAACGCCCAGTGATTATCCCTTACCACAGGGGTGGAAAGCGGTTGTATGTTGGATTTCAGGTGAGACCCTTTGAGTTTCCATAATGTGAGTGTTAAAACATCTTATTCTCTGTTTTTCACTGATGATATGATCTGCAGGAGTTCAGAGAAGGCCTGACTTCGCATTCTCTTGCCCTGATGGACCAAATGACTGCTGTTAGGGTAACTTGATCATCCCTAGATACTGCTTACTTCCTTTTTCTCTTTTAATTTGGTGTGTACGGAGGGAACTTATGTGCTCAAGAATTCCAACTGGAAGTCTATGTAGTCTGATTCTATTCTCTGGGGTTATAACAGGGGAAGCTAGGCTTTTGTGCCCTAACGTAATGGAAAAAGGAAATGTAAGATGATAATTTGATACATGAGAATTTGATGTTGCTAAACCTTTTGGAGATGATAAGTAGTAATTCTTATTACTGATATTTGCTGTTGGCATGTAATGTAGATAGACTTAAGACCACTTGCACTATTGGCAATTTTTACATGACTACTGAATAGGGGACTTAGATTGCAAGTACCTTGTATTCTGCTTGTGTGAGCAAATAAATAGTCAATGCTTCTATGCTTAAATACATGGTGTAGTTATTTGTTGGTTCGTTATTTTCAAGATATGGATCTGTTAGTGTCATCCATAGGTTGTGGGCTTCCCCTTTCTGATTCAAACTCTGATTCCTTCATTTACTGTTCCCATCAAATGCCTCGCTTGTGGTCATACCTTGTTGTGATGCCAATTTCCATAGGCCTTTATAGTACTACTGAAACTGAATCTGAGCAGAAATGTTTTCATCCACCCATCTATCCATCCATCTATCTACCTATCTATCTATATATATAGACCATATAAATTGGATTAACTGGTTGTGAGCAGAGGATGTCTGGTGGTTTGACGGCTCCACAATTAGGACTTAGAATTGGGCCTAGAGATGGTACAGGACAATATGCTTGAACATAAGTGTATTATGGGAAGCACTTAGTGTGTAGCAAGCGTGTTCATTTTGGTTTTGGCTTCCAAGTGAGAAAATGCTTGAATAATGTGAATTATGGAAGTTAATAATTCTGAGTGTGGGGGTCTAGATATTGAAAATGAAGACATATCAGAAATGTAACTCCTTGGCATTCATATTGTAGATTGGACATGTTTGTTTGATTACCATACAGACATAGATTATTGTTGTGACAACTTGGCTGAATCTTTTCTTTGAACAGGTTAAAGTGCTTACCATCTGTGAATCAAGAAACAAGGATAACCTGGATGGTAATCCTAAGATGATTTTGCTTCTTTTTTTTTTTTTTAGTTCTAAATTTCTTGTTGAGTTACCATGTTTGGTCCCTTCTCCGTGTCTGACCCGTTTACCATATACTTTGCAGAGGGATCAGAAAATGTTCTAGCAAAAGAAGAGAGATCATATGGATCAATTATGATGGAGAGAGTTACAGGAAGTGAGGATGGGAGAATAGATCATTCTTTGCAGGTAGGTCCTTTTTAGCTCTTCTTTTTCCTCCCTTATGTCCCTCTTAATCCTGTCTAAGGATTAGTAGTTTTCTGTCTTCTTGATTTAGCAGTATGAGATTTGAATTTAATTGCCCTTTAGAAGCTGATTATTATGATCAACGAAATGAGTCTGATGGATTCTTCACCATGATGCATTCAAGCTACTACCATTGGTTCTTATTACTCTGTTTGCCACTGCAGGATAAAACATTCCGTCATCCATATCTATCAGCCATCGGGTCCCATACGTAAGTGTCGGCTTTGTTCTACTAGTTTTAAATTGTTATCTCATATCTATCTCCAAGAGAAGACATTGTCTTCTTGAGACAGTCAATGTAATTGCTTGAATGGTACGACTAGAAAGTTTTCAGCATATGAACAGTACAAAACTCTATGGTTACCTGATACTTCTCTGTACCAACAACCATCTTCACTTAATACCTCCATTCTGTCTCTCTTTTAACTTCTTAATGCCATCAACCAAAAAACTAAATAAATTAGACAAAGACATCAGTGGGAAGAAGTACTTCTTCTCGGAATCCTCCTCTTTATAAACATGTATTGTAATTGAGTGTGGATGATGCAGTTACATCTTGAGGAAATATTCAGGGCTACAGCCTCTGACTTCCCCATTCCAACCATCGCTGGCTAGTTATAGTTTTCCTCAGATTTACTAATTGCTAGTTCTTTCAAACATGCTTTTTTCATTGCAGTAACTATTGGAGAGATCCTGATACAGCTCTCTTTATACTGAAACACTTGTATCGAGATATACCAGAGGAACCTCAGTCCACTCATGCACCTCAAGAAGGAACCTCAAAGGATGAGAGTGGTTTGATGGGATGGTCTGATCAGAGAGATGAAGAACTTCCTCTGACATTCGCTGATAAAGCTTGGATAAAGGATTTTTCTTCCAAGGTGAAGAGTAGCAAGAAGCGCTGAATTGATTTGGATCTTTGGTTTGTGCTGTTGTCAAAAAGTGTGCACCTTGTCCTAATCAGACTGGCTTGTAAGCACAAATTCATAGCAACCTGGAGAAGGAAAGATTAATTCACTTTTTCGGTTCCAGATTGTCATTGATTGACCGCTTAACTTGACAGGGCAGTTTAAGAAGCATACTGTTCTGTCATTAATTGATTGTCTTATAAAGGATGATTTGGAGGATAAGGAACTGCATTCTCTGTATCTTCTCCCCTTTTCAAGTTGTATAGAAGTCAAAATTGTGCAGCCATGCTCTCAAATCTGTATGTAGAATGGAGACTTTACCTTGTAGTGTCAACAAGGTTTATACTTAGGACATGCAAACGGCTAGTAGCTTGTGTATATGTTGAAACCGTTTTCCATGGATTGTAAATACTGTAGGTTTGTGAAGTAATCCATGTTTCTCTGAGCTTTGAGCAAGTTGCAACTAGTGTTTCTAAAATGATGACTAGCTGGGTTATATTGATTTTTTTTTTTTTTGGTAAAGAAAGATACATAAAATAAAAAAGGTTACAAAGTTAAATAAGTACAGTCATTCGTGGGGTTGTAAATCCCCTCATGTCATTCAAAAGTAAGGGGACTACAAAATCCGGACAGGTTTCAAAAAATTGTATGTTAGCTATGTTAGCTTGGGTTATATTGATGCTCATTTGATAATAAGCAATAGAAGCTTGTGTATGTGAAATGGTTGGTTGTAGCGATTTTTGTGTTTAGAGTTTGATGCATAAATTTGGGTACTAAAATACGTTATCATGCATTATTGCAAGAGTAATTAATGTAAATCCACATCTTGATTAAAGAACAAACGTTTTATTAAGAATTTGGCATCTAACTCAAGTTTCAACCACCAATGAAGCTACAATTGAAGAAATACAGAAATGAACTTTTAAACACTGGTTACAATGAGAACTACGAAATGGACAGATAAATTTCCTTAAACATGGTAGATTTGTTGCAGATGAATGATTTTCCTTCTGATCAGAGAATAAGATTTATGGCAAGGTTTCATAAGAAAGACCTGTAGCTGATTCATACAGGAGCGTGATCTGGGGAATATTTTGTAGAGAGAGGCGAACTATGCTGTCTTCTTCATGTAAGCGTTCTACTGCTTCATTTGGCACAAAAAATAATCCCAATTCTTTCAAGTTGGTCAGATGTTGCATGCCGAAAGGAACTCTGTTCAATTCATGCAATTGACAATGTGTAGTACCTCAAGAACTGGCATGGCCCCGTTTCTATTACCATTAATTTCAGCTGATGGAAGCTCAACAGGTATAGTTCCTTGAGCTTTGGGAACCCTGCGCTGAACCACAGATAAATCCCTACAAAAGCATTGTTGAGATTGAGTTCTTCCGGGTGGGGCTGTACTTGTATCAAAGGGAGTGGATTTTCTTCTAATCTGGACCAGTGCAATGTCAAAGATGTCAGATTCTGAAGTGATGGTAACCATTGTGGCAAACTCTTTAACATGCCACCATGGTTCAAAGTCTCGGCCAAGTCCGAACCGGAACGGAGGGCAACGATACAAGACCGTTCCGATTCAACTCCGAGACATGCGACTCGCCGAGAAATCGTCGAGACTCGGCCAACTCGGACCGAGTCGTCTCCGAGATGATGTGAATCGGCCGAGACTCCCGAGTCGTCTCGTGTCAACTCGGCGAGACACCCTCTAAAAATTTTGTTTACTAATTTTTTATTATTTTTATTTAGCATATTTTTATTTTATATTTTAAAAAATTATTTACAATTTTTGAAATAATAAATGATTGAAAATATGCGTCTCGCCGAGACCGCGACCGATATGCCGAGTCCGATATGGAACGGTACAGGCCGAGACCGTGACCCGCGACTTTGAACCATGCATGCCACCAAGAAATAGTACTTCAAGAAGTGGAGGCGGCTTGAACTGCGTGCTCAAGGACAAGGCTTCATTTTCATCAATAGCCGCCAAATGCAAGAAGTGAAGGAGATCCATGTTCTCAATAGAAATGGATATTTCCTCCATGTGTTCAGATTTCAAGTTTGTGATGCCAAATCTCCTGAGCTGAGTCATGCTTCTGATATTTTGCATCAACTCCGGTTCTGCCTGGACACGATCCAGAACTTGCAAATTCTTTAGCTTCCAGATCTTTGGAGGGATTCTTGTGCCAACATTTAGGTTATACTCGATGGCCATTTGGAAAACGTCAAGTTTTTCTGAACAAGATGTTAATAGATGCCTCAGGTTCTGCAGCTTTGTAGTTTCATTCGGCAACATTCCTATCTTAGTATCACGCAGATCCAAAGTTTCTAGGTTCTTAAGTCTTCCAATGGAATTAGTTAGCTCCTTCACTTTTGTCATTCTTATGTTCAAGTATCTCAAATTGAATAAATCCACAAGTTCATCAGGTAATTTCTCAATAGGCGCACCTTGCAGTTCCAACACTCTTAAAAATTTACTTGTTCGAAGAAGCAATGCCAATGAATCCGGAGAGATCTTACCAATATGGCTGAACACGAGAAGAGACCTGAGCTTTGGCATTCCACTCCATGACTTCAGATCATCAACTTTTGAGTGGAATAACTGTAAACGTCGTACTCCACTATCATTACTTGCTTCTTGACCATCATATATGCCACAGAACTTCTGCATCCTTGATGTTGAAAGTGCAATGTCGCGCATCAGATCATGCATTTGACACCTTTTTAGCCTTCCCACAGCATTCCTCTTTACAACTTGAAGCATGTTTCTCTTCACAAGCCCCATTATGTAGGTCTCAGCAACTTCTTCAGGTGCCATGTTCCCGACTTTCCGACAAATCCCTCTGCAACCCAGAGCCTGATGACCCTTTCTGGAATTATGCCATAATCTTTGGGAAAAGACAGCAGTACAAAAAGCATCTCTTGAGTGGATAAGGCAAATCACTGAAGCCAAGCCAAAGAATATTTGTCATTGTTTCCAACAGTGGCTCATCAGCGCCACTCAGCTCTGAACTCAAGCTATTACAAATCATTCTCCATTCATGTTCAAATCTTTTGGATGACATGACATCAGCCATGGCCACGAGTGCTAGAGGAAGTCCTCTGCATTTCTCAACAAGTTCACGAGCTAGAGCTTCAAGGCCTTGAGGACAACCTCCACCCGGAAATTGTTGAAATGCCTTCTTGAAGAAAAGGTTCCATGCATCATTCTTCTCTAGTCCATTGAGGTAACAGACGTGGCTTTTGATCCCAAAAGTATACAAAGCCACATCCTCTCTTCGACTTGTTAGGATAATTCGACTTCCAACTCCTTTATTTGGAAGTGACGCATTGATTGTTGTCCAAAGCTGAATGTTCCACACATCATCCAACACAAGCAGATACCTTTTTGAGCCAAGATAGTTCGCCAGCATTTCAATTAGCTCTCTGTAGTTCGAGGAATTGACATCACCTGGAACTGCTTCTGCTGCTGACTTGTAGAACTCTTTGATCATGGTTCTAAGTAATCTGTTAGGTTTTGGGGCAGCAGACGCAGCGGAAAACAAAAATTTTAACCCCAACAACCCACCAGGAAGGTTTTGGGGCAGCAGACGCAGCGGAAAACAAAAATTTTAACCCCAACAACCCACCAGGAATCACCCTAAGCTACGTATGACTCGTAGAGAAGAGGAGTTGTAGGATTACCTTAATCCTAGAAACGGCTTCTTGTTGCTTTGTAGAGAGTGATCAGCCCCTTTCAGCAGTCCAAACGTCCTGCCTCTACTGCAATCCACGCGAGAGAGAAGTTTGGATCTTCTCTTGAATCGTCTCTACGATCCTAGATGTGTGTGTATGAAAGGTGCTAGCCTATTCTCTCTTTCTTTGGAATTTTTCAAAAACCCTAGTCCCTCTCTATTCTGTCAACCGTAGTTGTGGTGTTATTGTACAGACGTATCATATAGTTTGTCTATTTATAGGAGAGAGGTAGAGAAAAGATATGGTCTTGTTTGATCCAAATCAAAACAAATATAGGATAACTATTTTATCCTGTTTGCTCAAATAGCCCGGAATCCTTTATTCCTTATAATTAGACCCCATAAGGTTTTATTTCCAAATCTCCATTTGGACACACAATTTTAATCCAGAATTCAATCTCTAAGCGTGTGATCCAATAGGTTCCAAACATACTGGCAATAATTATGAATTATAATTCTCAAGAAGAATTAGATGAAATAAACAACTTTATTTTATCATTAATTACAATAATTAATTCATTCATAATTATAGATTGTGAGCGGTGTCTAGCAACACATCATAACCACCCAGGTATTCGGAATTAGTCAAGGGAATTTTGACCAAATTACCGTGTAATTATTATCCTTTCACCATAGATATCCAATTAGTCAGGGAATGAGGAATAAGTGCCAATTCCCTAATGACTAAGTAATTTGCTAGTTTCCGGAATTAACCCTAGATTAGGTTAACTTGAAGACACTCTTCAATTAATCTAATGTAGTCGACTATTAAGGTTAATCTCCCACTAGTGGCCATCCTGGATATCAACTCCCACTATCGGAGTGGTGAATCCTTTCTTGATCACTCACTATCTTTCCATGCTTCACACTACCCCCAATTTCTATTCTTTAAGTCACTCTTGGTGAGCAACAAGTAATAGAATCAAAAGGCAGTGATTCACACTCAAGATACTATGGTGATCTCAAGTCTAGGATCACTTACATAATTTTCCATAAGAGATTCAACCATTGGCACTTGATAGATATCCTAATGGGATATCTGTATGGATCACTCCAATGAATTCGTACCTTACAATTCATCTACACATTAGCCTAGGTATCACTATACCTTGGTTGATGAGAACAACCACTACTTACACTAAATAGGGGCTAACTGTGTACTAATCTGTCCGTATTAATGATGTCCTGTCTCATTAATACTATGACTAGGGAATTTTAAGAATATTTGTTATAAATGTGATTGATATCTCATAGTCATCAACTCTTGTGACTACCATTACATTAATAAATATTCTAAGGACTTTATCAGTTATATCAAATATTTAACAGATAAAATGGAAATTCATAAAATACAAAACTTAATTAGGAATGTATTTAAACAAAATGATTGTTTTAGGGCATACATTCCAACAATCTTGTTGTGTCATATTTCTGTGAAACAGTAATCCAAGCATGGCAATTGAAATGCTGTTTCACAATCTTGCTGTTATAGGCCTTGGCAACCAAAGTAGTCTTGCCAGAACCACCCAAACCGATGGCAGAGAAAATAGAAAGTTCAGGAATTTCATTCTGCACCCATTCCATAATCTGTTTGAGATTACTCTCATATCCAATAAAATCATCATCTTTCATGAAAAGAGCAGCATCTGCAAGAGTCTGCTTCTGATCCCAGTTGAAATCGTCAACATCAGAGCTGCTTCCTTCTACACGATCAATGCCATAACGTTGCCTTCTTTCAGAAATGACTTTGATCTTGTGGTTGATCTTCTCCAACTTTTTGGCAAATTGATGCTTCTTGTACAAGTGTTTGGGAAGATGTATAGTTTGATGCATCATTCTTGACACTCTATGATGATCAAAATGGTCTTGAGTAGCTGTTGTGTGATAAATGAAGTCATCTATGATGTCTTCTACATCATAGACCATTGCAGTTACATTTGCCACCCAAGATTGTACCCCTGCTGTTTTGCTTCTCTTTTTGTCAGCATCTTCCAAGAAAGATCTCATGCTTGTCAACTCATCTTTGAGTTCATTGAGTTGATCTTCAATTCCTCCAATCAGGGATGCTTCATTCCGAACAAGAGAAACTATCTTGCTGATCAAAAGGTCTGCTGCAGCCCATGCCATGTTAGTTGCTGACTTTGTTATCTCTCAAGTTATTTCTTTCTTCTTGTGGTGGCACTGTGGCTGGGGAAGCTTAGGACTTTAATAGGCCAATGGACTCAACTTCTGTTATTAGTTTTAGTTGACGAAATTGCTGCATAGTTACTAAAGTCTACACATAATCTTAGTTTACTCCTTGAATCGTAAAATGATGCATTTTGAGACATGATTTTTCGAATTGTTCTATGATGGCCGTCTAAATTAGAAAACTAATAAGCAATTCTTATTTGCACTATTTTACAATGGCCAAAAAGACCTTATAGTCTTTTATTTCTGCCTTGTAAACTGCTTCTTTAAGAACAGCATGATTTTTTCGACAAAAATTATGGCAGCAGTGTCTAAATGGAGCTATAATTTGAAACCTTAACGATCCAAGGCATCATTTTACACTTCAGCGACTACATTGAGATTTTCTAAACAATTTAGGGACCAAAGGGCTAATTGTCCCCTTCTTTATGAAAGTAAACATATGTTTATCGAGTGCTTTATGCAAAATGTAGCAATATCCAAGTAGTAGTAAGACACAATGTGGAAGTAATACAACATTCTTCTTGAAAAGGAAAAAAATATATATATATATATATATATATATATATATATATATATATAAAATTGAGTTGGTTGAATGAATATACTATTCCCCATTTCCTACTGTAATTAGTTGGATCTGATCTTGAAAAGTTTGACTTGGATTTTTTTTTTTTTCATTGTAGCAAGTGCTCCATCATTCATGTCTGATGCAACTATCATTTCATAGCGTATAATGTGTTCTTGTAAGATATCCAACGTATACAACAAAATCAGAATTTAAACATTCAAAGTCAGATAGGGATCCGATTAGAAAAATATATGAACACGCTAATCTTCGTCTTCTTGGTTGTTAGTTTTATGACACTGTGGCAGGTAAACGATTAGAAACACAAAAATTTAATCAAACCATTCAAAGCCAAAACTCAAAGATATATTTGCTGCTTAAATAAAGAGGAAGCCAATCTGTACATAATATGGACACACTGATTTTTGTTCTCATGGATGTTTCCTTGATATGACAATATGGCAGGTAAATTATTAAAAATACAAGAATTTATACGTTGACCTAAAAGTTCTCTCATTTCCCTCAATTATTTCTTGGGGCTTAATTATTTAATCAATTTGCATCAAGATTATTCGATTGACCAACCGAAGCTTAATCGATAAAGTTCAAGCTATCATTCTTGATTCTTCTTAAAGAGGAAAAGCAGCAAACCATATGTACAGTTGTTTAAAAAGCTGAAAACAAATGCAAGAGTAATGCAATTAAAACAATCCACTATCAATTCTAAGTGAATCCAATTAAAAGAATTAATTTTGGCTAATTGTAACAAAAACTTATTAAGACAGGAAGAAAAAACTAAACATATTTGGTAGGACAAGCAAGAGAAGCATGAAGGTCGTTGACACCTGAACTGGTTAACCACTACTTTGTTTCTATAAAAATTTTTGGCAAAACTGGTCTTGAGTGGCAAGTCAAAATAAACTTACACAGAAGCTATGACTAGCAGTGAGTAGAAATAAGGTACTTCTTTTTCCCCTTATTCTGAATGCTGAGTCCAAAGTTCAAACAAGCATGAGTTCTCTAATTGACTATATAACCAATGTTGTTAAATTTGGACTGCATAATGACTCGGCTATACTATTGGATTAGAGGTTAATTGGTCGGACCGTTCTGAAAAACTCGTTGACATCAGCATGATATCATAATTATTTTATATTTTTATAAGTTTTCAAAAATATTGAAATTAAATTCTTAGTTATATTTTGATAAAATGTATAAAGTGTTTCGAAATATTAGGTTTATTGTCAAATATACACCTCAAGAATGTTAGTGGTTTTAATCTTTACATTAAGTGGGTTAGGTTTTCTTTTTTTTTTTAAAATAAATAAAAGTTTTACAATTTAGGTAACTTAAATCATGTTTGGAAAAAATAAGAAAGAAAAGTTTAAGAACCGAGTCAACAGTCAAATCGGGTCATTGGTTTTGCTGATTTTTGACGGTTTTGACTAGTTTTTGATCAAAGTGGTTTTGTACTACTGACCAATTCGGAAAGAAAGCCGGTTCACGGTCGGACCAATTTGATTCAGGTCTAACAACACTGTATATAACCACGGTATTTCTTCCGTTTTCAATTATCCTCTTGTCAGCTTTCGAGTCTTCCTTGAATCAAAAATAAAAAAGAAAAGTACTTTCTTTCTCATTTTGTATCTTGCTAGTCTTGTCACTCTTTTGTGTACACACACATGTACACAAATATTTACATGCATATAGACACGCACAAAACACACAAACACACATGTTCTTAGGGGCTTCATCTGATTTTAAAACCGTTGAGTATTTTTGGTGCACTTTACTCTTTATTATTATTTTTATTTATTTATTCTGATGAATTGATAAGTATATGACCAGATAAGTGGTTGTGCACTTCCTGAAATGGAAGGAGCCAATGTCCGATGCTATGAACCGTCCCCTATTTTTCGGTGACATTGAGAGCTATGAACTGGCAATGCACTATTCTCCTATGATAACATAAATTGTTTAGTTGTTTATCTTTAGAAGCATAAGAGGAAATAATAACATTCATCCCAGAACAAATTAGCTCACAACAGTCAGTATATACCAATTCTTTTGAATTTCAAAAAACAATTGCAAAATAAGTTACACTTTAGTTTGGATTGCCATTTTTGTCTAAAAATTTTTATATTTTTTATGAATATATTTTTCAATCACTTTTTCATCTCACATATATCAAATCGCTACCATATATTTTTTTAATAAAAACTCTAAAAAATAATAATCCAAACAGGCTTGCATTACATTGCCTTAGGAAATCCTTCTCCGCAAGCAATTACATTAGAAAATTAACTGCCCTAGATTCAACGACTGTGTTATGACAAACATCTCATCAAGAACAGTTATTAATAATATTGGCTTCTGTCTTATTAAAAAAAAAAAAAAATCTCGTCAAGAACAGAAGAGTTTCCAAGTTTTGACCACTAGAGCATAAGCTAGATGTGTAACTGCTGGTCTAGATGATGTTTGATACATCTCATACGCCTGGGATTCAGGCAGAACAGCAAAGTCCTCAAAGAGATAATACAATACCCTTCGCGTCCTCTAGTATCTGACTCTTTGATGAGAACCTGTTTCAGAGGAAGTCTAACGACATTTTTCTGCTCACATGAGAATGGACCAAAAGAAATAATTTCATCCATCCTGTAAAGCAGCTCGGACCTAAAGGGTTTGACACCCCGGAATCATTCTCTACAAAATTAGAAGGTTTCGAACCACGAAAAAATTTGGCCATTACATCTTTGTTTCCCAAATTTGTTCTTATTATGATGGACGTGCTTCTGAAGTCAACCAATGATTGTGGACCATCACCAAGAAGAAGAGTTCCTATGTCCAGGATCTGTAGCAGTGTGCTAAAGATTTGAGGCATCAGCATTCTCTATGTGATGAAACAGAAGAGCACTGCGGGGGCAAATCCTGACAGCCTTTAGCATTGCAATAGCACAATCTTCAATACCTTGAAGATTGGAAAATAGTGGAAAATGGTGGTGACCTTAGTTGATGGTAATGTTATCTGACAAATCAACTTGATTAAGGTCAATGCACGTTGTCAACTACCGATTTCTCCTTCTGATAAATGCGCTTGATTTTTTCAGAGGACATTTTGAAATGCTTCAACATACATTAATCAGAAAGATTGGCTTTTTCGAATCTAAATGACAGTTCCTGATAAGTGTTTATTTTGTGTGTTTAAAGTGTGCTTTTCTATTTAGTTTTTGTGTATTTAGCTATTTTAATGGCTAATTAACTAGGATTTCTAGTGAAGTTTTACATTTTATGGTTTAAACAGAAAAAATGCATTTCTATGGATTAATGTAGTGAAAACTTCATGTTTTTGTAGGATTAATAGCTCAATCATCAAATGAAATGAAATGAGAAGATATTTGCAATGAACCTTGGACGGAAAGTTGAAAAATTGAAATATCTGAAGTTGATAAAGTTCCAAATTGAAATGACCAAAATGCAATTCAATTAGCAAGGGATCAAAGGATCAAAAGTCGGAGGATTTAACGCGTCAATTTCACGACCAAAAATTCAGATTTTGCACTTTTTGAGCTGATCCGCAAACCAAAATGCGATACAACAAATGGAAGAAATCACGAATCCCTCTCAGAAGAGACAAGGGACCAGATTCGCGGATACTTTTAGAGCTGATCCGCAAACCAAAATGCGATACAACAAATGGAAGAAATCACGAATCCCTCTCAGAAGAGACAAGGGACCGGATTCGCGATGGGATCCGCGAGCCTCTGCCACGCGGATTCACCTTGCGGATCCCTGACAATGACATGAACAACTTGCAGTTGATTCTAGAAATTTTCCAACTAACTTCCATCTCAAGTTTGAATGAATTTCAGCTGCAAATTGCATGAAGAATCTTGGAAGATTGGAGAAACAACTTGTGGCAAATCCAAAACACAATTTGTATTAACTTTACAACTCATTTGATGCTTGATTAAGATGGATTAAGATGCATGAATACACTTTGAAGAAATTCAAAGATGAAGATTCATTGAAGCCATTTTTCTTGACTTTTGAAATTGAAACTTTTCTTGTGTTCACATGATAAAGTTTTGGAAGCTTATGAAGGACATCTTCTATAAATAGGGCCTTTTGTAGACAAGAAAGAAGAACTTTAGGAAGGCTAGAATCACTACTTAAAATGTAGTCTTCACTAGTTTTTCTTAGTTCATTAGTTTAGTATAGTTAATAGTGTAGTTATAGTATAATTCAAGTATGTTTAGCTAAAGTTTATGCCTTGAGTTATGGATGAAATTTCTATATCTTGTTTGTGATATTTACATGGTTATTTGATGCTATTATTTTGAGCAAGTATTTAGTACATTGGCTTTTCTAATCATGATTAACCGGCCATTAATTGTGAACATCTCAAAGTGTTAAGTTTAAATGAAAATGAGAATTTGACATTAGTTCATGAAATGCTAAACCTAGGAAGTCACTCACTTCTGTAGGGTGGCACCTTTGTGGTTTTAGTGATTTATTTCATATAATTTCATTGAGTAAATGAGTTTGTAGTTAATTCCATAACCACAAGTGTAGGTATGGTTTAGCTATGAGTATAGTTGATTCACTACGAAAGTATGTTTCACATGCATTAGGAGATTACGCCATGCTTAGCCAAGGTAATAACATTAATTCAGCCGGTAGTTTCATTTGCAAGAGTAGTAAGGAATTTCATAGATTGAGGAGCTTTTAATTGCTATTTTTACTTATTTTATTTCATGTTTGTAGTTTAGATTAATTTACTTGTTTGTGATAGTCTAAATAATAGTGGAGTTCGAAAATCACTGGTACTTGATATTCTTTCCTGTGGGATCGACACCTATACTACCCTATGCTTGATAAACGATTTGTATACTTGCAGAAAATGGGGTGTTTAGGTTTTATATTAAAATTTGGTGAATGGTGAAACCTCGTCAAGTTTTTGGCGCCGTTGCCAAGGATCAATTTGTTTAATATCGGTGTTAAGAACAACTTTATTACTTTAGACATTTTTACATTCATTGTTTTTAGTTTATGTTTTATTAACTATTATTGTTGACTAATCTTGCTTTTAGTGTATTTGAAAGCAATTTTAGATTTTAAAGAAGGATAGCAAGGACGTTGATCAAGACTTGAGAGAAGGAAGCTTGACAATGGACCTCTACAATTTTAAAACTATAACTATGGAGGTAATCAAAGGGTGTTTGAAGGTATGTCATTTGAAGATTGCACAAGGAGCATTGAGGCTAAACTTGATTATATTACATTAAATGTGCAATTGGATGCCATTACAAATTTGCTTGAACAAAAAAGGAGTGCTAATGCTTTTCATTCTAATCATGTGGTTTGTGACTTGTGTGGAAGTAATCATGCTACATATACATGTATGCAAGCACAACATGTGGATTATTATGATGAATTTGAGCATTACAATTCTTGTTTTGATCAATATGGTGCTAATTGTGGTAATTCTTATACATATGGTTGGAATAATCAATGTGCTTATGATGATTCTTCATATTTTTATGATTACCAACCCAATGGTGTTCAACTTGACTCAAAGCCATCTTGGGAATTAGCTATAGAAAAGTTAGCTAATCCACCTTTATTTTTGGAGCAAGAAAGATTAGCTAATGATTCTAAGCCATGTTGGGAAGTAGCTATTGAAAAATTAGCTAATACAACTTCCGATCATTTTGATAGGGTTGAGAAAAGATTAGATGAATTAGCTTCTAACTTTGAAGGATTACAAGAACAAATGCATACTTTGTGTGAAGTTATTTCATGTAGTGATATGCAAATTGACCCTAACATCAATGGTGAGAATGTTGTATGTGAAAGTGGAGTACATTTTGATGACAATAATGAATCTTATATGCATTTCAATAACGAAATGTCCACTTCACATGATGATGTATTGGGAATGAATTTTGAACCTCAAAAGGCAAGCATGAATGATGTTTATATAATCCCTCTTGAGGAATGTGGCGAATGTGTAGATTCTAAGGTCATCATACTCCAAGAAAGCTATATGGATACTTCTTTGGTAAGTTCTCAAGTGGTGGAACAAGGTAATATCTATGAGTCACTTGAGATTGGTAAACCAATTCCTTCTTTCTTATCATTTGGTTAAATGACTCATGTAATTGAGTCACCTTTTAATGATCCACCTCGTCTTCAAATGGTGGATTATTCATTAACTAAATCTCCTTAATGACAGGTTCTATAGTCAAACTAATGACTATAAAAAAGCACTAGTTGGGAGACAACCCATCGAATTATGTTATTTTGTTTAGTTTTTATGTTTGAGTATGTGTATTTTATGTTTTTAAGTGTGTTTGTTTTATAGGAAAATCAAATATGGCAAAAGTGACCTTTTTGGTGTGGTGTGAATAGTAAAGTGCAAACAACTTGGTACCTTAATTTGCATTTTAGTTGTTAATGATCCAAGAAAAGAGGTTAGTTATGTTGTTTTGATCATTTTATATGTAGAAAATGTGCATTTCATAATTAACAAGCAGGATTTTTAATCTGGAAATAGAAGAAAAAAGTTTTTCAATTAAACAGTTGCAGAAAAATTGTAGAATCAATTTTTCAGCATGATTCGCGACCTAATCCGTGAGGTACACCTCGCGGATCACTGAGACTCGCTGATCAAAATCAAAGACTTTTCTGACGATACGCGAACAGGATCCGCGAGGTAAGCCTCATGGATCTATGAGGCTCGCGGATCATCTTCTGAGAATTTCTAGTTGAAAACGCGAAGTGGGAATCGTGAGGTCTACTTTGTTGATCCAGAGTCGGAAACTGGATCCGCGATGCCGTCCGCGGATCCGTTAACAAAAGATAAAAACTGAGAAGTTACGAACCATTTTCTTCTTCTTCTTCTCCATCATGTTTTTCTGCAAAAACAAGTATTAGCACACCTTATTTTCACATACTTCACCAAATCTTCCTTTTTCCTTGCTAATCTTTTCAAAAAACATCAACCCAACCCCTAGTGAGCATCAAGGAGCAGATTTATCCGATTAAAATCCAACATAAACACCTAAAAATTGAAATTTTTGAAGAATTGGGCTTAGGTTTGGTCGATTTTAATTCTTCAAATTCATAGCTGTTTTAGGCTAAATTCAAGGGGTTTTTTGCATCAATCATCTCCCCATTTGTCATTCTACTAATTCCAGGTAACATTCCTCAATTTATATCTACGAATTTCGATTTCCAATTTCATGTTCTTGGGCAATTTTGCAATTATTTTGGGTTTCAATTTTTGTGATTACTTGTTGTTGTTTATTCATTCCATTATGCTTATTGATGATGTTTAAGCGTGTTTTGTGCATAAATTATGGGAATGTGGTACTTTTTAGTGAAATTTAATTTCTTAAATTTCCTATAAAATGCTTATTGTAGAATTAATGTTTGGCATGATTAAAATGTATTTGGTTGATTTCATGGAGTTGATAATTATCCTTGGATGCTATGTGTTCCAAATGTGAGGAATTTTGGAGTCATTTTTATAATTTTTGCCAATTTTTGTGTAATTTTGGGATTTAATTCTATCTATAGAAAATGGCAATTATTGGTGACTTTGTGCATTTTTCATGGACTCTAAATCTTGATATAGAGTAGGTTGTGTATATTTGTGTTGAGATTTAGAGAAATTTTTGAAAAAATTTGATGAAAATTGGCATTTTCAAATTTAAAAAGGGGATGATGATTTGGTGGAATGTGGCTTAAATTGATGATTTTTTACGCTTCAATTTGATATTAGACAAATTGTTAAAATTTAATTGATTAGTAAATGTGCTTAACATTATTAATTTTGACAATTTGATAGATATCATGGCTGCACTAGAGGAGGTATTCGTTACCGGTCACCATTTTCTACTTCAAGTGATGAAGAAGAACACCGTGAGCCGTCGCCTTCACCACAAAGGTGACGACCTAGGAGGACAACTACTAGAGAGCCGCCACCACCAGAGTATGACGCTCTTCAGTTCATTTCAAGAGAACCAAGAATGGTATGAGGCTAGGGAGTATAAGGGCTTCATTTTTGAGATGCACGTGACTCCCGATATGTCAATGTCGAATACCAACTCACCGAGGCATTTAACATTCTCGGTTGGGGTCCGATTTTATCATTGTCGGACCATTATTACCCCCAGCTGGTAAAGGAGTTCTATGCTAATGTGGTGAACAAATCCGGGTATAGTGGGAAAAATATCCGATCTTATGTTTGAGGAAGGAGAATTGAGATCGAGAGGGATACATTGGCTCAATATCTTGGTGTACGGAATGCCAGTCTAGCCGTAGATTTGAAGAAAGAATATCATGCCCCGGATAGGCATTGGGAGATGGGAATGCATTGGCTCAATTTCAAATTGAGCAGGATTTTACTCGCTCCCAATAAAAGGCAACAGTGAAGGCAAATAAATTTGACCCTTGATTGAGATTGATCACATACTTGGTCGCCCGCAATGTGATTCCAAAGAAGAGTAGCTTGAATGAAGTTAGGAAAGTGACCTGTACTTCTTCGATAAGATGTTCCATGATCGACATCTTCATTTGCCAACAGTCCTCTTCCCAATATTATTATCTGCTATATGAGGACCGCGGTGAGGCATTCTACTACTGCATATCGATTTGGCTTCCTACGGCTTCTCTCTTTTCTTTTTGAAAGGATGGAGGTGAACTTAGATGGAGTTGAACAAAGGCCAATCAAGTCAACTTATGAGTTGAACTACTTTGCTCTAAATGACTTGAGTATTTCAACAGCAAATATTCCTCATCCATGAATTCGGCAAACTCAGCCTACTTCACAATTTGAAGTTGGAGGACCTTCTGGTATAGCTCACGAGGAAGAAGGAGGACCTGGCCCCTCGACTTCTATTCCCCACACTGGTCCTTTTACTTCTGCTCCTCCTAGGCAAAGGTCAATTTGGGAGCGTGTTTTAGCCGCCATAGGGTGTTTGGAGGCTCGTGTCAATGAAGGCTTCAATCAAGTGAATATCCGACTAGACACTATGGATACTCGTCATCCGAAGGATTAAAGATCATATGCACATTCCCCAAGATGGTGGCGAGCAGGTTCAAGGCAACAATGGTGACGATCAAGGAGGAGGAGACTGGTAACAATGAAGACCATGTTTATTTTCCTTAGTTTTATTGTTTTTATGTATTTTTGAACTTATGAATTATCTTTCCTTCTTTATGCAGCAATTTGTGGACTTGTAGAACGATGTTCATGATATTTTGGACTTTCTGGATCGCTGCCATATTAATTTGGAGAGTTTTACTGTTTTACTTCTTAAAATTTTCCCTACACATTGAGGACAATGTGTATTTTAAGTGTGGGGGAGTGGTTTAAGCGTTTTTATGTTTTATATGTTTGATATGACTTTGATTTTTGTTTGAAAATGTTTCTATGACTTGTATTATTGAAAATTTGGGTTTGTTGGCAGGGAGTTTGGTCCAATTTTAAGGGGAGACTTTGCCAAAAATTTTTCCAAACACTTGTTCAAAATTGTGAAGTTACCCCAAAACTTTTGAAAAATTTTCAAATTGGTCCACAAGGGAGGAAGTTTTAAGTATTACTTTGTCAAATTTTTCTCATCCTTTTGAAATAACTTTATGTGAATTGGGAAATTCAATTTTCATTTGACTTGGAATTAGTGATTATGTGATTTGAACAAATTGTCTTTAAGAAAGTATATTTTGTAAAATAAGGAAAATTTTGCCTATAATTTTACTTGTTAAATGATATCTTTTCTTTTACTTACCTATACAAAGATATGATTGATATAGTTAAGTTAATAAGACTCCTTTTCCATTAATTATGTTTTAGAGGGAACTTTCAAAAAAAAACTGAAATTATTCTTATGGTAAGTAATCGGGAATCTTCATCTAAAAATGTCAATTTTTGCATAAATTTTTCTCTTATTCAATTGTGGAGATTGACTTTTAAAATTCACATTGATTATTTCAAAACACTTAAATCATTGTTGGTTTGTATTTCTAATTGCTTGAGGACAAGTAATGATTTAAGTGTGGGGGAATTTGATAAGTGTTTATTTTGTATGTTTAAACTATGTTTTTCCATTTAGTTTTTGTATGTTTTGCTATTTTAATGGCTAATTAACTAGGATTTCTAGTGAAGTTTTGCATTTTATGGTTTAAACAGAAAAAATGCATTTCTATGGATTAATGTAATGAAAACTTCATGTTCTTGTAGGATTAATAGCTCAATCATCAAATGAAGTGAAATGAGAAGATATTTGCAAAGAAGCTGCTTGGACGGAAAGTTGGAAAATTGAAATATCTGAAGTTGATAAAGTTCCAAATTGAAATGACCAAAATGCAATTCAATTAGCAAGGGATCAAAGGATCAAAAGTTGGAGGATTTAACGTGCCAATTTCACGACCAAAAATTAAGATTTTGCATTTTTTGAGCTGATCTGCAACCCAAAACACGATGCAACAAATGGAAAAAATCAAACAGCTCACGAATCTCTCTTAGAAGAGACAAGGGACTGGATCCGCGATGGGATCAGTGAGCCTCTGCCACACGGATCCACCTCGCAGATCCCTGACAGTGACATGAATAACTTGCAATCGATTCTAGAAACTTTCCGGCTAATTTCCACCTCAAGTTTGAATGAATTTCAACTGCAAATTGCGTGAATAATCTTAGAAGATTGGAGAAACAACTTGTAGCAAATCCAAAACACAATTTGCATAAACTTTACAACTCATTTGATGCTTGATTAAGATGGATTAAGATGCGTGAAGACACTTTGAAGAAATTCAAAGATGAAGATTCATTGAAGCCATTTTTCTTGACTTTTGAAGTTCAAACTTGTCTTTGTGTTCACATGATGAAGTTTTGGAAGCTTATAAAGGACATCTTCTATAAATTGGGCCTTTTGTAGACAAGAAAGAAGAACTTTAGGAAGGCTAGAATCACTACTTAAAATGTAGTCTTCACTAGTTTTTCTTAGTTCATTAGTTTAGTATAGTTAGTAGTGTAGTTATAGTATAATTCAAGTATGTTTAGCTAAAGTTTATGCCTTGAGTTATGGATGAACTTTCTATATCTTGTTTGTGATATTTACATGGTTATTTGATGCTATTATTTTGAGCAAGTATTTCGTACTTTGGCTTTTCTAATCATGATTAACCGGCCATTAATTGTGAACATCTCAAAGTGTTAAGTTTAAATGAAAATGAGAATTTGACATTAGTTCATGAAATGCTAAACCTAGGAAGTCACTCACTTCTGTAGGGTGGCACCTTTGTGGTTTTAGTGATTTATTTCATGTAATTTCATTGAGCAAATGAGTTTGTAGTTAATTTCATAACCATAAGTGTAGGTATGGTTTAGCTATGAGTATAGTTGATTCACTACGAAAGTATGTTTCACATGCATTAGGAGATTACGCCATGCTTAGCCAAGGTAATAATGTTAATTCAACCGGTAGTTTCATTTGCAAGAGTAGTAAGGAATTCCATAGATTGAGGAGCTTTTAATTGCTATTTTTACTTATTTTATTTCATGTTTGCAGTTTAGATTAATTTACTTGCTTGTGATAGTCTAAATAATAGAGGAGTTAGAAAATCACCGGTACTTGACATTCTTCCCTATGGGATCGACACCTATAGTACCTTATGCTCGATAAACGATCTGTATACTTGTAGAAAATAGGGTATTTAGATTTTATATTAAAATTTGGTGAATGGTGAAACCTCGTCAGTTCCTCTGTTCCAACAAGGGAGTCAATGAAAACAGCATAGTGTTTACCAGCCATGTTTCCACGCATGTCACATAGTGCAGGCACCACACTCTTTTCCAGCTAACTCTTGACTGCTATCCCATCTTTGCCAACTTTCTTGTAAATATTGATGGCTGCTACATCCAAGAAACTACAACAAGGATGCACAATAATCCTATCTTTAGAAACTGCTCGAGCCATTTTCCTCACTGTCAGCCTAGTAACATTCTCAACACTAGAAAATGCTTTAAACACGATAATCCCATCCAGAGAACCAAACAAGTTTGGGCTGAAAAATTCCCTTGCCTCTTCAAGAACTCGTTTATGCATCCCATAAAAGAAACTGTACCAGATTTGAACTTGTTCTGAAAGCATCAAAGCATGTACATTTTTGGAGAAAACATGTTGCTCCAACATTGGAGACTGATAAAATAATTGCACTTGAGAGGTTGATAGAGTGGCCGTTGCTGTCAATCAATTTCGCATGTCATATAAAAGAAGAGTCTCCATAACATCGAGATGAGATTTTTGAATTTCATCAAACAGGATAACACTGTGTGACTTTCTTACTGATGGTCTCAGCAAGCCACTCAAAGCTAGATTAATGGTACTCATTCATTCACCCAGTGGATGCCGATGTAGGACGTTGTTGACGAAATCCTGACATGTCGACTCATACCAGTTTGTTCGCATCACGGAAGAGTGCTTCAGCGATGCATTTGGCAACTTCAGTTTTACCAACACTTGAGGGACCGAAAAAGAGCAAAGATGCTCTAGAGCCCTTCCGCACATTAGGATGGGGCTCCTTAATCTCAAAGAGAGACCTATAGATCACATCAATTGTCTCATCCTGGTCAACCACCCTCTCACACAAGCAATTACCCAAATGTGAAATTTTTAATGACCCAAAATTAGGCAGCACAGGGACAGGTATGCCAATCAGGCGACTGACCACCTCCCCAATGTGCTTTCTACCATAATAACCTCTTCAACAAAGTAGTTTACAGGTAGTGATTCCTCTATTTTGGTTGCAAGGTCGTTTAATTGGTAGAAATATTGGTAGCAGTCCAAGAACTCTCCAGTATGGCAAACAGAAGAGAGGCAGGCGGGTGCTATAGAAAGACCAACGTTGAACAATTTTGTGAAGTGAGTGTCAAGACCTTTGCTCACTCATTGTGTTTTATCAGAATGAGCTTCCATGTGTTCATAAAATTAGTCATGGCGATCAGACTTTCTCATATTCCTTATTGACTCATGGTAGCTATTTTTTGGAGTTAGGGTTCTCCGAAGTATTCTCTCGTAGAGCTGGAAAACGAACGAGCTATTTGCGAACTCAACTCGTTTAAGCTCGTTCGAGCTCGATAAAAGCTCGTTTGAGAAGTTAAACGAGCTGAATTCAAACACAAAATCTGGCTCGATAAGTTATCAAACGAGCTCGAACTTTGTTCGTGAATGCTCATTAGTGTTCGTGAACAGGGTAAAATAGTTTTTTATTTAGAGTTTTGTTCGTGAACGCTCATTAGTGTTCAAACATAAAATCGGCTCGTTTGTTTGGCTCGTTTAACTTAAACGAACCGAGCTCAAGTTCAAAATTTAATTAACGAACCGAGGTCGAATAGTTTTTTTAGTTCGTAATTCTTAACGAACAAACACGAGCCAAACTCGAACGACAAACGAACAGAGCTCAAACAATAAAAACTCGGCTCGGTTCAGCTCATTTACGGTTCTACTCCTCGAACTCAGCCATGCAACCACATAGAATGTATTCCAGTTCTTCCAACCTTTTTCCATCAACATCATGACTGATTTCATCTCTCAGAAACTAGCATGCCTGTCCAATGCATCCACTACCTTCTCTTCCAGTTCATGCTCCAAAAGCTGATCGAAAAAGTGGTCGTGGTCGAGTTGAGAGGTGCACCTGATTCCAATAGCACCATCTGAGAAATGGATGGAGTGGAGCCTTTCAAGACTAGGTTTTGTAGCATTCAGGGTTTCTACAGCTTCACTTTCACCCTACCGCTTGTCCTCGTGTTTCTCTAGGCATGCTTCATCCTCATAGTAGGCTAGTCTAAGGCCAGTTGAAAGAGAAGATTTTGGAGAAAATATATTCACAAAAGATTATACTCATATTTATAGGTTTGTACAAAAGAATAATCTAGACAAAGGCTTTGTTTGATAATCCAATTCAACACTTAACTTAATGGATTTAGATCTTAATACGCTCAGATGAATTTGATAACCGAAAATAGAACATCTGAATTAATTAAGTAGCATTGAATCTTCTAAATAAAACTTGCTCCTAAAAATAAATGATAAGCTATTCATTTATCACTGAATGTGATATACATTAAAATATATTAGATTTAGTACTAAACAATTCAATCACTCAATAGATTCAGATTTCAGATTTTAGATTTCAGTTTTAGTTTTGTCAAACACACCCTAATATTACAATGAATATGGAATACTATTACAAGTAATTATCCATCCTACATCGAAAGATTGTGAGGTAGTTACTCTGGGTTTAAGGTCCTCAACTGCACCTCCAGTTACCAATTGGCTGGATGGTGTTAGTTTGTGGTTCCTACCTTAGATTGTGCTTTGCACCAATTTTCCGATTACTCTTGAGCGTTTCTAATCTAACTGTGGTGTGTGTGTGTTTCTGTCAATTGAAAAAAAGAATATACCATCTACATGGTGAGGGTGTGCTCGGGAGGGGGATGGGCTCCATCCTACATCGAAAGATTGTGGGGTAGTTATTCTGGGTTTAAGGTCCTCAACTGCACCTCCAGTTACCAATTGGCTGAATGGTGTTAGTTTGTGGGTCCTACCTTAGATTGTGCTTTGCACCAATTTTCTGATTACTCTTGAGCGTTTCTAATCTAACTGTGGTGTGTGTGTGTTTCTGTCAATTGAAAAAAAAAAATTACAAGTAATTAAATTAACAACCTTGATTTGCAGCGCAGCTTGAATTGTCTCAACTTGATTGATTTGATTTTCTGAACTTGATTGACTTGATTTCCTCTAATTAATTGGATATTCTTATCATGACTTTGCAAGATGGACTGTCGGTGAGAAAGTCCAATCTTGGCCTTGAGAGAGTCAAACTGTGTGAACGAGCAAGGGGTTTAGTACGGGCATTGGCAAGTTGATCAGCAGAAGAAATAGGTGATACTCTTAGTAGACCATTTTGAATTTGTACACGGATCGAATGATAGTCAAGAGCAACATGTTTATGCATGAGTGGAAGATCGAATTGGAACAAAGATTTGTTGCACCAACATTATCACAATAAATAACTGGTTGTTCTAAAAGAGTGACCGAATTGTCTAAAAAGAGAGCAAATCCAGTGAATTTAAATAGCAATGGTGGCTACCGATTAGTATTTAGCCTCAGTGGAAGAAGCGAGCCACAGTATGCTGTTTCTTGGAGCTCCAAGAAATAGGATTGTGACCCAGATAGACTATGCATCAGTAGAGGTGAAATCATCTTTATTACTTGTCTAATTAGCATCTGAAAAGGCATGAAGTATTGGTGGAGAGATCGATGAAATGTGATGCCATAATCTAAGGTACCACAGAGTTACTGCAGTAGATGTTTGACCATATTCCAGTGGTTACTTATCGGTTGATGCACAAACTGAGAGAGTTTATTCACTGCATGGCAATGTTCAGCCGGGTAAAAGAGAGATACTGGAGGTTACCAACAATTGTATGATATGCAATTGGATCTGATAGTGGAGTCCTCGATTGTAAGGTGAGACTGGTTGCTAGTAGTGTGGGAGCAGGCTTTGATTCAGTCATATGAGTTCTATGAAAAAGACCAGCAATGTACTTATCTTGACTAAGGAAAATACCATTGGTATGAGAGGCAACTTCCACTCCAAGGAAGTATGTTAGAGGACCAAGGTCCTTGAGAAAAAAGCACTGAGAAAGTTGTTGAATGAAAGTCTACAGCTTGGGCATTGTTTCTAGTGACAATGAGATCATCTACGTAGGTTAGAAGGTAAAGAACAATGCCATATGGTTGAAGATGAACAAAGAGGTATAGGCGACGGAATTGGTAAAACTAAATTAAAGAAGAAATTGCCGCAATTCATGATACCAAGCACGTGGGGCTTGTTTGAGACCATAGATAGCCTTGCGGAGCTCGCAGACATGATGAGGATGGTCCCGATCAATAAGGCCTGGAGGTTAAGACATAAACACATTCTTAGTGAGAGTACCCTACAGGAAGGCATTGTAGATATCAAGTTGTTTGAGTGACCAACCCTGATTGATTGCAAGGCTGAGAACAAGATGGACAGTGGTAGGTTTGATGACAAGATAGAAGGTTTTGGTGTAGTGAACTCCAGGACATTGATGGAAGCTTCTAGCAACCAATCGAGCTTTGTACCGGTCAATAGAGCCATCGGTAGGTATTTAGTGTGAAAAATCCACTTATAACCAACTATATTTTGAGTGGGATGAGAGGCACTAGTTCCCATGTCCTATTGCTGAAGTAAAACATCAAACTCATCGGACATGGCTTGGCACCATTTAGGGTCATTGAGGGCTTGGGTAATAGTGATGGGTTCAAGGGTAAGTTGTTGGAATTGGGCAGTGAGGTTAAGTTTCTAAATTGGTTTATAGATATTTGTGTTTGGAGCGAGTGACCATAACATGTGGTGAGGGTGGTAAGGATGAGATGCTGGGTGGGTGATTGGTATCGATTTGATTAGGTAGGAGTGATGAGTCATTGTCACAATCTCTCTCAGTTTTCGATGTGAGTGTGGGTGCACTAGACTAGATATCAGACTTTGGTGTAGATGTGTCTTGAAAAGGAGTATGTTGAAGCAAGTCTAGGATTTGGCTTGAAGCAGCTGGAGTTAGTGGATTGGACAGGGAAGCAGAGTTTGCACTCAGGGGTGGTGTGGCCACAATTGGTAAGTTCATAGAGTGCCACTCAGAAATGGTAGATGAAGTGGGTGAAGAAGAGAAGTATGAGAAGTGGCAAACGGAAAAATAGACTTAACAAAGCTGACATGATAGAAAGAGTATAGACAAGTGGTAGATGTATCAAAACACAAATAGGTACTTTGAGTAGGGGAATACCAACAAAAACACAAGAAGAGAAATGAGACTCGAGTTTATGAGATGTGTATGGATGAAGCCAAAGATAGTAAAGACATCCAAATCTTCAAAGTTTAGAGGAGTTGGGAATTGTGTTGAAGAGTTTGAAATATGAGGAGTAAGTGTAAGGAGGCGATTGATGAGATAGACTGAGTAGAAAAGGCAAAAGACCAGTATGATAAAGACATAGATGCATGGGTGAGGAGAGAAAGACCTATTTCAACAATGTGAGGATGACGACGTTCAGAGTACCCATTATGTTCAGGAGTGTGAGATAGATAAGTAAGGTGTGAGATTCCATTGATGTTAAGAATATGGAGAGACCTTGATATTCCCTTTCATTATCAGAGTAAAGTGTTTTGATTGGATGATTAAAGAATTTGTCCACTAGGGCCTTAAAATGCACAAAAACATCATGGGTGTTAGGTTTGTGTTTGAGGAGATAAAACCAGATGTATCTTGTAAAATGGTTGACAAAAATGATGTAGTATTTAAAGTTGTCAACAGAATGCATTGGTGATGTCCATATATCAGTGAATATAATTTCAAGGGGTAAGGTGGCAGAGAGAGTAGAAGTAGAAAATGGTAATTTATGACTTTTATTAGATTGAAATGAATTGCAATTAAAGTTGAAATTGGAAGAATAAGAGACATCTAAATTGGATGAAGACATAGTATGTTTGAAATTGATAATGAAGGATGACCTTGTGGTGGCCCCACTTTCCCTAAAGGCGAACCAGATGGGTCAACGGACTATCTGCCCGACTCTCGCCGGGACTCACTCAATCATTTAACATGCTATGTGAATAAATACCACAAGATAACCGATAATTGATGCTTAGGAAAATTCAAACTTATACATACCCATTTTACATATCAGAACTAAGTTCAAATCCTAAAACTATAGTAGTAATTTACAAGTACCTAATAACACAAAAGTCTCTTTGCAGAGGTTGTCCACAAAATCTCAGTCACCGCCAAACTTTAACCTGGGAGGGGAAACAATTAAAGGGGTAAGCCTAATGCTTAGTGAGTGTCCCGGTAAACAGTAGATAAGCATGTAGTGCTTCCCAATAAAGGCAAGTAAACAATAGATCATGTAAACCCGATGTAACGGGATCATGTAAACAGTCAATCATGTAATCCCGATGTAACGGGGTCATGTATCAGTATCCTGAGTCATGTATTCCACTATTCGTGGACAAGTCAATAACACGTTCAGTGAAAAGGATACAGGCCGGTCCAGTTGCTGGTAGAGCTTTCAGTCTTCCGATCTCCGATCCTTCTTTTGCCTACTTTCTGGCCCGAATCACCCAAAAGATTCAATCAGTAGGCGGTAATACTCACGAGTAAACCTTAAATAAGACTCAAGGTTCGTTAACTTGCACGACCAAACTCGTTGCCGGCTCGGTACAAGCTACTTGCCAATGGGGTTTGGGATCCCATGCACTTCTCAAAAGCACTGCCAATTGTGGTGAAGTACACAATGGCTTCGATGTACAAAGACAAGCACATGCACAGACAATATTCAACTAATGAGGTTATTTCGAGTAAATGCGATAAAGTACACACCTACTCTACTTATAGCATGGAGTGTCTTTAACAGTTGGCATAATTAGCACGTTTAACAAGTAAGCATGTTGTCACATAGCAAATAGCACGTAGGTATATTAGTGCATAAAAGTAGACATGTAGGAACCCTCACTTGTAGTAGTCTAAATCTGGCTTGCTGGTCCAGGCAAATCCTCTACTCCGTAACTGGGTCCTGTGAACATTCAGGTATTAGTTACTATTTTAGGTAACTTCCTATCTAACTTAACAAGTTAACAATGTAAGTTAGGTCCGGATTATAGGTCGGGACTTAGTTCGGGGTTCGGGTCGATGTCGGGACAGTGCAGGTTGTGGGTGACACTGTTGTTAGGTTTCAACCCTAGTTGGTACATTTCGTGCGTGATTTGTAGTGACAGGCATTGGTTGACAAGCTTTAAGTGTAATCAGCAAGTTCTGGCACGAATCGGTATGTTTTGTACACGATCAGCAACAGTCGGCACCGGTTGGTAGGTTCTGAGTGCGACCGGTGGCAATCGGCACCGGTCGGGTCTTGTCGGAGCACACCGGCTCCCGTTGGTGCGAGTCGGTACTAGTTGGTATAGGTCGGGATCGGTTGGGTTTAGGTTGGCACTAGTTGGTAGTCGTCGGTGCACATCGGCACAAGTCGGCGTCGTGTGGCACTTGTCGGCACCGGTTGGTCGACGTTGGTGCATATCGGGACTAATCGGCACCATCTGGTACGGGTTGACACGGGTCGGTGCCTGCGGAGGCAAGTCGTGTGGTTTGGGAGTAGTTGGTGACAGTCGATCCAAGTCGGCACCAGTCGGCGCCGATCGGGACGTGTCGGGGTGCGTCGGGTGCTTGGACATAGGTTTGGGCAGGAACGGTCAGTACCGGTTGGCTGTTGTTGGTGTGCATAAGGTTCAGTCCGGTGTCGTGCCAAGGATGACTGGTAATGGTGTGGGACAATGGGAACGGCTAGTACATGTCGGGGTCTCTTGGGTACGGTTGGGCATTAGATTGTGCGGGAATGGAAATGGTTGGTGGTTAGGGCATGAGTGGAGTTATGGTTAGGTAGTGGTCGGAAACAAGGTGTACGTTGAGGTTAACGGCAGACTAGCAACAGAGTTGGGTGAGACACGGGGCCGGCTAGCGGGTGGTCAAGGCATGGGTCACGGTTAGGCCCAACGTTTGCTAAGGCCGTTGGCTACTAGTATCATATTATTGTAACGATTGCCTGGTCGGGTGTCAGTGCCGGGCCTTACCGGTACTAGTCGGGTGACTATTCTACAGGTTAGGTGTGGAAACGGCTGGTTCCGTTGTTGTGTGTAAGTCGGGTGTCGGGGTTGTCGGCACACCGGGTTCGTTTGATAGGTTACCGTTCTAGTGGTTAGATTTGGCCAATTTGTATAAGGGTGGCTTGCTGGTTAACCTCCCTGGGTACATGTTATGTCTACAGACCTGAGTAGTCAGTTGCCGACGGGGTTGGCACTAGGGACGCTGTCCGTTAACGGGTTAGGGTACGTCGGCTAAGGGTTAGGCAGTCGTTAACAAACGCGCATGGATTCGGCACATTCGCTAACCAGTTGGGGCACAAGGGTCAGCTATCCATTAGCGGGTCGGGGCATGTTGGCTAGGGTCAGGGTACCAAGGCTAGGCAGTCCGTTAACGGTCCAGTGAACTAAGTTAAGCAATCCATTAAAGGTCGGCGCGAGGGCTCGACAGCCTCGCTAACGGGTCGCACGAAAGCTTGGCAGTCCCGTTAGCAGATCGCACAATGTCTCATCATTTTCGCTAATGGGTGTGCACAGGACAGGCTTATTTGCTAACGGATCGCACCTCACGGTAGGCAATCTGCTAACGGATGTGCACACGGGCAGCAACGGGGGCGTGCCGACGCTGCCAATCCGTTAACGGATCACACGACAGCTCGCCCGTCCGTCGCATTTTCTTTATCAGGCCATATCTCAAGATCTACTCATGAATTTTTGGCCCATTTTATACCGTTGAAAATGGAATTCAGAGCACTACAACTTCTCAGAATAGAACATTTCCAGATTCAGGCTACAACAGGTTAGAATTTTAGCTTGAACATTCAGCAAGAACAAGTTTCAGGTTTATCAGTTTCAGGAAAATAGTCAACTTCAAAGAGCTTCTTTAGACTGTAGGAGTAGAATCTGGGGCTGTGCGATATTCCAATGGAAAGATCTCTAAATCTAATTTTTAACGCCACCAATGGCGCTCAAATCTAATATTTCTACAGTGATATATGGCCAAAATACCAAGACTGGTTCTGGTGGACTGTGATTACCCGAAAATGTGAGTTTTTGGCATAAATGTGAATTTTACTTGTTCTAGGGTTCTTATTTTTGCTTGAAACTTATAACCAACATCCCACACATATAGCTCAACATATATAAAAAGTTTATGATGATAATTCCTGCAAGAATCAGTCAAAATAAAGCATACAAAATAGGGCATAAAAGTTGGAAATTTCTTCAAGCATGTGCTGTACATGTCAAATAGATTTTCAGCATATCACCATGTTTTCCCTTGACATGCTAAACGAAATTTGGACCATATTTCAAGTAAAATTTCAGCTCCAAGTTACGTCAAACAAGTGTTGAAAAAGTTGAGAAGATTGGACAAGAGAAACGTGGGAGCCAAGCAAGAATCGACCAAGTTTCAAGCTTTCTTTTCACTCTTGTTGTTCTTGAATCTTATGGCTAATTTGTACTAGGGTTGTGGAGTGTTTTTGTAGGCTGTTTTTCATCTGAATTTCGTCAAGCAAGGAGTAAGCAATGGCTGAAGTTTGCTTGTATTTATAAACTAAGAAGCAGGCACGACAAGGATCAAGGAACAAGCACGACAAGGCTCAAGCTGCTGTGTCGTGCTTCTTGGGTGAAATATTTTGGAATTATTTTGTTATTTTTGTGGCTGGAATTTCGTCCAACAATGGAAGAAATAAGACAAGAATTTTGCTATTTTTAGAAAAGGGCTTAGTTGCAAAAGTTTAATTATTTTCGGGTCCTTGAAGTTTAAGTATTCTTGCAACTTGTTCCCCACATGTTTTCTTGCACTTTTGAAAGGTGTTTGATAATTTTTTGAACACCATGAATAGGTGCAACAAACACTTTAAAATTTTGGCAAGAATTTTAAGTACGAAGCGAACACGATCAAAACAAGGCAAAAACGGTCATTTATTCACGTGACATGTACATGTACATCGACCGGTGAGGTGTGGGCTACACGGGCGCTCACAGACCTGCCCCATGATGTCACTCAAACAAAGTGGACTTGATACCAAAAAAGTAATTGAAGGTGGCTGAGCAGTAGAAAGCTGCCATTCGCATACATCATTCTTAGTCTGACCTTGTAAAAGGATTTCCCTGGTGCGAAGATCCTTCACATGAAAAGAAGATGGTAAGAATTCAATGGAAGTCTTGTTAGTCTTGCAAAATTGGGAGATAGAAATAAGATTACATTTCATGGTAGGAACACATAAAACATTAGATAGGGTGAAAGAATGAGAGGGAGTGGTAATAGAGGTGGAACCTGTGTGGGATATGGGAAGCCAGACCATCACCAATCATAAATTTCATTTGTACCATCATAAGTACTATGGAGAGTAAGATTATTGAGGTCACTAGTGACATGATGTGAGGCACCACTATCAAGTAGCCATGTGGTGTTGGTGGAAGGAGTGGTGGCAATATTTGCTTGAACTTGCTAGGGAACTAGTGATTGAGATTATGATGAATTGCTAGGAGGAGGAGGAGGAGGTTGCATGAGGAAACTATTGTAGGAAACGGGGACAGCTTAAGACTACATGTCCTTGAGTATTGCACCATTGAAAACGACCAAGAAATGGACAACCAAGAGGATGAGTGTTTTGAGGATTGGTAGAAGTATTTCTTGGAATACTTTAAGTAAATGTTGGTGTGGTCCCAAGATGCTGAGGAGTGCAATTAGTCGTTGACCATGGAGTGAAGCGAACATTGGCGGGATGAGCAGATGTTGGTAGAGATGGAAGACTCATTTTGTTGTAGAGAGACGATTCTTTGTTAATGAGTTTTTCATGAAGTTCATCAAAAGAGATGGTAGAATTATGACCATTGATAGCATCAATAATGGACTAATAATTTTCATCAAGGTCTTCAAGTACTTTTTCAATCAAATCTTCATGATCAAGAGGCTTACCACGGCAGCAAGTTCATCGGCTTTGGTTTTAATAGACTAAATGTAGTCTATAATGGATTGCGAGTCTTTGGTGATACTTTCAAGATGATCTTTAAGTTGCTTGATATGACCACAAGATGGTCGAGCATAGGTGGTGCAAAGTATTTGCCAGGCTTCACAAGAGGTTTTAGATTGGAAGATGAGAGGAACCATAGAAGGAAAGAGAGTGCCAACAAGTGCCCTAACTAATAGTTTATCTTGATGCAGCCATGTTTGGTATGTAGGACTGTGGAGTTAGTATTCTTGATGGTGATGGTGGGTGGAGGAGTAGGGTGAGACCCATCAATGAATTTTTGTAAATCATAACATATGAGAATGGCTTCTAATTGGGTTTTCCAAGAAAGATAATTGGAAATGGTGATTGAATATTTTCATTAGCCATTGAAATTAAGAGAACAAGAGATTTTCTTGAATACTGAAGATTGTGGCTGAAAGAAAAAATCAAGAGCAAAGAACAAGCCTTTGTTCTAATAATATGAAAGAGAATATTTTGGAGAAAATGTGTTCTATATTATTTACAAAAGATTATACCTATATTTATAGGCTTGTACAAAAGAATAATTTAGACTAACATTACAATGAATTTGGACTATTATTACAAGTAATTAAATTAACACTCTTGATTTGCTCAAATTGATTGACTTGATTTTCTCTACCTCATTGACTTGATTGTTTCAACTTAACTGATTTGATTTAACTTGATTTCCTCTAATTGATTGGATATTTTATCACCAGCAGCGTCTCCACGGACAAAGATTTCAAGGAAAACTTAGAACCCTCCGCCCCTTTCATCCTTCCTTTTTAGTTATCTAGATTCACTTCATCAACTTATTGCCATGGAACAGGCCGCCACAGTAAGTGTGAGCAATTGTCCCCTCTCAAGCGTTATAAATTTGTAAAATAGGATTGACATTTTGTGGTATTTTCACTTTTGCATTTTATTTGCACCCCTCAATTTTCTACAAGCATTCATTTGCTTTGTTCAAGTATTATGAAATTGTAAAATGAGTTTGACATTTTCGGTGTTTTCACTTTTGAACCTTATATGCATCCTCTCAGTTTTCTAGAAACACTTATTTGCCATTTTATCTCCATAATTTTGTAAAGTTACTCATGTTAGACCCTTTATAAAGTTTGAATATTTATTTATGTCTCCTTCTTCACATTCTTAAAATTCTCTCTTTATGTGTAAAACTGCTACATAGATTTATTTTACAAAAAAAAAAAAAAATTTCAACAATTTTAAATATAGCTATAATGTTAATTGTAAATCTAAAATAATAATTTAAATATAAGGGTACACAATCATGTATAGTTTATACTGAAGATTTAACTCTACTATAGATCTATACATTGACGATTGTCTCCCCGATCACAAGTCCCAGCTTCGCCACGAGGCTGGCACCAACCAGAATCATGCAACCATTAGGAATCAGATAATTGATTATAGAATTGTGGCAATTATCTCCTCGACTTCAAGTTTGTATTAGCTCCATGGAGTTGTTTTCAGTTTTAGTGCTCTTTCCCTCTCTTCGTTTTATCTTATGTTTTCTTATGTTCAAGGGCTAAGAAAAGTTTTGTCTTCGGACCTTTGAAAAAATTAGGTAAAATGCAGTTTTAGGTTGATTTTGATGTTTTGGAGCATGAATATTAACAAATAAACGAGACATTTTAGGTAATTATCTACTCGTGATCGCAACTATATATTTAAAATAAACAAACAAGTAAATGATATGTCAAAATGCAACAGTAAATAACTAAAGTTTCAGCAAACTAAACAGATTAAAGCACAACTATATTACTAGAAATGCATCTATCAGGAGAATCTTTTTTTTTTTTTTTGACAATTCGTAAAACATTCTGAATCTTTTCTTTTGGACAATTCGTAAAACATTCTTTCATGAGATGAGAAACCACATATCAAGTGAGTGCTACAATTGAAATAGTATCATATTTTGGAGTGTCATATGGAATTTTCGAATAGTACCAAGAAGGACAATCACAAACACAAACAGTGGTTCCTCATTTAATATAGGTTTAGGCACAAAGAAGGATTAGATATTTCAAAATTTTGTACCACTAAAAATCAGCAGCGCTCAATAATCTATATAATAATAAAGGGATAGAGGTGACAGTTGGGGTGAACATTTCGTGTCTTTTTTAAACTTACAATTTTGCCCTTAAAAATTAATTTTTATCCTAACCACCTAATCACATTTGCTAATATCTCTCATAACTCTCTTAAATATTGTAACCACTAAATTAACTATATTTGTATTAAAAAAATTACTAATACATTGCTATTTTTATGAAGAATTTATATAAAATTTAATTTTATAAAAACAAAATTAATAATTATTTCTAGACTGCACACACATTGGGTATGCCTTTAACAATAGTTATAATTGTATGATTGCACTATGATGTTCTGAATCCATTCGGCCTATTGGAAAATTCCTTCCAAATTATTAATTTAAAACAAGCAAAACCTCATTCTGTCCTGGGCCCTATGGCCCATAACATCAAGCTGGGCCATCTTTCAAGCCATCAAGTCCTAATTATATGTCATACACTGTCCAAATACTTTCAGATGATCCATGACCCAAATCGACTGCATTTCTTGGCCGTGAATCCGATGCTGAAGAACGGGTTAGGAAGTAGGATTCATAACTATTAAGTTCAAAGTAAAAATAAAGGAAAAATTGCATCAATCGTCTGTTACACTGGTGCGAAATTTTAGCCTTTCAATATCAAAATGGCCGACTTTTGTCCCTAACAAATATAAAGCTTGCTTTTGTCATTGGTAAACTTTTTGATTGAATTTTGACCGGATTTTGTTGGATCTCCACCATCTTCTCCACTAGGTTTTGTAGATTTTCCGAACTAACATGTCGGAGACTTATTTTCACAAATGATACAACTTGGTCTTGCATCAATTAAGTTTCCAAATCATTTCAAATATGTTCCAAACTTTAAATCAAATAAAAATCATCATATGAACACAAGTCAAACGATAAAAAAAAATCGAAGGATCAAATAAAAAAATTCAAATTTCCTACTCTATTTTTTCAGTAATACTCAAACAAAGTTGCAATCAAATTACATCCAATAATTTCTAGGATCCTAAGGATCAAGATTCATGAGAAATTTGAATGAAATAATTGCAAACAAGAGACCAAAATTCAGGCCAAAATCCCACTAGAAAGTTGACTGGTGACCAAAAGTGAGCTTTTATTATTTGTTCGGGACTAAAATCATTTGTTTTTTTTTATTTTGAAAGACTAAAATTTCACATCAGTAATATTTGAGGAATGATTGGTGCAATTTTTTCAAAAATAAAAATGACAAAAAAAATTCATTTGATGGCCCCTAACTCTTAATTTACAGCAGAGTCAAGGCAACTAACTACGTACATCTAATTTGTGAAGTAGTATTTGTACAGGAACAATGACAGCTTTTTAAGGTTGTTAAAGGGATAACTTAGGAGGTGTTTGGTTGGGGGGATTCAAAGCCAGGAATGGGTGTCATTATTGCTGACACCCATTGTTGTAGTTTGGTAAACCACTATTACTATGCTTCAATGGGAATGAAAGTGATAGGATGAAACCCCCCAAATTCCTACACTATCAAAGTCATTAACTCATCTGAAACCCTCTCGGTACCCTCTTTCCTCTTTCCTCTCGCCGCTCTCGGTACGCTCTCACTCTCTCCTCTCTCTCCATCTCACCCAAATTCATCTGAAACCCTCAAAAGAAGCTCTTTCCTCTTCCCTCTCGGTACACTCTCTCTCTCCTCTCTTTCTCTCTTCATCTCACCCAAATTCTTCGGTTCCCTAATTTAATTTTCCTTAGAAATCCAATCCCAAATCCAGTGATTCATACAAATCCTCAACCCATGTTATTTCCCGTAACTCTTTTTTCCTTTTTTTTTATAAATATTTTGTGCCTTATTGATGATTTTCATCAGCTCTCCAATTCACAGGACATCTGTGGAGTTTGCATGAAAGATTGGCGGTACAAAATCACACGGTATTTTCATCCTATTTTTGTATTTCTTGTCCTCAAATTTTGCTATCAAATTTAGGATAGCAAGTTATATAAGAATTTTTACCCTGGCTGTTTATTTTTTTTAATCCCATATGCTTTATGTATTTGATTATGCAGTTGAGATTTGAGTATATTCAGTTGAAATCTGATCTGATCTGGTTTCTATTAACTCGTTGAATTTATGTTGGTTGGAGGAATTGATTAGTAGTAGTACTTGGCTAGCATTAATATTATCTTTCTTGATGAAATGGTGAGTGACGACTACTATAGTAGGGTGGAAAGTGATCAAAACCCTTTTCGTTTGCTAGCATTTTTAATTAATTAATTAATTAATCTTCTGCTTCCACACTTTTGACTGCGTGCAACCAAAACAACTTTGTTGAATTGAATACTACCTAATACACAGTAATTGATTACTCTTGTCTTCTTACCGCAAGCTTAAAATGTCGACCACCCAGAAATGCATGTATGAGCCAAGATTTTTCATCATAATTATCAATCCACTGGGTTGGGTTAATTATATATGTGCAAACAGCCATTATGAATGCATAGCTGATGTTTATACTTTATACTAATGCAAGTGAATAATGCAGATTTTTTCGGATTGCTTTATGTTAGGTCCTGTGTGTTCATATATTTAGATTTGCATTGAGGAATTGCAATCGTTCGTATGTCTTGATAATCTAATACGATGTAAGACTATTTCTGGGTTAATAATTTAGCTTCTTATTATGTTCCTCCAAATAAATGTAGAATGTGTGTTATGGATTTGGATTTTCCATTGCCTAGATGAGTTAAGTGTACTTGGCAAATTTCCTTAATAACATGGTCTTGACTACATGTTAGTTTCTTTAAAATGATAAAGAAATTATATTTAGAGTGCCATTAAGGTTTCCTCCAATCCCTGCCATATTGTTCTGGTTATAATAAGTCTAGTGGTTGTAAAAGCTAAGAAGTCTGTTATACAATGGTTATTTGACAATTTTGTTGATTTACTCTCCTTCTGATTGCTGTTTGATTTCCTTTTCATTTTCTGGTCAATCGTGTCTGGATTAATTCTCGGTGTATGAGTGTCTCGCTCTGGTTGGCTGTGCATGACTCTGTTATTGTATGTGTTTGTGAGTTTTGCTTCGATTGGAGTGGCAGATTGTAGGATGGGATTTGCAATTAAAACCTACATGGGTTTCATGCATTTATTACATTCAGGGTTCTGCTAAGGCAAAATTTTGGCTAAATATGTTATTCTCTTTGTGCCGGTTGAGTAGTTTTTTCACATACAGGTGTCATGCCAATTAGGATGTTATGAACGTGTTTTCCATTGAACAGAATATACTTTGGGAAATATCAGAATATGTTTCTAAAAGGCCCTCTGATTATAGATGGAATTTCTTTGGAAAGAAGTGATATAATTTAAAACTTGGCCATAGCTAATATAGAATGCATTGCCTTGTTGTCTTTCAAGAAATTTCTTTTTTATGACCTACAAAATGACTTTGTCCAATAGGCTTAAGCTTATAAACCAATCTTTTCCTTCCTTTCCGGACAAATGTGTTACTTGAGTTAATAATTTCACCTGACAGAATAGTGGGCAATGGGCACATGCTGACCAAGCAAACCTGAAGTAACTACTCAAGTTTTATAATACTAGTAGTGTGTTGCAGCAACATGCATGACCTAGTGCTACCTCTTTTTGATCCTCGAACATTTAGCTAATCATTTATGATTCCATTATTTCTGCGCGTTTATGTGTGGAACCTGATTAACAGAAAATTTCCCATTTGATAGTTTTTAATTGATTAAATGAAATCATGATTTTTGAAACAAAGTCTGATTTTCATTCCCTTTTGCTATATGCACAGAAATGGCACGTCTTCCCATTGCAAATAGGAGACGAAGACGTCGAATAAATAGTATTTTCTACACCATGGTTATAGTGTTAATTACATTGTTTATGAATTGGCTCTCTATTCTAATGATGTATTCGAAATATAGAAAACGTATACTGACTAAAGAGGAAAAAAGAGTTGAAAGAATGCAATATTTGTTTAGGCTAATTCGTGAGAGTGATAGTGCCTGTGTTAGTCAGCTTCGAATAGATAGACGCACTTTCTCCATATTATGTGAATTGGTAAGAGATGTTGGCGGTTTAAGAGATAATAGAAATATGACCTTACAAGAAATAGTTGCAATATTTGTATATATATTGGCCCACCATAAGAAGAACCGAACTGTCGCACATAAGTTCTTGAGGAGTGGAGAAACTGTGAGCCGTCACTTCAACCAATGCCTTCTAGCTATTCTGAAATTACATTCTATACTACTTGAGACACCAGTACCAATTTCTGATGACTGCACAGATGATCGTTGGAAATGTTTCAAGGTATTTTGGAAGTCTTTTCTAGTGTTTAGTTCTTTCAAGAAGCTGATATTAGGTAATGACATCAATTACTTGTTTTTGTATGTACCAATCCTACTAAATAGAACTGCCTAGGTGTATTAGACGGGACGTTAATTAATGTAACACCACCGGTGAGCACATCAGATACCAAGTAGAAAATCAAACCTTTCCACCAATGTATTAGGCGTTTGTGCACCAAATATGCAATTTATATACGTATTACCGGGTTGGGAAGGTTCTGCGCACGATGGACGCGTGCTTCGAGATGCAATTTCTAGGCCTAATGGCCTTAAAGTACCTCAAGGTAAAATTTATGTATCTTGAATGTTAAATTTTCAGATTTCTAGAACTTTAAGAATGACAGCTTAAGATCATTGTGTAATATTTACTTGAAGGTTGCTATTATTTGGTGGATGCTGGTTATTGCAATTCAGAGGGTTTCCTTGCCCCATATCGAGGTCAAAGGTATCACCTCAATCAAATCCATGGACGAAGACCTGAAAGTGCTGAAGAGTACTTTAATATGAAGCACAGTAAAGCTAGAAATGTAATAGAAAGGTGCTTTGGGCTTCTTAAAGGAAGATGGAAAATTCTTGCATCGCCAACTTTTTTTCCAATTCGGACACAAGGAAGAATCATCTTGGCTTGCTGCCTGTTACAAAATCTGATAAGAAGAACAATGTCTATCGATCCACAAGAACTGAGAGGAGATGGGGAAGATGAAGATTGGGTTGATGAGCAAAATGAGGATGATGATGAAGAAGAGACCGGAAGTAGAGTATATTTCAGTTGTTGCGTCTAGTGATGAATGGACAAATTTTAGAAATAATTTAGCACAACAAATGTATAATAATTGGAGAAATTTGAGGGAGGACTTTGTATAGACATTCATATACTTGAGACTATTTTCATTCTCATAGTGGTTGTAATGTTGCTATTTAAACTCTTCTTGAGCTTGATTGATTTTTATTTTTTCAGAAATGAATGCACTAGTTGAGCTTCATGATACTTAATGTGGTTCTTGAACTGAAATGTTGTTTTCTTTGCTATAATTATTGTGTCAGTCTAAATTATACTTAATTTCAAATACATAGTTTCCACTTGCTCATTTCTTTATTCTGATTTGGGGGTAGCCAAAGGGAATTTGCTTTCAAGAGGTTAGCGTGTGTTTGTGAGGACAAAGAGACTTGTTGTTGGTGACTCTATAATTTTGCTTGGTAAGTCTAGGATTCTTCAAATTAGAGGTTGCCTATGAAAATTTCAGATTAAGGACTTCTTGGTATGGATAACTGTTCAGTTTTACTGCTGCTTATGCTGTTGCAGTGATGGTGGCTGATTTTGTGATTGTATTCTAATCGTACTTGAAAACTTATTACCATTTCTCTTGCTTCTTAGTTACTCATGAATTCTGCATTCCTGGTTTCAATGGGCTACATTGAATTGGGGTTGGATTTCTGAAATTACTGCTGATTTTGAACTACTGGAATTGTTGCATAAAGAGCTGTCAAGTGAGGAAAGAACATTTGCACATGAGTTTTTTCTGACACTGTCAGCGTGCAACACTGTGATTCCTATTCTTCCTCATAGTCCATCTTCAAGTGATGCAGAAAGTGACTGTTGTGATGATGTTGTGACCATTGATTATCAGGGTGAATCACCTGATGAACAGGCCTTAGTTAACTGGACATTGGGTATCATAATATGAACAGGCCTTAGTTAACCCCCCCCTTTTGGACACTTTTAGGCCATTGGGTATCATAATATGAAGAGACAGATCATTTTTCTGTATGACAAAATGTCAGGTGAAAGTGTGAAACAGTATATGCCTGTGGACTTGGTTCTTTACGTATTTATTTATTTATTTTTCTGAAAACCTCATGCCATTTCACCCCAGTGTGCTATGACAAGGTAGAAAGTAATTTGCTTTGGTGGCAGCCTCTTTTGATTTGTTTAGAGAGGGTGGGTTTTACATGACTGTTATTCCCATTTTTTCCCCACTCTATGATGTGTACTTCATCCTTCTCTCTCCATAGGATATAGCATTACAAATTTTCATTTTCTTTTGTTCTTTGCTTGGGTGCCCCTGAACATGGTTTGTAGCAAAAATGGGGAGTGAATAGAGTTGAATTCCATATGACCATGGAGAAGCATCTTTGATCCGATTTACTGGTGATGAAGGAGGAGAAAAGATGGCATTACTATATTCGATTCTAGGCTTAATTTATTTTAAGTGCACATAGTACTAGTTTATCTAGCTGGTATCATATATTTGCCCTTTCTCCCAAACCCACTTCATATTGTAGCTTTGCTAATTACTTCTGGCTGTAAAATTGCTGATTCAGAGTTGAATTGTTGGTTTAACTAGTTAAAAATGTTTGGACATATGATCCTGCCCTGTACATTAGTGTGGTTCTTAATTAATCCTTTCTCCTTTTCCAGAGTGTTATGTGTAATGCAGTAGATATGTATCTTTGGCTGAGTTGAGATTCATGTAGGAAGTCAAGTAACGGAATTAGTGTTGGAAACTTTTCTTGCATGCCCTTTTGTTTTGTCTGCCACATAATTGCCTACTTTTTTTATTCTCTGAGAAGCTGTTTGGTGTTAATGTGCTATAGCTTCAAAATCAGCATGAGATAACATTTGGTCTTTTCTAATGGAACTGATTCTTTGCACTCATTTTCTGAATTTCTTTGCATAAATATTCAGTGAGTAAAAGATGAAATGTCAAGATTACAATGGCATTTACATACATGCATGTTAATTCTTGATCTTCATTTTAGAATGGATACCGCTGATGAATCAAGTGGGACACAAAGGGGCCGAGGTAAAAATAAGTGCTTTTGGACTAACAATGAGGTCGATGCCCTTATCCAAGCCCTGCAAGAAATGGCTTCGGACCCTTTGTGGAAAACTGATGGGGGTTTTAAGAATGGGTACATGACTGAGTTGCGCAAGATGATTGAAAAAAGATTCCTGATTTCGAAGCAAGTGGATCCACATATCGACTCAAAATTGAAGTGGTTAAAAGCAAGTACCATGCAATTTGTGAAATGTTGAAAGAAAGTGGCTGCAAATGGGATGATACCGAAAGATGATTAGATGTGAAAGGGAATGGTATGACAGCTGGATTAAGGTAATAATCTCTTTCATTGTTGTAGTTGTGTTTCGTAAATCGCTTTTTCTTCTCCATCTTTTCTCGATTTATTGGAAACTTTGAACGCATATAAGAAGTTGAATGTTTTATAGTTGAAAGTCAAAGTTTCCATCTTGTAGATTATATCATATGGATTATGTTTAGCTTTATTTATTTGTTGGATTTAGATCATATAATTGATAAATCAGCATATCTTCAATGATTTGTTGAGCAAACTGACATAATAAGATGTCTCAAACTGTTATGCCTTATTACTATTTGATGAAATTTTGTATAGGTATAAAAACTAGCTAGTGTTCGAAGGCTGATTCTGTATTTTTTTCTGTGATTAACTTATTTTTTTAAATTCAATTCTTAAAGAGACACAAGGATGCAAAAGGCCTTTGGAACATGAAGTTTCCCTACTTGGATGATCTGGAAATTGTTTATGGAAAAGACAGAGCAATTGGTGCAGCAGTGGAAGATTTTGAAGATGCTATTAATAGTTTGGAGGCTGAAGAAAGTGCTAAAGCTGCATTTGTTAATGTTGAAACTGATGAAGAAATCACTTCAAGAAAGCAAAAGAAACAGGGATTTCAAGCAAGAAAGGAAACCAAGAAGCTGAAAACATCCATGCCCTTACCTGTGGAAGCACAGTTTGAAATGGTAACCAATAAGTTTGTTGCTTCGATTGATGGGATTTCTTCTCATTTTTGTAGTATAGCAACAGCTATAACTAACGAAGACAAGAGAGAGCAACTAGCATTCGATAGGAGTAACTCTGTGGTGGCAGAAATTCTAAAACTTGGCTTTTGGATATAGAAAGCTCAAGAGCGTGGGATATTTTAACGCTACACCTACCAAAATCAACGTATTCTTTCAACTTTCAGCTCCTTCGAAGAGGCAATATGTTATGAATTTACTTTATCCTAGTTCCAGTAGTTATTCAGGTTCTAGTTACTAAGGGAATTAGTGAATTAACTTTGGAAGTATTGTCATGTGTATTGAGGTACTTCTTGGATACAACCTTCCTGCTGAGTTTTATTGTGTTAGGAACTCATAGTTTGATAGCCATGTTGCTGTATTTCTAGTATCCAAGGCATTGCAAATGTGATTCGTTATTGGTGCACCTTGAATGACAGTCGAGGTTTAGTGCTTTAATTGCTAGTTTGACAGCCATGTTGCTGTATTATTGCATCGGTTCTTGAATTGGAAATTCGATGTTTGGAAGAGAGGACTCTTGTTCATGAAAAATTGTTTGGTAGAATAATGTAGTAATTGTTTGGTGCCCATTTTGTGGCAGTCCTTTTTCTGGGTATGTTAATGTATCGTGGCCATACCAATAATGGTGAAATTCCAAGTCATTGGTAAACGTACTTGGAAGTTTATCTATTTTTGCATTTCTGTTGTATCGTTGGAGATTATCTCCCTGAACAGCTTGGTATTATTTCTTGATGAGGCGTTGAGGCAACTAATCCTTCGTGTTTTTTCTGTATACAACTATCACATTGGAGGTTGAAGAGAAAGGGATGAGGAGAGGAGGGAGCAAATTCTGTTTTCGCACGCTAGTCGGTGGATTCATAGCAGCAGGTTAGCACAGCCAATTGGTCTATGGTGAAGTCTTCAACTGTTACTGTGTTGTGAAAGGCTAGTGGGGCATATTGGTATATGGGCATTGAAGCTACTCGGTATGGAGATTAACCTTGTGTTTGAAAGTGAAGAAGACATAGATCAAGAGGTTTGAAAGATAAAACTGGAGGGTGATCTATCTTGTTCTTTCAAAAGGTTGCCTGACCACTTTGGTATATAAACTTTTGCATGTAACAATGTAGCACCGCTACAGTTTTTCTTCCTTTTCTTTTTAAATTTGAGTGTAAATTCTCAATGTTGACGATTCAATGATGCCATGAAAAGAGCTGGTTTCAACTTTCTTGTTCTCTTATGACGCCCCACCCCCCGCATCGCTTCCTCTTGGCCTTAATCTTGACCGGGAAAAGGAGCTGGAGGATAGAAAAGAAGGTTGGAAAGCACACGAGGCCTTGCCTTGCCTTTGCCTTAAAAGGAGAGCGAGAAACAAGTATTTGTTGGCATTGGCAATTTGGGATCTTTGACTGAGAAAAAGGACTGTATATTTATAAAATAAGAAATATAAAAAGATTGTATATTATACAAACAAGATTTAAAAATTTAAAAATTTAGTTGAAAGTCATTCCTGATCATAAGCAAACCAAACAAGTAATTTTATAATGATACCCATTCCATTGCTGAACCAAACATGTTGGGGGGAATCATCAAAACCCATACTCATAGTGGGGTTAATGATACTCATAGTGATAGTGATTGAGGAATTTGAACCAAACGGCTCCTTAATATTTATGCATTCCACTTAAGTATACCCCAATGGCACTTCGCCACATGGGAAAGGCAGTGTTTTTAAACTTGGACCGGACCGGCCGGTTCGACCGATTGAACCGAGAACCGGCCAGGCATCCGGTCCGAGTTAACCCTCAAAACCGGAAAATTCAAAATCCAGTTAAAACCCGGGTTTGACCGGGTGAACCGGTTGACCGGGTTTGACTATTTGACCAGTTTTTTTTTTTGACCTTTAACCCATTATATACTTTCAAACTCACTTTTTAAGTTTTAGTAAATATGCTTTAACCTCTTATTATTTTAATAAAGTGTAAAATTAATCCAATACATTTTTTAAGTTACATTTCTACCTCTATATATATATTATATTCTTTAAGTCAATTTATTTATTAAATATAAAATTCTCCAATTTATATATAAAGTCATAAATCACCAATTTAAGAAAAATTTTTATATATATAAAGTTGAAAACTACCAATTTGAGAGAATTTTTATATATTATTTTTTAAGAAAAATTTTTTATATACTATTTTGTTTATATATTATTAATATATATATTTAAGACATATTTATGACGTCATCCGATTCGACCCCCGATCAGACCCATCGACCCCTGAGTTCGGCCAGTTCGATGCCCGGTCCGAGTCTGAAAACATTGGGGAAAGGGCCACTTACTTATTAAGGATAATATAGTCATGTCATACATGGGTTTTCTCTGGCTCAACCATCTACATGCATCTCAAGCTAAGTAAGCGAATAGAAGTTCTAAACCAACAAAGTCAGTTTAGTTGCTAAGAACAGTTAATTTTTTTCATAAAAGATCGTACGTTCAAATTTCACTGTCAATGTAAAAATTGTATTGATAGAGAATTTATAAGAATCTCCATAAGTGACCTACAGTTTCAGGGGTATGCCTTGACCAGTGGTGGTGATCGGAGTCAAATCTATGCAAATTTTTTTCCATAAAAAAAAAAAGAAAAGAAAGAGAAGTTGTATTTGTGGCGATTTGTAAGAATCCCTATAAGTGGTGTTATATGGTCTTGAAAACATGTCTTGACTTATGGTGGTGATTAAAACTGATTCATCCAAACTTTTCTTTAAACAAAAAAGGAAGAGAGAGAGAGAGAAGTTCTAGGACTTCAAAGTTAAGTAAAGAATGAATGTAAGATGGTTTTGAATTTTATGGTGCTTATTTTCAATGAAATTATAAAACTAGTCATACGTGTACGTGGACTTATTTTATGACTTAGTGGGCAAAAAAAACTCTTTGCAAGTGGAATCTACCACAGTTTGGCTATAATCCTTACATATTCTAGTCATCACCAAATGAGAGCTTTTATTTTCTGACAAAAAAAAAAAAAGGAGAGTTTTGTACTACGTTGATGAGACTACACTTCCCAGTTACCAGCAGTGTTTTTAAACTCGGACCGGACTGGCTGATTTGACCGGTTGAATCGAGAACCGGCCAGGCATCCGGTTTGAGTCAACCCTCAAAACTGAAAATTCAAAAACCGGTCAAAACCCGGGTTTGACTGGGTGAACCGGTTGACCCGATTGACCGGGTTTGACTATTTGAACAGTTTTTTTTATTTTATACCTTTAACCCATTATATCCTTTCAAACTCACTTTTTAAGTTTTAGTAAATATGCTTTAACTTCTCATTATTTTAATAAAGTGTAAAATTAATCCAATACATTTTTTAAGTTACATTTCTACCTCTATATATATATTATATTCTTTAAGTCAATTTATTTATTAAATATAAAATTCTCTAATTTATATATAAAGTCATAAATCACCAATTTAAGAAAAATTTTTATATATATAAAGTTGAAAACTGCCAATTTGAGAGAATTTTTATATATTATTTTTAAGAAAAATTTTTATATACTATTTTGTTTATATATTATTAATATATATATTTATGACATATTTATGACGCCATCCGATTCGACCGGTTGAACCGGACCCATCGACTGACTCGAAATTTCCGATTCGATACCCGGTCCGAGTCTGAAAACATTGGTTACCAGAATTCTGCGCGATATTTCCTCCATTTCTTTTGTAGCAAGTGACTGCTCATACTTTTTCTTTGTTCTCGCCTTTTTGGGACAAGGACGTCCCACGAGACAACTGTCAACTATACATTGGCAATGAACTGAAGTGTCTACTATCTACCCAGTTTGAGAACGAGGAAATCCAGCCAATGGGGTGGAGCCAAGCTAGAACAAGCCAATCTGCGGGGTTAATTAAATGGAGTACATTAATTAAGATTATGGTGTATTGTCAGTCAGTTTAAACCTAATGCACACATTAATTCAATTACCCCACGCAAACCTTAAATTAATACACTTTTAATGATTGGCATCACAAATGGAAATGGATCCAAGGTTCGACTCTCACTGTGAGCGTTAAGATTAAACAGTCAAGGGTCAAGTATTACCCTCGAGCAAGAGTTGGACTCGGCGGACGTAACCCGACTCGAATGGATTAGTCGAATTAGTGGTTCCGGATACCGGGCGGTCAGACAAAAAAAAAAACAAAAAAAAGGAAATGTGCAAAAAATGAGTAATAGAGCATTTTTCATGTAATCAGTCTCCTTCGAGTAATGAATCAATTGTTGTATTAAAGGTGTAATCTATTTCTGTTTTCTGGCATCCATTCATAGCATTTTTTTTTCACTACATTTGCTGGTGGATTTTATTGTCAGACTTCTCTGATATTTCGTGTGTGGTTGTAGCAAGCCACATTTGTTCTTGGGACAAACACAGGATGCAATATGTGGTCACCAAATTGAAGTACAATAATCTTTTAAACTAGGGTGACTCATCTATTGTGGGCCTCTCGAGAAAGCAGAAGTAATTTGTTCTTCCTAAGTGTATAATTAGTGTGTTAAAATTAGAATTAATGTTTCATGTACCATCTGTGTAAACAATAGAGCGGAGATTAAGCCGGCCCGAACACAGTGGTTTCTGACCAGGACCAGGAACCAATTCGAATTTGGATTTTGGACCAGGCATTTTGCCAGGAAGTTGGTGGGCTTATCATGAATTAGGTTGGGGTGGCCTGGCACTGTCAAATTGCTACCTAATCTACTCAAAAGCTTGTTCCGAGCATCTCCATCCTCTGATATGTTGGCAGTTTAGGCTGCCTTAACTCCGGCATCAAGGAAAGAAAGTGCCGAAGCTAGGAATAATTTCCAATGAGGGAAAAGTAATATTAGACTTTATTCCATATTTCTTCCTTATAGAAATTGGACATACTAAAAAAAATGCATAGACCATGAAATGACACAGTACTCAAAGATTGTACAAAACTTTCTGCAATTTTTTGACTTTCTACAATTGCTCGAGACGAGTTTTTTTTTTTTTTTCATGGTTTGTATTTCATATCTTTCATATTTACAACTCAACTAAAAAGGTAAGAGATGATAGAGGTGGTGATTGTCAAAGGAGAAAGAAGAGTTGGTGAGAGATAGAGAATGGAGCTACATTTTTTTTTTTTTTTTTTGCAGAAGGAGGAGATCAAGAGACCAATTAAATAGCATATTTACATGTAGGCAGAAAAAAAAAATGAACTTGTTTTATTGAACAAAGTATGTACAAGTCATTTAATTAATGAGTAATAAACTACAAGTTCAAAGGAAACTAAATGATTGATGCAAGAGATTTTTCAATTCTTTATTACTCCATTTTATCAAGTTAAGGATTAGCTCTAAGTACAATTTTAATTCTCAATAAGCATGGTGATAAAAATAAATAGTTTTTTTTCAAAATTTATATTATGACTAGATAAATTTTAAGGCGAAAGGTGCAGGAACGTGTCCCTCAAACGTCATGTACTAAATCCGCCTCTGCTGGAGATAAATGTAACTACATCAAAAAAAAAACAAAAAAAGAATTTAAAATTCATATGGAGGTTATGCTTAATTCATCAGACACCTACTAGTATGTAAAGCTTCTTTACACGAGAATGTAGGAAACATTTATCCATGAAGATAACGGTTATGAATAAATTCAATAGTTGGAGTGTGTATTACAACACGAATGAATCTATTCCACACTTAGGTTAAAAATTATATGGTTTTAATTATGAACACAATATTACATCTATATGCATGTAATGACTTGCCGATCGAGTAATTGGGATCCTCCTCAAGACTGGCAGCAATAATTACGTAAAAGAATTTCAGACAAGGCACAAAAATTGTCATTTCTATTCTTCTTTTCTGAAAAATAATTTTCATGAGCAACTAGGGATAGATATGTGGTCACGTGATTAGGACAAGAAGGGTATGACATTGTAGGAAAAACAACATGCATCATAATTAGGAAAATGACGGGTTGATTTGTTTTGGGACAATCAGCCACGTGCGCACACCTTTGGCAAGTACAAGAATTGGTCGATATAACAATGCCCACTTAGACACGTAGATTTGTCTACATAGGTTTCACGGTCCCATTCACGTGAAACCCCAAAGGCTGCTTCTTTGGTAAAATTTTTTTGTTTTCTTGGGGGACCTCAGCAGTCTCACGAACACCACAACTATCAAACAATCATCTCCAATCAAGCCTTGATCAATTTGCTTGCTTCCTTTCATCATTGTTTATGATATAAGGGCGAATCCACGCTGTTCATACATTTTGGCTGGATATAAAGGCACTAAAAATCCTGTTTCCTTGGAGGTACAGCTGAATCTGAATCTCTTACGTGGTCACAGTCTAATTGGTCTAGGTGGAGGTCCCATTTTGTACTTCTCACTGTGGAAATTAAGATGTACTCTCTCTCTCTCTCTCTCTCTCTCATGTATTCTTATTTATGGTTAAAGAAATATGAATTAACCCCACTAGTGACATTATCTGGTAATTCATGAGCAACTCAAGCTCCTTTTCGTTGTAATGACGGCTTTGTTTGTCAGTTGAGTTTTTTATCAAATTTATATGCTGCTAGTTTTTTACCTACTTTTACTGCAGGAATTTTAAAAAACTTCAAAAGTTTTAATGCAAATTTTTAGCAAGTTTGTATAAAACTTGTTTGTTTTCTACGTCTGCAAGAATACTCAAAAACTCCCAAAATTTTTAATATAACACCCCCAAAATACATAAAAAACTTCATTTTCAAAATTTTTTTTTACAACTTCTACAGTAAGTTACATTAGAGTTTTATACAAACTTTCAAAAAACTTAGCTGCCAAACAAGGCCGACATTTTTATACTAGTGGTCTCTGTATTGCACATAATTTCTATTGAAATTGATACTGTCTGTTTATGTATTCGATATGCATCTATACCTGTTAATATGCACATATGAATTTCAAATTTGTATCTTAATTGAAGTTCAATTTGCAATAAGGCGGCGAGCATGAAGGTCTATTCAGCTCGTGACAGGTCATTTAATTTTATTGGCTCAATTGTTTGTCCTTATTCTGTATTTGAGAATCGTACATACTATCAACTTCATGGTAATTTTCAGTCATCTCCTACGTCATAACAAATCTGTCAGACTTTGGAAATAATTTTGAGGGCCTTCATTTTCGTTTTCAAATGAAGATCCATTTGATACTCTCATCATGGTCAATTGTCCATCTCTTTACATCAGAGACAAAATGAGTTAGATCTTGAGGTTTGGTAGCTATATTGTGCGTGACATGGATTTAAATTAGACATCCAAACAGCAAATGCATAATAGGTGCATGATGTGGTGAAAAACAAAAAGAACTAGAAAAGTAGTGCAATATTATTACAGTATTGCTATACAGAGCTAAGGTTTTCATCCGACATGCCATTACAACACAATATGGTAGACAAAATAAGGAAGGAAATTACAAGATCAGATGGATTCATTCATGTACCGTTGCATACTATAAGTGTTGTGTTGAGGCACTTTTCTGTAGAGAAAAGCGTTTTCCATATTGTCATACATGGCATGCAAGTGTTTTTTTTTTTCTTTTTTCTTTTTTTCCCCTCCTTTCCTTTTCCTTTGGCTTTACAGAGATGAAATAATTATATATTACTGTTTCAAGTTTCAATTTGGCATTAATTTGAAACTGTTCTCAACAAGATTTGTTCCATGCATTGATTGTCACATGTAAACTGTAGACAGAAATAGTAGTAAACAATCATGATGTGCCAAACCTTGTACTGCAAAGGTCATGTCAGTTCTGAACAGGAAATTTATGTCTGGGCCACATAGTAAATTAGTCTCCCGACATGCCAAATCCATGCAATTTTAGTCACTGTTAACCTTTCATGGATTTCATACAATGTCACTGTGCAAAAAGGAAAGAAAGCGGCCTGATTAATGAGTTGCTTCATCTTTATATTGCAAAAAATGATGCTGCTAAACGTGTCGCAAGATATATTCTTCCATTCAAGATACTAAAATAACAAAGAAAACGAAATATTCTTGGCACCAGCAACAGTTGTTGGAAAGAAAACTTTTCAAACGTTCTTTCAAACACGATGGTTTCACTTCAATGAGTTGGACGTTGATATTAGTTCACAATAAGCATGTAAAAGAAAACAACCATTCCAGCCCTTCCCTCGTAGCATGGTGGTTCAATTATTTCCACTGTATATTGCAAGGGGATATCCATCAACTCCCAAATTATCCAAAGAAACAAAAAAAGAAACCAAATTTAGAAGTGCAATCATTTTTATGCATAACTCACGAAGAAACACATATGACAAGCAAACCATGACCACGACCACGACAACAACCACCCTCCCATGGGAAGGGAGAGTATTACTCACAAACTATTACAACTTACAAATAGCCAAACAAAAGAAAAAAAAATACTATTCTATGCAACTGACAACAAAACATTTCTTTTTACAAGCACCCTAAGGAGACATAGGGGGAAGATGAAAGGGACATTAATAAGACTTCAGATGTCGCGAACATGGAATATATTGGGATTTTTCACCACAATATCGTACATATAGACGGTATTGAACTTGGAGAAGTCTCTAGGAAGTGAAATCAGATCAATGGAAGAGTTCTTGTGGAATTGGAAGAGGTCAGGATCGCCATCATAATACCTCTCCCATCCCAGACCGTTCAGGATATGCTCGAGGCAGGAATATGATGAAATCACCTGGCCTGAAGGCAGGTGTACCAAAGCCTTTCTTCTGTTACCATTCCTTGCATCACCTTGTTCTGCTGCAGGATTTTCAACTAGGCGAATTACGCCATTATTCTCAAAAACCCATACACCAGCCATTTTCTTGGTTTTAGCTTTTGTTTGATTATAGAAAAGAAGCTGATATTTATTAACGAATGAAGAAAGTTTTGTGTCTAGTTGATTTAGGACTTAGAGGAGAAGCAGCAACGAGTGTTGGTTGTGATCGGAATGAAGGATGATAGGGGGATATATATAGGGGTGGAATGGCGGATAAAACAAGGGAAAAATACTCCGGAAGTGCGATGAAAAGATAGGTGATGATAGGCTTGTTTAGCTTTGATATAGAATCTAGATATTGTGGGGCAGGTTTGGTAAAATATAAGGGCACAAGCAAGGCAATGGGGTGTGATCTTGGGCACACACGTAGGGGAGGGGAGGGGTCGGGTTTAAGGAGAATGAGAATCTCTCGTTTGGTGTAGGCTTTTTAATTAACAATCCTCCACCAGAGAAGGTGTACTATATGTCCAAGAGTATAAAGTAAAAAGTTCACCGCGGACGAATTAATTACCAGGGACAAATTAAAGTTGAATTATCACCTAGATAAGTATCCTTTTACTAAAATATTCTCATAACATCCTTTAAGGGGTGAATGTACAGATTTTATTCTGGGCTTAAATAAAACCGAAAAAAATAGAAAAGTTCTAAGGCAAAGAGAAGTTCCTAAACACGTAGTTTGTCAGTCTGGCATCCATCTCACAAAAACCTTTCTCTAGTGAAGAATCCTGTTATTGATCGAATCGAGAAGGAAGAAGGTAGAATGCTTGATTATAACTATGTTATAAATGCTCCCATCTTAGCAAAAAAATTTGTATAGACGTACAATGATAATACTAAATAAACCTTTGTACCTTGGTTTATAAACTTGAAAAGGAAAAAACTTATTGTATCTTGAACTCTTATATTTGAAAGATTATGAGATTAGAACTCATAAGGAAGGAGATAGATTTATGGATAGCATCAAATATAAAGTATTTGCCGACAAAAGTATTCGGCTATTGGTCAACTTTTGTAACCTAGCTTACAAAATTGAAAAAAAAAGGACACGTATTGTATCTTGAACTCTTATATTTGAAAGACTCTGCAGGTATAATGTTTTATGCACTTGGGACATTTGAACTGAACTAAATTTCATGCAAGAATTGTCCTAAATAATGTCTCAGCAAGTGGGAATCTTGGTGTGCCCTTTGGGACACTGTTTTGTTTTCAACATTTCTATGAACTTCGAAAGTCAATCGAATAAAACATGCTGTGACCACTTAGGTCACGTGAATCACTCGTGAAGATTAGTGCATGGATTGCGAGATGTTGCAGAAGACTATCTTTTCCTTGATGGCTACTGTTTAGTGTCGCACTTAGCTAACTGGCATGAAATGCAAATTGCTATGGCCGACAGGAAGTTCACAATCTTTTTTACATAAAACAAAAAATGCTTCCATTTGTTCAGCTGATATACATAAGTTTAGATAATGTTTGTCAGACTGAAAGAGGCTGAATATCCTCCCAGCAAGGTAAAAGAAGGATGTTTTATCCCAAGGCCCTAATCTTTGATGTTTCTAATTTGGTCGATTTCGGAGCAAATTCTGCATTGGCCATATGAACACTTGTATTTCCTATGCTGGTGGAAAAAAAGCATCAAAGTGTATTTCCTAAATACAATGTCTTCATCCACAAAGATCTCTAAATTTTGAGAGATGAAATTCATGACTGGAGATATTTAGAAATTGCAGCATAAGGTCTAACTCAAATTGTGATATCTAGGAATGAATCGTGGGTCAAGCGGTTAGAACTCTGTTACTCCTCCCTAGTGTATGGGAGTTCAATTCCTACCTCTATCAGGTTTGCAAATACTATTGTAACCTGACAGGATAACAAGCAAGCGCAGCACAGCCTTAGCAGAAGGCATCTCCCCCCTTCCCCTAATGTAGCTATCCCCTTCGCCAAGACCTCTTCTTGGAATAGAATAGGATTTCAAAAAAAAAAAAAAATTTGTGGTATTTTACTTTTTTAGGACTGTGAAATTGATAGATTCAAGGGTCCAACTTTAATAAGAGCAAAGTTTTGACTTTAAGCTCTATGCTTAGTTTCCACCCTTGTGATTTGAGGGATAAATCTGCATAGGTATCTCAAACGTTTTTGTCGCATGGATGGATCTGTTCCGGCCACATGCGAGGATTTCATCAGGAAGAAAATGTTGAATTAGCTCAAGCACCAAAAAAAAAAAAAAAAAAAGAATCTACGAGTACAAAATCAGATTAGTAAACAATCAATCTGCCATTTTAATATCGTTAACAGTGTTGTGGAAGCATATTACAGTTGGTTCGTAACTGTTGCTATCGATGCCACATATAAATAGATAATTGCAGGATTCTTATCCCTCATCATGTTAAGTGCTATGTTAATTTTAATGTTCCTATATTAATATATTATCCTGTAGATGAGAACTATACCGTGATTAGGAGCCTTTCCAATTGTAATGGTTCCCCATTCAGAACTTGCACTATTTTGATACTTTTTTTTGGCCATAAGAAAAAGGTTGAGGCTTGTTCTCCTTTGCTTCAATTTTACTAAAAACTGGTTATAAAAAAGTACTCTCGAAAGTGCAAGCAAACTTGGGCAAAAATTCCATTTGGCCACTCAAATTTTAATGATTTTATACATTTAGTCTATCAACTGTCATTTGTATCTTTTTAGCCCCTAAATTGTTAAAAATGTGTACTTATACAACTAGCAGTTAGAGAGCTAAAATTATGAAATTGTTAAAGTTTTTAGGACCAAATGTGTTTTTTACCCTTAATTTCAATTTAAAAAAATTGAAAAGCCAAAAGCAATTTTTAGAAGAAACTTGAGGGTTACTTTTTGAAATCAGCTTATTCCATAGTAAAATAAGTTAACAGCAGCCATCTATAAAGCAATTGAGAGCACTTGAGAACAACTTTTAATTTATAAAATGAAAAAAGAACATCTAAATTGAGGTATCCAATTAGTCATTCTCAATGCTCTAATATCCAGCACCACATCATTCATCAAGAAAGAAAACAGAAGTTATGACAAAAACGACTAGTAATGAAACTGCAAGGATAACATTGTGGAATTGGCATGCCTTAGCCTTGGACAATAACAGAATAGTGAATAAAACTGTTTTAACGGACTTCACTTTTACACCCTTTGCATAACGCAAAATAAGAAAGAATCCCACATTTACTGATTTTACTTTTTAATAATGCGGTGTGGAGTTAAAACTTTTTGATAGAAAATCAAGCTTGTTCAAAAGAAAAAAAATTTATAATCCAGCATTTATATATTCAAAAAAAAAAAAGCTGTTATTAACCCTTTGTATAACATGGAGATAGACTGTTGTTACTATTTTCGAGTCCTGCTCTATCTTCGTAATCAATCTCCCAAACAAAAGCATGTGATATCTGTCAAATAATCAGGAAATTGTGGATAAGACTGGAGCCAGTAAGAGAGGATTTGAGAATTTGAGGTTTGGCTCACTAAATTTAGTTTCTGCAAATAAAGCAATGACTTTCTGCGTATTTTTCATGAAAAATGCTTCAGTTGCGAAGTCAAATTGTGCATCAACTAGGTTAGAAGAGGGAAGTTTAAATCAAAAAGGAAAAGTTGAAGACATATTGGAGAGCATTTACTAGAATAAGCAAATTGATCAAAAAGCAACCCCAAAAGAAAAAGAGAGAGAAGAAATGAAGTTATATTTAGAGCCGATCAAAAGGTACAGAAGTTTTCCTTAGGTGGTGTACAATTGGGATATCATTGTTCTTTTTCTTCTTTTTATTGTTTTAAGGCATGAAGTTTCAATCTTATTAAGAAGAAAACAATCATTTTACACTTGCTTAGAGGAATCCCTCAACAGTACCGTAGTTAATTTGAATTGACATTTTCTAATTGTGAAATAAGTTACTCATTTTAAATTGATAAATAAGTAGAATAAAGGATTGAATGCACTAAACTCCCTGAATTTACCCACAATTATATGTTCAGTCCCTGAACTTATTAAATTACAAGCTTTTTGCCTCATTGTTTTAGGACAAAAGTGTCCTTGCAATAATATTTTATTTTCCTTCTTGTTTATTCAATTCTCTGTTTTTTCTTTCCCATCATTTTCTTTCATTTTTATTTTTGTTTGCTTTATGCTTTTTCTCATGTCACTACTTTCTCAATTTCCTATTGGTATAACTAATTAGATGCTTATTATAATGTTATAATTTTCTTTTACTTATAATTTTATTTTTGTTTTATGTGTTTATTTATTTACACTATTAAAAAAATTTAAGGCAACTATATAATATGAGAAAGTAACAGAAACATAAACTATTTGTTATTTAAAAATATATATTAAATAAGAAAAGTATCATTTATTATTTAATTATGTATAGTTGAGTAAACATTATGTTATTATCATCTCCCCATTTGTTAATTTTCCATATTAACAATTAGTTAATCCTAAGCTATGGATGTAACAATTTAAATATTACATAAAAAAGTCTGTACGCATAACCAAATATACTTTGTCATTACATAGGCTTTGTTATTATTGTTACTTCTAATAGAAAAGTAAAAATATACAAAAAAAATAAAGAATAATTTAAAAATAAAAATAATATTTAGATAATATTATTAAAGAGAAAAAATTAGTTGAACACACGAGAGAAGGGAGAAAAGTTAAAAAAAAAAAGAAAAGGGATAAGTAGAAAAGAAAAATGAAAAGGACACACTTGTAGTAAAACATCAAATAGGGGGACAAAAAGCCTATTTAATCAGTTTAGCAGTTAATGCGCAATTAGAGGCAAGTTCAAGAGGTTTAATGTATTTAACCCTAGAATATATTAATCCGCATTTCATTCTCCAGCTCAAGAAGGCAAAGAAAGTACACATTTCGTTCTCCTAGCGTACAATTTCATCAATCACTACTTTGTACCTGAATAATTAATGAAATTAATAAAATTAATATTTTCAAATTAAAAATTTTCATGGATATCATGTTACTTATGTAAGACAAACATCCCTGAAAGATGAAAGCAAACCCAAGAACATTTACAGTTTCACCACAACGAGGTGAGAAAATTGGGCTCTTAATTGCAGTTGAAAAATTTTTTGGCGTTGCCGTAGAGGTGGAATGGTTGGAGTCTGGCATGTATCGGATGGCTTCAGTTTGTTCACAATTAATTTGCAAATGACGGTAATTTACAACTAAATGTATTTGTCGAATGCTACATAATCCAAGGGGTTTGATGACTGTACAAGGCTAATCTCAGTTGTTTAAAACAATTGTTAGCAGGATAGAGATAAATATAAGTCTTCCTTGTCGTAACTGCGCAGCAACATTTTCAATGTTAGTACCTAACATTGAAAAGAAAAAGAATTTACCGATTCAAAGTACATGTGATGCTTCTGCCTTTTGGTCAAACTCCAATTTCAACACCAAAAGGAAAGGACACATAAAATACGTAATTTGCAGAAAAGAATGCGCATTAACCCTATTCTGATAAATAATGTTACACTAATACATGATGAGACAAAGAACTAATTCTACTTTCACTTACAAAAGTTTTCAATCATTCCCCACTTTGCATTCTTAATCTTTATTCTGGACAATTTGCACCTTAGATCTATCAATTATTCTCACATTACATGTTGAGATTTTATTTTAGATACTTTATGCTCAAAACTTATGAAGTTATCCCAGATAACTATCATCTCACACCCTACATCGTAAAAATGGTTGAATGATATTTACCTATACAAAACATGCCACTCTTCCTTATCAATGATAAAAATTTGCATTAGTCCTTAAGATTCCCAAAAAAAAAAAGGAAAAATTAGTGGATACTTATGTTATTGTTTTCTTTTATTAGCAACATGAGCCATTTGGTGTGATATCGGATATTTTGATAAATTTAGGGTGCAGAACGTCGAAACTTGAAGTTGAAGGTGCAAGTTAGAATAAGGTAAAATATAAAAGTTGTAAATTGCAATTACTCCCATAAATCAATGATTCTACATATATGGCTACTAACAAGCCAAAAAAATTGTACAAATAAATAAATAATGGTTATCCTTTTTAAATATTTGAGTCGGATGAGGAGTATCTATGCTTTTACAGATGAAGGTGTTCAAATGTGAAGAAAAAGGGTGGGAGTTTAGTCGGTAGGATGCATGAAAGGACCACGATTGGAAAAGCATTACGTGTTGGTTTGTGTTTTTTCTACGATTGAGCTTATCCAAACAACTGGATTCTGATAGATCCTAAACCTGCTAGATGTACCATCAGGATCCCGAATCCTAAATTGATTTAAATCATCTAAAAGGTGTGCCCTAAGGACCACCACTCTCTTCTTCATTTACCCCATCGACAGCTTTATGGTTTCTGGATTCTGGATATACTCCCTGTTTTGCATAACATTTTTCTTGCTTTTGTTGCCCACATGACATCACATGGTTCATTGGTCCTTCATTGACTGATTGATTTGGCTCACCTATGAGATGTCTTGTCCGATCATATGCAGTGTGAATCAGTTATTCCATCAAACTTGCAAGAAACCACAGATATTTTGTAGAATTCATGGTATTCACCATGCTAACTCAAGTCATTCTTAGTCAAGTGGACCAGATATTTGGGAGTAAGCATTTTAGTTTGTTTCATGTCAATAAGAAGTTCTCAAGAAGACTCAACATGAGTTCAATGTCCTGCTATGGGGTTCAAATTTGGTGATTGAATGTTTACAAACTCAAACACGAAATTGAATCAAGTTCGTAAAAGGTCTTCATTTTTATCACAAGGATGAGTGGTAACCATTAAGATCGAAGAAAACACAGCATTTAGCAACCTAAAATCAATGATAATAAGGACCTCTTTAAACGTTAAAAAAAAAAAAATCCATTCCTGATGATTTTGATAAATTTGCACCAGTTCTAGCCGATTCTTTACTTGTGCAACCTGACCTAGTAATCTCAAAGACCTTACAGAGGTTCCCAAGTACCAAGCTAACAAAAAGAATCCAAGTTTAACCATGCTAAATGGACTAATTCTATTTTACATGACCTCCGAACTTGTATTCCATTTTACTTTGCATACACTTTGCAACCAAATTTCTTAGAATTATCCTACTAAACCCAGTCAACAATAGCTTTAGTAAAAACTAACTGAATTGAGAAACTTATACACATTGTATACCTTAGACTCTCTATTAGGTGGTGGCATATCTCACAATCACTATGAGTCTTACAAAAAGCGCATTGTGTCTTACAGTATTCTATTTTATTAGTTTCACTACCTTTATTACTGATTGGATTTAAGTGGGACAAATATTAGACATTATAGCACAAAGTATTCAAATTTCAAGTTTGTGGAGTTAGGTGAAACTGGGGTTCAAAGTTCAGAGGTGCAAATGGCACTATACTCCATACTAAATTTGAGAGCCCTTCTTTGTTTTGGTAATGAACATTAGCAGAGAACTTTACACTAATCTATACAACTTTAACAAATGTTATTAGCTCAACTCATTAGAGCATCATGTATAGGTACAATAATCTCGTTTTTCTTTTCATCCAAGAAACCTTACAATCAGTAGTTTCTATGCAGCAACTCTGATTCCTCTACAAAGTCTTGCTGTAATTTGCTTCTGAGTTCCCCCAAATTCTTATAAATTAAGGATGATAACTAAGCTTGCAGTCGTTATTTACCCTTTGCAGTATTGTGCCTAGTGTTTACAATTGTAGTTCAATTCTAGTAGATGCTGATTTCTGCTGGGGTGGTGACTATTACTACAAGTTAGCTTCAAACTAAATTGCATTATATTCGTTTTGGCAAGGTGAAGTTGCTAATAAGCTTGTACAGCAGCTCATTTAGGAACCCTTAAATATGGATCTCTATATAACTGAAGGCTTTAACATTCTCATCTGTGTAAAACAAGAAATGACAAAAATTGATTGCCAGACCGAAGTTTTTGTACTACAAAAACAATTGAATTTACATGCTTACTAGTAATGAAGATGTGGAGAATATAGTTGTAGACATTATCAGAATCTATTTTGAGATGAAACCAATAGAATTAATTGGACAACTAAGCAGATGACGGGGCAGTTTCAGGAGTCTGTTTCATTGGGATTTCACGGCAAGGATAAAGAAGAACACTGAGAAACAAAAATTGATTGACCCATACTGTGTGGGCTTTGGATGGCAAAAAGCATAGACAAAACCTTTCAATGGGCACAAGAATATTATCATAACTACTTTAACACTAAAGCTTGAGGACCGCCAACAATATGAATTTCACCAAAAAGTAGGCAATGCAAGTTTCTGTATCTAAAACTGAACATCAATCCTACCAACTCTATCCATTTCTATTCTTCCTTAGCTAGTTTTAGAACATCAATCAGCATACTTTTCTGTATCTCTTATATGCATGTCAGCAAGTTTTTGCAGAATATGGTACGCTAACGACAATTGAAAAGATGTTATATTTATGGGAAAGTGCCTAGAGAATTTTGCAAATCTTCAGTATTCTATTGGAAAGCAATATGCATATTTCCTCCAAGGATCTTCTATTCTTGCCAAGGCACTCATTTTTCTAGATATATAAATTATCATGATGCATGCAGAAATTATTTTCATTTGATCCTTATTGGTGTGATGAAATGTTCCTCATGCATACTGATGTCTAAATATTAAATTCTTCGACATATACACTTAGGGACCTGACCAGTTATGCACAGCTACATATTGAGTTTCAATGTACTCTTTTAAAACCAAAAAGTTTAATTGTAGACAGATAGCTTATTGAGATATATAGGGCATTTTTCTTGAGGAAAAAACTGCACGCATGCTTCATTAGTTCCGAGTAGGGTTACTTTTTTCCCTTTTTTATTTTTATTTTTTTTGGTGAACACTGCAGTGCATAAGGAAAAAAAAAGAGGCATGATAAGTGTCATTTAAATAATCTCGAACTAGAACGGCCTTTAATGCATTTCTAAAGAAAAAAAGCTACTTTATTTATGCTTCCCAGTTTCCTCCCTTTGGCTGCCTTTCAAAAGCCAGGAAGATTACAATTTGCATGCAATTGATACAGACAAAACTATTGATTCCTTGTAACGACAAATATTTCACATGGTTTACCTTATTTTGGGGTTATTAATTCGATCTTATTTGTGGTAAATTTATCTCATTAAATTCCTGCACATTTATTGTCGTTTTTATAATTGCATACTTAATTTTTTCAATTTAACTTAGAAAAATGTGTTTGAGGTCCCTATTGTACCAGCGCCCTAAGGATTACTAGTTAAACAAATCCTAGTGAGATTAATGTGTAAATAACTCTAAATCTATTACTGATTGAAAAAATTACTCATAACCCCTTGTGCTTTTGTATAATATCACATGACCTCTTTAAGGTTTTAAAATATCCACATAACTCCCATATGGTTTTATATTAAGTGGAAAATAAATAGAAAGCATCTCTAGTTACGTCGATTGACCAATATGCACTCCAACACTACATGTGATAAAATTCCACTATCCACTCAACTCTCTTGTGGTTTGTATAAATATTCACTTAATACTCTAGTGATTTTGCATTTGTTCATATAATCCCCCTATGATTTTATACAAAGCAGTTAGATACTTATTCAATTAGTGCAAGTAAGAGTGTTAATAGTATTTCAACTAAAGATGTTATGGAGACTATTTTCCATTAAATTTTCACTTTACATAATACTACAAGAGGTTTGTATGGATATTTTAAAATATTAGGGAAAATATGTGGTGTCATACAAAATCATTGGGGGGGGGGGGGGGGGAGGTTTATGAGTAATTTACCCTTTATTGATTTGTTGGTCGAGGTGTTGATTATATGAAAAATAACTCTTTAACAGTTCTTGAATTTCTTCCAGCTATTTATTGAAGCGGAAGATTACTTGCGAACGTCTCTAAATGGTATAGACAGTTGGGGAATGAGCACGGTACCAAAAAAGCATTTATTCTGACTTGTGAAACTTATGCAAAAAATGAAAAGCAGAACCACCAAGCGAAACAAAGTAAGAAATTAGCCAACATGTACGGAAGAGAATAAAAGCATTTTTTATCTCTATCGTCTAATTAGTTTGTTAACGTTCCACTTTCCCCTTTCCCGTTGAGATTTACCATTAATTATCATAGTTATAATCCAAAAGATAGAGCAAATAAGCTACATAAACATTCGATTAGAAACTTCCAAGATGCTAGCTTGCATGAGGTTCATTTTTTGTCAAATTTTCACATTTAAATGTGAACAAAAACCACAAGATTCTTGACGACATCATCTCATGATTCTTCATATACAGTTGATGAGAGCAAAATATTTCGACCTTTTTTGTTCCCCTCAATCTGTGCAAAGCAAAAACTTTACACACATGGCTAGCCTTTGTTCCATTGCATGTGAGAATCCGTCATAAAGTGGCATCCACTAAAGCATTATTCCAATCACATCTGTAGGATAGAAACTTCAACTCAATCTAAAAGAAAATTTTGATTCTTTACTAAAGCTATAGCGATTATCTTAATTAAATATATACACCTAATTAAAAGGCACTTATTCAACTATTTGACACAAAATTTGAACTTTGAAATCTAACAATGAGGAAGACTTTAAGAACCACCTTTTTACTACTACTGGACCGATCCCAGTGGTAAATTGATGAAACACTAATATTTTTTTATACTCATTAATTTGCTAACTAAGATAAAAGTAACACAGTAAATTTTTGGATCAAATAGGGAATGGAGGGATGGGCTGGATGGGAGTTTAAGTAAGAGTTCTGAGATTCAAAACCTCCTATTTACACTTAAAAAAAGAAGAAAAAGAAGAAGAAGACAGTAACAGTGAAAGCAATGATTAGTATAAAATATGAGTGATCTTGTTCTTTCTAAATCTAAATTCTCTTCCTTAACTACTTTTTTCTATTGCAAACAAAACATCTTCTTCATTGGGACTGGTCTCGCTCCCTCCCATGTCTCTCTCTCTCTCTCTCTCTCTTTTTTTTAATAACAAAGTTTCTCCTAGAATTTTCTAATGAGAGTTTCTTCTCTCTTAGAAATTGCTACTAGGGATTTTTCGTAAGAGTTTTCTTCTCTCTTAAGAATTCTTAGTAAGAGTTTTGTTAGTTTTATATTTCTATTATTGATCTAAATTTTCTCAAATTTTATTTGATTATTAAATTGAGATTTTTTGGATCTATCTCATCAGATTCTCATACCAATACCTGACCTTGAATTAGTTTTTAACAACAGTTGGAAACATACATATAAGATCATGGGACTGCAAGTATTTTGTCTTTTGAGTGTGTTTTGAGTTTCATAATGTAATATTCTCTCCCATGTCTTTTGTCTTTTTTTCATTTTTTTATAATAAAGGTTCTCCTAGGATTCTCGATGAGAGTTTCTTCTCTTAGAAATTTCTATTGAGAGTTTTCTCCTCTTCTAAGGATTCTTGGTGAGAGTTTTCTCTTCTCTTAAGGAATTTTAGTAAGAGGTTTATTAGTTTTATATTTCTATTATTGATTTAAATTTTCTCAAATTTGTTCTGATTGTCAATTTGAGATTCTTTAGGTCTATCTCATTAGATTTTACATCAATATCTGACCTTAAATCAATTTATTAGTAGTAGTTGGAAACATATACAGAGGATTGTGAGACTATAAGCGTTTTATCTTTTTAGTATATTTCGAGTTTAATGGTGTAATATTCTCTTGATTTTTTAAATGTATAATATCTAGTTTTATCTTCAGATCTATTTGTATTTGTGTATGGTTGATGTAGTTTCTACAATTCATGTAGATTTAATGAATAATGATGTTTTTGTCAAATAAAAAAGTATAAAGTATGAGAGACAACAAATTTAATGTGCACATATTTTCCATGCCAAGACTTATTTTTCTCTCTTACTCACTAAGAATGCTGGTTTACCAAAATCAAAGTTGCTTGTGTATAGACTAAAGAATGTGGATCCACCTATTTTTACTTACTTCATTTAGTTACATCTGAAATAATAATAATGGTCTACCCAAATGATTAACTAAGAAAGTCTCCTCAATACTGTTACCTTATATTTTTAGGAGTTTTCTTAGAAATAAGTAATATAAAAGCATTTCAAAACTTTCTATTCCCCATCCAAAGTACAATTTTTTATCAAAAAGAAAAATCATTTTTCTGGGGCATTAGTTAGCATGCATTTTTCATCTTTAGTATGCCACTATTTTCTCGTTGCAGTAAAATACTTTTCTAATGTATATTTACTCTTCTTAAAAAAAAAAAAAAGCTCCATTTCTCATATCTAACTCGACTAGTAGGATATAACTCATAGGATATTAGTCAGATGATTATATAATCTCTTGTGTAACATTCAATCCTCTCTTTCCCCTCCCATCGCAAGACTTGTAATCTTAGTGCTTTAAGAATATTAACAATTCCAAAGAAAAAATGATCAATTTCTTATGAGTAATACCTTTATAATATTTTGAGACATATTTATAGCTAGAAAAATAGCATGCTAAGGTGCATGAACAAATTAATCATGCACAACAAATACATCAAAGAGAGGTGGAGAAAGAAGTCATAAAGATTATACAGTTGGATGACATTTGGGTGCTTTGTCACCAGAAAGTTTGCAACCACTACACATAATGGTAATGGTTGAAAGAAATAATTATAGCTAAAGGAATATTTCAAGAATTAAGGGGTATTAATGCATTATAGGAATTGATTTTGATATTAAATAATAGCTTTTATGAGTTTGATATAGAATCCAACTATCAAAAATAAAAAACAATTAAAGGGCACACCTGATTCTAGGATTACATTCCTAAGAGAAAAAAGACAAAAATATAAAAAAAAATAATAGTGTCTTTTCACTTAAATTTGATATTCCTTGATGCCTAATTAATTTGAGAAAAGTTCCTAGGTGAGATTATTAATTGTGTGGAAAGATGTTTCCATCTATCAAGTAAGTGAGATTATAATTCCTCCATGTAAAATTAAAAAGCATAATATCGATGAACTTTTATGAGAAAAGAACTCTATTTTCATATAACAATTTCTTGCTTTAGGTCGAATATATTTGACGTTACTTTTCATGGGACGAAATTATTAGGAAGGCTTATAGAAAATGCATGTTCATTTCGCTCATGAATACTCTAAAACAGATCATTATCTTTATCATATATGAAGGACTTACAAGCTTTGTTTTATGAATTAGTTTGTAATGAAATGCACAAAAATATCTTGGAATGTGTAGATGAATCTTGCAGTGTACAAAATAAGACTTGGATATGAGACTTGTGAGGCTTGGAAGTGGAAATAAAATGTAACTAAATTTATTAAAGTATCCTGAGCCACATCTTGGCTTGGACCATGCTAGATCCAAACCTAGATTGTGTCCAGAGAGCTCCATACATTTGATTTTTGCATTAGTCCTTGGATCTAATGTAAAATACTATTGATTCCGTGCCAAACCCTTGTTAACTTGCAATGTGAATTAGATTTGGTAGTGGATCTATTCTATACTCTAATAAGTTCAGGGTTGGATTCTTCCTATTGGTAAAAATATTTTTTATACCTTTTTATTTCAAATAGTTCTTATTTTGGTATCAAAAGACATCTTCCATCAGACATAGTTATTGCATGTTAATGGCAAGTATGGAATCATTATTTTTATAAACTAATAAGTTTCTTAACAATTAAGTTAACTTTTTGCATTTGATCATTCTTAGTGTGAGAAAACTTGATTTTTCCATCAACTTTCTCTTGTTCTTATTATATTTTAGAGATAATTTACCTTCAACTGACAGCAAATTACTTGGTGTAATGAGGATAAATTATACCTAAAGAATAGTGGAATACACACCTTAAGATCATCATCTTTGCTTTCATTTTTCCTGTTAATTTTTGTATTTGTTTTAGTTGGTACTTTGTGTACCAAACCACATCAACATATTCCACTTCTAGTAGATACAATGAGAATTATATGAATATTGGAAGAATTGTAAATACCAAGTATCAATTTGAATAAAATGGGAGAATTTACATTCATTTTAACATTTGTTGCCCTAAAAAAGAAAAAGATAAAAAGTTCATTGGCACTCAACCAGTACTGGAAAGACTAAACCAAGAGGTTAAGAAAAAGGTCAAAAAGAAGGATAATGAAATATGGTTATCCTAGAGTGAACATTCCCTTTTTTTTTGAACATTTTTATTCTTTCTAGTTGGTGTTGGTTGTTTGTGCAGTATTTGGAGGTTCTCCTCCATCCATTAGAATATTGAATCATGTGTTTGTACAAACTGCTCTTAATTCATTGCTTTTAGAATTAATGTAGTACCTCCAAAACTATTCATTATGAGTCGGAAGAAATAATGGAAGAAAAAGAAGAAAATGATTATTTCAAAGTTGTTTGGACGAAAATATTAAAATGCCCAATAATGAAATTAGAATGGTTTTTCTGTTATTTTTCATGAAAAATTTTTATCTTCTTTTTTCATGAACAATTTGTATTGCTTTTTTAGTATTCTTATACATTTAATTTAAGATGGAAAGAAAGTGAAGAGAAGAAGGAAAAGAATTTATTGCTGCATAAGAACCATGCCTGCTTCAACAACTAATCTTAATTAATATAAAGAAACCCTATTAGAGAATACATTATTGCATAAGACTCAATGGATAATAAAGCATTGCTCTGAATAAATGAAATACTTGATTTGAATGTGAGTACTATATACATAATTACATAAGATCTGAGTGGATAATAAAGCATTGTTTAGAATAAATAAAATGCATGATTTGAATGTATGTACTATGTTTACTTTTATAGGTCAATTGCAAACAATTGTTGGATTATACTTCGCGATTAGTTATTGCACAGATATTGCATATTTAGCATATGCTAAAAGTGCTATTCATGCAATAATCAACCAACTTCTATAATGTTTAGGCATTTATAATCATATCATGACCTCCTTTTATAGATAGTAAAAATTGGCACATAGAGATAAAGTAAATTTTGTGTATGAAAATATAATATTATTTAAGATCATTCATGTTAAAACTTCATTTACAAGTTTAATTAGTAATACTTGAACATTCCTTGTAGCACCTATATAAGAATAGAAAAATATAAGTTATTGAACTTTTTTATATTAATGAAAGCATTCCTTTTGACATAATTCCTTTTAGTCCATCATTTTTTGGTCTCTGAATTCCACAACTAACAAATTGTTTTTCCTTCTATTTGAATGAAGCACCCTTAGACAAAAAATAAATAAATAAAAAGAAGCTTTATGGTATGCCTTCATGTAGGGTATAAAAAAGAGAGAGAGAATTTTCATCTGAAAATATCAAAATCATTTATTTTTTTAATCTCATAAATTAATTTCCTTATAGAAAACAAAGAGAAAGGAATAAAATAGTTTTACTTACAATCCTTTACCAGCAAAGCGATATATGTTTTGTTAATTGAAATTTCATGGATATCGAAAAAAGATACAAAACAAAAAAAAAATTGAAAAGTTTGTATCTAAGATTAAAAATCAAGTATGAAAATTAAGATTAAGTATAAATTTTTATGTGCAAGAGTGGAATAATTCTCTAGATTCTCATTCAAATTATATATTGTTTTGAATTTGGAAACACTAACTTTCTTTCATTAGAGTTTATCTTACAAAGAGATGTAACTATATAATAGTCATAAAATATAGGAATAATACAATAGAATAATTATAACTAACTGATTAAGCCTTTCAAAAAAATAAATTTAAACATACAAGTCATTACGATTTTATGCCAACATTGACTAAACTCGTATCTTGTAAAGCAATTTGTTGAATATTTTTCAATTTAGTCAACTTTCATATAATTTTAAGTATTGTCATTGCAAACAATTTCCTTGCAAGTGCCAGTTGATACATAAATAATTACTTCATTCGATATATCATATGCTTTCCCAAGAAATCCCAAAGAACCATTTGGACGATGAAAGAAAAATTCTGTTTACAATTTCCGATATAAAGAAGAAATGAAGAGTTATTCTTGACCATGTAACACAAAGTATAGGTAATAGTGAAATGCCCATACATAGAAAAGTTCTCAACTTGCAAAATCCGAATAGAGAAAAAAACATAAAAGTTTTGTCCTAGAAATAATTAGTTATTAGGATTAATAGGAATCTCACATCGACATAAGGGACACGAGTTTCTATAATTCAACCACTGAAGAATGCACTCTCCGTGAAACACATGGTTGCATGGCATTTGAGTTACTTCCAAACCATCAGGAATTCTTGAAGACAAATTACGCAAGCTTCCATCTTGTCAGCAACTTCAATCTTTATCGTCTTTAATATTCCACTAATGATGTCTTTGTTAATTGGAGTAGGTCTTGGCACATTTTCATCCATCGAAATACTTTGGACTTGGGCTAGTAGTTCATAATCCTCCATATCCAAAACATTAGCATTACTGATATCATAGTCTTCTGTTGCTAAATAAGGAGTAATATCAACAAAATTCCATTTGGTAATTTCTACTAGAATAGGTAAGAGTTTTGGACTTGCATTAGCAAGTTCGTTCGCCATAAAGAGTGCAAACTCATCGATTTGTGGTATTATTGCTGTGTGTACATGTATGGGGATACTTGCTTGCAGTAGCATGGAGGAAATATATTCCCAATCACAACTATCTGATACAAGCTGCTCACGAGAGTTGAGGAACGCTATATTTGTATGTATAGGACCTGGAGTAATGTTATACAACTTCCAAAGATTTTCAACTGAGGAATAGTAAAAATTTTCATACCTATCATCGACCATGAATTGTATGAAAAATCCATCTGATGGCATATTTTCAGGGAAGATCACATCAGTTGGCTGGCTCACTCTGAAGGTGTATCGTGGCTCATATGCTTCATCCATTCTACTAGTATATTCGGAGAGAAGGAAGGGGGAAAAATAGACACCAAAAGTGACCAAAAGAAAGAAAAGGTAAGAGAGTTATAAAGAAAAAAGAACATTACTTTGATGAAAAGTATGCAATTAATGCTTGGTTTTAAATATTTCAGAAAGGTAACTTTATCTTTCTTGATTTCAAATAAAGAATAGCAAACTTAGTAGGATTCCAAATCTAACTAATTTATTTCCTTAACAAATTTGTGTTAAGAGAATAAATAATTTAAAATTCTATTTAGATTGCAAATGAAAAAATAGAGATTAGATATTCTAAGACCTGATATCAATAAATTGAGTGCACTTGTCCACATGAGTTATATGAGAAGTTTGAACTAAAACATATAATATAATTACAATTTAAAATAAACACATATTTCACTTGCATTCTTTATTCTATCTTTGACCTTGTTCAAAAACTATAGTAATACATATATTAGAACTTTAACATGTATAGCATTCTTTAAATTTCTTTCATTGCAGAGTATCAAACTACTATATCATCAAAACTAAATTATTAGATATGGTATTTTATATCTTGAATCATTTTATACTATTTAAATGATTAAACTTTATCAACTTTTCAAATAATATTTTTGTGCCAAACAAGAAAAACAAATTGAAATAAAAGGAGTAAATGATAGTATTGACACAATTAAATTAGACAATATCATGAAAGACTAAAAATTTTTAATAAACTATTTTTCTTTTTTTTTTCATTTCTAGTGTAATTGATTAATCACTTGAAGGATATGATCTTACTAGCAGTATATGACAAACAAGTTAATTCAAACTTAAGTGAAAACTCCAAACTTAACTGAATTATCTTTCCCTTTCTCTTTCTCTCTCACAGCATTTCCACACATACATATCAAACTCTTTCACTCTCCAGATACACACATGTCACACACACACACACACACACACACACACATCCTCTGTCTCAAAACATAGATTATAGGCAATTTAAATAGTATAGTTTTTCGATATGTGAATAAAATAGTAAAACTTATAATTTCTCATATGGTAATTTTGAAATTTTTCTAACACCATTCATGTAGCAGTAATTATATTGGTTCATGACTGATCTTGATCAATCAATTAACATCTACATCTATTGAAATACAGAACAATTTAATTCAATTATAGTTATCAAAATTTTAATAATTCCTCTTATCTACAAGTGCTTATATAAAGATTTACCTTATTGAATTTTGTAGATAGAGATGGCTTTTGCTGAATATCAGGTTGCAATGGAAATAATGCTTTGATGCTAATCTCTCAAGTTGGTGGCAACGTGACAGAATGTTCTTGACTGATTTATAGTGCAAGGGAAGTTGTTCTTTGATGCTAATCTCTCAAGTTGGTAGTAAAGTACAATAGAATGTTCTTGAATGATTTATAGTGCATATATGCTAATAATGAATTTATTACAATGCCATAAATAAAGAAATTAATTACCATAATGGTTTATAGTGCATATATACTCATAATGAATTTATTACAATGCCATTAATAAAGAAATTAGTTGCTCATAATGGTTTACAATGCATATATTCTCATAATGAATTTATTACAATGCCATAATTTAATTGCTCTTATCTACAAATGCTCATGTAAAGATTTACCTTATTGAATCTTATGGATAGAGATGGCTTTGTTAAATATTAGGTTGCAACAGAAATAGTTCTTTAATGCTAATCTCTCAACTTGGTAGTAAAGTATGGCAAAATGTCCATGAATGGTTTATAGTGCATATATGCTCATATGAATTTATTATAATGCCATAAATAAAGAAGCAATCAATTTTGGCTAATTCATTGTTATTTTCAAAATCTATTGAACATTTAATATCCTTCAAATTTAATTGAGTGCTCTAATTAAGTTTGAATTGCTATGGACAATCTTCATAATATTGTCAAAGTAAGCAGTATTCTAAAAATTAGACCAAATTAGTTGGTTCGATCAGTCAAACCATGCAATGGCCATGGCACTAATCTAGTTTATTAGTAAATTCAAAAAATCAATTTTGGTAAATAATCAGTTGAACTAGTCAATATTGAACTTTCAAACTGGTTCATGCCAATTTTTTTGAAAGTCATCCACATTAAATAATAAATAAAAGAATAATAAAAATATTTGAATCAAATGCAGCCGAGTGAACTAGGTTGAACCATGAACCAAAAACTCATCCGACTCAATTAACTGTCTAAATTTAAAACATTAATAGTAAGTAATTGCTATTGGTCCTAGTAAGCAATTGCTATTGGTTCTAGTAAGAAGTGAAACCTCTCTCTCTCTTGGGGTTAGGGTTTTTTGATTGCAACTTCATACATGGCAGTGGAAGCTACCCTTCACCATTCGGTTGGTGAAGGGCACATAGGGTTGTCGTCTTTGATATTCCACAAGAAGTCTTTTCGTCGTTGTTCTCTGAGCGGCTCCAAAATCCGATGTGGAAATCCATGTTACAAAGGCCACTCATCGTGGCGAACCTGCAATTATGTTCAAGTCCTCTGAAATGGCACATAGGGTCGTCGTCTCTGATATTCCACAAGAAGTCTTTTTCATCGTTGTTCTTTGAGGCGGCTCCAAAATCCGATGTGGAAATCCATGTTACAAAGGCCACTCATCGTGGCGAACCTACAATTATGTTCAAGTCCTCCGAAATGCTAGCAGTTTCTTCATCTTTCTGCTATGCATTGGTTGGTAAAGGTCGACCCAAGATGCAAGATATCAGGAAATTCTTCACAACTCTAGACTTGAAGGAGGTGGCTGGGTTGGATTGCTGGATTTTCGACATGTGCTGATTCAGTTTGGTAATGAAGCAGATTTTCATCGTGTTTAAACTCGAAGCATCTAGTATGTCTACGGAGCTCCGATGAGGGTCTTCCAAGTAGTCGACGAAATTCCATGTAAATTGTGAATCATTTTTAGCTCCAGTTTGGTTCAGCTTTCCGAAATTTCCAGTGCATCTATTCAATACACAGTGCTTGTTCCATATTGTGTCGTGTTTAGGGACTCCTCTTTGCACTGATGCTGTGACGTTCTCGTTGTTGAGACCAAACGTTGCACGTGTTTGCGTGGAAGTGGATTTGCTGCAGTCACTTCCTCCTAGGGTTTGGGTGGATATGGGGGATGGGGCTGGTTTTTAGCAGTAGCTTAATCTAGAGAATCTACCCAAGTATTATGCCTATTGTTATCATCAGGGTCATATTGTAGATGAATGTCGTATAAAGCATCCGCATTTAAACGTGGAAAAGCAGGTTGTTGGTATGGAAGGTTCGGGAAAGCGTGGTGATGGAGCTGATGCAAATGTCGGCCAGATTGATTTGGCTACGGTTCTGGTGCTATGCAAGCTGTAGCACAGGTTGATGTTCAGGTGGGTCGTTTCGAGCATCTGTTAAACATTGGGGTGCCAGTGATAGAGAATCAAGTTGAGGGTTTTGAAGGTTCGGGCAGGCATAGGGATGAGACTGATACACGCGTCGACCTGGTTGACGCTACTAGTTCTGCTGCTGCGCAAGTGGTGGCGAAGGCTGAAGTTCAGGTGGATATTTCACCGGAGTTGGGAAACATGGTGATGCAGTTCAGTGTAGTCTAACCGATGCATCAATTCTGAGAGGAGTCGTCGTCTATCGGGCAGGTGTTGTCGTCTGCTGTGCAGACCCAGCCAGTGTCGATGCGGCTAGTTCAATTGCCGGAGCAGGATGGGTAGGCTCAGCCTCTTGGCTTGATGGCTGATGGGTAGATTTTTGATTCAGATGGCTGTCAGACTTCTGACAGAAGATACAGATTTACAGGCTGGTCTTGATGCACGTTGGGTACTGGGGGTTTTGGTGGAGGAAGCAATTGGAAGTCTGCGGAGAAACTCATTGTGAGCATTGCGGACTGAGTGGTTGATGAAGACGTGGCAGAGAAAGATATGGTAGATGCACAGGCTAGAATGATAGCTGACTTAGAATTGTCGCCTCGGAAGTTCGGTGGCTAAGCTTGATCCTTTGGAAGCTCTTAAACGAAAGCTAGATTGGCTGAAAAACCTATCAGGTTGGGTTGTTACATGACATCGATTTAGAAAGAAGATTGGATCTTCATCAACTTCTCCCTCTCCTCCAGGTATTTAGATGATTAACGCCTTATTTTGGAATATGAGAGATATTCATAATGATATTATGCTAGCTTGTATTCAAAAGCTTGTTAAATTGTATCAATTTTCTTTATTGGGGCTCTATGAACCGCGGATGGATGTGTCTATACTTCATGCTTATAAGAATAAATTGAAATTTGATCATGCATTGGCCAATAAGGCTGGTCGGATTTGGTTATTCTTTCAATCTCAGTTTGTAGTTGTAGAAGTTATGGAATCTGATAACTTTTTAGTAGTTGAAGTTTCACATGTGATGATAAAGAATAAGTTTGTTTTAGTACTTGTGCATACTAGTTGTGATCAGGGTGCGAGGCTGAAAATATGGCAGGAGTTGAGCGTGTTAAGGGAGAGAACAGTACCTATCGTATTGATAGGGGATTTAAATGTGGTGGTCAGTCAGGAGGAGATGAAGGGAGGAAAACCGTTCTATACTTTTGAGGTAGTGGATTTTCTAGATTTCATGGATACTTTAGGATTGATAGATGCGGGTTATCTGGGCTCTAAATTCATGTGGTGTAATAATAGAGGGGGACGGGCATGTATATAGAAAAGGTTGGATTGGGTCTTGGTCAATTTAGAGTGGTTATCTTTGACGGTTAAGATGTCTGTGAAGTATCTTAATCGGCTTGAGTCCCACCATTCTTCTCTTCTTATCTCATGTGTTTTGAAGTGTGGAGGGGGGCCGAGGAGTTTTCATTTTTTGAATGTTTGGTGCACATATTCAAGTTTCATGGATGTGGTCAAGAGGACTTGGTCAATCCCGGTTTCCGGGAGGCCAGTAAGGGTGTTAGTTGAAAAGTTAAAACGTGTCAAGGGCAAGCTCTTGAGGTGGAACCGTGAGGTATTCGATAATCTTTTTGATCGCATTAGGAAGGCGGAGGAGGATCTTCGATTGAAGGAGTTTGCATTGGAAGAGAATCATTCGCAACATGCTGAAAGTGAGTTGACTGCAGCACAGAGTAGGCTGCGTACGAAGCTGATGTCTGGAGCTTCTTTTTGAAGGCAGAGGCTAGAGTTAAGTTCTTGAAGAAGGGTAAGGCTAATACCAAGTTTTTTCACTCCTTAGTTTGGCAGCGGCAGTTGAGGTCATGTATACACGGGATTAGAGATGTGGATGGGGTGGGTCGAAGACATGCAGCAGGTAGAAGATATTGCGGTTAAATTTTTCCAAAATATCTTAACTCAGAATACCGGTTGTGCTCCTAATGATGTGGTCCTCACAACTATACCATCTCTGTTAACTATGCAAGAAAATAAGGAATTGGAGTTGCCACCGTCAGAGGACGAGGTTCGTAGGGTGGTTTTATAGCTGCTCGGGGCCGGATGGCTTTTCTGGGATGTTTTTTACCAAGTGTTGGGAGATTGTGGGTAACGATGTTTACCTTTCAGTTCAAGATTTTTTGGCTGGGGCCAAACTACCACTTGGCTTTACATCTACGTTGATCTCGCTAACCCTAAAATTCCAAGTCTAGGGTCCTTTGCTGATTATCACCCTATTAGCTTGTGTAATTTCATTAATAAGATTATTTCTAAACGTCTCTCGATTAGGTTGGAGAAGCTTTTGCCTAGGTTGATTTCACCTTAACAAAGTGGCTTTGTTAAGAGGCAAATAATTTCTGATAATATCCTGCTGGCTCAGGAGTTGATTGGTTCAATTAATAGGAAGGTTCGTGGTTCAAATGTGGTGTTGAAACTCGACATGGCGAAGGTGTATGATCGAGTTTTTTGGCCATTTTTAATCCAGGTTTTCCAGATGTCATTTTTCTGTGGGGTTAATGCAAGCTGTGTGGCTTTAGGTCTTTATGTGGGTTTCATCAAGGGGATCCACTATCTCCTGCACTATTTATAATCGTGGTAGAAGCGCTTTCTCCGAATCTTAATGGGTTGCTGGGTAATCCTAAATTTGTACCGTATGATACTGGCCTTGGAACTTTGCCAATTACACATTTGGCTTATGCAGATGATGTGATCATTTTTTCTAATGCTGGTAAGTCGTCTTTGAGATGTGTTATGCATACAATGGTATTGTATCAACCAGCGTCTGGTCAGTTGGTTAATGCTATGAAAAGTTGTTTCTTGGTGAGAAAGAAGGCATGGCATTGCTAAGGTTACGGGCTTCCCCTACCGGCCGTTGCCCGTGACTTATCTTGAGTGCCCATTGTTTGTTGAAAGGAAGGTTAAAGCTTTGTTTAGGGGGCTATTGGACAAGATTAGGGCACAGATTTTAGCCTGGAAAGGAAAATGGTTGTCTAAAGGAGTGAAGTTGGTTCTTATTAAACATGTACTGGCGCCTGTTCCTATACATCTGCTAGTAGTGTTGGATCCTCCTAAAGTGGTCATTGCTGATATCGAGGAATTGTTGGCGCGATTTTTCTGGGCGGATTCAGAAGGGAATGATAGACGCTATTGGGCGGCTTGGCAGAAGCTTTACTGTCCTGTGGAGGAATGGGGTCTTGGATTAAGGTCGTTTGAGGTGGTTGTTGAGGCTTTTTCTTGCAAGATCTAGTGGAGCTTTCGCACAGGAGCCTCGTTATGGGCTCTGTTTATGAAAGTTTGGTGTTGTGCTACGCTTTATCCTAATCAGGTATCGCCATATCGGATCTAACCTATGTCTCTCTCTTTTGTCGGCGCATGTTTCGGGTCAAGCAATGATGGAGGAGCATGTTTGGTGACAGGTGTCGAGCCTGCACAAAAATAAATTAAACCTAATTGCCCACAGAAATATTCCCGAGTTAAATTTAGTACTGGAGCAGGAACTCCGGATGTGCAATGGGTTACTAACTTCACCCTGATTCCAAGGAGTTTACTTAATCCGATATTCCAAAAATTAACCAGAGAATTTAATTAATTTGTGTAAGTGGCAAGTAGGATCGTCTCCTCAGGGAATTGGAAGAATTATTTTCTATGAAATAGAATAAATGGGGGGAGAGAGTTCGAATAATTCCTAATTAATAAAACCCAATAAAAATAAACGACACCACAAAATTCCAATTAAAACAAACAGTATCACAGGAATCAAATACGAAAATAAATCAATCAATAACAAGATCTAGTCAAAGGACTAATCTCACATTGGTTTCATCAATTTGATCATTGACACTAAATTGCATTCAGTTACTTACAAATAAATTGGTTATGGTTGTCAACAAACTCTGACAACCTGCCAATCCTTACTGTGTCGATAGCCACGACAAGGTCTGTAACTACTTCTCTTGCCAGTAGACAACCCTAAACAAGCTCTCAGGATTTAGCCTACCAACAGCTTTAACAATTAGATTAGCCACCAATTCTAACCAATAAACACATGAGCTCGGTTCATTTAAGCCAGATTGAATATTCCCATGACAATAACCCAAAAGTTTCTTATACTACTGAATTACGTTAGTTGTCACAAATACTAAAACCTTCCAAACGATTACGTATTTGGCATTCTAGATGACAAGAATTATCCCACAATTAAATAATGGCCAGTTATTGAATTGCAAGAAATAATCATAAACGTGAACAATAGAAAATATTCAAATACTTGTAAATAAATGAAATAAAAATAATCCAAACAAGTCTCACAGAGTTGATGAACCAAAGATCGATTAGCCTTCAATTAGATGGAGAGATTAGCCACTCTTCATTGAGTAAAGCCTCCAAGAAATATTTTTCAGATTTACAATTTCAAATCACGAGCCAAAGAAACAAAGGAACGACACAAGCTTCCAAACCCAAGGAAAAGCAAACGTTTCTTTTGGTCTTCAATCCTTCAGCCGTCCTGTGTGACTAATCACCCAATAAGAAAGAAAACTACGTAAAAAGGTTGGCCGCTAATCAATTGTCTGGAGCCCTCCAAGTCTAGGCGACAATAAAACTACTAATCTTCCTACCAAATTAGGATTTCAAAGAGTTTGAGTCCTAATTGGAATCTAACTTGCTAAATCACCATAACAAAATAAACATGGAAACCAATTACAAATATTCCTAATTAAAAGGAGTCTTTGACCAATTCCCAAACGTACATGAAATCCTTGTTTCCAAATATTCAGCAATTGTCTTTCGTGGGAAAATGGTTCACTTCTTCAAAAAGGCAACCTTCAAATCAACACACAGCGTGCCCGCGCCTTATCTTGGATTGTCTTTTGGAATTTCCATTCAATTGCACCTTTTAATTCCCAATTTAACTCCAATGACCTAAATCAATGCCAAAAACCAAATATAAGCAGAATCAAGCAATTAACACAATATTTAGGCCATAATTAAGGGGAAATATCCATAAATAATATGCACAATTAAGGACTCAACATTCGGTGGGATGTTTCAAGGGGTGATGTTAATTTTTGGTGGGACAACTGGTATGGATTGGGCCTTTTGGCTTGGAAATTTCCAAGTTTGGGGTCGGATGGTCCATTGGTGGAATTCATCTATGATGGCCGCCTGGATATGTCTCGACTGGCTGGTAAGTTGTTAGGGGATGTCCTGCAAATGTTACAGGATTTTGAGGTGGTTCTGGATGGTAGACCTAATGCAATGTTGTGGGATTTGACAGCTTCCGAGGTCTTCTCCTTAAGTTCAGCTTTTCAGTTGGTTCGCAGGTCCAGGGTTGTTTCTAAGCTATATGCTTCGCTATGCTATGCATCAATTCCTCCTAGGATATCGGTTTTCCTGTGAAGGTTATTTTCTTTCAAATTGCCACTGGATGACGTGTTAGCATCATTGCATATGCATGGGCTGTCGAAGTGTGGTTGTTGTGATGTGCCGCAGGCTGAGTCGGTAGAGCATGTGTTCTCGCTTGGGGATTTGGTGGAGGTGATCTAGGGTTTTCTTGAAGGCTCATTGGGATTCAGTTGTGCAGGAAAAGGAATTCGGGCTAGATGGCAGTTTTAGTGGATGCAGAAGCAATATGGCATGGGCTTGAGGTGGCTTTTCAAGGTTCTCCCTACCTTTATCTTTACCTTTATCTTGTGGAATTTGTGGAAGGTTAGGAGTAAGGCACCATTTGAAGGAATTCGGGTTCTTCCAGAGCAAGTGATATGGTCCATTGTCCATGATGGATGGGATGCGTACCATGGTAGTTTTCAATGAGCTTCCATGCTTGGTTGGGAGTGGAGCTCGTTGCTAATGAGACTAACTGGGTTGTGTCCGAGGGTAGTGGTCCAGAGGGTGGTGTGGGAGTTCCCTGTGAAGGGAATGGTTAAACTAAATAGGGATGGCTCGGTTAGTGAGCAAGTGGAGGTGGAGGGGGTATTCTACGAGATGATGCGGGTCAGTGTATTTTTGCATTTGAATAGTCATTTGGAGAGGTAAATGTGCTTTAGGTGGAAGCTAAAGCGGTTTTAGCAGGTTTGCACGTTTGCTAGGAGTTTGGTTATTCAGCGGTAATTGTGGAGTCCGATTCTCAAGTGCTAATTCGGGTGCTACAAGGGGATTTTACTCTACCTGTGAAGGTAAGGGCGTTATTTCGACAGATTTTAGGGGTGAAGATAGTGAGTCAATTCTGGCATTGCCTTCGTCAGGTGAATTGTGTGGCGGATGCTTTGGTTGGGATGGCGGCCACATTGCCTCAGGTCTATGGCTCGTTCTCTGCATGTCCGAAATATGTATGTAGCTTGATACGATTAGATCAGATGCAAATCGGTAATTTTAGATTTTCTTTAAAGAGGTAAGGTCGAGATCCCCCTCTTTCATGTAGCCTACTACGAATTTAATAAAAGAAAGGCTTTTTTTTTTAAGAAAAAGTAATGTGAAAGTTATACGCTTTTTTGGTATGTCGTGAAATAATAAAACATCTAAGTTATATAAAGTTTTTATTTCTACATTTCTTATCAGGAAAAAAAATTTCCCTTATAATTTCTGAGTAAAAGGCTTTAAAGAAAAATGAAAAGTTCAAATTTTGCCTCCTTGCAGAATGCTTCCATCTTCCACATCATTCATGTGTGTGCTAACGTGATTGACATATGGCTCACTCTGATTTTGAGAAACACTAATTGACATCTTCGATGACTAAACCTTGCATTCCATGATTTTTCTTGCCTTTTCTTGAAAGTTGTTGGCCTTGTTCCTAGGTTTTGATGATAACAAAATAAAATGATGATTTGGACTAATGTTTTTATGTGAGAATTTTGTTAGATCAGGTCCTTGATTCATTGGAAAAGAAAAGAAATCAATTCAAGATGAATTGAGAAGATTTTAACTTATCGGACACTTCTATCGGACGCATATCATTATCATGGACGTCCGATAGAATTAAAGATGAAATCAAAGTTCTCGAGTCCGGACGCAAAGCTATCGGACGCAATTATGCATCGGCCGTCCGATAAAGAAAAGCAACCTATCGGACGCTTGTGTCGGACGCCTAAAACCATCGGACGTCCGACGTTGAGAAAGAACTTGTCGGACACTCCTATCGGACGCATAACATTGTATCGGACGTCCGATAGGTCCAACGGCTATTTTTCAACAGCCATATTTTTGACCGTTGGAGAGGTTCTTGAGGCCATTTCTCACACTCTATAAATACCCACAAGTTCAAGAAGATTAAAGACTTTTGCCTACATAAAATACAAGCTTACAAGTGAATATTTGGGTAGAAATCTTCTTTGTTTGTTGTATAAGTGTGGGGAAAGTTGGGTTTGTGAGGTTGCTCAAGTGAATGTTACTCTATAGGAGGCATAAAACCTTGGTGAAGGTGAGCCTATCACTTGGAGTGGTAAAACCTTGGTGAAGGTTACCTCACTTGTAAAATAGTTCTTAGTTGGTTGGTGAGCTTTCAATTGTAACTAGTTGAGGGTTTATTTGGAGAGTAGTAAAACTCCTTTGCTCAACCAAAGGGTGTTTGGGGTGAGGAAGGAGTGATCCTTCACTTGTACAAGTTGGTTAGTGTCTCCATCAATTGAAGAAGCTATTTGGTGAATTCAACTCCAAGTTTGGAAGAAGCTTGGGAGTTTGATTGGTTTGAATTCCTTTTATCTTTTTGTTACATTATTCTTTGTGGTTTAAGATTGTTTATATTTATCATTATTGTGGTTGTTTGAGTACTTGTTTGCTTGAACAATTTTAGTTGAATTCTTGGGTTGCATTTGGGACCTTGGTATGAGCTTGGTCTCCTTGAGATTAAGCTCAATCGGCTAGGAGTAAAGATGGCAACCAATAATGTATTGTTTTCAGAAGGGCAATCCATGTTAGACCTCCCATGTTCAATGGTATAAATTATATTTGTTGGAGGGATAGAATGGAAATATTTTTGCAATCTATAGATATAGAATTGTGGTTTATTGTTAGTGAAGGACCTTATGAGGTTACAATTATAGATGAAACAACCGGTAGAAATAGAATTAAAACTAGAAGTGAATTAAGTGCTCAAGATAGATTTAATCTCTCTTTGAATGCCAAGACCATGAATGTATTGTACAATGCCTAGATGCAAATGAATCTACTAGAGTAAAAGGTTACAAATCGGAAGGTATGGGATAAGTTGAGAGATATGTATGAAGGGGTGACAATGTTAGAGAACAAAGGAAATCTATGCTTGTTGCTCAATATGAATCTTTTAAAATGCATCCTCATGAAAATGTTGATAAAATGTTTTGTAGATTCAATGATATTATTAAAGATCTTGAATTGCTTGAAAAGGTATACACTTTGGGTGAGAAAATAGAAAAATTTTGAATGCCTTGCCAAAAGAATGGGAAAATAAAGTCACCGTATAGAAGAGGCAAAAGACTTAAATTCTATGTCTATTGAATCTCTTGTAAATTCTAACCTCTTATGAGTTGAAATTAAAGCACAAGATGATGAAGCATGGATCAAGAGCATAGCATTCAAGGCCTCTGAGAAGATGATGAAGATGTGAAACTAAATAACATGGCAAGAACATTGAAGAAGCTTCTAAATAAGAGGAGCTCTAGAGGAGGAAGAGCAAGCAATGATAGAAGAGAAAAACTCAAGAATTTCAAAATTACTTGGGACGAATGCAATTGGGATGAAGAAATGGAAGAAGAAGAAGAATCAACCAAATGGCACTTATGGCATTTGGAGATAATAAGGTAAACTCTAATCACTCTCTTAGTGATGAAGATGATGATAATGATGATATACAAGTTCTTATGATCAAAATGCATAAAATTTGAAAGAATCTTATGCCAAAAATAAGGATTTGAAAATAAAAATAAATACTTTATTGGAAGAAAATTCTAGACTTTTCAAGAAAATAAGAATTTGAGAAAGACAATGATGATTTGAAAAAAAACACAAAATTGATTTTGATTGCAAAAATGATTTGAAAAAGAAGTTGGAAAATAAAACAAAGTTTTATGAAAAAAATGTTGGAGGAACAAAATCTTTTAAAGAAAAGAATTAATGATTTGAATGCTTCTCTCCAAAAGGAGAAACAAAATATTTTACAAAGAAAGAAAACCATATTTTACATGGCCAAAATGATTTTATAAAAGAGGAACTAAATTTATTAAACCTAATTTTGTGAATGATTCTAGTATTATGTGTCATTTTGTTGCCAATTTGGACATATGCAAAATGATTGCTATGTGAAGAAAAATATAAGAAAAGGCATGAAATCTATGTGGATTATTAGATCATGTTACTAACTCTCATTCATTATGTTCTATGGTTAAAAAAGAAAAAAAAAACAACTTGGGTTATAATTCATTAAGTACTTTGCTACTTTAGTGTTTTGTTACTTTGATTTTGGTATTGTGATATTTGAAGTTTAAATGTGGTTGAATTGTTAAATAGTTTGAATGACTAAATAAGGGGGAGTTAATATGTTTTTTGATTGATGACAAAAGGGGGAGATTGTTGGATGATTTTCTAAATTGTTAGATGATTATGATTTTTTTTCTAAATCATTTTAACTCTTATTGAGGAGTTTCTTATTGAGGGGAGTTTCTTTCTATTCCGCAAAATCATCATTTGGTTTGTCATCATCAAAAGGGGAGATTGTTGGCCTTGTTCCTAGGTTTTGATGATAACAAAATAAAATGATGATTTGGACTAATGTTTTATGTGAGAATTTTGTTAGAACAGGTCCTTGATTCATTGGAAAGAAAAGAAATCAATTCAAGATGAATTGAGAAGATTTTAACTTATCGGACACTTCTATATCATTATCATGGACGTCAGATAGAATTAAAGATGAAATCAAAGTTCTCTGGTTCATTTGTGGACATAAGCTATGGACCCGAGAATTATGCATCGGCCGTCGATAAAACGAAGCAACCTATCGGACGCTTGTGGACGGCTGAAACCATCGGACGTCCGTGAGCGTTGAGAAGAACCCGGACACTCCATCGGACGCATAACATTGTATCGGACGTCAGATGGTCAACGGCTATTTTCAACAGCCATATTTTGACCGTTGGAGAGGTTCTTGAGGCCATTTCTCACACTCTATAAATACCACAAGTTCAAGAAGATTAAAGACTTTGCCTACATAAAATACAAACACAAGTGAATATTTGGGTAGAAATCTTCTTTGTTTGTTGTATAGGTGTGGGGAAAGTTGGGTTTGTGAGGTTGCTCAAGTGAAGGTTACTCTATGGGAGGCATAAAACCTTGGTGAAGGTGAGCCTATCACTTGGAGTGGTAAAACCTTGGTGAAGGTTACCTCACTTGTAAAATAGTTCTTAGTTGGTTGGTGAGCTTTCAATTGTAACTAGTTGAGGGTTTATTTGGAGGTAGTAAAACTCCTTTGCTCAACCAAAGGGTGTTTGGGGTGAGGAAGGTGATCCTTCACTTGTACAAGTTGGTTAGTGTCTCCATCAATTGAAGAAGCTATTTGGTGAATTCAACTCAAGTTTGGAAGAAGCTTGGGAGTTTGATTGGTTTAATTCCTTTTATCCTTTTTTGTTACTTTATTCTTTGTGGTTTAAGATTGTTTATATTTATCATTATTGTGGTTGTTTGAGTACTTGTTTGCTTGAACAATTTTGTTGAATTCTTGGGTTGCATTTGGGACCTACAATTGGTATCGAGCTTGGTCCTTGAGATTAAGCTCAATGGCTAGGAGTAAAGATGGCAACCAATAATGTATTGTTTTAGAAGGGCAATCCATCGTTAGACCTCCCATGTTTCAATGGTATAAATTATATTTGTTGGAGGATAGAATGGAAATATTTTGCAATCTATAGATATAGAATTGTGGTTTATTGTTAGTGAAGGGACCTTATGAGGTTACAATTATAGATGAAACAACGGTAGAAATAGAATTAAAACTAGAAGTGAATTAAGTGCTCAAGATAGATTTAATCTCTCTTTGAATGCCAAGACCATGAATGTATTGTACAATACCCTAGATGCAAATGAATCTACTAGAGTAAAAGGGGTGCAAATCGGCCAAGGAAGTATGGGATAAGTTGAGAGATATGTATGAGAAGTGACAATGTTAGAGAACAAAGGAAATCTATGCTTGTTGCTCAATATGAATCTTTTAAAATGCATCCTCATGAAAATGTTGATAAAATGTTTTGTAGATTCAATGATATTATTAAAGATCTTGAGTTGCTTGAAAAGGTATACACTTTGGGTGAGAAAAATAGAAAAATTTTGAATGCCTTGCAAAGAATGGGAAAATAAAGTCACCGCTATAGAAGAGGCAAAAGACTTAAATTCTATGTCTATTGAATCTCTTGTAAATTCGCTAACCTCTTATGAGGTTGAAATTAAAAGCACAAGATGATGAAGCATGGATCAAGAGGCATAGCATTCAAGGCCTCACAAGAAGATGATGAAGATGTGAAACTAAATAACATGGCAAGAACGTTGAAGAAGCTTAAATAAGAGGAAGCTCTAGAGGAGGAAGAGCAAGCAATGATAGAGAGAAAAACTCAAAATTTCAAAATTACTTGGGATGAATACAATTGGGATGAAGAAATGGAAGAAGAAGAAGAATCAACCAAATGGCACTTATGGCATTTGGAGATAATAAGGTAAACTCTAATCACTCTCTTAGTGATGAAGATGATGATAATGATGATATCAAGTTCTTATGATCAAAATGCATAAAAATTTGAAAGAATCTTATGCAAAATAAGGTTGAAAATAAAATAAATACTTTATTGGAAGAAAATTCTAGACTTTTCAAGAAAATAAGAATTTGAGAAAGAACAATGATGATTTGAAAAACACAAAATTGATTTTGATTGCAAAATGATTTGAAAAGTTGGAAAATAAAACAAAGTTTATGAAAAAAATGTTGGAGGAACAAAATCTTTTAAAGAAAAAATTAATGATTTGAATGATTCTCTCAAAGGAGAAACAAAATATTTTACAAAGAAAAAAACCATATTTTACATGGCCAAAATGATTTTATAAAAGAGGAACTAAATTTATTAAACCTAATTTTGTGAATGATTCTAGTATTATGTGTCATTTTTGTTGCCAATTTGGACATATGCAAAATGATTGCTATGTGAAGAAAAATATAAGAAAAGGCATGAAATCTATGTGGATTATTAGATCATGTTGTACTAACTCTCATTCATTATGTTCTATTAGTTAAAAAAAAAAAAAAAAAACAACTTGGGTTATAATTCATTAAGTACTTTGCTACTTTAGTGTTTTGTTACTTTGATTTTGGTATTGTGATATTTGAAGTTTAAATGTGGTTGAATTGTTAAATAGTTTGAATGACTAAATAAGGGGGAGTTAATATGTTTTTTGATTGATGACAAAGGGGAGATTGTTGGATGATTTTCTAAATTGTTAGATGATTATGATTTTCTAAATCATTTTAACTCTTATTGAGGGGGAGTTTCTTATTGAGGGGGAGTTTCTTTCTATTCCCTTGCAAAATCATCATTTGGTTTGTCATCATCAAAAGGGGAGATTGTTGGCCTTGTTCTAGGTTTTGATGATAACAAAATAAAATGATGATTTGGAATATATGTTTTATGGAGAATTTTGTTGGAATCAGGTCCTTGATTCATTGGAAAGAAAAGAAATCAATTCAAGATGAATTGAGAAGATTTTAACTTATCGGACACTTATGGACGTATCATTATCATGGACGTCAGATAGAATTAAAGATAAATCAAGTTCTCGGTATTTGTCGGGCCTTAAAGCTATGGACAGAATGCATCGGCCGTCCGATAAAGCAAGCAACCTATGACGCTTTGTGCCGGACAAACCATCGGACGTCAAATGAGCGTTGAGAAAACACAATGTCGGACACTCTGGGCGCATGCTCGGACGTCCGATGGTCAACGGCTATTTTTCAACAACCATATTTTTTGACCGTTGGAGAGGTTCTTGAGGCCATTTCTCACACTCTATAAATACCCAAGTTGAAGATTAAAGACTTTTGCCTACATAAAATACAAGCTTACAAGTGAATATTTGGGTAAAATCTTCTTTGTTTGTTGTATAAGTGTGGGGAAAGTTGGGTTTGTGAGGGTTGCTCAAGTGAATGTTACTCTATGGGAGGCATAAAACCTTGGTGAAGGTGACCTATCACTTGGAGGTGGTAAAACCTTGGTGAGGTTACCTCACTTGTAAAATAGTTCTTAGTTGGTTGGTGAGCTTTCAATTGTAACTAGTTGAGGGTTTATTTGGAGAGTAGTAAAACTCCTTTGCTTTCAACCAAAGGTGTTTGGGGTGAGGAAGGAGTGATCCTTCACTGTACAAGTTGGTTAGTGTCAATCATTGAAGAAGCTATTTGGTGAATTCAACTCAAGTTTGGAAGAAGCTTGGGAGTTTGATTTTAATTCCTTTTACTTTTGTTACTTTATTCTTTGGTTTAAGATTGTTTATATTTATCATTATTGTGGTTGTTTGAGTACTTGTTTGCTTGAACAATTTTAGTTGAATTCTTGGGTTGCATTTCGGGACCTACAAAAGTCTATCATTCTTTCAGCTAATAGTTCTTGTGGAGGTTTAAAGCATTCAATGTAACATGAAAAGCAACAATAGAATTGCCAAAATCATAACGTCATGATTTATATTGGATACACTAGTAAGGATAGTGGTTGATTATGAAAGCCATTTGGAGACAAAAATGAGTATAAGAGTGTAACTTCAGGTCAAAAGGCAATTAAAAGAATACAAACGACAAATACAGTTTAAGAATTTTAAATAGCTCATGCCAGGTGAACAAGGAAATGTTGGGATAAGACAATGATCTCAAAGTTCTTATGTCCAGCACTCTAATGGAGGAATTAAATCTTACATCCAACATACTGTTTACCCTACCCTTCCCTCCTCTCCCATAAAATTTGGAATTTTCATATTATAAATACTTAATTTGTATCTTTTGTACTAATTCATTGAGCATTTCAATTTAATTGGATACTATAATGAGTTTTGAATTGTTACGAACAATCTTCATGATATTTTTATAGTAAGTATAACCAATAAGTTATATGAGTGATTGATAAATTTTAAATCTTTTGTTTTTCAAGGTTTAAATTTGTCAAGAAAAAATATCATAAAATCATGAGTTGTCTCAACCTATATGAGTAAATCATTAACTAATAAAGCAAAGCTAATAAGTTCATCTGTTAATTGACTTTCTTTTTCTTTTTGATTGTATTACTACTGCACTTGAATAAAAAGAATGTAAAATAACTCAAACCTGTTCAACGTTATGTCTAGAAAGAAAGTGATATCTTTCCATTAACTTCATTTCATTGATTATAGATTACATTCTAATTTTACACAATTCAATCGAATAAACCTTATTTGAAAGCTGTTATCAGTTATATGCCATTACCACTATTCACCATTGACGTCGTGAACTCATAAAACCTATTTTTGTTTATTTTCACAACCTTGCTTTACTATTAAATACAACATGAAATTTCTGCATGTATTTAGTTGTCTCATTTCACACAAAACATGATATGATGATTTTGGTCATAGAACCATGTCTTTTATGAGTTGTCTAAGTTTCCTATAGCTTTTTATATTTATAAAATAAACAAGGCCATAAAACCATTTCTATGAACTAAATTCATGTTTTTTTATGGCAAGTCAATTTTGTTGATGAATGATAGACCAAGCATCAGTATTATGCTTTAAATTCTATTATGAACAATTATATGATACGCAACATGTTATGGTGATAATGGTTAAGTGATGACAAAAAAATCTGAATAGCATAAGTTAGGCCTTGTAACATATATATGACATATTTCTCATCCATCAGCTACTATTTGATAGTGTATTGAAAATATTTTCCATCATAAGTTACTCTTGTTCATTGATCCAACTTATCTAGTAATAAATCTAACCATTTTCATGAGCTTAACCTAATGGTTGAGAAGAAACGATTATAACACAAAAGTTTAACCATTACTAAAAGTATATTTTAATAAAGCTAAAAGTTAAAGATCATGTGAAGAAGTTGACTCAAATAGTTTTACAACTATATCAAAAAAGTTAATTGTGGAATAGTACAAAATGATAATCTAGAATTGAATAGAAATAATTACTCTTGATTTGAGTAGTAAGTATATTTTTTTCAACAAAAAATCATTTAAATTTGCCATATATTATCATTGCTAATGTAGGAAAAATTCCTAGAAACTACAAGCATAGTTAGAAGAGACAAATAATTGTGAGAACAAGGCTAATTGTAGATTTGATGAATAGGATTAACAGGGGTATAAAATCTTAGATAAGAGATAACAATTACAAAGCTTTTGCATGTTATTAATTATCTTAGTATATATATACATAAATACTAGAGTATACATTGTTTCAAGCTACTATATGTGATGATTTCCAAGATTCAAGATCCTAGTAATGCTAATAAGTATTGAGTGGCTATATATTAGATAAAATTTTTTGTTTCATCTATACTTAAATACATAATAGAAGAAAGTTGAAAATTTTGTAATAGCTCTCTTATTGCAAACATAGCTTCAAAAAAAGTGAGAGCCAAAACTTTATATGTTTCTTTAGATTCATTGTTTGTTTGATGAATGAGATACATATTTAGCACTTTATTTGGTAGTAAATTTAACGTATGCAATATTCTTGAGTTTCACATTTTTTTTATTATAACCTAACTACCTTCGTAACAAATTTAATTTATTAATATTTCTATTCTATAGCTTTTGAATTCCAATCAACTAACAACATCCTTTTCATTTTATAGTATTTGGTACCTTTTCGTCAATTGAAACCCATGATACATTCCGTTCAACATCTGCTACATTTTCTATACTCATCTAGGGCACTGCACCTTTCCAAAAAGTTATAATATTTATTATTAGTGGTAGTCCCCCACACTCTCTCTATATTTTTAATCATCGATAAAATTCCAGAAATATAATAGGTTTTTCATTTATAACATTGTGAACCTTTCTCAAACCATTGGAGCTTATATTCTACTTGTACTACTTTGAAACCCTATGTGGTGATTGGGTTAGTATGCTCTTGGTTACATTATATTTGATATTTGCACGTTTGTTATCAAATAAATTACTAATTTTTATACTTTTAGATCTACTTTAATATCTATCAATTAACTTTTAAAAGAGTCCTACTATAGTGCCGAATATGAAAAGGACAAAAACCAATAATTACTACCCACTTTGAGTAATCACTATCACAAATACCAATTTTATCATTAAAGAATACTAATTTTGCACTTTTGGATCATTACTTGTCTTGTAGCAATACATAAAAAATCATTCTTTGCACTTAAGAATTTACCTTTGTAAATACTTGTTCTTGATATTATTTTGCAGTTCAAAATCACTAGAGCATTTTGCTTTTTGCAATTCATCTAGGTATTTTTTTATTAAATTTGTGATTTTTTCCTCTTGACAAGGCATCTTCTAGTTTGCAAACTTGCATGTGATTTTGGCTTTGGAAATTACATTAATAAAATGTTTTCCAAAACTACCCCTCAGAAAATATATGTGTGTGTGTAGTGTATAATTAATAAACAACATGTTTTCAAAATAATGTATACATACATACATATATACATATACATATTGAGTGTAACTTCACCTTTTCAAGGGTAATTTGCTATAAATGTTAGAGCAAAATGAAGACAACAACGAGACAAACAAGATAGCTTGAACAAGAAGAAGATCACAAAACTCTTGAGGCGTGATTCAATCACTTTCCTCAAGATTTTAATATGCCTACTACCAAAAGTACTTTCTGGAAGAGTATCAGACGACATTTGTCTGATCATCAGGTAAACAAAATAGATAGCAAATCTCTAGTTTCTCTCAAAAGAATTGATCAAGAATGAAAAGATAGTTTGATTCTAATGTTAATTGTTATATATATAGCATATAAAACTCTCACCAATTTCACACGGATTAGATACTAATTCTAACATTTCAGGCACCAAAAGGTTGCAAATGAATTATTATGAACCATAAAAAGATGCTACATTTTTTTTTTAAAATGGTTCAGAAAACTAACTAGGCAAAAAATGCTGAGATTGGATCTCTGCGGAGATACAAGTCGCTGCACCTTGTGGATCCTATCTTGACACAAATGTACTAAAGTGCTAAAGAATTCAAGAAAAGTAGTAAAACCAGTCTAAGTCTGATCCCGACGACCTCGAGTTCTCCAAGTGCCGAGACATACTGTCAAGGTTTCTACTACTTGGGATCTTTAGTTTTCTTCAACTCTCGATTTCGATTTGATTTTACAAACTAAACTAACAATCCCCTACTTGGTTTGCAAAATAAAATGCCAAACTAACACAATTAACACTATGCATAAATGAAAGTATTGCTAGATTTAACTTACCTTTTAGTGCCAATAAACCACTAAAACTAACCAAATCAGGGTTAGTTATAGTATTAAACCATGATTTGTAAGTTAATCTAGGCATATCACACACAGTATTAAGGACCCGTTTGGTTGAGAGGTTTCCTACCCCTCAATGGGAATAGCAGGGTAACGATTCCCTTTCATTCTACTTGGTATCCCACTATGCGATTCTCCATTACCCACTTTGAGTTTTCCAATCCCTAAAACTCTTCCCTGTTTGGAGGTTGTCATCTCATATCCATATCTTTGTACCGTCTGTAGAGAGGAAGGAAAAATGACAAATCCATTACTTATCATCCTCCGGCCACCTCTCACTCCTTTAGCGGCCTTCGTTCTTCTGCCTTCTACTTTCCTTTTTTCCCAGTGTTGTTTTCTTCCATTCCACCACCTGTCTCTCGTCTTGTCCCCCACTCAGAAACATCTTATTCCATTGTTTGTAGAAACTTCTTTCCCTCCCTCATTACTTTTTCTACCCATTTTTTTTCTCCTCCCTATTCTACTCATCCACCCTTCCCTTTCCCTCCTATTGAATCTTCTATCTTTTATTCTTTCTCTTGGTCTTGATTTCAATTATGGAGATGGTTTACAGTTCATAAGGTGTTCTTCTTGCTTTGCATTTCCAATTTTGTACTTTGGGTTTATTTCAATAAAAAATGATAAATTTATCATGACTTTATCAAGGACGTTGAGTTTAGAATGACGGTGTTGAGAACACTACAATAAAATAAAATACCTTCCCAAAAATATAAAATTCAAATATAATGATGCAGCAGTAGTGTAGTTGTTATCCCTCGTATTTAGAGATTGGGTGATTTATTTCAAAACAAAAATGAATAAATGGGGGTTTTGAATAATCACATAATACAATTCCAATTCCAAGAAAAAGACCAAGATCAAAATTTAAATAAAACTAAATCAAATAATGAAATGCTTTTTGTCAAAGGCCTATATCTTGCCTGCGCTACATCATCGGACTGGATCATCGAGCTAAAATGACATCACGTTTACAATAACTGTTTATAATTCATATAAGTAGTCTGATAACAACCTCTCTATCGACTCATTAGCTGCGCTAGATTAGCTATAAAGGTCTACTACCTTTCGCCATAGACAACCCTAAACAAGCTCCTACTAGATTTAGCTATGGCAATGATAATAATTGGAAAGTATACCAATTTAGTAACCAACATAAACACATAAGCTCGGTCATTGTAAGCAGATTGAATACCTCCTGACAATAATCCAAAAAGTTTATACTCATGAATTAAGTCACACAAAATTAAAACCATAACCAAACAATTACTGATTCGATTTGTACGCTTCTAGGATGACAAGGTAGATTATTATCCACAATTGAATAGTGGCCAAAGGCCAGTTAAAGTGCAAGAAATAATCATAAATGTGAATATTAGAAATATCCAAAACACTTGCAAATAAATGAAAAAAAGTAATTCAACCAAGTTCACAGTAGGGGTTGATGAACCAAGATCATTAAGCTTATCATGCACTAGATGGAAAGCTGTAGCCAATTCCTCATGGAGACTAGGTGATCCAAGAGGATGTTTCTTTGGAATTTTTCTATTTTATTTTGACAAAAGATAAAAGAAGCAACGCACTATTGATTCCAAAAATAAGCTGAGCAAAGAACCAAACCAGCTCCCCACGAGGAGTCTTGCAAAACCTAATAAATACAAGTTCTGCCATAGCTTTGTCTTCTGCCTTTTCCCTGTATATTTACCAGCCACAACAATAAGAAATACAGAATCTTTGTAATTAGGGATACCAACCATAAACCCTAACCCTACTAATAAAAATGAAATCAAATTTGTTCCTAAAAATCAGTCTCTGTTTATAGAAGAAATGTGCACTTCATCTATCGCTATGGACATCCAACCCAAAGCTGTATGGCTCTTAATTTCCCACAAATGTCCCAGGATTCTTCCATTCTTCATTACTGACATAAGTGCTCCATGCGCCTCTAACAGCAGGTCTTCTGAGGAACTTCCATTTAATTTGCTTTTAAATCTTCATTTAATTCCAAATGACCCAAAATCAGTGTTCTAAAAAATCAAATATGAGTAGAATCAAGCCAATTAATATAATATTTTGGCATAATGAAAGGGAAATATCCATGATTATTGCACAATTAAGGACTTTAACAAATTCTCCACACCAAAACAACAATGCTTTACCTCAAGCATTCACTACCAAAACTCAAAATCATCAAGATGACAATCGTAAGCGTAATGGACCAGCAAGACAAAATTAAATACTTCCCTTGGTAATCTCATCAAAGTTATGATGTTCTAAAATTGACAATCCTCACGCATCAATGCAGTGTATTCCTCAACTCTCAAAGATGTTAAGCACGTTTACGCCATGCACAAACATGGAAAGACATTGCTATAAACTTGCTAATTTATGCCATCTCTCACTTCCACCATCCAACCGGATTCCAAATCGCAAAAGAATCAAAGGATCTAACTAAGGGTTGTATGCCAGCTAGGTAAACACAAAGGTTTTGGACTAAAAGCAAAAATTTTAGTTACATATATCCCCGATCATCTTTACATGAATTGAAACATCATCTTCATCCACTAAATTTAGCTCCTTAGCATGCGGCAACAAATTTCAAAACATAACATAGTGCATAACATGGATTGACCCTACCTAATCAAACACAAACACCTTACTATTGCAGAGTGCACATTTTTTTTTTCTTTCTTCTTTTTCTTTTTTTTGGAATTTCAATTCTTGTAACAAGACATTGATAACATAAGAACATAAAAGCACTTACTACTAGCTATAGATATCACCGCCTTTCAAATTTGTGATATCATCGTCTGCAAGAATTAGGCATTTTCACCATTATGGGGTTCTAAATGGTTTCCAACAAAGAGTCAAAAGTAATACAATGTGTTATTAAACAAGAAATAGGCCATTTAAAGGCCCAAACTTGGTCAACTACTTAACATGTAACTAGGACGACAAGGTTTAGAAAGCTAAAAGGGTTGAGCCTACTTGCCCTTATCATGTCCATGCATTGTAATTCAAGCATGGTCTCTTGACGGGATGTATATCACGTTTCTAGAATAATTCTAACTAAAGGTGCGATAATTATACCATTCAACACAAAGAATTCTAAAATAAATTTTGAATAACAATGGGACATTTAAGCTTCTCTCACAAATGGCTATATGTCATGTCCAAAACATCCACATCATTCAAGTTTTATTGCCAAAAGCAATAACGTAAATCTTTCAAGTGATGGTGATTATACTACCACAATTGCATCTTGACCACTTTTCACAACACAACAAAATCCAAAGAGGATGTAGCAAAGTTGTGAAAACTAAAAGTTTTGAAAATATATATCTGGAGATGTAATGATACCTAGGGCACTCTACTCCAACCAGGGTTGGCAGCAGACATTTACTTGTTGACTCAATTGAAAATAAAGGGACATTCAAGAAATACTAAGTGACTCCCTATTGAGAATTAAGCATCGTTGTTGAAATCTAATAAACATCATAAATTATTTAGGTACAACGGGACCCTAGAGTAGTGAATTGAAACTAGATAAAGATAGTGTTCTTAGAATTCGAGCTTAAATTACAGATCATCAACATCAAAAAATACATTTGAAAACCTCGAGAAAAGCCATAGTTTAATTTTTTTTTTTTTTTATACTCCTAAAGACATTCCATGAAATTGAAATGGCCAAAAGAATGTAACGCTGAATTTAAAGTCTTTCCATGCTCGAGTGTTCGGTTGCGGGTTTTAGAAAGATTACCAAAACGAAAATAAAGCCTTTTGCAACTAGGTACTCTAGATTCAATCACACCCTTGTAAACGTGGAAAACCTCTAACAAAAAACATGGAGTAAGCTTTTTCTGTTAAAATCGTGAGTTTCCAAAAGTAATATTATACATGCACATGCATAAAAGCATGAAATAAAGTAAAAATGAAAATTAAAACTCCCCAAGTAGTAAAATGTCACGAATTTCACATACTAAGGATGGATACGAGAGCTCTCATACCACGGGACAGTTAATACTACGTATTAACATTTGGAGTCGACTTTCAATCCATGTAGTAGACGACGAACAATTCCTTACTTACGCCAAAATCTCAATTATACATAACACCAAACTCCTAGTCTTTACCGGGTCTTTAGACGCAGTCTTAAAGGTTCAGCTTCTTGGTATAGCGCTTAACCACCTAGAAAACATGAGGGACCCAGGGGACAGAGCTTGGGAAGAGTGGTTAGAGGTCACCATATAACAGACTGTTTCTTAGCAGTCCAGACTGTGTTACAGGCACCAAACATTTAATTTACTCAAGCCTACTTTCATCCTCTTGGCTAGCAATGAAAGTCTTGTAATTTTCCTCTCTAGGTGAGCAATTCAACAGCTTTCCAATTGACACAATTACAAGCACGTAACATCGTAATGCGATGCTAAGTTCAATGCAATGCAATCAAAATTACAAATCAAAGTATTCTCATAGTATACACGCATTTCTTCCACCAAGACAAAGGAGCTTGGATCCAAAGTGAAATTTTCGTCTACATTGTTAAGCTTGAATAAAGAATCAGCACCAGCGTCTAAAATATTTAAAAGCAAAAACATGGTGTTCCAGGTTACATATCAACAAAGGCAGTCCAGGAAAGCTCTAAGTTCTATAAGAATTGCTACTTGAGATAGAAATCTTTGAAAAATCGCTATTACTTGAGCTACAAGAACATTTTGCAAGTCTATGGTACCGCTTGGAAACCTCATTAAATTTCCTAAACTTTGTAACTTTGCACCTAAAATTTATAAGGTTAGAAAAATAAAAATAATTGCTTCAGTTTTCGATGAAGAAACTGCTACGCACCAACTTCTAAGAATCCACGCAAAGGTTGGTGGGTGTCGAAGCTACCACTTTGAAAATTCACCTCACCAAATTACAGAATTTAAATAATTAGGTCCTCGTCAAATTTATTTCTATGAAACACAAGGCTTAATACTATAAATGAAGTTTCAAAATCTAACACCAACAGCACTCACTCGATTCTTCGAACTAGAGCAAGATTACAAATGGTTCCAAACATGGCAGGCGGGTTCACAAATAACTGAAATCCCAGTTTATGGGCCATTCTAGCCTTTTGGTGGCCGGGTTTTGTCCCAAAACTACCAAATTTGGTACACTGTACTACTTCCATATATATGACCTAATCATAAGTACCAAAATTAACTAAAATACTCCCACTGGAGATAGCTTAATTGCCCAAAGCTTCACTCATAGGTGAACCTTGAACCAGTGAAGTCTCTGATCTACCATAATTGAAATGCAATCTTTAACATACCCTAAACTATGATTTAGAAATGCCCACTTAATTGACATCCCAGAAAGGTACCAATTTTCGAACCCAAGATAGTTTCAACCTTCCAAGTAATAATTGAATCAAAATGATGAAAGCTTTACTATCAAACTTTTACTACTAAACTAGGCCCTCAAGTTCGATAGCAAACCTGCTCAAAACAGTTTGGTGCGACAACGACACAAACCTACTTTTGTCAAACCAAATTTCGAAATTCCAACACAAGACAAACCTATATATATAGTGTAACATGTTGGCAACTCATTTGGACCAAAATTGAACCGAAATCAGTGACTAGAAGCAAAACACTTAAGATGGCCCAAAATGCTGGACAGGGCAGTTTTAGGTACACAAGTTTTTGGTTTAACTTTTGCCCAACCAAAGTTCCAAATCTTCATCCCAAACTAACATATAAACATCCCCAATAATGTACTATATCATTTAGGCCCAACTTAGGCAAGAAACCACCAAACACACACACAAATTTCAAAGCTAAAGCAAGTCCGGCAGATTTAGTAAAAAGCAGAATTTCTTCCAAAGAGTCCACTAATCAACCATCAAACCACGCAATTATTTATAAACCCTAAGAGCTTCATCAATCATTAGCCCTTAGGTGTCCAATCAAGATTTAATCACAAATAATCACAACTCCAACCAAATTTTCAATCAAAACCAAAGCACCAAGTGGGGCAAAAATTCCTAAGCAAAATCATCCAACAAATACCCAATACTCCATAAATACACCACAAATCATATATATAGAACCTAATTAAATCTGAAATTTCAAAATTAAAGGTGCATTGAAAATTTACCTTTCAAACAATCAAACCCTAGTTCAAAATTCCCAAGAAATGCTCCAATGTCCAATCCTAGTCAACTTCCCAAGTATTTCTTGCTTCCTAGAGTCCCTTGGTTGATTTCCTTCCTCCATTGAAAATGGCACAATCAACAACCTCTCCTCTGCCCAAATTTGACCAGCCTCCACCCAACAGCCTTTCTTGTTTTCCCCTCTCCTCATTCAAGCTCTTGGTTTGCTCAAGAAAATGGAGGAAATGGATGGTTGGGTTGTCTTGTTTGAGCTTCTTGGGGTTTGAAGGCTAGATGAAGTAGCTTCCTTGCCCTCTTTTCCTTCTTCCTCTCGGCTCACAGCTCTCTCTCTCTCCTCTCACGGCTGGAACAACAAGAGATAAAGTGGTTTTGAGGTTTGCTATGGAGTTTGAGTTGATAAAAGAAGATGAAGTTTTCCTGGCTCTCTATCTCTCTCTTGTCTCTGATCTCACAAGGGAAGAAGGAAGAGAATGGTTGGCTGAAAATAGAAGGAAAATGAAGAGAAGACTTGGATTGTTTTGACATAAAGCATTGACAAGACTTAAAACCTTATTTCAAGGGTTGTTGTCCCATTTGAAATTTCTTGTCTTAAAGCTTAATTTGGAGGAAATGAAGTGATTAATTTGGCTAGAAAATGAAAAGGGTGCTCGGTTGATTTAAGGAGAAAAGGAAGGGTATTTGAAGTGATTTGGAGGAAATTAAATGGATAAATACAAAGTTAAAATCCTAACTTTACGGAAAATTTGTCCAACTAGGTTTTGGTTTCAAAACCCACTTAATCTCACCGTCCCTTGATTATATTCTTAATCTACCAGTGATCATCCCATATTCCATCCTTCGCCACTCACGCCCGAATTTTACCTCAAAAAATGTGTTTTTTCATTTTCTCTAATTGATACTAAAATGAATTTTAAAATAAAATAAATGGAATGTTGAAAATCAACGAGGAAATAAGTGTGAAATAAAAATTGGGTTCCCAAAAATAAAAATAAATTTCCATTTAAATTTTCTAAAAAATATGTTTGAGTACGATATTAAATTAAGCAAACGAATTAATAATAATAATAACAATATTTAAAATAACAAATATTAACAATATTAAAAATATTTTTTTTAGGCCCTCACATGAGAGAAAATATCCCCTCCCCCACACCTAAATCAGACATTGTCCTCAATAGATGAAAATAAAGAGTAAAAGAAAGATTAGAGGACTGATCGGAGAATTAAGCACCGAGGTTGTTGAAAATACTTGAGTTGAAGTCTAATCATCACTGAAATTTGGAGCAACGAGCCAAGAGGGCAATGAATCTGACACTAGATGTTGAAAGGAATAAGATAAAAGGAATTAGAATAAATGAGAAAAGAAAAATATTTTTGGAAAGAGAAAAGAAAAATATTTTTGAAAAGAGAAAAGAAAAATATTTTTGAACTTTTTTTTTTTTTGGTGATTCCAGGCAAAAGACTTTCTTCCTCAAGATAACGCTTTTAACGCGGAAAGTCTTCCACCAACGCCTTGAAAGATAGTGAGCAACTTGAGGTAGAGAAGAAAGTCTTTTGCCCATACCGAGCACTCCTGATTAACCAAAAACTTTATAAACGCCTACAAACACAAGTTTTCTGTTAAAATAAAAAGAATACTTGGCTTGCACACAAAAACATGAAATAAAGGCACAAAATAATGAAAAATTAAAATTCTTGGGTTGCCTCTCAAGTAGCACCCTTCTTTAATGTCATTGGCTAGACATTGCTATATTTCGTCATGAAGGATAAAATCGTATAGCTCTTTTCATTACTTCATTCTCATACTTATGATATTCATCATGAATAGAGAAACCTTTAAGCACATGAGCCACTTTCTTTTTTGGACTAGTGGATGGCTTCAAGCATGCAAGTAATGATTTCAATTCTTTACTTACTCCATCATCACGATCAATTAATAACCTAATAGTCTTTGCAACTCCTAATTTATCTCTGTCATGAGGTTCAAAAATTTTTGGTATAACAAAGTCAATCTCACTAACAGGAAATATAGAATGAGAGCTAAGACTTAGAGATGAAGGAGATGTCACCACAGGGGGTTGTTCACTAGACTTTTTCATTGGAGAAGTTAGACGTTGAGGTCCCATTTTTTCTTTCTCAACTTCCTCTTCATCCCCACAGTTAGATTCTTCCCTTTGAATCTCTTGCAATTTTTCACCACTTCTCAAGGTAATTGTACTCATATCTGGTTCGGAATTGACAATGGTCTCTGAGTGCAATGTTTCAAAAATCTGAGATGCCAAGTGGTTCACAGCAGATGCCAGTAGACACATTTGATTCTCCAAATTACGAATGCTTGTTCTTGTCTCCTGTTGAAATTGATAAATGTTAGTGGATAGTGATTCCACAATTTCTTCAAGAGATTTACCTGACATCGATGATGGTTGTAGCTGTGGACTTTAAGGCCTAGACTGATAATGGAAGTTGAGGTTGTCCCTACATCCTTGATTATACTTGTTTGAATAAGAATCATACCACGGTTGGGATGGGTTTCAGGATCTTCCAACAGGATAAACACGAGTGTTCGAGCCATTTTGTAGTGTGGGACACATGGTAGTTGGACCCAAGGCATAACAAATTCCACAAGTTCTAATTTGCTGCACTTTTGCTACAACCAACTTTTCTACAAGAGATGTTAGAGAATCTAAACGTTGATTAATAGAAGACACATTTAGCTCATTAACTCTCCTAAGAATGAAGTCCAATCTAAAATTTGTAGCCATAAACTAGCCAACAGATTGAGGAAAAATAAAAATAAAATTCCAAAGAAAATAAATCAAGAAGGCACCAATCCCCGGCAACGACGCCAAAATTTGATGGGTGTCGAAACTACCAAAAATAAAATACCTACTCTAAAAATATGAATTTAAATATAATGGTGAGTAGGGTCGTATTCTCAGGGATTGGGTGATTTATTTCCTATGAAACAAAATAAATAAATGGGGCGTTTTGAACAATTTCTAATTAACAATTCAATTGAAAATAGACAAGATCACAAATTTCAAATAAAACTAAATCAAATAATGAAATACTCTAGTCAAAGGCCTAATCTCACTTTGACATCATCGAACTGATCATCGACGCTAAAATGACAATCATTTGTTTACAAATAAACTGGTTATGGTTGTCAACAAGCTCTGACAACCTGCCCTTCCTTACTGTGTCGATAGTCACGACAAGGCCTGTGATTACTTCTCATGCCAATAGACAACCCTAAACAAGCTCTTAAGATTTAGCCTACTTACAGCATTAACAATTAGAAAGGCTACCAATTCTAACCAACAAACACATAAGCTCGGTTCATTTAAGTTAGATTGAATACCTCCATGACAATAATCCAAAAGTTTCTTATACTACTGAATTAAGTCACTTGTCGCAAATACTAAAACATACCAAACAATCACGGATTTGACGTTCTAAATGACAGTAGATTATTCACACAATTGAATAATGGCCAGTTATTGAATTGCAAGAAATAATCATAAATGTGAACATCAGAAAATATCCAAATACTTGCAAATAAATGAAATAAAATAATCCAATCAAGTTTCACAGAGTTGATGAACCAAAGATCGGTTAGCTCTTAGATGGAAGAACTTAGCCACTTCTCATGGAGACTCGCATCCAAGAGATGTTTTTGAAATTTTCTATTTTATTCGACAAAAAAGATAAAAGAAGAACGGTACTATTGATCCTTGGCGAAATAAGTGCACAGCCAAGAACCAAAAATTTCCCCACGAAAGTCTTCCAAAACCTATCAAATAATCAAGTCTGCCATCCTTTGTCTTCCTTTTCCTATTAATACTAGCCAATAACCAAAAGGAAATAAGAATCCTATTATAATTAGGATACTAACAAATAACCCTACTAATAAAAAGGAAATCAAATTTGTTCCTAAAAATCAGCCTCTATTTATGGCAAAAACGTGCATTTGTCTTCATCTATCAGCAAGGATTCTGTTCTAATCCCGTGACTTCCATTCTTCATAGCAGAATAAGGCGTGCCTACGCCTTAACAGCAAAGGTCTTCTGGAACTTCCATTTAATTGCACTTTTAACTTACATTTAATTCCAATAACCTAAAATCAGTGTCAAAAATCAAATATGAGTAGAATCAAGCAATTAATACAATATTTTGGCAAAATGAAAGGGAAATATCCATAAATTATGTGCACAATTAAGGACTTAACAGTTTGGCTTTTGTTCAGAAATAGGCTTGTAACTAGAGCAACCAGCCAAAAGCAAGCGAGTTTTCTTTTGACAACATCTAGTAATAAATTGCGTTCCACTGAGGCCAACATCAACTACATGGTAGCATTAAAGAGTGCCTGAATTATTGTTCCATTTTCCTTTTCAGCTAACAGTTAAAGACTTAAGTCAATGGATGCCTCTACTTTTAAAAATGGAGTGTCTTGTGTTAGCTTTAACCTAAGGGAGGAGGAAGAGGATGAGAATGGTAGAAAAGTCATGTGAGCTGGTTTCGTTGAGTTTGGCTTTTATGGTGGTTGTGAAAAAATTGAGATTTGTTAAGAGCAAGATCCAGATTTAGAGATTTATTTTGAAATTAATCCCAAAAGCTATTCTACATTTCTAATATATTATTTGGCCTTTGGCAATTGAAGATTGGCTATTTGCTTGGCCATCAGTTGCGGTGGCAAACTTTGAAGTTAGATGAAGAAGAAATGGAAGAGATAGAGTGGAAATGAAAAGAAAAGGAGCAACAAAAAAAAAAAAAAGGGTTAAAAAATTAAAAATGAAAGTTGAATCTCATTCCACCATAGGTACCAAACATAAGTTTTCACAAAAAAAAAAGAATATTGAGGAAACCATTGCTATTAAAGGGGTCTTCCATAGTGATTGCCATTACCATTCCTTAGAGGGAACCAAACCGGTGGTAAATTTCAATAATAAATTCACAATTTGGTTAGCACTATTACCTATCATGTGCTCAATTCTAGTATCATGATTATTTACAAAGTACAAAAACTTTGCTAGAAGCGGCACCGCTCCTATGACTATTTAGGTGAAATCACTCTAAAGTTTTATGTAACAAAATACTGAGATAAATTACATTTTATTAAGAATGTACTTTTATATACATTCAACCTCCCATTTAAAACACTAGTGGGGTAAGTTCTAGTGTTCACAATCATATCACAACTTCTTATTATCTTTTAAACATTTTCAACTAGTTGTAGTGCTAGTATTAGGATAGAATTCCCATTATTTAGTGATTTTAGTTAGAATGATTTAACCCCATTCCTTTAGAAGTCATATTCACTAAATCCCTTGGCAAGAGTTTAGTCAATGGATCCATCAAATTATTGTATATTCTCATAGACATAGCAGTTATGATGCCATCTCTTAGTATTCGTATAAAGTACTCATGTCTTAGACTAATATGTCTACATTTACCATTATACACCTTATTCAAAGCTCTAGATATGGTTGCTTCACTATCACAATACAAAGAAACTGGAAGCATAGGTTGTGGCCGCAACTTGGCATCAAGTAATAAATTCCTAAGCTATTCTATTTCTTTATAAGATCAAGCCAAAGTTATGAATTCATCTTCCATGGTAGAATGAGCAATCACAATTTGCTTCTTTGGAGCCTATGAGATTGCACCTCCACCTAATACAAAAGTTTACCGCGATGTGGAACTCTTGTCACTCATACCAGTAAACCACCTAGCATCTGAGTAATCCTCAAGAATTGCTGGAAATTTGTTATAAAAAATTCCTAAATCTTTGGCTTTTTTAAGATAACAAAAACTCTTTCAATGGACTTCCAATGGTCCACACCAGAATTTTTGGTGTGTCTAGCAAGCTTACAAATATCATATGAGATATTTGGTCTTATGCAATTCATTGCATAGATTAAACATCCAATTGCACTAGCATACTTAAATTGAGCAATTTGATTACCAAAGCTCTCAAGAAATTTCAAGTTAGGATCAAAGGGAATACTCACTTCTTTGACTTTAAAATGTTGAAACTTATCTTAAATCTTGTCAATGTAGTGAGATTGACACAAAGCATAACCTGGACTATGTTTCCTAACTTTAATACCAAAATAGTATCCATTTCACCAAGGTCTTTCATTTTCAACCTTAAAGAAAGATACTTTTTAATATCGTCAACACCTTCAAAATATTACTAATAATTAACATGTCACCTATATAGAGACATATTATCACATAATACTCTTAAGTAGACTTAACATAAATGCACTTATTAGCATTATTATACCTAAATCTACTAGAGATTACCATAGACTCAAACTTCTCATGCCATTGTTTAGGTGTTTGTTTTAAACCATATAAGGACTTAATCAATTTGTATACTTTCTTTTTATTTCCCTGTAGAACAAACTTTTCACGTTGTTCCATATACATCTCTTCATTCAAGCCACCATTTAAAAAGGCTAATTTAACATCCATTTTATATACAAACAAATTGTGCAATGAAGCTAGTGATATTAACACTCTAGTGGAAGTTATCTTAGCCACCGGTCCATATGTATCAAAATAGTTTATTCCTTCTTTTTGCTTAAAACCCTTCACTACTAATCTTGCTTTAAAGTTTAGCAAAGATCCATCCGTGTCATATTTCCTTTTAAATACCCACTTACAACCTATTGGTTTTGAACCTTGATGTAATCAATTAGAATCCAAGTATTGCTAGACAATAATGAATCTATTTCATTATTTATTACTTCCCTCCAAAATGCAACATAAGACACTACTGCTTCATTAAATGTTTTTAAATCATCTTCTACATTCAATAAAACTAGTATATTATTTTGTAGAGATTCCCTATCACCTTCAATTAAAAAGACAATAGCTTGTGAGGATATAAAATTTGATGTGAGATACTTTTCTTTTCTAGGGCTTTGACTTCTCCTAGGTTCAATAGGAGTATCGTTCTCATTCCTTTTATTAACTCAGGAAGAATTATCACCTTAGAGTGGTTCTAAACCATTCGAAGGATCAACCATAGACATGAAAAGAATTTATCCTCAAAGAATTGCACATTTCTTGATTCAACAATAACATTAGAATCAAGATCAAGCAATCTATAAGTTTTAGAATTTTCTGCATAGCCTACAAACACATTTTAAGTGCCCTAGATTCCAACTTTGTTCTCTTATTATCTAGAACTTTATAGTAGGAAATATAACCTCAAACTCTAAGATAATTTAAATTTGGTTTTCTCCTTTTTCATATCTCATATGGAGAGATTTTTATTTTTGGAGAAGGAATTATTATATATATGACATGCAGTCAACAAGTTTCACCCCACAAATTCTTTGGCAAGTTAGAACTCACTAACATAGAGTGAAGCATATCCTCCAAGGTTCTATTTTTTTTTTTCAGCCAAACCATTTTATTGTGGAGTACATGGTGCAATTGTTTGGTATATAATTCTATTTTGTTTACAAAATACTGAGAACTTACTAGGAAAATATTTACCTCTCCTATCACTTCTCAATACTTTAATCTTCCTACCTGATTGATTCTCAACAAGTAATTTGTAGGACTTAAACATAGTAAAGCATTATCTTTACTTTTAATAAGGTAAACATGCATATATCTAAAACAATCATCAATAAAAGTGATAAAATATCTATTACCACCTCTACTTACAACATCATTCAATTCAGAAATATCCAAAATGAATGAGTTCAAGCAAACTAGTATTTTCTCTAGTTTTAGGAAATGGCAAACTAGTCATTTTTGTTTTAACACAAACTTCACATTTCTTGTCTTTTTTATTATCATAAGATATAAGGCCATTTTTTTGATATGAAACATAGGGTTCTACTGTTATATGTCCTAATCTATTGTGCCATAGATCATAAGAAGAACAACCAATCAAATAAGTAGAATCACTAACTTTATTAATACTTAATTATACATGCCATCACAAGAATAACCTTGTCCTGTAAAGACTCCAATTTTGGACAAGATTATTTTATCAGATTCTATTATAACTTTAAAATTACATTTGTTCAACCAATCAACTGACATTAAGTTCTTTCTCATATTCGGTACATGTAACACATTTGTGAGCACCAACTTCTTTCCAAAAGTGAATTGCAAGTCCACCACTCCTTTGCCAATCACTTTAGTGATGCCATGGTTGCCAATTATGAACACATATCCTTCAGAAGTCATTTTATCGGTCTTGAAAAAGGACTTGTCATTGCAAACGTGTATTGTTGTACTAGAATCATACCACCAATCACTCAAATTGAATGTAACTGATGCTACGTGCAATTCTGAGATCATGAAAATTCTCCATTTGGACATCATTACAATGACTTCTGTAATGTTTTTATTCTCCACTGGGTAAATTTGGGCATTATTCTTCTTTGGCTTCTTGTTTTGAGTGCATTTGTTCTTCTAGTGCCCCATTTTTGCTGCAGTTGTGTACCAAGTCAGATTCTTCTTCTTGTCCTTGGGCCTTCCTTTTTTTAGATCCTCCATCGTGATGGTGATTTCCTTTTTCAATATAATTTGCCTTTGTACTAATCTCCATCTCTCTCTTTTGTATGATTCTAGCATATTTTTCAATTTGAAAATTCTTCAAAATTTGGTCTAAAGAAAAGGATTCAATAGTATGCAGAACTTTTTTTAGTAATTCTTCCAGCCGGGGGTATTTCTCTCTCTTTAAGTTTTGATACTAGCACTTGCAAATCATGCATTTGATCAAGAAGAGAAGTAGATTCATTAATAGCAAAATCAACATACTTCTTAATTAAGGACTTATCTGCACTTTACTTCTGAGTGTTGTACCTGCACTGCAAGGCATCTCAGATTTTCTTTGCTGTTTTCATTGATTTGTATACATTATACAAATGAGCGAACAATGTATCAATGACATGGCCTCAGCAAAGCATTTCAACCTTTTATCTCTTTTGGCGTTGTTCCTTGATAGCATCAGAATCATCTTCCTTTGGCTTCGGAATTGGAGAAAGCAACGGATCAAGTATGTGGGCAACCTTGATAGCGGTTAGGAAGAACAACATCTTGTCCTTCTAGCGACTGAAGTTTGCTCCGGTGTCGTCTAGCCTATTGAGTTTAGTTAACTCGATGATTGATCGTTTGAAGAGCACTTTCAGTTGAAGGTTCCATTGGCAGCAAACTCTTATTAAAACCTTAAAGATTGTTAGAGCAAAATGAAGACAATAATGAGACAAATAAGGTAGCTTGAACAACATGAAAATCACAAAACTCTTGAGGCGTGATTCAATCACTTTTCTTAAAGTTTTAATAGCCCCACTACTCAAAGTATTTGTTGCAAGGTAATAGCTATTCGTCCCAAGGATACATCAAGAGTAGAGAAAATAGACAGCAAATCTTTAGTTTCTCTCGAAAGAATTGGTCAAGAATGAAAAGTTAGTTTGATTCCAATGTTAGTTGTTATATATTCAGCATATAAACCTCTCACTAGTTTCACACTGATCAGATACTCTTTCTAACATTTCAAGCATCAGACAGTTGCAAATGAATTGTTACAAACCATGAAAAGATTCGATGAGATGGATCAGAAAAACTGACTGTTAGGCAGAAACGCGAGGTGGATTTGCAATGTGCAAGTCGTGTTTCTACCTCACAGATCCAGCCTGAGAAAATATGCTAAAGAATCAGAAGAAAACCAGTCCAAAAATCAGTCTAAAAACCAGCACCAACCACAATCCATTACCTAAAATGCGAAGCATACCTTGCGTTTCTGTCTCCCGAAACTTCAGTTTTCTTCAACTCTTGAATTCCATTAGGCATCTTCAGTTTTCTTCAACTCTTGAATTCCATTTATTTTACAAAATAACTTAACAATAAATGATGGAGTTGATGAGAGTAAGGTGCGATTGATGAAATAAAATGTTGAAACGGAGTGCCAGGAACTATTATTAGAGGACTAATTAATAGCACTTGCCTTTAAAGATTAATACTTACTTTGGAAGATATCACTCAATATCAAAACTAGTTTGTAATCGTAGCATTACTAAGTTTTTTTCCAACTTTAGTCTTTCATAAATATCAAGGATTTCAACTCTTTTTTTTTTTTTTCTTTTTTTCTATTAGAGTAAAATGAGTACGAATTGAACTGACATTAATGGAAGATGTGCATTAAATTGCCACGTAGGGCTAAAATTTAATATTAATAGTCTCCCTGTTGTCTAATAATCCAACATATTTTAATATTTTTTTCCTTTTTGATATTGTTATTTCTCATCTTTTTTGTTGCATATGTACATTGCATCGGATGTTTGGCGTCATCAAGTCGCAGACGTAACAACTCATTACTGTATGCTTTAATTAGGTTTAGAAATTCCTTTGTCAAATTATTTATTATCAACCTTTTACATTCTAATTTAACTCTTCAAATTAGTTTTACATTCTAACTTAAGTTTACTAACTAATACAATTAATAAATTTATTACTAAATGACTAAGTCACTCTTATAATAGTGTGCACACCACTGACTAGTAATGTGCACTTTGGTGAATATAAGTATGGACTTGATGAAAATGTGAACGTGCACATAAAAGTATATGTGCATTTGGATTCTCTGTTTTTTGAGCTATTTTTGAAAAACTGTTTTTCACATTTCAAATACTACAGTAAGACACCAACAAAAAACAATCACAAAAATATCAATCCAAACAAATATTTTAAAAACAACTTATACATACAAAAATAAAAAAATTATCCATTCTTCTTCCACCCCAACCACACCATCACCCACCACCACCACTACTCCTCCCACCCCTCTCTCTCTCCCCTCTCTTCCTCTCTCTTTCTCCCATTCTCCCTCCCCCCTCCCTCCCATCCCTCCCTCCCATCCAATTAAAATTTATTTGGGGTATTTTTGGAGCATTTCTAAAATTAAAAATTTATTTGAGGTAATTTTTTGGGGTATTTTTAAAATTAAAATTTTATTTGGGGTATTTTTTGGGGTAATTTTTTGGGGCAATTTTAAAATTAAAAATTAATTTGGGGTCATTTTTGGGACATTTTCCAAATTTAAAATTTATTCGACATATTTTTGGGGCATTTTTAAAATTAAAAATTTATTTGCGGTAATTTTTTGGGGCATTTTCAAAATTAAAAATTTATTTGGCGTAATTTTGGAGCATTTTCAAAATTAAAAATTTATTTGGGGTATTTTTGAAATAATTTTTTGGGGTATTTTTTTTTAAATTAACCCACCCACTCCACCACCCATGAAATAAATTTTAATTTTAAAAATATCTCAAAAAATTATGCCAAATAAATTTTTAATTTTAAAAATCCCCCAAAATACCTAAAATTAATTTCTAATTTTAAGATGCCCCAAAAAAATCCCAAATAAATTTTTAATTTTAAAAATGCCCCAAAAAATTGACTCAAATAAATTTTTACTTTTAAAAATACCACAAAAAATTATCCCAAAAACACCCTCAAAAAGTTTTTGAAAGACAGTTACAATAGTTTTTCACATCCCAAGTACTACAGTTTTTGAAAAACAACCCCAAAATCAACTAATCCAAACGGACCCGCAAATTTCTATTTTCATCATTATATACACCATTCGAATTGGTATTTATGCACACATCTATGTTCAAATATGCACAAATACGTGCAAGTAAATACATGAGTGCTTGTATGTGCACGTAAGAGTAAATTAATATTTTGCTTATTATTTACAACTTTTTGGGTTCTAGGGAAGAGTAGGTAGTCCTTTACATAGCCTGAGTGTAGTAACCCCAAACATATCCAAACTAATTCTACTGCGCAGCTCTTGTGGAGGCCCCTCAAATATACGAAACCTCGGTTGGAGGCTGAGACTTGTCTTTGCTAAGAAATCTGCACATTGGTGAATCTGCTTTCTAATCTGCTTATTATTTACAATTTACGAGTAGTAATTCATGATCTATATAAGAAGTTCCTAAAAGTTACACCCTTGTCATGAATTACAAGTCTTCGAATTCCTATTTCACAAATTTTCCCCATCTCTTTCTAGGAAATAAACCATCTTTGTCACCAAAACCCATACCTCTTTTCACAACCCCAAAATAATAGACCATTCCTGGTACCGTACCCTCCTCCTCCTCCCCTTCCTCCTCCACCACCATCAGTGCTTATCTGTTTAATTTTCAACTTGGACCAGATGTCACAGGGCCAACTAGGTGGACTAGGTCTTTTGGATACCGTACAATTAGAGGGGGCAAAAAAACTCAGCTTATTACTGTATCAGCTTCTATAGAAAGGAAAGAAAAGAGGAATTTTCTGTAGATGCAAAAAATCAGCAGCTATACATCTTTCTAAACATGTTTGGGGCAGAATGCATTATTAGAGTATGCCAGAACTCATTCCAAAAATATGTTTGGAAATTGTTTCAAAAATATGGTTCCATACTTCGATTTGGGAATTAGTTCTGACAAACTCCAGAAGGAACATTTCATCAAGCCAACATGCATTGGAAGTACACAAGCACTTCATCATATCGCGTTGTGATTCCAAAAACGTCGATTACGCTCTTCTATTGCTAATTTGCAGACAAATAACTGGACTAACCTTAACAGGACACATGAGAATAAGCTATACAATCTTGCAACAAATGAGCCAAGAGACTTTATACTCTTCTCTACCCTGAAAAAATTAAAGCAATTCCATTAAAGAAGTCCAAAATTGGAACTACCAAATAATTCGTGGGTTCAGGGTCTTCTGGTTTGGGAGGATTGTACGGTCAATGATGACAATCTGATAGTATCAGGGTTCTTCAGCTGCTCAAGTTGTTTCTTACCCAGGCGAAGCAAGTATTCAACGTACTGGAAATTCTTGCGATCGATTTGCTTGGCATTGCGACGGAATTCAGATGACACAAATGACTCAATCTTGTGTCTCTCTTCTGGAGATTTGGAGCGTGCTGCTCGCAGGAATCCTCTATACAGAGCAAGCACTTGCTTCTGCATTCCAGAGAGCCTTGGCCCACTAGAGTGTCCCATTATATTGCCTTCTTGGATCTTCTCAGTCTATGTACTGGATAATAAGCTTGGAAACAATGAATAGTATTTTGTATACCTCTATAGTGCTTTGTTGCAGCCTGAAAGAAAAATAACAAAAAGATTGAGTTACTTATATGCATGCCTACTAATGAAAGCGGAAGCATAATGCAGGATAAATGAACAAAGAACAAATTATGCATGGCGCAAAAGAAAGGAAAATTTAATTGCCAATTCATGGACATATATATATTATCAAAAGCTGAAAATATTTTCTCAAGATATCTACCAGAACCAACACTTGCACACTTCTTTTTCTTAATAAAATAGTTGATCTGTTTTAGATAATGGCATAAAAGCATACAGAATGCTGAAGAAAAGCAGATACGAAAAATGTGTTAAAAACGGATAATTTCAGTAGCCTCGAGGGAGGTTTCTGACAATTGCAGACAGTTGCCCCTCTAATTTCAATAATTACACTTAATGTGTTAAAAAGGGATAATTTCAGTAACCTCGAGGGAGGTTTCTGACAATTGCAGACAGTACCCCCTCTAATTTCAGTAATTACACTTACACCCCCTATTTTCATGTCTCTGATAACAAAAAAACCCAGCTTGCCTGTGTAAGCAAAAATACTCAATCAATATCCTAAAATGCCCCCTATTAAACATTTTTTTCCCCAAAAAGGTGCTTCCCATATCCAATCACCACCACCATATTCAATCTCCTCCACTACAGCCAACAGCTTTAGAGTTCTCTCTCTCTTCCCTACCACCACCATGTTCAATCATCAAAACAACACAAGTCGAAAATCCTTTGACTGCATGTCCTTATGGCCATATCAAGAACCAAGTCTTCTACCAAGAGATCCACCATCCATTCAATCCTAAAAATGCTCACCCTTCATAAACTCTCACTAACAGAAGATGAAGACCATGACCATCAAATTACTCAAAAAAAAAAGTGTAAATTAAAGCATAAAAATTGCGATGGTTTACCAGACCCAACTAAACAGAAAATTAGACAAATTAAACTTCTGAATGTCATTGTGGAAGGAAAACTGAAGAGAATTCTCCATTTGGTGCTTGTTCTAAGCAAATTACAGTTATCATATGGCAACCATGGCCGCTGCTTGGGCATGAAATCCTCCTCTAATTTCTTAGCAATAGCATAAAAGCACAAGCAAAACGCAAAGGGAACATCAAAATTATAAAAATTATAAAAAAAAAAAAAAGGCACCCAGAAGTTGGTTAATATCATCCTCAAAACAGTCTACATCCATAAACAACATAACAAAGGATGTAGCAATAGGTTCTACATATTATAAGTACTTTAGGGATTAGATAGAGGGAAAAAATGGATGAATGAAGGAGAAAGAAAGAAAAGTGGATGTCGGATGAATTTAGGACTAACTAATGGTGAGAAGAAGATTGGGAGAGATTACTGTTGGGGCAGGACAAGGCAGTGTTCATCTCGGCTTCCCAGGGTTTGGCAACTTAATAATTGCTCTTCCTTCAGCGATGCATGAGAGACCCTTTGATGGAAACTGCAGCAGCCTGTGATTGGCAGAAAGTTGGACTAAGTCTTTGTTGGGCTAAATCTTTACCAAGTTTGATTTCAAAAATTTGTGAACCATGGCCTGAGGGGGAAGGTGAACAATAAGTGAGCACAAGGGGCAGGGTGGCTGATAGGTGGAAGGGAACGAAGAACGGAGAAAGAGAGAAGAGAGAGAGGAGAGGTCAGCAAACTAAGAAGCCTAGAGTCAGAGCTCCTTGGGAAATCTTTTTCCTTTTTGTTCTCCTGTAAGTTTTTTCCCATATAAATGGGGAACTAAATGAAGATTATTTTAGGTTTCAATGTGTTAAGGGAGGTCTATGTAATATCTCAAATTAAAGGGGAACTGTCTGCAATTGTCAGAAATCTCAGGGAGGTTTCTAAAATTATCCCTAAAAAAAGAGTATCTATTCTAATATCTACAACAAATTATCTGATCTACATTCCAAGTTATACTGAATTCCCAATTCTCCCTACTTCTTTTCACATCTTCCCAACTTGAAACAGAGGCCTAAATATCTCCAAAAGTTTATTACCACCTCAGTAGTCCATGCTTCACTTCTGCAAACTCTCTAATTCCAATCTTGCCAAATATGGTACACAGTGGTAGCAAAGCTCAGACAAAGAACAGCCTGTTAAAAGACTTAAGATTATATCATGCACAGTATCATGTAGCTAATTGCTCCACTCAAATCGTCCTCTATATACATGTTCAATTATCTGAGTTTCCTTCCAGATTGTATGTCAGTAAAAGAAACACCAAGAAAGCCCTCTTTTTTCTCTCCTCCTTTTTTTTGTCTAGGAGAAATTAAACAGGCGTATCTGTTTCTGGGGAGGTTAAATGCAAAATGAATTTCTCACTTCTCTAAATTTAAAAGCAGCCAAGATTTTCCATTTCTGAGATCTATAATAGGGCTGCGATTGAGCTGATGCCCTGAATAATGCAGTTTAGCATTATAAGATTCCGCATGCTCAGTTCAAGCTTCAAAACAATTTTCAACCTTGACATCTGAGTTCAAGTTTATATTAAGCCTGCAAAGTCAATTTCAAGGGGAATGTCTAACATAATTGACGTCACAGGTAAGTTCAAGATTATTATCAGAAGAGCTTATCACTATGAAAAAATGAATCCATGTGTGAATCTTTGCAAGCAATCACCTACTAGGCCCCTTTGATCAAAACCAGCAAACTGATCAAAAATTTTCCAGTAGACAAAGGAAATAATTGGATATGCCTCAGCCAGAGATTGATGAGCTACTAATCCAAGGAGGTGGATATGATTACATCTTTTCCTTCCTTAAGTGTCATCCTTTCTGTCCTATAATCCAACAACCAAAGAGGATATTTCTCAGGCCATGTACATCTTGCCCAAACTTAATAGTCTGCACAGTTAGGAAAATGACATTTATATCTGCTTTCTAAATCAAAAACCAAAAACAGCATATTTTGGGTCATTTGAGATCTTTCTACCCTCTAGATCTTCATATAATTCTCTCTCCATTTTTTGTTGCATCCTAAAGGATCTTGTTTTATTCTTCCCATGTTTAGGTCCTATTCCTGTTACCGAATTCAACCAGCCTAGGCTACTATGGAGGTTCAATTTACTTTCTTGAATAAGCTAATAAACACAGATATACAGAGCATCCATAATTCATACTTCTATTATAAGTTTCTACTTGAATACATCCCAATCTGAAAACCTTCGAACCGAGCATCTCTCGATTAGAGGCATTCTAAGATTCATAACAAACTTTAACTGTGAAAATCTAAGTAGAACTAAGCAGATTGAACCGTAACTTTCAAAGTCAAGCAAGGTCAAACGATAGCTGCATATTTCTACCTCCATTAGCTAATCCTGAGCTTGAGCTGCACAACCCGACCAACAAAAAAAGCTGCTCAACAAATTCTAGGGTGCATCTCCTCTTTAAAAAATTTTTAAAAAAAAAAAGGTCCAACAACCAAGAAATACAATGCTCAAACTAGAAAAGGCAACACATTTCCTTGATCTTAATCTCCTAACTACCATTTGTCCAATCAACTGAAACTGTTCTTTGTGTACCTCATACATGTCAAATCTTTTCCAAACCAACATGTGGAGGGACTTGAGGAAAGAACCAATTGTTTTGGTACAGATATCATCAAGACTAGTCTAGGAACTAAACCACCAAGGTAATTGATATCCTATAAAAACGGCAGAGCCCAGGGAAAAAATAGCTCAACTATAAGCTATTCACTCTAACCAACCAGAGTCAAGATGCATATGACAAAAAAGCCCTATTATTAATTTGTCAACAATTATTAAACATTTTATAATAACAATAATAAGAGTAAAATAAAATAAAAGAGAAACTTACGGTGTTCGGCGTCAGCGTTATATTTTGGGGTATTTAGTGGAGAAAAAATAATCAGGGCAGAAAGAGAAAGGAGGGAAGGTATGGCGGAATCGGAGAAAAGGAATTCTTGGAAGCGAAAAGTGCATTTGGACTTATCCAGCCGGATGCTAGGAAATATACTGGGAGAAGGTGGCGATGGCGGCTCGGCGGTGGCGGCTGCGGTGGCGGCGAAGGAGGGGAAGTTTTTACTGTTTAATAGTACTAATACATAATACTGCAACTCTACGAGGGCGAAAACTCGATTACGTTTCTTTTTCTTTTCTTTTTCATTTTCCTTTCGTTTTTTCCATTTTTGGTGCAAAGATGAGTAAATCGCCGGCCGGTCCTTAAACTGTCACTTTTATACGTTTTTAACCCCTCATCTATTTTTCTGTACGGATTAAGCACCTCAAAACAAAAGCTGTTTCATCTCATAGAGGACAGAGCAAGGATGGCTTTGTCCCGTCACACAAAGCAAAGCATAAAATGACGAGATAAAGGATTAGAGACCAGTTTCTAGTCTTGTGGGTGCACTTTGTAACGGGAAAAATAAGAGCAAAGAGCTATCTAAGAAAATGAGGAAAAGAAGACAAGGAAGCGATGCCAAGATCAAATCCTGATTTACAATTTGTTTTTATAGTGTGAGTACAGTGATGAAAACTTCTTGGGCTAATTTGAACTTAGGTAGAAGATGTGTCAAATAGGTCGAAATACACATCTCTTCGCTTATTTTCCAATCCATTGTCATCTAGTTTGCTGTCTCCCACACTGCAATACTTGACCCAAGTTTCAACTTCCAAGGATGTTGTTCTCTTTTTGAATATCTGAGGGATTTTCTTTTTCAGAACAGAAGTTTTCTTGTAACCGCTTTTCATTCTTGTGTAAAATGTTGAAGAATGAGCAGACGGAAGACATTCTTTGACTTTTGTCCGCCCCTTGGTTTACTATTTGTGTGAAGGGACGAAATTGTCCCTTACTCTATCAGATGAAACGGCTTTTTTTGACAGAAGGACCACATTCATGCACATCCATTAAATGAGGGGCTCAATACATACAAAAAATAGATGAAGGGCAAAAAACGTACAAAAGTAATAGCTTAAGAGCCGGCTGGTCAATTTACTCATGCTAAGATTGTAGTTCACAAGCATTAGAATTAAAACCAGCCCATTACAAGTTTACAACTAACCCACCAAACTTTAGCCCAAGTTTGAGCATATACAGTGAGATTTTCATACTATGGTTATTGTAACTAGTGTTAACCACACACTTGCTATTAAAAAAAAAAGCTCAATATACATGTAATTTAAAAATAATTAAAGTGAATTAATTTTATACAATATTTTTGTTTTTTATATAAATCAAATTAATATAGATTTTTTTTATTAAAGAACTTTGGTTCATAATTTTATAATAATTTGGTAGTTATCTTAATCTAAAGGTAAAATGTGACTTGATAAAATATGACATTATAAACGATCACAGTAAAAGAAATGGGTAGAATACATTGTTGAGAGATCTAGACATCTCCGGCATTAAGACAGATTATTAGTTATAAGGGTAAAATATGACTAGTTCATGAGAGTAAAAATTAATTTTCTTTTTATAATGGTGATGTTGGAAGTTCAAAAAATGAGCAAAATTATTTACATCAATTGCCACTCCTCTAGGTTTTGATATAAATTTTATGTTTATTTACACTAACTCAATATATGAATACAATTATTTCAGTGAGGATACACTAACTTCTCCAATGAATACATCAATATTCCAATTGTACTTGATCTCAATTGCACTTGCCCTGAATCTCTCCCCATCTTAACTTTTGATTCAGCAATATTAAAAGGGATCAATTTCAGAAACCTCCTCCGAGATTTCTAACTATTTCACTTAACTCCCTTATAGTTTTAAAATTATACTTACCTTCATTAATTTGACACTTTTGATAACCAAACCTAAAAATAGCGTCATAAATTTAATGAATACCCTAAAATAACCTTATCTTATAAAGTTTAATTTATTCTCATAAACAATTGTAAAATAATTTGGCACAATTGCAGAGGAATAAGTGCCACATTTTTCATGACAATATTTGATGTTTTAAGCAACTATAACAATAAATTTATCATTATAATAGGCTACTTTTTATTGTGCTTTATTGGAGATATAGATTTATTAAAATAGAGAAAAAAAAAGTGTCATCTCGATTTTTCTAAAGTTTGTGGACTATACGAGTGGTTACTATAGTTTAACAGTGATTTTGACCCATTTGCCCTTAGGTGGTTTGATTTATTCTTGATTTTGATGCCTCAAAAATATATCTAGATATATATAGAGCAACAAAAAAGTTGGATAACATTAAAAGTTATCAAAAAATATTATTAGTTTGACTTTTGATCAGCATAAAGATTAGGGAAAACATTGACAATTCCTTAGTTTTTCCTAATGAAACATTAGAGAAAGGAATAAGAAGGAAAAAAGAAAAAGAAAATCATAAAACCTATCCTCTGTATATGCATAGAAAACAAGGGAGTTTTATTAAAATATTAAGGCTATTATTATTACTTTGAATGGGCAATGGAGGCAGGTGTAATTTTAAAATATTAGGGATGTTAAGTGAAATTTTTGGAAACCTTAGGAGAGGTTTCTAAAATTATCCCATTTTAAAGTTAACCAATTACAGTATTGCCACAAGTCTGATATGGTAGAACTCATGAACATCGATATGTAATTAGACATTAACCAATTACAGTCTTGCCACAAGTCTGATATGGTAGAACTCATGAACACCAATATATAATTAGTTATGGGGATAATTTCAAAACCTTCCTTGATATTTCTAACAGTTTCACTGCTTTCCTCCAAGGTTTTAAAAATTTCATGTATCTCCCCTATGAATCATTTAGATCTCAATGATTGCATCAGTAGTAGTCAAAGGACTCTCTTACCTTATACTTCAGGATAGTTTACACATATATGTGAAGTTAAACGGCTGCTAACTACATTAACTATAATTTGGATTGTAAAAAGTTAATTAGTTTTCTATCTAAAAATAGACCCAATACTAGATGTATTTTTTTAATTTTTATACACTTTACAAATAAAAGAAGTCAAATTTAATACACTTAATAAATTTGCTACCCAAAAATATTTATTTTTATATACTTGACAAATAAAAAATCGAGGTAATGCACTTGATAAATTAAAGGATGTAGACATGAGAAACAATTAAGATGTTTACAAACTAAATTAACTATAGATTGAAATATAAAATGAAAATCTAATTTTGCATCTAAAATGGGAACCAATACTAGACATCTTTTTTCTAATTTATGTGCATGACAAAAGAATCAAACATAAAGAGATTTCAGTTGGGCTAATTTTTCTTATAATTATGGTGATGATACAGAATCTTAATGTATGAAAAAAAATTTTGCTTTGTTTAATTTTGAAAGTTGTTTTATTTTTTTTTTAGGGTTATGGATGATAGAAATTTTTTATTGACAATATGTAGTAATGACCCCATAAGTGAATTAACAAGTTAGATCAGATATTTAATCTAACGAGTATAATAGTTAAGGGCATCTTTGGCATAAATAAATCTTCTCACATTTGAACTTATTTTTTTATTGTTCATTTTTTTGAATTGGACTAAATTGAAACAAGAAAATTGGTTTCAAGAAATGTAAGTGAAAATTTTAATATCTTAGAGGAGGGTAGTGCAATTATCAGAAACTTCGGGGAAGGTTTCTGAGATTATCCCATAGTTATAATTATAACTAGGGACCAACGATGGAAAGAGTACTAACGCATAAGAAGAACGTACTCAAATAAGTGGGCAAATCGTGAGAGAAATTTCCAAAAATGTGATGGTTTTTAAATTTTTTCTGCAAATAGAGTGATTTGCTAAATTTCCAACATATTCCCCTTCTAAGCATGGAGAATTGGGATTCAATTAACAGAAATGGAGAAAAATAAAATGAAACAAAAAACTTAATAAAAACCTCTAAATTATTTTGACGAATTTAGAAAGGAAAATATGTAAACAAAATTTATCTAAATTTCAGCAGAGTATCCCCTACAAAATGACTAAAACTCCCTACCAGCAAACACAATTTTTTCCAACTCAAACATGGTTAACATAAACTCCATAATTTTCAACTCTCCTGCCTGCTGAAAACTTTTTCCAACTCTCAATGCTTAACATAAACTCAATTTTAAACATTTTCTCCCTTCCTGCTGAACATTTTTTTTAAATAACAAATCAAATGATTTGAATATAAACTACGATGATTAGCCAACTGATCTGGTGATGTAAAACAATAACATCCAAGAAAACAAGATACATTTCATAGGATAATGACAGGCTAAACTTAGAATCCGTACTGCAAAAGCAAATTCAGATATATTGGCCTTGACATCTACTTTGCTCTTACAATAGAGTCTATACCCAACCAAAAATTTCAAAAAAAAAAAAATCAAAAAGCAGATCTCCATTGTTCTCTATAACTTAAATGGCAGGGGTTATGCAAACTATTAATTGTAAATTCAATCTTGGCCCCTTTTCTCTCCAATGCCAGCATGACTATAAAGCCATGAACATGCTAATATATATATATTGACATTAATGTATTAAACCCCTTGTTGATGCTTTTATTATCAAAGCTCAGGATTGACGATTATTAATTCCTAAAAAAGCTGGCCACAAATACCTCTTGGTTGCTACTTTTCCGTGAGCAACTAATTCAGAAAGTGATATAATTCTTAATGCCAAGGGAAGTAAAAAGCAATGTACCACGTAATCATGATCCTCACAAAACAGGATAACCCTCAAGCGAGATGATCCTGTAAACCACACAGTCCAGTATCAGCATACGATGGCGCTTAATAGAAGTCCAAGCGAAGAAAGCATTCTTGAAAAGAAATACTAGCCAACTAGTTTACTTTTCCGTGGTGCTCTTCATCCAAAAAAAAAAAGTGAATCCGATTCCCTGCAAATTGGGCATCATTAGATACTATAAGGTGTCCAACTCAAGATCTAATCTCAGCTCATGTCACTCATCTGGACTGGGATTATGCTATTCCAGGGATATGTCAAATCGAATTTTTCGTCACAACCGAAAGTAAAAATAATTCAGTGCCCTTCATTCTCCCTTGGCCCCTGTCTGAATCCCATCCGCCTTTCCTCTTTATGCTTCTCACGTTCATCAATAAATACAAGCAAGAGGACAGAAAGCAGTGCATTTTCTGATATAAACTGAGAAACTATTATTTCCTTTTATTTTGCCCTCCCTAGACCTCTTTTTGCTCCTAGTGGTTAATATCAGAACCAATCCAAAAAGCTTGCACTCACTTGGCTCGAATTTTTTATCAACTTTGACGGCTCAAGGATGGACTAATGCCAATTATTACTTTAGCACTACAGTGCATTCTAATAACCTATCCCACCTTTAGTATTAACTGATTCAGATTAGCTAAAGGTGTAAAGGTTCATCAGTATACTTTCCACAAGCAGTAATAAAACAGGGACTTATTTTGCTCATCCAATCAATGATTTTAGCCATTGGCATGTCAATGTTTCAGATGCCTATCACTTTCATTGGACTAGGTTTGAATGCCTCGTCACTTGATAAAAGGAAAAATAAACTGGGGGATTGTACTTTTCAAGTTACACTAGAGAATATAACAATTGCATACAGCTTTTAGCCTAAAATGGATCTTAATACGTAGTTGTAGCAACAATAATGACTTACATTGCTTTGAACATACTTAGAACTTGATCCTAAGATTTTCTCCCCATAAGCTCCCAATCCTCCTCTGATAAAAAGAGATCCTGCACCATAGAAAGCATTCCCAATTGCAGGATATTTTTCAAAAATCGCTGGATGCTAATCGAGAGCACCAAATTCATCACAAATTTTTTTTTTCAAGACAAAGACAATACAAGAAAATCATTGGTTGCTAAATGAGAGCAAGAAAGCAAGCACAAAACCTACCTCAGAGACAGGTTGATGTATGTGTTGGAATGTATGTTCTAAAACAATTATATTGTTTAAATACATTCCTAATTAAGTTTTGTATTTTATGAACTTCCAATTTTACCTGTTAGATATTTGATATAACTGATAAAGTCCTTAGAATATTTATTAATGTGATGATAGTCACAAGAGTTGTTGACTATGAGATATCAATCACATTTATAATAAATATTCTTAAATTTCCCTAGTCATAGTATTAATGAGACAGCACATCATTAATACGGACAGACTAGTACACAGTTAGCCCCTATTTAGTGTAAGTAGTGGTTGTTCTCATCAACCATGGTATAGGGATACCTAGACTAATGTGTAGATGAATTGTAGTGTACTAATTCATTGGAGTGATCCACACAGAGATCCCATTAGGATATCTAGTGCCAATGGTTGAATCTCTTATGAAAAATTGTGTAAGTGATCCTAGACTTGAGATCACCATAGTATCTTGAGTGTGAATCACTACCTTTTGATTCTGTTTCTCGTTACTCACCAGGAGTGACTTAAAGAATAGAAATTGGGGGTAGTGTGAAGCATGGAAAGATAGTGAGTGATCAAGAGAGAATTCACCACTCTGATAGTGGGAGCTGATATCCAGTAAGGCCACTAGTTGGAATGTAACCTTAGTAGTCGACTACATTAGATTAATTGAAGAGTGCCTTCAAGTTAACCTAATCTAAGGTTAATTCCGAGAACTAGAAAATTAATTAGTCATTAGGGAATTGGCACTTGTTCCTTATTTCCTGACTAATAGGATATCAATGGTGAAAGGATAATAATTACACTGTAATTTTCCATGGAAAGGTTAGGTCGGAATTCCCCTTGACCAATTCCGAATACCTGGGTGGTTGTGATGTGTTACTAGACACCGCTCACAATTTATAATTATAAATAATTAATTATTGTAATTAATGATAAAATAAAGGTGTTTATTTTATCTAATTCTTTTGAGAATTATAATTCATAATTATTACCAGTATATTTGGAGTCTATTGGATCACACGCTTAGAGATTGGATTCTGGATTAAATTGTGTGTCCAAGTAGGGACTTGGAAATAAATAATTCTGGGGTTTAATTATAAAGATAAATAAATCATGGGGTCATCTGACAGATAAGATAAAATGGTTATCTCTTATCTGTCAGATAACAAAAGGGATAAGAGAATCATCAGATGTTATGGTGGTTTGATTTTGAATCAAACCACCTGACTCTATCCTCCTCCCTTCTCTCTTATCTCTCTCTCCTATTAATATCATCAGGTGAGTTAGTTGATTACTTCTGATAGTCAGAATACAGAGAGAGAAAAGTTCTCCAGAGAAAACTTACGTAGAGAGAAACCTCAGATAGTCTGAGAGTTTGAGTGAGAAAGAAAAGGCTAGCACCTATTCTTCACACACACACACACAGAGATCGTTGAGACAATCAGGTGAAATTCAAAAGCACTCTTGCGTGGATTACAGTAGAGGTAGAACATCTGAGCTGCTTAGGGGATTCTCTGCCTGCTCCAACGAGTCAGTAGAGCCATATGCGGATTAAGGTAATCCTCTAGAAACCCCTTTGTAATTCATACGTAGAACCTAGGGTGATTCCTGGTGGGAATTAGGGGCTAAAGTTTTAAATTTCTGCTGTGCCGGATGCCCCAATTCCTAACAGTATGAAGCAGCAACGACAGTGCCGTCGCAGACGTTTCGAGGCTTTTCGGCTACTCCTTCCAATGCAGCTCACTTGTTGCAGAAATAAATTACAAAAAAAAAAAAAAAATTCAGCTTCTTTTTCACTTCGGGAAAGCAAGAAATCAAGCACAAAACCTACCTTAGCTGAGGAGCTGATGTATGGAGCAGCAATGCCGGTGCCGTCACCGACGTTTCGAGACTTTCCGGGGACTCCTTTGAATGCCACACACTTGTTGTAGAAATATATTACAAAAACAAAATTTCAGCTTCTTTTTCACTTCTGGAGAGCAAGAAAGCAAGCACAAAACCTACCTCAGCAATGGGTTGATGTATAAAGCAGCAACGCCGATGTCGTCGCCGACGTTTTGAAGTTTTCCGGTGACTCCTTCCCAAGCTCTTAAGGTGCGTGGAAACGTTGGGCAGATGTGGATTTTCCCTTGGTTGAAAGCACGAATTGATGGCTACGGATGTATCTCACAGTTTTGATTCAATGTTTTCACTCGATTTGGGGTTGATTTTTGTTTTTCCCAATTTTCGCCTGATTTGTAATTTACTACCATCTCTACTGAGGAGCTGCTAGGGGTTTTGTTCGGATAAACCTCGCATTTAACGAATGCGAGGTCTACATGGATACCTATTTTATTTTTCTTTTTTTTTTCGCCTGACCAAACACACATCGCATTTGGGAAATGCGAGCCTGCCTAAAATCGCATTTCCTAAATGCGAACATCCTAATTTTAGAGTCCCTTCCCCAAACAACTCCTCTCGTAGAATTTCTTTTTTTTTTTTCATAACATTTTTGGAAATTTCTCTAATCAGACCATACTTGCAATTAGTTCAATTACAGTTCAGGACCTCTACTTTTTTAGTGTCAAATTTTATTGTATGATCAATAGACCAAAGTTTTATTATCTTTCATTTAGTAATTATTCTTAAAATTACTAAAATTGGAAAAAAAATTAAAAGGACCAAAATGCCCTTGTATTAGTTTCCTCTCTCAGTTAAACAGTTATTAATGACTTTATCAAAATAGGTGTGATGGACCAAGTTATAAGACTTTGCTCACTTAAAAAAAAAAAAAAGGCACTTTTAAAATTTTTCCCTATCCTCCTATACTAGTGACCTGTTTGACATTTATTGTTACTTGCAAGGACTAAATTGATATACTACAATTTTTTTTTAATTAAAGTTTGAGATACCAAAATTGGGACTTTAGGATTAATTGACACTTTTTCAATTTGAGAGACCAGATTCAGATTTCGAAGGAGCAAGATGGAACTAATCCTCAGTTTTATTTAAGATCCTTACAAAGTACAAACGTCCATTTGGTCCTTGAACTGCAAATATATGATACAAGAATTTTATCATACTGACACCTCAAACTTTCGCTTCCGGATGCACTTGTATATCCATCTCTTTCTCATTCCCCGGCTCATAGTACTCAAATCTCTTGTAAATAAAGCCCTTTGTCACAAAAAGATATACGCAAAAATTCACAGCACTTAACCCTGCCAATATCCAATAAAAGCAGTGAAGATTTGCTCGATTTAGATTGTCAACAAGCCACTTCTTCCCGCGCGACGCGCTGATCCCTTGAACTGCAGTAATCGCCAAACTGCTCATGAAGTTTCCAACTCCAATTGAGCTAACGTATGCAGCCGCACCCATGCTTCTCATTTCCTCAGGCATTTGATCATAGAACAACTCCTGCATTCCAACAATGGTGAACATATCACAGACCCCAAACAACACATATTGTGGAATCAACCACCAAATTTTCATGGGGACTGTCGATTTCGGCGAGTCAACGAGCCCATTCTCTCTTGCAGTTTCTACTCTTTTAGCCTCCACCAGTCCAGCAACTACCATTGCTATCGAAGATAAGAATAATCCGGTGCCAATTCGCTGCAGCATTGTTATGCCAGAGGCCTGACCTGTGAATTTTCTTGCTACTGGAATCAGTACTCGTTCATAAGTAGGAACACATATGAGGATTGTGAAGCCTGTAACCACTTGAAATGAAGCAGGAGGCATGTGAAATTTTGAGAATGAATGGATCATGGTGCTGCCTTGTTTTGTGAAATATGTACCAAGTTGTGCTATGACCATTGTGAAGATGGAGCAATGAGCCCATATGGGAATCAGGCGGAGTAGGAGTTTAACTTCCTCTACTTGATTGATGGTGCATAACCTCCATGGGTTTCTCTTCTCACTTGATGCATCTGTGGAATCAATAATTGCTGCTTTGTCCAGAAATCTATAGATGTAATTGGCAGGAGACTTGGAAATATTAGAAGGGGTTTTCTCTTTTATGCAATAAACACATCGAAAAAGGGTGGGATCATCATTCATCCCCATGAATTGCTTGCAACATTTTAGAATAAAAAAAATTTAAATTTTTAAACACAAAATAAAATCAAATGCATTTTTATTTGTGCCCACAATAGAATGACTCATATCAGAATAGTAAGAGTAGAAGGTGGAAAGATCAAAAGAAAATTATATCCCAGGCCTCTTATCATTTCCCGCTCATCCACGTTGAAAGGGAATAAGGGTTTTTATCCTAGTATTGAAAAAGAAAAATGTGTTGAGAATCTTGTATTTGAAAAAATGATGCTAAACGCTAAATGCAACAAAGATCTAGTGAAAGGTCCTACATTAGAATATAATGGAATAATCGACTTTAGTGTAAACAAATCAAGTGGCAGAAGTATATATATATATTTGTGTGGGGCGTGAGTGGGCACACGCTTATACACATATATGGATAGAGAAAAGACTATGAACATTTTATCTTTTAAGCATTTTTCAAGTTTCACGGAATAATATTCTATTGACTTTTCAAATTTGTAGTATTTAGTTTTGTTCTCCCAATTTATCTGTATCTCTGTATGAACGATATAATTTATGTTATCACGACAGATTCAATGAACGATATTGAAAACAGATTTGACACGTCTTATATCTTGTACCAAATGCCTCAATTTATGAATTAGCAGATCACAAATGAATGGTTAAAATTGAATTAGAGTACAAGACTCCAAGCAATTTGACATGACTTTTCTTTTTTTCCGGCTTTCAAAAACATTCCCTATGTTGAGATTATAGTCATGTCTTGTTGTCTAATGGAACTTTCATGTCAAACTTTACTTGGCATGGTGCATGTATCTTGTGCCTAAGCAACTGGTTACGTAATTCCCTTGCTTGGCATGGTTTTTTAGTTGCCCACTTTGTTTTGGGGAATACTGTTGTTGACTTTTGTATTGCTAATGCAATTTTCTTTAATCACGCTTTAATCCACTTTCTATCATGTTATGATTATCTCCATTAAGTAATATTACTACGTATTACTTACAAATAGAGCACTGACCGACAAATCTTTAGTAAGAGTGCAAAAATGAGTCTTTTTTAAACTCAAAAATGATACGTTTACTAAGAGTAGTGTTGCAGCTATAATAGGCAGATAACATATTTGGACAGAAAATAAAATTTATTTTGGTGTCTGCAATAATATTTTTCAACTAATTAAACAAAATTAATTTCAAATTTAAATAGTCAAAATAGCTTCTTCTTTTTTTTTTTCTTAGTTAGCAAGCGAGGAATAGAAATTCCTGAACTCTTAACTTTCATCACTGAAAATTAAGAATAATAAATTAAAGTCTAAGATCTAGTTTTTCTTTTCTTTTTTTTTCCGGCTTTCTTGAATTGAGATGTGCCAACATAGGCTATAAATGCTGCAGATTTTTATCATGACCAAATTGGCCATTGCCACCGATGGTTATTGCCTCACATTACTTGTTTATTTCAATGACTCTAATAATTACTATAAAATCAAGGCCACCCAGGTTCGTATATTACTTTTTTTACCTATTAAACTTCTTTTTTCAATCACCTATCCTAGTAGGTTTATTTTATCCATTCATTTTGCAGTGAAACCATTCTGTGCATATATTTTGACAAGCTTTTCTCTAAACCTAGTAAACCAAAAAAAATGCTTCGTACATATGATGACATGATGTGATGTGATTGCCACTATAGGAACCAATAAGAGAATGCAAGGGACATACCGACACCGGGGTGTGCGGGTTAATGCACGAACCCTGATTCCACTGTCATATCCATTATTCCGAGATCTAATCTTATTTTCGTTGTTGCGAAAAAACCCATCCCTATGGTCGTCACCATCATCATCAACCCTCTGATCACACAAACGTCGCTTCCTAGCAGCTGCTACAAACACTTGTGCCACCCTCGTAAATGGGCTCCCAATTGGAGCTTGCTGGCGATATTTACCAGTCCAACTTCCAATGGAAAAAATGGCAAGTGCTATGGCCAGAGCCCCTGCTAGCATTCCATACCCAATCCCCCATCCAACATAATCCTGCACATAGATCACAACAAGAATCGCAGCAGAGGCACCACACACAATCCCCACATACCACCAATTGAAAAAGGAGCTTTTTGCTGCCTTCTCTTCAGCTACTTCATCGTCGAATTGGTCTGCTGCGAATGTTTGTATGCATGGCTTGTGCCCGCCTTCCCCCACACTTACTATGTAAAGTGATGTCAAGAAAATTGCTTCGCGGACTCTTGATGGAACTGCTGAAACTGTGATGGTTAATGCGACTAAACCCTGTATATTTTGATCAGAAAGAATCAGAATCCATGTGTCTCCTCAACTTTTCTTTCTTTTCTCTTCTTCTTTTTTTTTTTTTTTTTGTGGTGCAATATGTAGATAATAAAAAGTGCTGCCCCCAAAAATCCAAGTTTGACTAGCATATATAATTTGGATTTGAGTTCACAGTTAGATAAAGAGCCTGAACAAAATCCTTGGATTAAATCTCAAGAACTATCAATCTTATAAATGCAGTCCAACCTGACCACTCTATCTAAGGGAAAATTCCATCCTAAGCAGTCCTTGCAAAATGACCACTCTATTACGATCATAGACTCAGACAACCTCATTTGTCAAATACACATGTTTTGAATTTTTTTTCCTTTCTACAAGATACAAATATAATTAATGTAACTGGTACACAATTGTTTAAAAGTCCACCTAAAGTATTGTCCTTTTCTTGAAAATATTTTTTAGTGTTTCTTACTTTCTACACTAGAATAAGTCGTGAGGATCGCATAAGGTAGAATCATCCCTGTCAGGAGTTATTCTAGCGCTAGGAAACAAACATTAGACCGGTCTTGTCAACCAGCCCAACGCCTGCAGAAATATGCATCGAGGGAGACTGGAACACTTAGTCATGGGAAGTTATTAATTGTGTGACGTTCAACTTACGATATGCCCCAAAAAAGGGGGAAAAACTTACGATAAGATAAACGATGGACGACACGTAAATAGTCTTGCACCGACCCATGTATGAATCAGCAACAAGGCCACCTAACAATGGGAAGATCGAAGATACACCAATCCAGATGTTCACATTCTTGGCAGCCACTGCCGTGGGCTGGTGTAGAACATCTGTGAGGTAGTTGATAAGATTTCCAGCGACCCCATAGTAGGAGAATCTCTCAGCCACCTCCAGACCTGCAATAATTTGAACAGGAAACTAACTTTTTAGGAGCAATACACCAAGAGAAGAAGAAGCAAAGAAATCAGCAGAAGAAATTTAAAGGAGATCGTTAGACGGTTTTGGAGGGTTACTAACAGATCATGAAAATAGCAGCTTTCCAACCACCCTTGGAAGATTTTGGTTGGGAGGACATGTTCACTACTTCAAAACGTTACTAGGGGTTTTTTTGCCTTAGAAAACGAGAGGAATCTGAAGTTCACTAGCTCGGAGTGCACTTTTGGAGTATCTAGGACAGCAGCATTTATACACGTGAGTTTAACGAAAAAAATATTTATTGTGCATCACCTGCAAGATGTTATGGTCAGCTATCTTGTCAAAAAACTGTTCTTTTCAATAACATAAATTGTAGCATTCCCTCCCGGAAATTTTTGGTAATCAGTGGCAATTAGAAAAACTATAAACAACAAAAAATAAAGCCTGGATCGATGGCACTTTCCTTCGGGATTAACAAAGTCAAAACAGAATTTTCCTAGAGCAATATGAAGAAATTCTCCCTAAAACGATTTTCAAAGAATTTCATTTTGATTTGAAGAAAAGAAGAATGAAAAGTAAATTAGCCGATGTATGATGCCTTATGTTTATAATAATGAGACACCCTCTTTCATCTTTCACAAACTTTCCTAGTGTTGGACTCATGTCACCATTCTACTACGTCAATAAATATATACATCCAAAAGTGCCACCTAAATCTATGGTGAAATATCAATGGTTCTTATTGTTTTATATCAAGAAAGAGTGTTTCTTTTTATTTATTTTGGTGCATCTAAGGATTTAATTTAATGGTCCATTAACTAAGTAGAAAACGTGGCAAAGCAGCACATTCACTATCACAGTCCAGCCACTTTCTAATTTTAGCTGGTGATCCACAAGCCTAAGTGGTTCACAGATTGTTCTTTTAAAAGTGAGTGTTTGAATAACGCTTTCCTTTCTTTCTCCTCAACGTAGTTGTTGATGAATGCCACCTTTATTCACAAGTTATCAGTGATTTGAATTGTTTTCTCCTTCAGTAAATGCTTATCCAATTTATCTCACCGCCATAGAGATTCTCACAATCTCTAGCCAGTTAACACTTACAAGACAAGCCTTTTTTTTCTTTTTTTTTGGTAAGAGGAAAGGAGGAGACCCAATTAGGTCATATGAGATCAGAGAGGACTAAAATACCACGAATCCAGAGGAGACTGAATCACTTCTAAACCATATGGCTCTAAACCAGATGGGTGTCTTACGACACTAGTTGGATTCAAGAAATAAATTTTACATTTAAAACATCCGCTGAATTTAAGAAATAAATGGTACATTTAAAACACCTCAAATGCAGAAAGAGAGATTCGATCTCCCAACGTACACCTAGGGGATGCAATCTATATAGGAGAACCTAAAATTCGTCACGGTGTGGTGTAACTTAAGGCAAAGAAGTTTTCAATCACCAAATTGTGAGTCACACGTATGTATTCTTCAACTTACAAGTTCGTTCCGCCCCAAAAAAGAGTAAAAAAGAAAAGTTTCATCCCCCTAACATCAGTTCCTCATTAAAAAAAAAAAAAAAAGTCAGTTCCTCATTTTTGACACGAGTCAAATTCTTTCTTTGGATTAATTTATTTTACTCATTGTGACAATTTCGTTTTTCAGAGAACCACGAATTTGGCTCTGGTTGCACCTTATTCAGAAGGCGTATTTGCTTCTCTCTTCAATCCCTATCTCCAATAAGGCGTCAACTATTGATTGTACAATTAACTGCGCCTTCATATGTCCAGTCCAAGTAAGAGGCGTATTCTCATTGTTGTTCGGCTACACCAGTTCACTACCTTTTACTGCAAAGGCAAGATATCAAGAAAATGAAAACACTTTCATGCATTTACGGTCATGAAAGGCGCGATGGATCAATCATATAGATGCACGCCTTAAATGGCAAACCCGTGAAGGTGTGAGGAATTATAAGCTATATTTGGCTCTAATGGCTGTTGAATTGTATTTTCTATTCGTGTCCATTTTCGGAAAGCTACCCTTCAACTATTGAGTTCTTTTTTGACAATATTTTTCCCAGATTTCTCCAATTTTTCCGATTTGCTGGAGGCCTTAAGCACAAGATGATGATGAAGCAGTAGCATATTTTTCAAATTTCAGCTTCTAGTGAAATATTAAAAAGAAAATTCACTATTCGTTCAAAGTTACCAGATCTATTCTAACTTTGATTCAGACCCCCTATCCAATATCCTGCCCAAATTTTGCTATCCAAGTGGATACGACAACGTTTCATCTTCAATAATTTAGTGACTTGGCTTTCGAAGTCCACTAGCACAAATTTTGGATGTAAAGGTCACCAAATAAAAATGATTTTGGATTTTTGAATTGTTTGATCAAACTTATATTCATTTTTCTAACAAACAAAAGAATTTGGATTAATAAGAAATTGGAGTTTATTGATTTCAAATCCACTGTACAGTGTACATTATTAAATCTCTCCTTAGATTCAAGTCCAACACGAAGATGGACCATTAATTAATACATTCAATTGTGCCATAATCTCTGGTTTCTGACTCACTTGGTGGCTTGCCAAGACTTGGGGTCTGCTAGTCCTGCTGTCACCACTAGTGTGCTAAGTTAGGGCAGATCTGATGGTCTGATTTGTAATCCTGCTCAGGTGAATTATTTATATACTTTTTTTCTTTTAGTGCTTTGAAGGGAGATTTCGAGCCTAACAGGAGGAAATAGGAATGGAGAGAGCTTAGAATGTGCAGAAATGGCCTCATAATATTTCTAGATTAATAGTTTTGAGAATTGCTGGAGTACTCTAACAAAAATATTTAAGATTTAACACAAAATTGATTGCATAAGTTACCAGTTCAATTGGGAGGAAAATGCAAGGGTTTTGGAATAATTATCAATGGAATGTTTTCTGGGAATTGAAATATTATAATCTATGTCCTATGATTCTAAATTGAATTTGTCAATAACCGATTATGTTTACAGCATATATTATTAAAGTTGTAGGTTATGATTCTGATGACTCTTCACCTATACAACTAGGAGAATTCCTAAAGATAAAAATGACAACCACCCAGCATATTTGACATTTTGATAACAAAAAATAAGGAAAAAGAAAAACTATTTATTTCGATAATTTTCTATTTTGTTCTTTGACAAGTTAAGAAAGTTTTACCGGAACTAACTCTCTTAGTTGTGCAAAATTAATGAGTAAGATGTAGTATTACGAGACGGTTAGTTAGAGAACCTGATGCATTGAAATGGATCATTGATTCTTATGTAGGGATCTAAATCACCTTTGGAAAAAAAAAAAAAAACGAGATTTGATTCTAGTGGAACCATTTGAATAAGTTCATACCCTAAATTGGATGGTTTGGTCACGTTTTGCATTATCGAATTATGTACACTTGTAACCATAGGTAACTATATAAATGCATAACTAAATTCATTTCTTCTCTTGGGCAAAAATAAACATTGTAAAAATCCAATATCGAATTAATTCTCATACGTGACATGAAATCTTGTGCGTCTTTTTCTGCCATAATTGTTGGAAGGTACAATTTTTGTCAATTCAATTCCTTCTCCTACTGGAATGGTGAAAGACTCGCAGTAAACTCCATCTTTGGCCTTGAGTATCTCTCGCAATGACTCCCCCTTTTTACTATTGATGAAAAGATTGGTCATTACCATCAAAGATCCCTTTGAATTCAAATCAGCAGTCTTCAATAATTTCAAGTGATCTCCAACCTTTGAGTCAACAACCATGAAGTCAATTTTCTTGAACTGTTTAACAATTTCATAAGGATTCCCTGCAACAGTATGTATTACATCTTTGAGATGATCATAGCCATTAAGCTGATGATGTATACAGCTAGATCTGTTGATATCTTCTTCATCATGATGATGACCATGAGGGATTATGCAAACAAATTTGCCTCCTATTTGTCTTGCAGCTACAGCCAATGCAAGTGTTACTGGCGTCACTCCCTCTGAGGTTATTTGAACTATTAGTTTAGCACAGTTTCCAGCTGCCAAAGCTGATAAAAACTCCATGATTTTAGGCTCTTCATATTCTGAACTTCCTCTTGTGGTAGCTTGATCAGAATAGTTCTTGCGCTGCAACAAGTTGGAAGAAAAATGTCAGATAAATCTTGAAAACACACAATTTTTTTTGCTCAGATTTATTACCAACAATACAGCATTAGTTACTTCATCCCAGTCAAGAAACAAACATATTTTGGGATTAGAGCAGATATTATGTATACTTCTGCATAAGATTTGCATTCTTTTCTGGGGTATTCGATGACCGGATGTAGAAAACCCACGATTATAACTAATGAAACAGTACCAAAATAAACATTTATGGATCCAATGAAAGAGAAAAGGAAAGCAAGAAACAGTGTTTTACCAGATGTAAAGTCTTCAAGTAAGCATTCATGGCATGTTGAGGACACCACTCCATCATGGAAAAGGCAGTCTACTTTGTTTGAGCAAGTTCAGGCTCCAAAGATCTTTGGTAAAGAGGAACTGAACGTAATCTACGTATATATAAAGTCAATTTTCGTTTGTGATTTCGTGAGAGATTGAAACTATGGTCTGGGGACACTTGGCACTCTTGCAGAATGTGGGGAAGAAATCTGCATGGGAGCTGATTCGTGGCATCACTTGAGCGATTTCATGTGAGCTGCTGATGACAGAATTCAGACGAATTTTAGCATTTCTAGGTCAACTGGACAGTGATGTAACAGGGACACTTGGCAATGCTGAAAAGTTGCATGCTCTGCTATGCAGGATTGGGAAATCCACGTAATTGGATCTGTCTTTTCTATGATTAATTTTGTGTCAGGTGTATAAATGAGTTGACAAAGATTATTTTATTTGGGTACAGAATTAAGTAGTAGTGTATCCGTGGTAAATCTCTCTGTTGCAAAAACTATTCATAAATTGGCAGTTTGCTAAATTGGAAAATGTGTTTTACAGCCTTGAGATGTAAAAGAAAGCTTCCCCAACCCATTTTTTATTCATGTATTGATTCATTCTTTTTGGAGCTGTAGCTCGTGCCAAGAAAATGCGACTGTAAACGACTTTATGATCTCTATTCAAAGAGAAAAATGACCTTTGCGAGGACATATTGTATACCCTTTTTTGGACCCAAAAGAGTTCTCATTCTGATGCTCATATTTACAGAGTCTAAGATGAACAAGACTGCATATCAGATGTCATCTTTTAATCTAGCAGAAGAACGGATGTTACAATTCAAAATTGATTGGTACATTTCCTGGATAACTTGCTTAAATTACATTTGGATTCACAAGGATTTGCTGCATCTTTGAGTTGATCTCATTTATGCAATGCTTTACAATGGGGCAGTCCTAGCCCCCCCCCTCTCCTCTACTCGATATCTTTTACAGCATCCTGCACCATAAGCAAGATAAACAGAATTGCCAGAGTCAATTTAGTCCAAATAGAAACAAATACCAATGATCAAGCCAAGGACAATTTGAGCATGAGCACCTGGCTTGCAATTTGCTTACCTTTGCTAACCGGGTAACATAAGCGGCACCTAATGCAGTGAACAGCAGCCCTAATCCAAGTGTCCACAGCTGTCCATTTCCTCCCAGTAAACCAGCATCGGATTCATCTTGCTGAAAGGTCAGAATTGAGAAGAGGAATGAGATGCAAATCTAACCGCTTAATCGAGATATCAGAAAATTAAAACCTATTAGATCAATTTAACATAAAAGGGGATTCTGTACCTAAGTTATGAAGAAATCATCAACCAAAAATTATCCAAAAACATAATCAGTTTAATGTATGTTGATAAGAACTAAACTGGATATTAGAAAATTTTGGCAAACCAAACCTAGAGTGACCATGATTAGAAAGGTTAGGCATGTCAAAGCTTAAAACCAAGAAAAAAGTTATTCTCCACTATTAAGCATGAGTCTTTGGTCAATTCTGATTCCAACATGTCATAATGCATGTACATGCCTGGCCAACATTTCAGCCGGCACATCAAGAGGCTTTGGTTGAATAGAGATGACTAAATCAATCCCCTGTTTGATAGCTGAAACAAATAAATGAGATTCTCATTTAACAAGATTATTACATTATTGGTTGAGATCTGACTCGGCTTCAAGAATTAACCACCATTGCTAGTTCTAGCTTCTGAGAGTTCGAATTAATTGAAAAACCCCAAATTTGCAAAAACAGGTCAAGTACTTCTCCACCACAACACACAAGTAAATCATAATCAGGAAAGAGAAAGCAAACATTTTTTGTGAGATGGTTCAGTCATAACTTACAATAATTGCTCGACCAAATGCACCAGCACTAACATAAGCCCATGTTCCAGGGAGCATTCCCAACCAACTGCAGATAGATAGTAGTTGAAGCAACATTAGTTGGAAGCTATAAATCAAAGAACTAAATAGCACAGTACACACCTCAACATTACACGCCCTTGTTTTTGCCACTCTCACACAAACTACCTTCCAGCTCAGTCTTGACGTATTATTTTCAATGTAGAAATTTAGCTCTTTGACAAACAAGCTCTATGTAGTTGATCATTGTCAACATGAGAACAAATTTCAGAATTTAAAGGTAACTAATGCCAATATAGAAACTCCCTTTGTTTATCAATAATATATTTATTTCTTCTTTGATTCCTTCTGGAAAATCAAGAAAACATCACCCAGTTTTTTATTTTCTTGTCCTTGTAAGATCCCAAATTCCAAGCATGGCCAAACATGACAAATTAAGGAAGGTGATTTAATGAAGTTCAAAGACCCAGTTCTATACAATTTGAGAATTAATCCCATTTTTTATCCCCAAAAATTTTAAGGTTTAATCATCCATGCTCAATGACCCAGAGGCCAGGAGAATGATTGACCAAACAAAATTGCTATCAATATTTTTCAAAGATTCTGGCACCAGACAATTCAAGTAAAAGTAAGGAAAGGGAATTCAGTCAAGATACATAAAAAGTTCTATTAAAAAGAAAAAAAACCGTATCCAATCCAGTATACATGCTAAATAAACAGTGTAATCGAGAAAAGCATTCTTTACTACCTCCAAGAATTTGCACATCCCTATGTTTTAGCCAATATGCATATTGATGAACTTTTACAGGGCATGATGCTACACATCCATCTTTGGGGTTAAGCATGATGATCCACAAAGTAAAACAAATGCATACAATTCGCAAATATTTTGATGAAAAAGATATGAATTGTCAAACAGAATTTAACATAGAAACAGAGTTGATTAACCAAAAATGGGTGAACTTAAGAAAAAGATCCATATGTTATATCTGTAACACATTAGAAACTCATTCATAAATTTATACATCTAAATCTCACCTTCCCAATACGTAAGGCACAAACTTGACAGAAGTAAGTCCATAGAGATAATTCCCAAGAGAAAATGGTAATAAAGGGCTCAAACGGAGAAGAGTGACAACTTTGAAACCATTTTCCCCAATTGCTTTGTCAATTGCGAAAAATTTCTTGTTCCCTTCAACCAGCTTAAGAATGCGTTCACGAGCAAAATATCTTGCGATTAGGAAGGCAACACTTGCTGCCATCTAAAAGAGGGAAAAAATTAACTTTAATTTTGAAGACTTGTTTTTATTCATTCTATCAATGGAAAAACCAGCTTACCGTTCCGCTTATAGAGACAATGATTGTCCCAATCAGAGAGCCAAATAGAAGACCAGCCGACATAGTAAGCGGAATAGCAGGTATTGCAAGGACCTGCCATCCACATAATTCCCTATAATCAGTATGGGATGACTAACGATCCTTAATGAGTAAACAACTCTAGAGAGAATTGCAACCGAAGCATGCTGATAAATGCAAAGATAATGTATACTTATAGAAAGATCAATATTGCCATCAAGAAAAGAAACCTTTTTTTTTTTTTTTGGTGCTGAGCAAATGTTAACTTTTAATTAATGAACAAAGTAAGCCTGTACAAAGGTCAGCAGACCTAATTACATCAAAGAATATATGCACAGCAAAGAAACTTAGTTATTAAAACGTAAAAAAGTAAACCTATCTCAACTGCTAAATCCCAATGTGGCTTTATTCTAGGAATTTTCGCCCATCCTACCACAATAACACAAAAAGAAACCTTAGCCAAATCGTTTTCTTAGATTCCATTTTCATATGCAACAGCAAAGTTAATTGCTTCACAGTTAACTGCTGCATCTACCACTCAGTTTTGAACAAAAAAAAAATCCATTGAAATCAGAAAAATTAATACACCAAATGCAAAAGATTCATTAACTAATAAATAGCTGCAAATTCTGAACTCCATTTCCTCTCTAAGGTGGAACAAATAATTTTCTCACAAAGAACAGCCATATAAGTGATAGAACTCCATAATCCATGAAAAAAATTGAAATATAAACGAGTCATTAGCATAGATAGCTTTGGGTTAACTCAATGAACTCAAGAAAGAGAAGTGAAACTTACTTCCAAACCAGCATAGACCAATACGAAAAGTGCATATCCAGCTGGCCCATAACCTGCCCAGGGTAGAAAAGTTAAGGAACTCAGGGGGTCAAATAAAAGTAATTTACTATTTCATGCAGAGAAAACAACTACAGAAGCTATTAATCTTCCTGGTCAAACTTTAAGTACCTTCCAAGAGTTGCGGCATTACTGCAGCATACAAAACATAACACCCAAAACCAAGTTGCAAGTACTATACAATCAGCCAATATATACATAAGCAACATATAATCAATACGGTCTACTGTTAATCCATATCTCAACCCAAATTAGCCAAACTGGTCCCCTTATTGAATCCCCTGGTTAAAGAGTTCACCTGCTTCACTGGTATGAGATAACCCAAAGGACTATTGTTCTTCTAGGTCTCTCAGTCAAATAAGGAAAATCTTTTGCAAAGATAGTAGTTAACAAAGTATTAATGACAAGCACAACAAATCCTGATGCATACCATCTTTATCAGGCTGCTTAGTACAGTCAATTCGGGTGCTAACATGCTAGCAAGATAAGAACTACGACAGATTATATTTATGAGGATGACCAGGGAAATGAAATTTTCATCTAGGTTGCAGAGGATGGAATAAAAGCTAGTAACAGCTCTTATCCCTGTGATGAAGGGAAACATCCCTGAGAACTTAAGGTAGAATCTCAGTGTCACCAAATTATACTAAGCAAATTATATTATGCTAATGGCAATTACATTATTATGCTAGTGCCAGCTATAGATTTAGTACGGAACTTTCAGTAAAGGTAAGTTGTCAACATAATACTCAACATATCTAGCACCAGTTAACTTTGTCTAGTAAACCAGAGAAAATTCCCAGAAAAGTTCATGGCTAAAAAGGTCTGAAAAAGCGTAAAAGTGTCATGCACACTAGTTTCAAGTAACAGTGACCAAAGAGAAGATAGTGTCAAAGGCATCCAATCCCATCACTTAAAACATAATAAAAGTGCACCAAAAGAGTAAATTTAAAATGCTGTACATAACTCATCTAAAAGCTCAAACTCTTCGATTATGCTAAAAACTCTCATCTTTTTAGTAAAAGTTTCACTATGCATAGACTAAATCACTAAATCAATGAATGAACCACCAGAATCGGACATTATTTTAGCAAAAATTACTAGCTAATTAGAAGCAGCAAAAGTAATTCTTGCAAGAAACTAAAGAATTGGATCAAAATTCTAAAACAAACATAAATTAAGTTCAATGGGCAGTGAAAATTAATCAAACATTACCGTCAATGACCTCGGAAAACTGATTCAAGAAAGCATTAATCTGGTCCTTGTAAAGATACCCAAGTGTTCCAAATCCTCCAACGACACCAACCAACAAAAGACCAGCCAAGATGGTACCTTTAACAGCAGTGTCACCACCACCCTCTTGTGCCCCATCATCAGCCCCATCATCCGTATTATCCTCTCGTGGGTTCAAATTCAAGAGCCTCCTCTGTCCCTGAGGAGGTGGGGCAGTCTTTGGAACAAGCGTTTGTTGCTGCTGCTGTTTCTTGGTTTCTCTCAATGAAGAACATGGTTTCAAGAAATGGGATTTTTTTGGTCTGAATTTAAAGTAAAACAATGAAGCATTTGAAGAAGAAGAAGAAGAAGAAGATGATGATGATGAAGGGTTTGAGAGGGAAAAATGAAAACTTGGTCTCTGCTGAAGGGGTGAGGAGAGGGCAAGGCAGAGTGGAGTTGGTGGTGGTGGTGGTCGTAATTGAGGTGATCTAGAAATGGTGGACATTTTAATTTGTTGATAAATTGAAGGATAAAGAAACAAGAAAGGGAGCTGAGCAGAGCTTTTAGCTCCTTTTTCCTTGTTCTGATCACTGATTGGAGGCTAGGATGGTGCTAATTTTAGGCCTTGAGGATTCGAAAGATTCTGCGGGATGTACTGTGTTTTTAATTTCTTTATGTTCAAACCTTTTAATTGGGGAATTTCGTCAAAAGGGTCCTTTTTTTCTTTTGATAACTGAAGTTTGAAGACACATGAAATTATGTGTCTGTTATTGCTGCACGTGTAGCACTTCTTTTGTTGTTCTCATAGCTTCTGAGCAATTCTTCTCCCATTCTTTTGTACCACTAGAAGTAGTCTTCAGTCACTTTGCTCTGCACAGATCCCATCAAGAAAGGTACAGCTGCGGTGAATAAACTTGCCCAAACTTTTGCTAAATGGGGAGGATCCAAATCCCACAAAAAACTCGTAGCATATGAATCCAAATTAATCATAGTAGTAAAAATAGAAGTCATACTACAAACTTCATCCAAAAATACATTTTTGGAATTGTGTTACTTGGTAAACGAATGGCGACATTGGCAATCGAATTAGAGCTGCAAAAGCTCTAATTACTAGACATAATTGATCAAAAAAAGTACTGCTGAAGATGGACACAAAACCAAAGAAGCTCCTCAACCCATGGATAGGCACCTCCTTGCATCAGAATAAACCTGGTACTTAAAAATATACAGCAAATTAACAATGATAATACTATATTATACATTTTTGAGTCCTTGAGAAAATGACGGGAGAAGAATTAGTAAGATTTGAACTATTTCAGGTCAATATGAAGAAGATTTAATCATGGTAATAGTGGAGGGATTCAAAATCAGACATCCCATGGAACCGTCAACCAAGATTCTATTCAAGAGGAGGTTTCATTTCTAATAGCTGCTACCCCAATAGGAAAACTTCTATCAAAAATTAGAAAGATTTATTAAGATTTATTACTCATGAACTAATATTCTGGCTGCGTAACTTAACTAGATTCTCAAGTCATCCCTATCGATCCTTAATGAGAACTTCGAAAATCGCATGGAACTTTGCTGCAACCAACCCAAACGGCATATGGATAAGTAATGCACCATATGGTGGTCAGTTGTAATAAATTTTGATAGTTTGAAGAAACAATAATAGAGTACAAAAGCAAATGTCAACATCCTCATTACTGCTATGCATTATGCGACTCATTTCTTTCTCCATGTGCATTAGATGAAAATGTTGGGCTGCTCCTTAGTATAGGCAAATCAAACTGTGGTTTCTTCATACAAGATGTAATTCTTTGCACTTGACCATTCAGTTTTAACTTCAGTGCTTCAGGTGTAAATATGTCTGGCTTCTCAAGAACTTGCAGAGTGGATGTTGCAATGAGGTTGATCTGCAAGAGATCAGAAATATCCCAATGAGCAATTATATTGGTGCAAATTATCACTCGTAACGATTTAAATCATCACAGCCATCAACGAAAAAGGACAGCTAACAGAAGCCAAGTAATTCATATTTCCCGGACTCGAATAACACGAGAGAAAGCAGGTTCAGCAATGCATCAAGAAAATGATCATTACTCATGAAAAAGTTCCAAAAGCAGTATTTACCAGCTTGACACTCTAAACCAATCATAAATCTAATCATGTATAATAACCTAGAAAACACAAAGAAACTACTAGCAAGACTCAAGATGAAGCCCAAAGCATATTGTAATGCAGATTCTGAGTCACAGAGGTTACCATGTTTGTAAATTGCAGCACAAAAATGTACCAAAACGGACATGTCATACCTCAAGGAGAAAATTAAATCGAAAAACAATGTTCAAGTTGTTCAAACCTAAGCCGCTACAAAGGCATAGGCAAGTAACCATGTTCATGATTTCTGTGACACAAATGAATCTCAACGGCCCTAACATGCTGGATGTAAGAGTTGTACTATTCCAGTTAGTTGATAAGTAGCCATGGGGTGTTCTACCAAACCAAGTCGTCCTTACTGTAAACATGCTATGAAGTCTAATCTCTCTTGCTTTGAGGGAGGCTCTCCTATCAAGAACCTAGAGTTTTATATTCAATTGCTAATTCTAGCATCCACGGCTAGTCTAAAAGAAATTAAGCATAACTTCAAAACCAAGAGCTGCCAGAAAATCCTCCTAATCCAAGATATGTAAGAAAATCCCATTATCAGTTTTCTTCCAATCCATACAGCTAAGGCTGTCACTTAAAATCAGATTTGTTTGAAGTAATCATCCATTCCAGCACAAATTTACCACGTGAATCATTAGCCATAGGGTGTGAAGTAAAGATTCAAGGACCGCTACATCATTTAACATGCAATACTCAGTCAAATTAACATTTCTAGGCAGATTTGCTCAAACAACATAACATGCCACACACACATAAGGTCGATTTCCAAGATATGAACAAGAATGTTCAGTATTTCTACAAATACAGCTATCTCATGCATTAGAAATTGAAGAATTGTATACCAACTGCTGAACAACGAATATTAGTACAATGCCAATTAGGTGCACTACCATTTACTATACAATTTTTCAATAAACTATACAAAAAAGCCATGAATTGCTAATAATGAAAAGAAAAAAAAACCCAGATGGGTTTATAACAATATAACCATAAATTCAGAATAAATGTGTGAAAAGGACATGTGGGCTAGGCTAGTAATGAATTTGTACCGCATGAGAAGCAGAATTTATCAAGTTTTGAGTGAGAGGCAAAATGCAGAACATTCCACGGCCACCCGATAAAGCTTCCTCCCATGGGTCCTTCCAAACATCGTACCTGAAACAAAAACATTTTTACAGGAACCCATCATCATCATATGATTCATATCCAACCAAACAAACATAAGTCAAAATCAAACCAAGTCAAATCATAAGCAAAAGGGCGAGTCCTAGACCGACCCAGAACTGGGAGAAACTACTCCAGAAAGTATAGATGGAGTCATCGCCGACTTACACCAAACCGTAGCGCCGGTCGAACCAGAGGCATTTGTTTTTGTCATGGTTTTGGTTCTGAGAATTGTTGGAATTTCGGCGACCCCTGGTCCTATCCATCTCCTTCTCCACAGTCTCTCGTTTCAGTTACAATTACGGTTGTTTGTCGTTTTTTATTTTTTTTTTTTTTTTTTTTGGAGGAAAATAATGCGGAAAAGACCCGTTTCTTGTGTTACCCGATTCAGGGTCCGCCTGTTAACTCGCAACGGCGTCGTGTCATTCAACCTTGACTTCAAACCGGCGCCGTCTAAGGGGTTCTACTGTTTTTCCCCTTTTTTTCCTTTTGAAGTTCCCCAGGAGAAATCATGGCAAATTCCTCCGTTTATTACTATTTACCAAAAATAATGTCTTCAATTTTTTCGCTTCTTTCATCCATAGGTCCCACGCCGACGTCACCTAGGTGAATTTTTTTTTTTTCAACAATTTGCAGAGGGGCTTCGGTGCAATTAGAAGAAAATTTGATTTGGTGCCGCACGTGTAGCGTGCGGCACCTAGTCAAACGAAAAAAAAATTTTAAATAATTTAAGTAGTAAAGAGATTTTGGTATAGGGTTTTTGGTGAAAATGTTATAGGGTTTGGTTTAAATTTTGAAAGAGCAGTAATTAAAAAATTATCCTTGACATAAGGGAAAAAAAATATTCAATAGGAAAAATTTAAATTGACATGACACAAATTTGGTAAATTTTTTATTTGAATTGACAAAAATTGTATTGCAATGATATAATTAAGAAACCCAATGTGTTTGAATCTCGTATATTAGGGTTTGTGTATTCTAAAAATATAAAAAATGTAATATATATACATCAAGTGCGAGAAATATTAACCAGTGAATATTGAGGTTACAATGGGTGTTATGGTTTATGGTTAAAAAAAGTAAACACAAGACTTTTATTTTGTAATTAGATTATGAAAAAAGTTTTGTTAATTATGAAAGTGGAAAAGTTGGAAAAGTTGTTAATTTAGAGTTTAGGGTTTAGGGCTACACGGCATAGTATATAAAAATAATTTGGCGATTGAACCCTAAAAAAATTTGACAGTAATCAATCAAATGTAAGCGGAGAAAATTTGATTGATTTGATAAAAATTGAGAACCCAATGTGTTTTAGGGTTCAAACAAATAAGAGTTATATTAGGGGAAAAATAGTGATATTAAGAAAATCTGAAAGTTGTAAAATATATACATAAATGAGAGAATTTAAATAACGAATGATTGTGAATATTGGGTTTACGGTGGGAGTTAAAATTAATGATTAAAAAAAGTGTTGCACGGGTTAATGATATTAGGGTTTAGGGTATTAGGGTTTAAGGTTTAGGGTTACGGATTGAGGATTCAGGGTTTTTGGGTTTTTCGGATTTATTGATTAAGGTTTTAGGGTTTAGAGTTTACGGTTAATTATATCGTTTAGGTTTTAGGGTTGTAGGATATTAGCGTTTTAGGGTTAAGGATTGAGGGTTTAGTGTTTAGGGTGTTAGCGTGTTGCGGTGTTAGGGTTTAAGGGTTTAGGGTTTAGGATTTAGGGTTGTAAAGGGTTTTAGAGTTTAGAGTTTAGGTTTTTAGGGTTTTAGGCATAGTATATAAAAATAAATGCGCTGTTGGAGGGGAAAAAATATTTCATTGGAGTAAATCAAATTTAAGCAAGAAAAATATTATTCATTTGATAAAATTTGAGAACCGAAGTGTTGAAATGCAGTATAAAAAAATAAGAGTTATATTAGGGGAAAAGTTTATGATATTAAGAAAATATAGAAGTTGTAATATATATAAATCAATTAGAGAATTTACATAACGAGTGATTTTGAGTATTGGGTTTACGGTAGGAGTTATAAAAAAAAAAGTTGCAACGGTTTTAACCTTTGGCCTGGGGTCTTATGGTTTAGGGTAGGGACAAGGGTCTTGTGTCATGGCCTAGGGCCTTTAGGGTTTAGGGTTTTGACATTTTTGGATCTTTAGGGCCTTTTAGGGTCTGCGCTTGTTTAGGGTTTATGTCCAGGGTTTTAGGGTTTTGTTTAGGGTTTAGTGTGGGCCTTTATGATTTTAGGGTTTAGTTTAGGGCCTTTAGGGTTTGGACACTTTTAGGGCTCCCCTTTGTGTCCTGGGGTCATGGAGGCTTTGGTCTGACCCGGCCTTTGGGGCAGGGCCTGTAGGGCGCCTAGGGTCCACCAGGGTCTAGGGCCTTTTGGGGGGAGGGCCTAGGGTTTAGGGGCAGGGTGTTTAGGGTTTAGGGTTTAAGGTTTTAGGGGCTAGGGTTTAGGGTTTGTAGGGTGTTTAGAATTTTTAGGGTTTTGTGTTTATAGGACTTTCGAGTTAGGGTGTTGGCATATTATGGGTTCAGGATAGTGGTAAGGGGTTAGGATTTAGAATTATATCATTTAATGGATTAAGCTTTAGGGTTTAGGAGTTAGCATATTACAAATCGCAATAGTCACGGCGTCCATAATGTAATGTAAAGGATGTCGATAAATAATAAAATACAATAAGTCGGTCACAATGTAAAAAAGCAACCTAGGCTTCACCGATGTACTTTTTGCTTGCTTTTGTCCCTAGGTGTAGTTGAGCAGCTGCATTTCCAGTGCCTTCTCCTATGCTGCCTATAGGTCTCAGCCTGTTGTCAGAAAGACCTTCGGAGGTCGAGATCTAGGCCGAGATTCGGTTGCCCAACATCTGCACCTTCATCTGTCTGATTAAAAATATCCCCGCATTGCGGACATGATGGGGGGTTGGAAGCACTAGCCATGTCGCCTCCTGCGGTCCCTGCCTGGGGAGAAACTGCAGATGAAAAATGTCCACTTGATCCGGAGATGAAATTTACAATAACGTCATCTCCGATGCTAGGGTCGACACCAAATGCTGGTATCTGAGTGGGAGTCTGATATGCATCGAAAGCACGCTGCTCGTATACTGGAATGTATGACGAATTGAGAGTACTTTCGCCATCTCCTGTGTACGGAGGAACAGTAAAGCCTGCCGTGGCATATGTACCGGTGGCAGAAGTAGAGACATGTGTATCGAATCCAATGGTTCCATCTGACCCATCTCCTGTGTCTTGTGCAATGTCTTCACCGTGGATAGTAGCCAACTGGACTCGTGGGTGGCACCTACCTCTTCGACTGACCGTGTTCCGTATTGAAGGCTCGGAAACACGCTCTTTTAGCTGTCGGTATGCCACATTATGGTGCAATGATGCACCAGCCTCCTGCCTGCCGTACACTCCAAGACCAGCACGCATGCCCCTTTCCACATAGTTCATGCTTCCAAATGCCTCTTTCTGGATGGCCTGAAGAGATGCATGTACATCATCCTGTGTCGAGTCTAGGGTAAGAGCATCACACGAGACATGCTATACGCGTGATTGTATCCATCTGTTAATAATAAGACATTCGAAAATGATTAGAAGACGAGAGAAATGATAGTTAATGGATGACAAATTAAAACCTAAGTTTAAAGTGTAGTTGACATTACCATGTACTCATGTCGTCCAGCATCCCCTCGTAGACTGTCATGCTGTGGCTGCTGTGGAATAGGCGGTGTAATGTAGTGGACAGTATAAACTGAATACCATCTCAAATAATGCCCGAGGGCTACATAGGGATCCGACGGCTCAGCGAAAACCTTTGTTCATCTGAAACAATAGGACTTCGATAATGTGTCTGGTCACCCATTCGCAGATTGGTGTCTTCCATAGTAGTAGTGGTCTGTCTAACCATATCGTGAGAACCCCTACCTCCATGCCTTCTACTTGGACCAGGAGACAGATCAAATGAACCGAAATCATGCTCATTGAAGTGTGAATAATGTGCCTAGGATGCACCCGGTCCGAGGGGAACATCGAATAACATCACAGGCCAACTTTCCTGTTCCAGTTGCACCTCATTTACAGCTACACAACTCATGGACAGTCAAGCCATCTCGTGCGAAACTGCAATATCGATTGATTCAGCAATCTCACCAAGATATGTGCTCGTACCACAAGGCTCCGATGTGGTGTCGTATGACGTCGCTCCATAAGCATTTTCGGTGTGCAGGTTGAAGGCTGTTGCCCCATATTCTGCCTCACCGTACGCGAGAGGTGAAATGTTCTCTACTTCTACATACACCTCACATGGAACATGTGGATCAGCTACCTTCATATAGTACAGACTCTCCATATCCCCATCGTCTACTATTGGAAAGTCGGTAAAACACCCGTTTCCTACAGGACTTCTTAGCCACAGACTAAGTCTCGTGGCATTTCGATCTACACGCATGAGCGTGTAGATTCTATCCACCAACTAATCAAATCGGATAAGTTGTTTTATAAGCATCGCTTTTTTGCACTTCGGATGGTCGTATGACATTGATCCTCCAGAATGTACTATGGTTCCACCCCAGTATAACTGAATTAATAGGCAGTGGGTGGCCAACATTTGAATAATCTTCCTAACTGTTTCACGTTCATTAGCCAAATTTAATTATTACCATGCCAAATCATATATTCAATTAACATCTCTACCGACCATAAATGGGGACTAATATATTACAATCTAATACTTTCACTACATACTATGTTTCCAATATACTACGTTTTCAATTTACAACATTACACGATGTTTAATTTCAATGCACTATGTGTTTTACATTTCATCTATATTTTAAAATATAATTGACAAGTTTAAATACACATGTTATTGATCAATGAAAAAAATAAATTATAACATCTAAATTTAATTCCAATAACATGAGTATGCAATTTAACTAATTCAATACACGTGCACATACCAAATTCAATACACATATTATTAAGCAACCATCACCAGATTACAAGTATTTCAAATAATTAATCAAAATCGTTTGCAATTAGTATGCCATAATTTAAAACAAATACAAATACGCTTTCGTTCCATTAAATACTTATGTACTTTTCTATTTAACTAAAACAATAAGTCAAAAGTAAAATGTAAAATAAGTACTTACCTTTAATGTCGAGAAAACAAAATGTGCACAACCACAAACGACTACACTGGCGGAAAAATTCTCCCAAACCCGTCACGAACTTTTGATGGCTTTCATTCCTATACACACATTTTATATTCAGTACACATTTCATTAAGCAATTGGATGCATATTTCACATAAACTTACATTACACTAATTTCAATGCAAAACGTTCATTATATTTCATCTATATATAACCCAATGTGCAATATTTAACTATACATGTTATTCATCACTCTCATAACTATTTTATATAGGTATCATTTCAATAAAATACTCATGCACTTTAACTAATTAAATCCACCTGCATTTTTCAAATTACATATACACGTAATTAAGTATTTAAGCACATTAATTAATTATACATTAATTACTTCAAATTGGATGCAGTTAATGTGCCATAATTAAATATAAATATTAATATAAACATACACATACATTAGTAATTTACATATAATGCAATTAAATTTAACATACCAACATAATTTATTTAAATACTCATTTACAACTATCAAATTAAATCAAATTAATTTAGTTCCATTAATTTACATGTACTGCGCTTAAACTAAATTAATAAAGTCAAAGCACATAAACTAAATTAATAAAGTCAAAGCACTTAAACTAATTTAATAAAGTCAATTTACGAAGTCAAAATGTAAATTATCAATTTAATAAAGTCAATTTACGAAGTCAAAATGTAAATTATCACCTTACACTAGATTAAAAAAATCAAGGCAATTAAACTAAATTAATAAAGTCAAATTCAAACATTAAGCCAATTCACTTTAACTTAGATATAACCCTAATGCACAAAAAATAAATTAAGAAAGTCACAAGCTAAGTCAAAGTCAAAGGCATAGTCAAAGTCACAGTCAAAGTCAAAATATCATTTTGTTAGCCTTAAAGTAAATTGATTAAGCCACACCACTTAAACTATCTGGATACTCCAGGTATTTATAGGCGAACGTCTCTAAACCCTAACTGTTCGATGATACTGGAAATAATCGTGAGCGTTCGATAAAACCAACTCTACGAAATCATGCAGAAAAAGGTCTTGCTTCTTTGGTCACTGACGAGACTGGAGGAAAACCTTCAAGTCCACATGAAGGTTCTGCCGTTCCAGCCCAGACTGAACTTTAGTTCTTTTGCCAATTTCTTGTTTTTGCACTTCAGTCCCCGGTTCCTTTTTGTCAAAAAAAAATTAATAATTCTTTCAGGTGCCGCACGACTGACGTGCAGCACCTATGGATGAAGAAGACGAAAAAATTGAGCAACAGATTATGGACTTTTTGGCTAAATAGCAACAAATGGAGGAATTTGTCGAGAAATCATCCGGGCTTTCTTTTTTTTTTGGCGGTAACAATTACGGTTATTTATTTAATTTATTTTTTATTTATTTGGCAAATTAAATAATAAGCAAAAGACCTGTTTCTTGTGTTGTCCGATTCAGGTCCGGTTGTCAACCCGCTTGTCAACTTTCATTCGGCTGAAACGGCGTCGTGTCATTCCACTTTGATTTCAACCGACGCCGTTTTAAACGGGTCCACTGATTTTCTCCTTTTTTTTTTGCCATTTCTGGCGGCTATAAATATGAAATTTGAAAACGGAGTTGAAGAGGGAACGAGAGCGCTCGACTGTCTGATAAACAACGCTAGGCTAGTAGACGATGATGACGACGAGGCAAACCGGCGCCGGCGCCGGAGTCGGACGGTATAGAAGAGAATCAACTGCGTCGCTTTCTAATTCGTCAGTCGCCTTCTCCAATTCAGGTTCTTCCTTCGCGCTTTCGTGATAAGCGATTTCTATTTTGTTTTTTTTTTCTTTTCAATTTCTCGCATTATTGTTGTTGTGCTGTTTGTTATTATCTAGGTTCATTTGATCAGTTTTCTCTACTATGTATTTAGGAATCTAATTAAGCCGACATTAGTGTAATTATTTATATAGTTAGATCGATAAAAAAGAAGAAATTTGGTTCTTCTTTTGTGAGTTTTCAGTTTTGAAGTTATTATTACTTCATGTACCTGACCTTTTTTCTTTTTTCCTTCTATTTTTCAATTTATACGCTCGCAAAACAGAATTTCAATATGCAGACATACATTCACGTATTTGTTTTAAATTTAAAATTTTATTCCTAATGTACTTGAAATGCTTTTTCATCTTAGAAAATTGATACAGGTGACTGTGATGTATAATTTGATGTGATCATTTGGATAAAGAATAAATTTGGATTAGATTGTTGCAGCAGATTCTAAGAAGACTTCTGCTCATGTTCCGACATTTACTTTCACTAAGTTGCATTTCAGCTAAGGTCATTCTGTTCTGCTTATCAAGCATCTCTTAATTTTAAAATATTGAGAACGTTTAAAATGTAGCACAATTACAATCGTAGTAGCTTATTTATTTGGCACTTAGAAAATTAAGATTTTGCTGTCTTTTTTGGGAAAATGAATCATCGCCAATCATCATCTGAGTTTCCTTGCATGTAAATTGGAAAAGTTCTGTGCTTTATCTTCTCCAAGTCCTAAATGCTAGTGATTGTTTTTAGGCCGCTGTTTTCTTTCCAGCTAATAGTGAAACTTGATAATCAACCATCAACACGTTTATTCCTTGACATATTTGTCTGTTGTCGAATTGAGATGGACCTTGTACTGCTGTTAATAATTTTTGCTTCTTGTTGACGCATTATGCACTTGATTGACATGCTTAAAAGCCTCAATGAGTTTTCTGGCTTGTTTTATACTTTTCGGTTTCTGCAGTCACAATGTCATTAATGAACACAGTGAATTGGTTTCTGGTTTTATATCCCTAATTACTTAAAGACTTTTCAGGATTTAAGTCACTGCAGTGATATTTATCTTTTTCTTTAAAGGTTAATCCTAAATTGTCTTCTTTCAGTAAGAAGAATGTATCTGATCCATGGCAAGATTTCATTACCATATGTATGATTTATTGATGAAAAATTCTTCTCTAAAGCATACCAGATTAAAGAAAATCTAAAGGACCATTTTATCTAGATGCCTCTATGCTGCATTAAATTTCTCATGCTTTTAGAACTTGCTTGTAGTAGTAGTCCTCTTTTATTGCATGAAAGTTGCTTCCCCAAAAACTGCTTTCTAAAGAATAAGGATTTGATGTGGGGTTATGCTTAGAACTATTGCAGGGATAGAGTGTAGAGTAGATCAGTTTACCAAAAAGAATTAGTCGGTACATTTTTTCAGATACTAACTATTCCTTTTCTATGTATCATCCTTTGCAGCCTATATGATCTGTAGCTGTAGAATGTTAATTGTGTAATTCTAATATAGGAACTTTAATGTGCTAGGATGGTTGAGACAGAAAACTGAAAGAAGAGATACACTATAATGCCTGAATTTAGATCTTTGAGGCTGCCACCAGAATCAAACTTTTGCCAATTTTAAGCTTCATGGAGTGGTTGATTAGCCTTGATTTCAACATTCTGCAGGTGGCAGTGGAGTGTGTCTGATGAGCACTGCATGGCGAGATGAACAACAGCCATCCTTCATTAACTTCATCTCGTGTTTCCTCAGTGCAAATTCTTTCCGTCTGAACATTGTGCCAATTGCTCCAGTTATTACCCATTTTTTCTGATTTTTCATTTCTAGAATGATTCCATGTAGTTTCTGAAATGCCTCGTTTGCAGGATTTCATTTTCAACTGTGGAGGTTTGTCCATAGCTTTCATTTTTGTGACTAACTGGGATTCTAACGTAACTGCATCTCTCTTTAGAAGGTCAGTCTTTTGCTAATTCTATTCAAAGTTTCTGTTACTGTATCTAAACGGGTATCATTTGCTTTATACAGAGTTCAGAAAATGAAAGAACAGTTTGCTCACTTGTATGTGGTTGTCAATCTACCAACAGAGGAGCAGAATGATTCTTTTGTTCGCTCTTATTTCAAGTGAGCTTCTTCCCGTTTGCTCTCTGAACTGCATTTTCCATAGAGTGGGCCTGTACAAAATGAAAGACCTGGTTTTTGTTTGGATGTTGTTGAAGATCCGACATGGAGCTTGGCAGGCCAACATTTATGCCAGTGCTGGACATAGAGATGGGGTTTGAGAAGATATTGAAGTTGGCACTTGCTCGCGGGAGTAAGACACTTATTTAATGCTGCTGATAATTTGTAATTGGCTGGTTTAGTTTGACTGTAGCAATTCTTCATGCAGTTGCTAAGCAACAAGATGCTATATCAAAACTAAAAGCTGATGTAAGTGGAGATATAGCTTACTGTTTTCTTGGTGCACTTCTTTGCATTAGATGCATAGCCAATACTTTTTTCCATGCTTTCAGCGAGAAAGATCAGTGCAAACAATGGATGCGTATCTTAGAGTGGTCACCTCCATTCCAGGCATTGATGGTCATGATGCAAATGCGGTACTAAAACTTCCTATCAATTACATTCTTAGCTTTCATTTTTCCTTATATTACAGCCTTACCCACGCCTACGTATTGGTGAAAAGAGACGAAAAGGGTGGGATTGAGAAGAGTCAATTTGTTGAGTCCTACTGCAATTGAAGATCCAAATGATTTCTTTTGCGTATAGGAGTTTGCATACATGCATAATGGCTATATCATCTCGACTAGCTTAAACAGGCCTCTGATTATGGCGGAACTTGACTCATCCTGTGAGGCATCGGAACCATTCCTCTTGTTGAGCAAAATATATTTTGTAAATCTTTACATGTTCTTGGTCGTATATTATTCATGGGTTGAGTTACCTTCTACTTGTGGATTTTTTTTCCCCTTTGGCTGGAGAACTTCAGTTATTCTTATGCTATTATCTAGAAATTCGCCAAACAACATGAAGGCTTTTCGCAATTTATTTTTTTTAACCTCCTCGTGGAGTACGTGATTGCACATCTTTTCCGATGACTGCAGTGTGAAATTTGGCAATACTTCTTTGTTCCAGTTTGAACCCCAAAATCTGCTCTAATATTTAGAGACATTTATATTCTTATATCTGGAAAATAGTAACAAAGGTTGACAAATATCCTCTGCAGCTAAATCAAGCTGTTGGTTCAATTGAAGCAATTGCAAAAGCATCAAAGGAATACATTTTGGAATACACTGATCTGTCTGCAGAAAAAGCTGAGACGATTACAAGGTTTTTCAGAGATCAAAGCTATTATCTTGGTCCCAAAATCAGTTAGATTCATCTAAAAAGTTCTACTTTACTTTGGATATCCCTTGAGGCAATTTGGTCGTGTCATAGATTAGTTTAAGTTTTACTTGGATATAGGTATGCTTAAAACAGAACTGTAGCACAGCAATTGTCCCAAAAAAGGGTTTTATTCCCTGTTCAATTCATGTTCATGCCTGGTGTTATCTGATATTTGCTGCACAAATACAAGTCATTGCATTTGTTGCATCAAATTTGCATGTAAAAATCGTTAGAATGGGCGTTAGAATGGCCTTTGGTTGGCTTGAGTTGTCATTTACTAATTTCATGATGAAAAGTAATGTATGTCGGTATGCCCTTTTCCCTGTTCCGGGCTTAACATCCTGTAGTACGAAGTAGTTTTGACTTCATTCTCTTCTTGATTTCTCATGGTTAAATTGCATGGGTGAACTTGTAACCCTATTCTTCTCTGAAGCGATGCATGCTTGCTGAGATTGGTCTTTAAAACCCAATACACACAGAAGCTGCCTTAGCAGGAGTAGTGGAATTTAAACTCATCATATCGAGGGCAATTTCCTTTTCCTTCCAAGCAACTCATATTGATCTTTAGTACAGATTTTATACGTGGCTCATTCGAAACAAGCATCTGTGGTTATGCACTTTTTCCCCCCTCTTTTTGTATTGGTTGGTTGTTAGTCCTTTGTAGAGTATTTCACTTGAGGATGATCACTCGACATTCTGCTTGTTCCGGTAGTAGCTCAGCCAGGCCTTGTCCCTTGATGTGACAAAATCTGATTGATTGTTCCTTGAATCTTTTACCTCAGTTGCTGTTATAGGTCTCATCTTTATCGCTAAAGTTTCTCCTGAGTCCTTCTAAGCTGAGGGTAACTACACATTTTGGGCACAGATTAGACAAGAATAACACCACATTTCCAAACACTAGACATAATTGGCAGCTGTAACAGGATACGTTTTGGATCAAATTTAGTCGGTCACTTGAACGAGAAAAACTAAATGCATGTAGTTTTTTGGGAACATAAACCTCAAAAACTGAGTTTAGAAGATACTCTGTCTTGAGTTAATAAAATCTCAGAATGCATCAACTTTTCATCGAGACTTTGAAAAAATTGTTTCTATCCCTATTTAAATGTAATGTAGCTGCACAAACCCAAGTACAGTTGAGTCTGCAAAAGCCTTGAGTGCATGCATGTCTGTCTCAAATTTGCTTCTACTACTTTGTTAACCTTGCCTCCCACAAGATTGATTTCATAAAGGGTTTCTGATTAGTGACTACAATTTAAAGTCCTGCCACGAAAATAAAATAATAAAACAAAATGAAGAAATATCCCTGTGAAATTTGCTGTAAAAAAGCTTCTTTCTGGAACTTGTACCTTCTAACTAGATTGGTACACATAGCAGGAGTTACAAAAAGCGTTACAAACAACTATAATAGTGCTCAGTGCCAAGAGTACTAAACAAATCACCGAAGGCTAAGGAAAAAGATTATGCATGAATCAAGGGACACATCTCAGCCTTATATCTACAACCACATCTAGGGGCAACAGATAAGAAAATTTAAAAGCTCAGGAAGACAAAATTTGCTGTACTAGTTTCGAAATTCAACAGCACTATGATGGAGCACCAAGATATGATGCAAGTCGCAGTATATCGCTGAATACTCCAGCTGCTGTCACTTCTGCTCCAGCACCTGGGCCACGGACAATTAGCGGCTGCTTCTTATACCTTTCAGTTGTGAATGCGATGATGTTATCAGACCCTGAAAGCTGTGCAAATGGATCGTCCTTTTTGTACCTCCGCAATTCTACCGTTCCCTTTTGGTTTACAACATCTACCACCCCAACGTAGCGTAGAACCTTCAAATATGTGACAATCACAAGATATCCTTAACAAATGAAGCCAGACAAAGTTAAATTAAGCAATCGAGTTTCCAAACTAAACTGCCGTTGCACAGGGCAATCTGTTTGGATTGGGAGTGTTTGGTCTATTTTTGAAAAACTTGTATTTCATATCCTAAATGCTATAGTAATACGCCAACTAAAACAACTCCAAAAACACAAATCCAAACAAATATTTGAAAAACAACTTACACACGCACAAACAAATAAAAAAAAATTCCCTTTCTTCTTCCACCCTCCCCCCACCACCACCACCATCCCCACCTACCGCCACCCCCAGCTCCTCCTCCCTCTCTCTCTCTCCCTCCCACCTCCCCTCTTCTCCCACTCTCTCTTTTCCCCTCCCCCCTCCTCTCCCCGCACACCCTCCCCCTCCCCTCTGGTCGCAACTGATGACCAGATCCAGTCACTGGTCGCAACTAGCGCACCAAAAGGGAGGGGAAAGGGGGTTGCAGGGAGGGGAGGGGAGGGGAGGGGAGGGAGGGGAGGAGGGGAGGGGAGGGGAGAGGAGAGGAGAGGGAGAAGAGCGGAGGATGGAGGGAGGGGGAGAGAGAGCAGGAGGAGGTGGTTTAAGTTTTTGAAAATACTCCAAACAAATTTTTAATTTTAAAAATATCCCCAAAATATAACTCCAAAAAATACTCTCAAAACTGTATTTCACATTCCAAATGCTACAGTAGTGTTTTTGAAAAATATATCCAAAAACAACTAATCCAAAAGGTACTTTTTCCCCCATGACCATTTACAGAGTGTAACAATATGCAAAATTCCCAGGCAGGAACCTTCCATTTGGATTGAGGGATTTGACAAAGGATTTAAAATCCTCTCAAATTCTCAAGATTGTTTGGATTACTTGGGAAGTAATTGGATTTGTAATCCATGAATTTTTTAAATACATTTAAATACTAACAGAATTGGTAGAGTACAAAACCAATGCCTCCCAAGTAATCCTAACAACCTAGAGGATTTCAAATCTTCCATCAAATACCTCAATCCAGATGCAGCCTCCTCATTTACACAGAGGATGCATTTTGAAAAAATACTTACTTCCCCAGAATCCTCAGCCTCCTGCCTTCGCTTTGCCAAATCTTGGTCAAACTGCGGCAGCTGCTGCAGAAACTCCTCAGGAGATGTTATAGCCTGAACGCAAAAATTTTGAAAATAAGCCAAGCTTCACAATATTAGCAGATTAGGGATATTAAACTCTTAGAGTTGGCACAAGATGATGAAAGAATTTCTGACCCTCAGAGGCTCTGGCACCAGGTTCTCAATAGGAATATCTGAGAGTTCCAGCTTTAATCCAGCTTCTCTAGCAAGAATAATAACCTGTAATGTTGAAGTTACTCAGTTAGTAAATATCAACCCAACGTTATAATTAAGTTGATGTAACATTATATGTGACTGAAAATATGGCATGCATATTTAAACAGAATAAACCAGTGTAGTGACACACAAGCAGAGACCAAATTGAAACAAATGGGTTTTAGAATGTCAGCACAGACGACCAAAAATAACAAATGCTAAAGAAGTGTCAATGGACCATTTTCTTCAAACTTTGGAAGCATAGGCACAAGTACGAAAACATTTACCGCACAAGGAATATGCAGCACAGCAATTATATTAAATCAAAAACATGCTACCTTTCTAGCCACATCGGTTCCAGATAGATCATCTCTGGGATCTGGTTCTGTATAACCTGCCTCTTTAGCCGCCTTCACTGCTTCACTGAAAGCTCGTGCTCCAGCAAAGTTGTTAAATATATAACTTAGAGTGCCACTGAATTCAGAAATCAAAGCAATCAGATAGAAAACAAAACAGTTTGTCCATATAGGTAGGCAAAAAATCTATAAATAACTCATTTTAACTGATTGCATCTCACGCTTATTCCAAAACAAATCAGATAGCCTAGTTCACTTAAACCCATGTTCTGTCCATTTGTCAATAGTAAATTTTCTCAATCCTTGGTTCACATACTAAGCTGTGACTAGACAGAGAAAAATGTTAGCTGTCTACCTGGAAACCCATTCACCCCAAACATGTGACCTTTTCTCTTTTTCCCCAATCAATACACTATTCTTTAGGTTGTGGCCTACTTGATGTACAACTTGACACTTAAAGTACACTCATACAAGATGACATAGATGGCTAATTTCCTTTTCTGAAATAACTCAAGTGACTGAGTAATCCTCTAAAAATTATAATAGAAAAGTTTGCCTACTCAAATAGATGATTCCCTCAGAGTGTTACTAACCTGAAAATGCCTTCAATACACAATATTTTATCACCAGTTACATTTAGACCCTGTAAGGTGCTAATAATCGGGAGACCAGCTCCAACAGTTGCTTCATAGAAGTAGTGCGTATAAGATTGACGTTGGAGAGCTCTCAACTTCAGATACTGCATCCAGTGCAAAAATATGCAGTGATCATTAAGAGACTTTTCAAGCAAGGCATACCATGCTACAATAAAAAATGAGTATGTAATGTATGTGTGAGGGAACAATAGAGAGGCAGATTGGAAGGAGAAAGGTAGTATGTCATGATAGATATAATTGCAGATAATGAGAAATATTGCTGAATTAAAAAATTAGCATGCCTTCCAGATAACAATTGACATCATAGAAAGATTTAACCACAAGATTTACACATAATAAAGCGATGCTGCTGATAGAAACAATGGCATCTGCTGCAAATAACCACAGATCTTGCTATTTAAAAAATTAATAATAAATTAAAACTCATGCAAGAAGCTTCATACCCTTTTTTGACCAAGCAAATTTGTTCTAAAATATAGACTTACCTGCTCAAGTGGTCCTGAATTGGCCTTCTTGTTTGGGGTGATAACATGTATTCCCCTACGTAGCCATTCATAGTAATGACTTGCAACGATAGAGTCTGCTGTACAATCCACTAAAACAGTATTCGGGATGTAATGCTTCCCATGCACATGATGAACAAAGGTCTCAAGGTCAGCTTTTTCTCCATCCTCATTTTGGAGATCCCTCCATCTAGACAAGTCAATGCCACCCTAAGACCAGTAACAACAAATTAAGTCTTGTATTTACCACTGAAATACTACCTATACACCAACGGAAGCAGATACCAATAGATAAATAAATCACTACTAAGCTGGTCCTAATTGACATTTCAAGAGGTTTGTTGACTTACTAGTGATGCACAACCCATCAGGAATAAACAATGAAGTACACATGAGAAGCACTAAGCTGATAATTACATGTACAAAGTTGAACATAAACTTCTAGCTTCCTAATTGTTCTCAGGACCAATCTAATAAAATCTTATCCACTCCCAAATTAACATGATGACACCAGATTTAACACCATAACCAAGAATCCTTTCCCTACAACCTATCACTCTGCAGCACCTCCTTAGGTGACAACCTATGTTAAAATGCTACAAAGACATAATGAATAGACAACATTCTCATATTCTGCTTCTATCACATACAGCAGACAACCAAAAAACCACATACAGTGAAGATCAATGAAGTCCTCAAGAGTTTCAACTAAAATTCATACTTGAGTATGTGAAAACTTACTTATCACTTAAAAGCATTTTCCTTAACCCAGTAATTCCCATCACACGCAAATCAATGTTAAACTTTTCCTTGAGGACTGCTGCCTGCCATCAACAAATACAAAATAGCATAAGTTATCCCCTGTGGACATAAAAGTGAACATCAGTTAAAACCAGCAACAAAAGCAATAGACTACATGTTATCCATGAAGAAAAGGAAAGATAAATGCTTTAGAAATCCCTCAATGAAAATAGCAGAAGGCAGTACAAGGAGAAAGTAAATGAGCAAGACTAGCTGAAAGATCTGAATCCACTGAATTACTGCTCATTATGCTTGCATAGGATTGTTATCTATTATAACAACTGAGTCGAATTAAGTGCATTTCTGCTCTTTGTGCTGGTTATGGATTGTAATCTACTATAACAGCTGATGTCTTCTCTGTAAAAAGATCCCTCTTCATTAAAAGATCGATACAGTATGAAAACAAACCTAATTGAAAATGACAAGATCATTTCTTATTACAAGAAAACCAATCTAATAACATGCAGGCATATTCATCCTTCCATTGCAGAAACTCATGGCTAATCACCAAGTTTCGAAGTAATGTTACAGAAGCATGCTCATCTGAATACTGCCAAATATTCACAGCAGATAGAGATCACAAAATGTACTAAATTATCAATACATAGGGGAAGTTAGACATGAAATACAGGATAGCTAGAAAATCCAACCATTCCTCCATAAACGAGCAATGAAGTATCAGAAACATCACCAACAATGAAAAAGTATGAAGCTAATACAGGAAAGAAGTGAAAGAAACCCAGAAAAAGGTGTGTTGCAAATAGCAAAAGATTACCCCTATCAACAAAGAAATTCAGAATTTTAGGAGATTTTGAAGACAACTATGAATACAGGAAAAATCAATGGATGAAAACTGAAGCAGAAAAAAAGGGAATAAAGAACAACCCAAAAGAAAGAATCAATTGTGTTGCACTATGTTCCTATGTCCCAGGCCAACTGTCTCAATTTAAAATGTAGAAAAAAAAATAAAAAGAATATTCATGGGTTAACACCATGGATTAATAGCTCTTTCATGCAGGTATACTACATGAAAATCAACACCATTTATCTAGGTAAAGCAGATGGAATTAGAAAAGTTGATTGGGAAAATTGAAGCAACCCTAAATGTCTCAAGTTAGGATGAAATGATTATACGGGAAATGGCAAAGAACGTTTACTGCAGAAGTCAATAATGGATATGAGCAAGGATGGAAGTCGGACATGATGATACAAATTGTTGAGTTCAATCTTTGAAACTTATTAGATGCATGCCTTGCCTAAGTGAAAATTTCATTTTATGACTTCCTGAACTAAGTTTGACAGGGGACATATGGAGATAATACATCATAAAGTGATCGAAAAATTTTGGCTCTAAACTAATAGTGAAAAGCCAAACTCAGTTTAACAAGATAGACAAACACTCAATTGATAAAATACTCGACATGAAGTAAAGAAATCATAGCTGCATTTCCTGATCATCAGACAAATTGGAAACTGAAGAAGTCACTGGTTGTGCGCTATGATCTCATGACAGATCAACACCAGATGTATCAGTATAAAACAATGCGGGAGGGTCCAGGTCATGACACCTCAACACGTGCAATCAAGCTGGAGCTCGTACTACTGAATGTAACACTGCTCATGAACAGTGTTCTACCACTAAGAGATAATAAACTCATTATAAATAGAGGCCCAGAAACAACAGTAAAGGGATAGAAAAAACTCCCTCTCCCTCTCCCTCCCTCCCTCCCTCTCCCCCTCTCTCTCTTTCTCGTCTTATTCCATACTTCTATATCCTCACAGCAAAAACTAACATAAACATCAGAGCATACTCCAGGGGACTTAGCCCCGCCTACATTCTGCAAGTAACACCCTGTGCAAGGCAGCTCAAAATAAAGGTCAGGATTTACCTGGTCCCTAAGCTGGTCAAGTAATGTACCACCAATCAACCCTGGACCAATAATTCCCATAGCAATTGTAGTCTGCGACAGATAAAACCTAGAGTGCACAGCCCGTAAAGCCCTTATACAATCTTCACGCCTGACAACCACCGTAATGTTGTACTCTGAGCAACCTTGAGCTATTGCACGAACATTAATATTAGCCTGCAGAAAAATGTGATGAAGTTTAGAATATTGTTATAGCAGGAAACAAAATCTTGAGCTATTGCATCTAAAGTACTATTAGAGCATAGAAGAATGTCATAAAGTACAGTAACATGATTATAGCAGAAACAGTAAGTTTTCACTGCTGTACTTGGAAGAGATTAGACATCCATCTATTTCATCTTTAAGTTCCCATGACAAAAATCACGAATCAATGCAACAGAAACCATGTTAATTCCAAAAGAAATAAGAAGAAAACGTTCACAATTAGATGCATTTCAAATAAGTTTCAGAGGGGGCAGGAGCATGCTATATAGTAGCAAGGAAAAAGTTCCCAACCTTTGCAAGTGCATTAAATAGAGTGGCACTAACTCCAGGGGTGCTTGCCATTTTTTGGCCAACTGCTGCCAAAATACTACAGTTTGGAATAACAGCAACCTGGCAATAACTGCATTCATTTCAGTCTGGAAATCAAGCAAATGTAAAAGTAAAATTCACCAAATAGCTGTATTGCAATTATGTGTAGACATCACTGATGTCAGTGAAGTCGTTTCAACCAAGTCTGATAAAATCAAAACAACTGTGAAAATAAGGCTAACAAACCTAAAACCAGCAATGAAAAAGCATACCAAATGAAGCATTCTATTCAATCATTGCACAATTTCTTGTACTAGCATCTCTCATATCTCATATGCTATAAAGTTTGTCTTAAGACTTTAGATCCTAAAATATAAGGAACTAAGACGATTGGAATTGCTTTAACTAAGACACTGAAGCAGCAGATGTAACCCCACAGTCAACATAAGACTTGTCATTGGCTGATAAAAATATGCATCCTGGTTAGAACAAAGCCCATGGTCCTTAGTTAAGCAAAGAAGGAAAATTTCACAGGTTTGATAGGTCTGTCACTAGTAGGATAAAAGTTTCCAAAATTAATATGCTTTTTTAGAGTAGACAGATCGCCCACCCCCAATAATTCTTGCACCAGCAAATGTAAAAGAATTTCTGAAATCACAAGCCTCAAAATTGCCACTTTTTTCATTTAAATTCCTCTATGATGCAGCAGCCTACAACTCTCTTGTCCACAAAAAAAAGTAATAATAATTCACAGCATACCTCTCTGATTCAGCACTCTGCAACACCCTTTTTAATTAATAGTAACAAATACAAGAAAACACGGTCCATCAAACTAGTTTGTAGGAAATTTTACACAAGCAGAGCATCATTAGTACTCAAGGGCCTGCCACTTGCACAGGTATATAGACACACCTTTGGTTAAAAACCAAGATCTTCCAAATAGAGAACTTTGTAGGATACCCTACCCCATTCCCTGCTCCCCTAGTCCCAAAGAAGGAAAAAAATGAAAACTAAGATAATTGCAGGAATCACAAAAACAAGAAAGATGGCACAGTTTAAAATAAATTGATTTTATAGTCTCTGTGATCATGGCTCTACAATTACTTAGGAAGTGCTGCATTTCTAGTATTCAGGCTGTTAGTGATGTGAGCATGGTGAATCAATACCAGTCAGCAAGTCATTTCAGCATTTAGATAAAATGAAAAAAAAAAAAAAGGAACTGTAAACACTTGGAAATATAGAAAAAACCTGAGAAAGGCGCCCGGCATCCAAAGCTTGACGAAATCTAGCCTCCAAAGTTTCAGCAACAGCCTTCACTTCCTTCTCAGGTACAGCAAAGCATACTGAATGCTCACTGCTAGCCTGCACTTGTATTAAATGAAAACTTTAATTAACCAAAAAAGGACAATGATAAATCGGGAGGATCAACAATCACAAGTTAACAAATACAGAAACATGACAAGGTTAAAGATACCTGGGATATCATGATTACATTAGCTCCGACATCTTTGACAGCACTAAAAATTGCACTAGCTGTACCAGGAACACCAGCCATTCCAGTTCTGCAGAAAGCATTTGCAATTATGACTAGATGGAGCATGGAGGTAACAATATACTTAAATATAATGATACAGTATCGCACCCTTCAACATTCACGAGGGCCAAATTGTCTATTGTTGCAAATCCTTTAACTGGAGATTCCAATTTCTGACCATTTTCAGTCTCACAGACCAATGGCCTGCAGATCATTGTTCCAGGAGCAGAAAGGTTGAAGATATTTCTTATGACAATTGGTATGTCATAACGCATAACGGGAATAATGGTCCGAGGATGCAAAACATTTGCTCCAAAGTATGACTGGTAACAATTACAAACTCTGCTGTCAGAAACGCATTTAATCAACAGACCCATAATGTATTCCAAGTACTAGACACAGCACATTTACCATTTCCCATGCCTCTTGATAAGACAATTTCTCCAGAATCACAGCCTCACTAACTGCCGAAAATAACAAAGGAAAGAAGAAATCACAATTTTATCATGCAGTACAAATGAAATGGTGAGCACCTTGATTTAGCTGCTTAAAAATGCATCCAACTACAGGTAACAGATGTAGGGAAGATAGATGTTCTGCATATCACATGGCCTGAAAGTAGAGAGAAGTAGGAAGAGTACAATCTGCTTCTTTGCAGGCAATCAGCAGACAAATTCAATGAGCCAAAACAAACCTTTTCTCGGGTCTGCACTATATACGCCATCAACATCAGTCCAGATTGTCACTTGTCGTGCTCTAAACAATGCACCCATAATAGCAGCAGAAAAATCACTTCCATCTCTCTTCAAAGTTGTAGGTATATCTTGTGGCGTGCTAGCTATAAAGCCAGTTGCAATGATTGTTTTGGACGGATTCTCTGAGTACCATTTTTCAAGTCTTCTCCCAGACTCTATATAGTCAGGATCAACCTGATTTGAACTTGTAGGAGTTACAACGAGGACCTTTCTAGTGTCCATCCAATTGGCATCAGCTCCATTCTACAAAAGGATAGAGAAAACCACAAAAGGTATATGCTGAATGAACATAAAATATCATCGAAAAAGTACTTCCTGAATGAAGATCATATTATGAAAACCCAAGCAATGCACACTATGAAAAAGAGGTAACTGAGGGATTAGCCACCTTCTGACAACAGCCGCCAACATTTGAGCAGACCACAACTCACCATGACCCACAACAAAATCCGAAAAAGATTCTGTTGCATGACCAGCTGCAATACATTAAGCCATTAATTTATAAGCCAAATTCCTCCAAAATGGAAAACAAGGAGTTGTTCAAAAAATAATAATAACAATGGCACACAACTATAAAGTAGGACTCTATGGCCCTTCCTATGCATTATTAGTACTCTACTAATCAAGTTAATACTCCCTCCATTCCATAAACTTTGGACTTTCGAATGTCACACTTTTTGGTAAGTAACCAACAATTGAATTGTTTTGCTCTGCTTTCCATGCCTATTCCCTCTCATAAGATCTTGTTGGTGGGGTCACATTTTTGCTAAGTGTTGTTTCTTAAAGGAGTGATTGCACAGAAAGCAATTAAGTAATCCACCCCATGCACAGGTAAGTGCATTTTTTGTAGGAAATGGCACCAGAACATGAAACTTCACTGGAGGTCCATTATAGTGAGAGAAATTGTCAAGTATCATCCTGGAAGGTAAAGGAGTGGTGAACATGGGAGAATATTTGAAAACTATTTGCCACTTTAGGAATGTTACATGAGTTTTGGGACAACCCAAAAGGAAAAGTAGGACACTACCAATGGGATGAAGGAAGAATTGGAAATTCTCACATACAATCCAAGTTCAATCAGAACATCCATTAACCTCCAGCATACTTGTGAAAACCAACTTGTCAACCAACTCTCCTCATGAGTTCGTACAAATTAATCTCTCTCCACCACTCATACTTCTGACTGTTCTGTATTACTCACACACCCCAGAAAGGTGTACTCCCAAATTTTTAATATCAAATTTGATAAGATAAAGAACAAAAAAACAAAAGAAGAAGAGTCAGATAAGAAAGAAAGGTACCAATATGTATTGCACGAAGCATAGCTTTGAGGTTGTTGATGTCATCATGCAAGTGAGACAAGAAATTAGCAAGCTCATCCCCTTCGAGAAGATCAAGAGCTGTTAATTTGTGCTTTTCTAGAACAGCATCCAGTGCAGTTACATAAGAATCATCACGCGACTGCGCTTTGTTAATAAGATCATACATCATGTCAGTAACCTTTGACATAGCAGAGACAACAACCAACTTTCTTTCAGATTCATCCTTAACTATGATCTCTGCCACATTTTTTATTCTATCCGAACTTCCCACACAAGTACCACCAAATTTATGTATGGACCAAGTATCACCCTTCGGAAGCTGAACTTGTTCTACAGCTTCATCCAGCAAAACGTCAGCTGAAACAATTACCCAAAGGAAAGTAAACAACTTATTCAGTAACTCCAAAAATTTATGATTAATAATCTCAATAAGTTTTTACACACCTGCACTTGCTACTGAAACAATTATGTTGGACGTAGACGAATCCCTTCTTCCACATCTCAAATTGAAGTCTGAGCTGAAACAAGAGAACATACACTTACATTTTCAGTTGTTGACTTCAGAATCATGAAGCCAATTACAGTAGGAATGAATCTTCTCTCTCCTTTTCATCAATTTAAGATGAAGTCGAGGCAGAACTATTCTTTTTTTTTTATCAAATTAAAGACTTTTGTTTCCTTTTTAACTATAGACTTGTTGGGATACTGTATGCTGCATAAACTATTAAAGTAACAACCAAACTCGGTCCTTGGGTCCTCATTTGCAAGCTATTAAACCAAAAACCCAGATATGAAAAGGCCAGAATTTGCATCCGCGACAAGCCCCGCCACACAAAAATTCAATCAAATAGCTTATGGACAATGAAAAAGTTGGACAGCAAATTAACATAAAATGCAAATCATTAGCATCCCCATATTAACGAAACAGAAGAACTCCAAGCACAATGGAGGGAGAGATAAACACCTGAAGAAAGCGTTGGAATGTCGGCGAAGAAGGAGAGAACAAGGATAGATCTCGGGTACCAGTGAAGAATTCCTGCTTCTGAAGTTGTTCTTGGTGTGGCACTTCATCACTGTTGTGATCCTGTTACTACCAAAAGTGCTAATACTCCCATTTACGCCTCCGCCGGCGGAGAACAATGAAGACGTGAGACTGCGGGAGTAAGATGGTTGAGAAATCGGAGAAGACAACGCCATTGCCACCGCTGCCAAGAAAGAAAATCAACAGCCGTCAGCCGCAGGGGGTTGGCTGCAATGGGAAGTGGCCGATAGTTGTCTACTGAGTAATTGGCGGCTGCAGGGAAATAGTACCAGTTGTATTATAGCAGTAGTATTTGTGATTAATCAATTGGCTGGACTGCCTGATTTATATTGCGTATTCTAAAGGTGTTAGTTTCATAAAAAGTTGAATTTAAATCAGGAAAGAAAGTGTCCAAAGCTGCACTTATGTTGGCATGATTAAACCAAATTTCCTCCTATTTCTAAATTAAAAGTTAATTCTAGTCAAATTTTATTAGTTTATTTGGTTAAGGTTTAAAGAAATTATTTGATAGTTTCGTGTTTTAATAGTTTCCTAAGCCTTATATGTTACAAGATATTTCAGTATTTTATTCAATTGAGAAGGGTGAGGAAAATTTATAGAGGGTTGTAATTGTTGTAACGACAATTCGATAATTCTGCTTAGATTTTATACTTATCTCAATATGAGAGTCAATGTGCCTTTTTTTTTTTTTTTTGCAACACTTATTGTTTGTGTAATTGACAACAAACTCCTCTTCTCTCACCTATTTTTTATGTGTCAAATATGCTTTCTTTATGCAACTTTTAAAGTGCTAACAACTTAGATTGAGGGGTTTGACGAAATATTAGAAATTTGCTTAAATCTTTCGATTGTGCGAGTGAGTTAGATGATATTTTAATTTGTAATCTTCCAATTATTTGAGTAATTAAATAGATTTAAATAATTTGTGAACTACAACAAAATCTGAGAGCATATTAAAGGAGCAATAGTTTTATATTTGTGTGTATTTAAATGATAAATTAAGTAAAACTTGGGTGCATTTAGAAACTTTAAAATGGTAACCCTATAGCATTTTTGCAAAGAGCTTGTCCGATAAATGTGGAGTTCCAATCGTATTCCTTAAAATAGATATTATGTCGTAATCTTTTAGAACAGTAAAATTAAATTGAGAAAATGTTTCGAGGAGAATTTAAGTAATAAATTATGTGTGAATTACTTGAACTAACCATTCATGATTAGACATTTTATGGGAGAAAATACTAATGAGATTAGAGAATATGGCACAAAGAGGTTAGGAGACGTAATTAGAGAATATGGTCAAAACATGTTTTCAAGGAGTTTCATATCAAAGATACCCAATTTATCACGTGTGGAACTCTCATATCATTGGGTGGTTCAGTGGTACAGTGTGCGCCAAAATCAGTAGCGATATGAGACAATGCTACTGTCGCCTGTTGTACTCAAAACAGTCAAACACCGCACGTGGGTTTTCTCTGTCCCTTGTTTTTAAATAATCTCAAAAATCTCTTTTGAAGTTTCTAACAGTATCATTGGGCTCCCCTCAACTTTTGAAAAAAAACTGCCTACCCTAATTCCATGTTTTGTGTAACATTTGAGTCCAAGGATGGTAATGAGTCGTGTCATGTATTTATCGTGTTCATGTCAGCCAATTTCAACTCTAACCCAATCTATTAAACATTCACGTCGTATCATGTTATGACCTGTATATTAACAGGTGTAACAGGTTGATCCAACCCAACGGATGTATATCCCATTAAACACTTTATATAATTAAATAGTATTAATATGATGCACTAGTTTACTAAGTCAACCTATTAACTTAGACATACACTAGCATCTTAATCACTTATTTTAATATATTTGATCAATTTGGTCGTGTAATTAATTTAATATTGTTGTTTCTAAAACACAATAAGTTTTTTTAAATACATAGTTAACAAAAGAATCTAAAATTTTCAATATATTGTAGATAATAAAGTTTTCCAAATATAATATAAGTTAGGATTGCTTTTTTTTTTTTTTTTGGTTCAAAAATTTCTCTATGTTCTATGAATTGTGCTTCTAAACATTTTTTAATTACATTTCATCCCACTTCTATCTCACCTTAAGAAAAAATGCTATAGTAATTTTTTTCCAAAAAACTCTCTAGAAAATGCAATCCAATCAAACTTCTAGAAATTTGTGAGTTTTTAATACTTCTAATTGAAATCTTGAGGTCAAATTTGATTCTTGTTAGTTTTTAGTAAATATTCATACTGGCCTTTATAATGATTAATTATTATTATAAAGAAAGTACCTTATTGGGTTGCCGTGTCAATCTATGGGTTGACCTAACCCGACTAACTTATATTCGTGCCACTAACGGGTTGACCAATAATAACTCACTAAAGTTTGAATCGTATTAATACCCATTAGTTTCGAATCGCGTTAGAGTTGTGCTATTGTGTAACATCTATTTGAGCCCACGTCATATGAAGTAAGATTGAAAAAATAGTTTCAAGAGAGAAAAATGTGTTCATGCTGCAAATGCCCTTTTATGGGCCTACTTGTTAAATTTTAACCATCTTTTAAGGAAATACAATCATACAAGATTGGAAAGAAAGATAAGACGTAAATAATATTCTCTCAAAATTATTGTGCCAAACTATTAATTTATGCAACAAGAATACCATTTCTTGCTTTATCGAGCTGCAAAAGTATTTTATTTCAAGGTTTATAAGCACATAATTATTGTAAAAAAAGAAAATAGAAAACAAAACTTGCAATTTTTACCTCTAATCTCATGTACAAAATCATGATTTGGAGAGAAAGAACAGTTTCAAATCTTTTTCACTTCGAATCTTCTTTTTTTCTTTTTGCACATAAAAAAGAGAAAGAACAGTCTCAAAACTTTTCCACTTTGTATCTTTTTTTTTTTTGCACATAAAAAAGAAAACTTTCAAAAACTCTAAGTGAAAGCTTAGAACGCCATAAGAGATATATAAAGTTCATATCTGTTTTGCATAAATTAGAAAATTGTGCCTTTATGGTGCCAAATTTTATTAAGGCAATTTTACTTATTTTTTAAGACCTCAAAGGCAAGAATCAAATTTAATTTTTGTCAAAGTACATTGCTAATAATCCGTACCTAAATTGGAGCTAAGTGTTGACGACCCATGTTTGTTAATAAGGGTATCTATTTTTTTTAACTGTAAGAATAGGAAAGGGGTGAAAAAAAACCTCAATAAAGTCGACAATAATGGTCCTTTACGTACATATGACACCTACCATTGCTGTGACCTTCCAAAAAGATACAAATTAACTTGTATAGATTAGATTTTTTTGGCAGATTGATTAATCTTTCTTATGCTATTCTTGTAACTTTTTTAATATTCTGATGAGTGTGGATGCATGCCACACTTAATCAACTAGTATACAAACCTTGCATTGACAGTGTAAAAAATATTAATCCAGTCTAGTAAGATAATTATTTGGTTTTCAATGTTCAAATTTCTATGATAATTCTTTGAAATGCAGTTGATAGGGTCATTGATTTGGTCCAAGCTCAAAAGGGTTGCGAATTTGCTTATGAAAGTAAGTGCACTATGCGGGGCTGGAAAGTATGGCATGATTTTTGTGTAGCCAAGTACGGTGCTGATAAAAGTGTCATCTAAGAGGAAAATTGCACTATTATCAAAAAAAAAAAAGAAGAGAAATTGCACTTATGTACGCTAGAAGTCATTGAGTATTGCAATTAGCGTGTACTCCATGATATGAAATAAATGGATAATTACAATCTTGCATGAGTTATTTTGTAATTAAAAATTTATGTTTGGTTAACACAATTATCACTTTATTTAATCACGGACATTCAGAATTTTTTTAATTTCATTTTTTTGTTTAAAGGAGACTTTGAGCCTTACAATGAAAAATGTAAAATATAAAGATTTGGTAGTCGAACTAAAATTGCAGTCATCCGCTTATCACAAAAGTTTTTACAAGAAAAAATTTCACATCAACCATTCTTACACTGCGTACTCTATACTCCTATGGATAACTTTACCTTGGTCCGATATAAAATTTCTCATCCCCTTTGGATTAAACTATTACGACATTTATTAATATAAGCTTGGGTCCTTATAGATTAGGTATTTTTAGAGGTGTTTTTAAAAAATTTTACAGTAACATTTTCAACTATAGATTGTTCATTTGAATTGAGTGTTTTTGGGATGTGTCGTTGGGTATTTTAAAATTTAAAATTTAAAATTTAAAATTTTGTTAGAGTAATTTTAAATTTATTAAAAATTTCTTACCACCACCTTTCCTCCTCCACCACCACTGTCCCTTCCCCTTTCTCCTCCCTCCTCCCTCATCTCTCCCCCTTCTCTTGCAACCCCTCTCCCTTCTGTTCCCATCTGGTCATTGTTATTGTACGCGATAAAATTTCAAATTTGCAAAAGACAAGAAAAATATATGACAAATATGAAATATAAATTAAAAAGAGTAGCAAGTACAATCTCCAAGATTTTCTCAAATTTGTAAAGAGACTCCTTCAATTCTTCTCTTCGAACGCTAATCTAAGGGTTTCGTAACTTGATCTTGGATCAATCGTTGACTTCTTCAAACCTTGATATGGAAGATTTGAACCTTGATATGGAAGATTTGAAGAGCTTGACGAACACGAAGAACACTTCAAATCTTGATATGATGAAGATTTGAAAACTCTTGAAAATTCAAGTCTCAATATGAAGAAGACTTGAAGAAGCTTTCGTGGCTTTGAAGCTTCAAGAAGACTTGAGATGTATGATGCTTGATCTCTATTGATGTGTGAAGTGATGTCCCAACTTGGTGGAGAGACCCCCTATTTATACTTGTAGGACATGGTAGAGTTTGAAGACTCATGCACCACTTTATTTGTCTTGGTAATGCTCACATGTATTTTATAAGGAGGTAATGCTCACATGTATTTTCTTGATTGGCCAATTTGAAATTTGAAAAGACATATGACATGGCGAGGTTTGATTAGCCAAGTCATTGCAGTATATAAAACATATATAAGGAGTAAATAACTCTAAATATTATCTCTTTAATAAGAAATAAACATTTAGATATTTATCCAAACTTGCTTAGTCATGAAGCATGTGACATGGCGCCATTTGATTGGATGAGACACTCAAATATTTTCATTGACCAGAGCACCTCAACTTGACACTTGGAGAGATATAATTAGCTATCAAATAACCAAATTTCCACGTGTGTATGACATACTGCAATATTTGATTGGATAAAAATATGCCATGGAAATAATTTATAGACCAACGAAAATTTAGAAAATTAATTAAAATTCCATTGTCTACAAATATGTCTAGTTCTTTTTACTTCTGTTTCTATTAGAATATAGAGACGTACGTGACTTTGGTTTTGACACGAAGATTCAATATTTGCTGAAGTACAAAATTTTGGCCTATGAATGATAAAGAATGAGAAAAAAAAAAAAATTCGTATGATGGTGTTGATTCATTTAAATGAGTCAGTTTTCGCACTACAAATACCGTACGGTATTAATTTATTTTTTTCAAAAAAAAAAAAGGTACCAATAATCAAAACCCAAGTGATTCACTCATGTAAAAGTTCTTGTTGACTATAGGTGTTTTGTGGATAAAAAAACACCAATTAGAGTGTGGAACAACGATGCAAATCTTGGAGTAAGTTTCACAACAGGCCCCATGCATACAAGAGCAAGCACTTGGAACCCACGTTGGCTTTGGAAAGGTGTATTGTCCTTGAGGTCCCTGCACGGCTCACTACCGGAGATTTGGTATTCAATCTGTGCACCTACAAAGTACAGAAGTTCCAACCCTGAGGAAGAGGAATGTTACTCCTCAATTTATTATTGGAATGAATGAAGAGGGTTATTTGCGAGTTGCAGCTAACTCGTGATGATCAAATAAGTAAGCTACAAAATACAAGAAAATCGAATAGGTACTCTAAGTATGTAATCACTCCACCAAGAATGTCCACTTAATCAATGGACTGATTGGTCTAAGCACCATAATTTCTTAAGACATCTGAGTTCACAGATTTTCGCGCACAGTCGGTTTGTGAACGAAATCATTGGATTTGTCTAATGGTATACTGGGATCACTCGTTAATACAAGGCTAAAGATGTTAGTTCTTTGAAAAACAGAAGTTGTGCAGTGATTTTTATTTATTTATTTTTGTCAGAAGTTAAATAGTAAAATTGTTCAAATGTAAGAGGAGATAAGTAATGTGTCAATGAGCCCAATGGATATTGAAAGAGCCGAAAACCTGATCCGCCGAACTGAACTTGACGAGGACCTCTTGGAGCTAGCTGAATCGACCTTAAACACAGTACGGGACTAATTTCCCGTTGTATCTCTAACTAATTTCGCTTTGCACCTAGTTGGGAGTTACGAGGAATGAATAGGAATAGTAAAGTAGTCCCTTTTTTAAAGTAGCATTACTTGTGTTTTTATAAGCAACAATGAGATAATTAATAAAGAGCTAGGAGTTATAGTTAAAACCAAATGCTATTCTAAGATAAATAGGATAATAATAAAAGTTAACCCTTGATTTATGATGATAAGATTGTGCGAGAGTTATTATTTATCCAGGTAACTCATACCCATCCCCGCAATATTTTAATTCAGTCTTACTCTGTTCAACCATTCAATCCAAACAGACAAAATAAGAGTGTCACGCATATTATGTCTATTCATAGCACTTACAAACATATAGTACGAGCACTAAGGGGCACTGATTAGGGGAAAAAGTAAACACCTTTGCAATCTAGTAATCAAGTAATGGATTTTCTGAAAATGGCAAATAAAAACTCTTGTTTCAAGAACAATGAAATATAAGCATCTAGATCGGGTCATCGGGATAGTCTATTCTAGGCAAATTTTGTAAAGGGGAGGACCCGGTAGTGTAAAGAGTGATTTCTGTTATTATTACTTGACTCGTGTTAATGAATCGAGCTATTCAAGGACAAAGTTCAATCCGGCTTATTCGAGTTCAATTTCAACTTGTTCGTTTGACTAAATTAATGGAGTTCAATTAACGCGCAAACACGAACTTTTTTGTTTTGTAAGCATTAGTTTTTGTTTGTGAACTACTGCTTCACGGTATGCTATTTCTTCTGTTCATGCTTTGTCAATCAATATCAAAGAGTTCTCAAGATTAAAAATAAGATAGACTCTACATTTTCAAAATGTTTATATCGAAAGTAAAGCTTGAACTCGAGTAGCTCATTTTTGTAAAATGAATTGAGCTTGAGATGATTTTATACTTGGGCTATTGTTAAACTAGCAAAACTCAATACCTCATAAAATTTTGAATGAGCTCAAAACAATAAATGGACATTTATTGGGTTTGACTTAGTGGTTAGGAGAGGGCTTTAAAGATTCTTTCTACTGTCGAGTACGGGTTCGAATTTTGAGTCTCATAGTTAGAGATGGGAATGGTATATAAAGGGATGAGAGATTATTAAAAAGACAAATAATTTAAACAATATATTTGACTTGGCTTGGCTGGTTGCAAAAGTCTTAGACAAAAAAGTGTAGCACTAATGGTTAAGATTCAATTTTGATACATATAGAATCTCAACTAAAAAACCAAAATCAACAATAACATAAATCAGAAAACAACAAAAGATTCAAATAACACCCTGCTTGGCATCCATATCCTGGAAATTATTACACTTCTTGTCTACTTGTTGATCCTCATGTATGAATCATAGGAAGGATAAACTCCAGAAGTTAGTTGTAACTAATATTTAAGTTTCATTAAATGTGGAAAACAATAACATTCCCTATATATATGCTCTATGGTACTTTAGCAAAATTAAATTACATCCAATTCTTAGTTTAATTTATATTAATGGATTATTTGTTTATCATTTTCCCCATTGTTTTTGTTGCTGCGATTAAGCATGCCCAAGGCAGTGGTGATCATCCATTTCATAGAAACTACTATCAAACATGGGGAGGCAATCATCTCACAGTTTACGATCAAGGGCATGAAGTTCAACTTTTAATGGACCCGTCTTCAGGTTAACAGCAAAAAGAATTTGTTTGCACAATGACTTCTGGTTTTTTTTTTTTTTTTTAAACCTATTGTGTTTGGCTACTGGATATCAAACTGAAGATACTCTTTTCTACAAAATCAATCTAAAAAGATTTTAATCAGATTCAAGATACTATAAGTCAGTATCTGTATATTTCACTAAATTATAGATCTGTATTGGAAAAAGCAAAAGATAAAATTAGATCAACATTCTTGTACAAAAACAGGTTTTGGTATCTCTAACATTTGGTTTCTTGGGTGTAGGAGCTGGATTCAGTTCGAACACTGACTTCGGATCAGGCTATTTTCGCATGAAGATCAAGATACCAGAGAAAAACAGTAAAGGGATTATCACATCATTTTATGTAAATGACCTAAATACATTAATCATTTTGCCTAAATATCATTTTAGCACTTGTAATCTTGCTCACGTTTTAACTCCCCTTGTCAATTTGTTATGGTAGCTAATCTCAGTTCCAGTAGGAAAGCCAGTCAGTGGCGTGAAGCATTATGAGTTTGACATTGAGTTTTTTGGAACCGATGGTAATCCTCACATGATAAATACCAATGCCTTTGCAAATGATTTGGGAAGCAGGGAGCAACAATTTCATCTTTGGTTTGATCCTACCGAGGACTTTCATACTTATGAGATTCTTTGGAACCAACACCAAATTGTGTAAGATTTTCTTTACTTCAGTCTCTTGGAATGTTTCAAGGCATCTGAATCCATTAACACCCCACCCAAAAAAAAAAAACCAAACCGTTTACCTTTTGGAGTAAAATCAATCACAAAATATAAAAACATAAAACCATGTTCATGTATTGATTGTATTCTAACTTTCTTTCTTTTAATTTTTTTGTCTTTTTGTACAGATGGTTTGTGGATGACACTCCAATTAGAGTGTGGAAGAACAATACACAACTAGGGGTCGGATTCCCCACAGGACCAATGCATGTGGAGGCAAGCATTTGGAATCCAAGTTATCTTGGAACACCAGACTGGTCTCAAGGGCCATTCAAGGCTCACTATCGAGAATTTGGTATTGATGGATGCAATCACGTGGATTCCAATCCGGGACAATGTTCCTCCCAATCTTATTATTGGAATCAAAACAAGTATTGGAAACTAGACTCTGAGCAGCAAACCAAATTGCAAAATGCAAGAAAAAGTTACATGTATGAAGATTACTGTAAGGACCCAAAGAGGCATGGCCCAGAATGCGAAGTTAATCAATAGAAGATAAACTTCTTTTATAGCTCCTTCCTTGTCATATTAGTAATCAAAATGCTCACGAATGAGTGGATGGTTCTTGAATAAGTTATGTGGACAATACCTTCCTATTTAGACCTCGGTTTGATGTGGCCATATCTAGTTTTCTTTTTCCAAAAATTAAAAAATTTCTCTAACCAAAAACTTAGATGTCCATTCTCTAATTTACAAATAAGAACAAAGTATAAAATATTTCTGTATAATTAATTAATTATATATCAATTTCATCCATACTTCAATTTAAAATATTAAGAAAAATACTATATTCTATTACCTAAAATTAGACTTTTAAAATTCAATTACCTATTTTTTACAAACACATATTCACATGCCAGTTATTTAGACTTTTTGGCCTCTTGTGAATTTTTTGCTTATCTAATATTTTTTTGGATTTTAAAAATCAATTATTAGTATATTCCCTAATATACCTACCCTTTTCTTGTGAAAATTTACCACCATCAATTAGAATAGTCAAAATTAAATGATGGGTTAAAATTGGAAAAGGGTTCATTTGTTTCTCAAGAGATTAAGTGACACAAAATAAAGGCGAAGGGATGGAGTGAGAATATCTTAGGGAGATAAAGTGAAAAAAATGTACCCTAATGGAAAACTAACTATTAGTTTAGGAAAAAAAAAAGAAGAAGGGAAAAAAAGAAGAAGGGATTTGTTTGGATTGATTGATATTATTTGCCCAAAATTATTTGGCTTGCATTATCGATATAATTTTTAACCACCTTTTTATCTAACGTACATCACATCAAAAAAGTACTATAGTGTTTTTTCACAAAATTATCCCAAATAATCTACTATCCAAACACACCATCCTAGGACCCAAATTATTGGGTTGATAATGGTGAGATAATTGTACAAGCACGCGTGCCGACAATTATATTTTGTACATACAGACACGCGCGACACACACATATATACATATATCTAATCTCATGGTCTCATTCTTGACAGCATTACAACCATTCAGTTAAAGAACAAAAAAAAAAAATAATAGAAGCTTTCTATTTGTAAATACAGAAGAGTCATTGAACAGTGCGTCATTGTTTTGATAGGAAATTCAACGTGAAGGTGTTTAATTGGCTTGTTAAGATTATCACTATGCTCTTAAACAAGTAGGGGTGTAAACGAGTCTAATCAAATCGAACACCCTAGTATTCAAGTCTGTTTGATTATTTTAATGAGTTTAAAATTTTGTTCAAGTTTGGTTCTTTTACTTATCGAACCTAGTTTGAATGCATTTTTTTTATTTTATCAAACTTGAATGTTATCGAATACAAAATGTTGTTTAAACTTGGTATGACTAGTTAGTAAACCAAACTTGAACGAGCACTTATCAAGTTGAGATTGATTCGAGTATCAAATAGTTTAGTTCATCTTTTAGTTTTGGAGAGGGTAAGAAATCACGAATACATTCATACCATATTATATAGAGATTTCGCCCTAATTTGTTGCTTTTTTCCCTTAATTTTTGCTCTCTAATACTCAGAAAATCTATTACGATGAATCAAGTATGTGATTAAAATCAATTCTACCTATCATATGCTTGTTGTTTTAGAAGATGAACAATGTATGGGAAAGAAAAAATTGGAGTTAAAAAGAAACTATAGGTATATTTTTATAAAATTTGCTTGTCTTATAGATTAGTGAGTATATCAAATCAAACAACGTAAAGATCATAATTAGTTTAATAATATTTTCAAATTTGAAATCATGTTCGGGGTTGAATTAATTTCTAAATAAATAAACTTAAAAGAACCAAACTCGAGCTGAACCCAAGTTGTTTGGTTCGATTTACAACCTTATAAATAAGTAAGGATCTGTTTCATGGTGTAGTTTAAATATAAGAAGGGCAATAATGTTATTTCATCAATTCTACGACAACTGACCAGCCAGACACATACATAAAAATTGGGCCAATCCATGAGTGCCAACTAAGCATAATGGTCCACGTGACATTTAAAGGTGAAGGGAGTTTTAAGTTTTTATATAGTAGTTAGATAAATTAGATATACGAGCGCAAATGCATATACACATTGTCAAATCTATAGAAAAGAAACAGCCATCTTTTGCTGCATCTGTTCAAATATTATTAGTATGTAAAAGGAAATGGTGATGACCCTTTTGGTCAAAACTGCTATCAAACATGGGGAGAAGATAATCCCACTGTTTTGTACCATGGAAGAGAAGTTCATATATTCTAATAGACACACTCACCGGATACGCATAAGGAATATTTTTATTTTATTTTTTTTTCCAAATAAGAGGTTTTGAATCCAAAATCTATTAACAATTCCTCCCACTTTGGCATCCAACCCAACTCTTTCCTTAAGGAATGCTACTATACATGTGTATCTTCAAAAGATGCATGTGTAGTATTCGGGCGTTGTATATCACACTTAATACTTTACTTTCATATAGCATTAGTGTAAATTGTACAGCAAAAGACCAAGAAATTCTCTTTGATTTACATAATATTACTTTAACTCCCTGTGGTTTGGAAACTTATAATTTAGCTCCCTGTGATTTTAACTAAAATGTAATTTTGACAGAAATTGTTCAAACTAACGGTAGGATGTAAAATGTTAAAATTGCCCTTATTGTAAAATAATGAGAAGCTCCTTGTGGTTTAACTAATGTTAAATTTAACTCACTGATATTCGAAAACCTACATTATAACTCCCTGAGATTTTAACTAAATTGAAACATTGATAGAAAATGCAAAATGTCATAATTGTCTCATTCTTCTCTGTAACCCCCTACCCTCAAAATCCATTATCTCCTTCTGGCTCCATCCCTATTACCACAGCCACAATCAACACCATCCCATTTTCTTCTTTTTAAAATAATAAATAAGGAATAATATAGATAGAACTTAAGATCCGAATCACTACATGATTTTTCTAAATATGAATCACTACCTTTATTTGGTAACATCTCTATTTCAAAAAGGGAGGAAAGACATTCAAATGTCTCTTCAAACTTTGATTTTTTTCTTTGTATTTAATTTTTACCTAGAATTTTTATGTAATTTGGGAGTGCAATTAGGTTTGCAAAACTTCTGTAACTTGTGTTAAAAGTCCAAACTTAGGGACCTAAAGGGCACTTGGGAGAATGTCATGACGCAAATGATGTATCTATCATTTTGCAGTTGCAGAAAAGTCAAAGAATGGGGGTTTGAAACTCTAAAAGTGAGTCTTCATTTATCCATAGAGGTAAAATTGTCAACTAATTTGAACGGTTTCCATCAAATTACATTTTGATTAGAACCACAGCGAGCTAAATTATAAATTTTTGAACCACAAGGAATTAAACTGAACATCAATGAAGTGTGTGTCTCTAAAACTCAATTAGTTGCACGGTTTCTGTTAACTTTTCATTTTAGTTAAAACTTTAGAGAGGAATAATGTAGGTTTCTAAAACTCTGGGAGTTAAATTGAATATGAACTAAACCACAAGGAGGTTCTCTGTATTTCACCCAAAAATGTATTACATGAATTAAAAATGTTTCAAATATCTGATAATTTTGGATTTATGAAATAAATGTAATTTTAGGAATTTCAGTGTAAAAATGATAAATTATACTTGTAATTCTACATATGGCTATTTTAATTCCATTATAGCTTCTTACTCAGTCCCGGATAGGTATTTTGGGCAGTTAGGGACTGGAATCAGTTCAAACTTCAAAGAGCGAGTTTGGATCAGGCTATATATTTTTGCGTGAATGGCAAAGATACCGGAGAAAAACAGCAAGGACGTTGACGGATATAATGTAAATGACTAACATGTGTCCTTAAATAGTTGTGCATATTTTTCCTTAAATCTTTATTTGTCATGTCATGTGTGATTATAGTTAAAGTCAGTTCCAGTAGGAAAACCAGTGCAAGGTGTGAGGCATTATGAGTTTGACGTAGATTTTTTTGGAGCCAATGGTTGCCCTAATTGCCACGATCATAGATTTTAATTTTAATGGTGGTTGCCCTAATTACCAGAGTTCCAACCCGATCAATATTCTTCGGAATCATATTAATGGAATCAAAACAAGTACTATCAACTAATTAGATCTGGTCAAGAAAGTAAATTACAAGATATAAGTCTAAATTGTATTTAATGTTGATTAATGTTGCCACCCAATTAGGAACAGCCATCTCAAATATATAACCAAGAAAGTAGATTACAAGAAAAAATAGACAATCCATCTATGACATATACTAGAATGGAGTCCTATAAAGCAATAGGGACGTAGTATTTATCATTTTCCCAAAATTGAAAATTTGGCACATTTGTTTATTGGATATGCATAAGTGGGAATTGCAAAGTAGTGGGAGGTCCATACTAATACGATTCTAACCCTATTAGAAACTCTTCATTTTTGTTGACAAAGTAGAAACTCTTTAATACAAGCCTTAAACTGCAAATCACAAGCAAGAACTTAAACAAATACAATTGAAACAAACTGAAATGGTGCAATTGCAAAGGTTGCGTCTCTTGAGTTTTTCATTTATGATGATATAGAAATGATGGTTGAATGCAATATATATGTAGACAATTGTTTCCCAAAAAAATTATTACAAAAAAAAAAAAAAGCGGTAGAAGACAAGAAAATTGTATTTTGCAAAAATTCTCTTCCTAATCATTAGGTATATTTTTTCTTCTGTCTTTTGTTTGTCATCCTTTCACCGTAAAATTTTGAACTATGTCTCTTCTGACCTTCGATGTGTTCATTGAATTTCTTTATTCACGATGAATATTTGATTTCTGTTCTCTATCGTTTCTCTGGATTCGTAGTTTCTCTTATGTTTCTCACAAACTGCATGAATTCCTTCTTGGTTGACCAGTTCATCCTTGGGAAAACTCGAAACTCATTTACAACTTTTTGGTTTTGTTATTAACTCTTTATAAAAGCTTTCATGATCTTGGCAATTCCTTCGTGAGTAGATTTACTTTTGCCCATTTTATGATATTTAACTGATGTGAAGTTTAGGATTTCATATTGTACGTTTCTTTTTTTTTTTTTTTTGGCTCCTTCCCATTTTATGATATTTTCTTTTTTGTACTGTTGAATGGGTAAAAGCAAACTTGTGTGCAAGAAGACAAGCATTTACCCTTGTCATCGTTCTTATTGAGATTTTTGTACGAAAGGGTATTTGATTCAGCAAAATATTCTAATTTAAGTGAATTTTCTAATCACATTTATGTTCTCCCACTTATTTTACGAGGTTTGCATTTGTTTAAACAAATTAGACTTGGGATTTCTCCTGATCAAAAAAAAAAAAAAAAAAGAGGAAGAAAAACAAGAAGACTTGAAATTTGAATACAAAAGGGCAAAAATCTATTACCAAATTTCTGATATAAAGATGGTGACTAAACAGAGATGCAAAGTTAGAAACTAAATACTGGATTTTTCCGATATTCAAATCAGGAACTGCATCCAAGACAATTTTAACTTTTATGGAGTGATAAAATTGTATACGAGAATATGAACTAATAACAGAAAAATCCAAAAGATTATTGAGATTCAAACAATGCGCGCTTTTGCATAAGGATCTAAGAAAATTACAATAATATTATGCATAATAGTATCAGTTATGGCAAAAAAAAAAAAAGAAGATAAGAATGAAATTCAAGTAAAAAAAAAAAAAAGAAAAAATGGAATACAGCAGACAATTAATGTGTTCACATGGCATTATGGAAACTTTTCGAAGGTATCTTGTTTACATTTTTTTTTTCAATGGCAGGTATCTTATTTACTTCGTTGGCATGACAAGAATTTAACATGTTTTTATTCTGCATCTCTTTGAAGCAGCACATTTCACGACTTGAATTAGGTGCCGAAGGGGAAATAAATATTATGTCAACTGGGGTTCAATTCCTGTGTACATTTAGCTACTGAAAGAAGAAGAAAAATACTAAACTTCTGGTCTGGCTTGTTTGTTGAAAAAGAAAATTACTAAACATTTAATTACATTTTGCTACGAAACATATTTGTCATTGACATCTCCAAGAATCATAGTGAACCTTTCTGTTTCAAAGGAGTATTACCTTTTGGCTAGATTATTCGAAACTGCATATTTACAATACAGACTGTAGGAGGGCTTTCTAGCTAAAACGAATCCTATTTTGGCTATTACATTTTTCATTACTATGTTCTCATAAGCAGGAATACACCGGTTAGCCGGCTTTTGTAGCAAAGTTTTTGTAGTAATTTTATTTGATTTTCGCTGCTTTGGATTTCGGGGCTTACTTCCTAGCGCCAGTGAGACTAGTGACCAACGTTATAGGTCGTTGGGTGGTTAGAATGTTGCCACAAGTAAGTCAATTCAAAATTGGATCTAGTAAGAAATTGTTGTTGTTATTGCCAGTGTAATTATGTTTCTGCCGAAGCAAACCCTTCTTTGTTCAGTGTGAAACTACTCTTATCCAAACTTCTCGTGGAGCTCATCACCTTTAGCCCCCACCATTACTAACTTCTCATTTTTGTATCCTTTTCATCACATCCCCTCTTCTCCAATAAAATGGATTCGCCCATGGAGTTTTACCCAATTCTGCTAGTGATTTGTTGATTTCAGTAATTTCTACAATGGCTGTATTCCTTATTATTGGTTATTAAAATGAGTTATTGGTAGATCTGCAAATGATCACGTGCAATTTGAGGACGTTTGTGAAATTTGTGTGTGCTGACTAGATATTAGTTTACAGATTCAGACTTGATTGAGTTTAATTTTTTGAAGTTTGGGAGAATAAAGATGAGACTCCTTGTGCTTCTTGCATGTGTTTATGGATAGTTGCAAAAAATGAAAGATGATATATTAAAGTCAAAGAACAATCAGTTGTGTCTTTGATGAAGTAAGGAGAGAAGAGTTTTGGTGAGTCTGAGCAATTTAAGTGGGGTGAAGGAGAGAAAAATAAGGAGGAAAATAAGGAACAGCCAGTATGGTCAGTTTATCGATCTCGGAAAATTATTGCCCTAACAATATCGTTAGCATTTTTGGTAGTTTTGTTATATAGTAGTTGCCTAGTTGGTTCATTCTATAAAGTAGCAAAATAATAATTGGGAAACTTTACGGAAACAAAAACCAGAGATTTGGAAAGTGAATATTTTGGAACCAATTCTAACTTTTGATGCCATAGTTTGAGTTTCTTGTGAACAAAGTATATGCGTCTAACCTAATGTATATATAATCCCTTAACTAGAGAATTCAAACATAAATTCCATCTACACAATAAGGAGGTCATACGCCATTCTTGCTATAGATTGCTGAAGAATCATGGCCATCCCCAAAGGTAAATCAGTGCTTTATACTTGTCTTGGCAAAGACCTTTGTATATGTCCTACAATGGTGCTAGTAAGTTTTTTTTTTTTGAACTTAATTACAAACGTTTAAGCCTTCTACAAGATTGTGAGACATTGGGTCCGTTTGGTTAGCATAAATTTAAAAAAAAATTCTAAATATTATTCAATTTGCATTATAATCGTCTTTTTATCTTACATATATTATATCATAAAAAGTGTTACAGTATTATTCAAATATCAGTTATTCGTTAATCGAACAATTTTGCCTTTATATTAGGTATCAAAGAGAGTGATTGAAGGCTTAAATACCAGCAATTGTATATAAGAATTGGAAATCTAAATTATCACTAATTAACATAAGGCTTGTCAATTGCATTCGGACAGATCTACTCTTCGTTACATCTACACAGAAATGTTACGTTGATTCAGAAATTATAGTACATATATATAATACTAAACTTCATATTCTATTCCATTTACTTGATGGATTTTTTTTCTAGTTGTCTTTTTTTTGGTTCTTGTTCTTGCAACTGAATATGCAAATGGCGGTGGTGGATTTTCCTTTAACGAGTACTACTATCAAACATACGGAGGCAATCATCTTACCGTCCTTGACCAAGGAAACGAAGTTCAACTCCTAATGGACCAATCTACAGGTCAGATTACACAAGTAAAAAATTATGTTGATTTTTGGATGTTAATTCTTTTAAGTTTTTGGCTGTTAAACTATAATATTTCCACAGATAAATACATATATAACGTGTTAAATGGATTTACATTCATGTACAGAAAATATCTCCAAAAATCTAATGTATATTTGGTATAAACCTACAAGATATATTCATTTTAATAAACTTCTGGCAATATTTTCCGGTGATACATGTAGGTGCTGGATTCAGTTCAAGAAGAGATTTTGGTTCAGGGTACTTTGGTATAAGCATGAAGATACCAGATAAAAACAGTACAGGGGTTAACACATCATTTTATGTAAATGACTAGAATTTTCATTCTTTAATTAATGGTTTAGTGTACTGTTTATGTACTTAAACATGTCCTAATTAATATTTTCTATGTCATGTTTGAATTAACAGTTAATTTCAGTTCCAGTAGGACAACCAGTTGCAGGTGTGAAGCATTACGAGGTTGACATTGAATTTTTTGGGACTAATGGAAATCCTCATGTACTAAGTACAAATGTGTACATGAACGATTTTGGTGGGAAAGAACAACTTTTTCATCTCTGGTTTGATCCTACCATAGATTTCCACAAGTATGAGATTCTTTGGAACCAGCACCAAATTGTGTAAGAATTCCTTTACAAATTCAAACTCATGTATTTGCTTTTCCCATCTATTCTTTTCATCTTGATTAATTAATTAGCGAAGCTTATTCTTACTTTTCTTTGTGAAGTTATTAAATTCCTTCTTTGCAATAATGTGAAGCACTTGTTAAAGATCAAATAAAATTGGCTTATGGGTACTTGGATTTTTTTTTTTTTTTTGAGATATGAGATTATATGATTTGAAGAATGGATATGTTCTCGACAAATCAAATCTATGTATTTGGTAATAATGAGTATAAGAATGAAAGTATTTAGTTAATTAAGATCCTTAAACTGATTCCTGGGAAAAAGATTAAATAAGAGATAGAGATTCTTGATTTTATTAATGGATTTAGACATTAAGACCCTAAATATTTTGTCTGACTATTAAATGGTAAAATTCATTGTCATTGCTATAAACCACAATCTACTTGTTATTGTTGCCGTGAACTTCTGTCTTGTCTCAAGGTTTTTAAAAGTACAAAAATCCAAAAAAATAAAAAATTTTATTCTCTTAATGCTAAACATTGGTAGACATGATGAAAATAGATTCTATATAAATTTAAGTATATGAATCGGAGTTAGAATTAGTAATGATTATAGATTAATGTCATTGATTTTTGTAGGTGGTTTGTGGATGGAACTCCGATTAGAGTGTGGAAAAACTTGTCAAATCGGGGAGTGGGCTTTCCGGCAGTACCCATGCATGTGGAGGCAAGCATTTGGAATCCAAATTGGCTAGGAACCATTGATTGGACTCAAGGCCCATTTACGGCCCATTATCGTGACTTTCCAATCAACGGTTGCCCCTACCAGGGTTCGAACCCGCAGGGCTGCTTTTCCCAAAATTACTATTGGAACCGACTGCAGTACAGCCAGCTAAGTCTTGATCAACAAAGTAAGCTTCAAGAGGCCAGAAGAAATTACATGTTCGAGGATTACTGCAATGACCCCACCAAGAAAGGCCTAGAATGCCAGTTTAATCAGTAGAATGATTTCTTGTTGGCTAGCATCATAAACATTTTTTTTTAATCGAGTAATGAAGGATATTAGTTTATTGGAGTTACTATTATTTTTTATTTATTTTAGAAGTCTGAAGAGATGGGAAGGATGCGGGGAAGGGTGAGAGAGTTAAAAAAAATGCTGGGAGAGGGAAGGAGGATTTGAACCAGGAGCCATTAGGATTGATCACTTGAATTAGCTAAAGCCATTTAAATCAATCTAACGCCATTAAAATCTTCTCTTTGAAGAGACTAGAAACCTATCTTGTTGCATTACTTGTGTAGACTATATGCAATCCCAAATCGTTTCACTAACATCGTTAGCGGTAATCTTCATATAGTTTTCTATTTGTGAATTTCACTTGATAGGAATTCAAGAGTACAACCCCCTTGTTCCATGGATTATTTCAGAATTGGAATTAGTATTTGTTCCATTTGTAAAAACAAAAAGAGGCAAATTTTTCTATATTCAAAGAAGAAGAATACGCAGTTGGGTTCCTAACCAGTTGGTTGACAAGGAGTGACACCTTCAGAATATAGCAATGACAAGTGAAACATTCAAATTTCAAAGCCTTCCATCCATCCCAATATAAAACCGTGCACAGGGGCTAATTTTGTTAAAAAACTATCGATCGTTACTCACAACACTCGACATAATGATCTTCATTGCTGTTACTTCATAGCCATAATGGATGAAATAACTTAATTTTCTTCCTCAGAAGCTTACCGTAAGCTTTGGAGTGAAAATTTTCTTCTCTTCCTTAAGCAATGATTCTCGGAGGAATTGGTCATCTGGTCATCTGGCGAGTAGAAAACAGTTGCATGAAGTTTAATTTTTCTAAAGAAAAATAATACATTTGAACAGATGGAGCAAAAGCTTGCTGCTTCTTATCTCTAAATTGACTATATATACATACATTTGCGTCGTTACATTCATGGTAACGCATGTCTATATCACTCGTACATTTAGAATATTGCATCCGTAGTTAAGTGACCAACTGTATGATACACCCGCACTTGTATGTAAGAGGGCATTTGTGGCATACAATGCAACTAATAATTTGTTTCTCTGTATTCTTGAATATGGGCTCTCCACCAAACGGAAAAAAAAAAAAAATTTTGTATTTTTAGTTGTCGCATTTTTGTAATATGATATATGTAAAATTGAAAAAAAAAAAAAGTGAAAATAGAAAATGTTGGTTAGCAAATGTTTGTAAAGTATAATAGGTTGTGTGCAAATCTGTGTTACGTCATAATAATATATTATAAGCCAAGCACTGTGAAGCAAGGCTTTATTGGTAATATGCTTCACCCATAATTGAAAAGGTCACGAGTTCAAGTCATGAAGGAGGTAAGTAAGCAACCATTGTTGATCATCTCATTTTAACTTCTAAAAGAATGGTAAGCAGAATTTTTCTCCATTAATAACAGGAAGATTGCTTAAAGAAACCAACAGGAAAAAAAAAAAAAAAAGAAAGAAAAGCAAGTTGACTTGTGCAAAAGATTGTTGTAAGCAAACTGTCAAATTGGTAGTTCTGCTGTATGACTTTTGGACGGCGGTGGCATGCCCACAGAAACTAAAAATTATGAAGTTTAACCAGTGTGTGAGAGTCTCTGTGTGTGTGTCACCATTATCAACCTAGTAATTAGGTTTCTAGAATTTACGGTTGTTACTTTGTCCCCTCAATTTTATTTTATACCACTTAATCTCTTGAGAGGCATGAGCACCACTTTTCAATTTTAACCCGTCGTTCAATTTGAGTATTCTAATTGATCCTAGTAAAGTTTCACATGTAAAGGGCAGATATATTACGTAATATACTAACAATTGATTATTTTTGAAAAATGTTAAAAAAAGATTTTGATAAGCAAAAATTCATATGAGGGAAAAGAATGTCTAAATAACTTATATATGGATGTGTGATTGTATATATATATAAATAAAAAAAAGGTAATTGACTTTCAAAAGTCTAATTATGAAGAAATAGAATACAAAATCTTTCTTAATTTCTTACATTGGAGAATAGATGAACAGAATTGTGATTAACTAATTATGCAAAAACATTGTAGAGTTTCTGGTTAGAGAAAATTTTAAATTTTTGAAAAAAGAAAACTAATATGATAAGGAAGGAGGTAAAGAAGAACTTTACTTTCTATTGATTAACTTCGCATTCTGGGCCATGCCTCTTTCGGTCCTTGCAGTAATCTTCATACATATAACTTTTTCTTGCATTTTGTAGTTTGCTTTGTTGCTCAGAGTCTAGTGTCCAGTACTTGTTTTGATTCCAATAATAAGATTGGGAGGAACATTGTCCCGGATTGGAATCCATGTGATGGCATCCATCAATACCAAATTCTCGATAGTGAGCCTTGAATGGCACTTGAGACCAGTCTGGCTTTTCCAAGCCAACTTGGATTCCAAATGCTTGCCTCCACATGCATTGGTCCTGTTGGGAATCCTACCCTAGTTGTGTATTGTTCTTCCACACTCTAATTGGAGTGTCATCCACAAACCACCTGCAATTGCACAAAAAGACAAATTAATTAAAAGAAATTTAGAATAATCCAATGATCGAGTTAATACATGAATATAGTTTTATGTTTTTATATTTTGTGATAGAGTTTATTTCAAAAGATTAAACGGCTTAATTTGACAAAATTTTCTAATTCCTTTTACTTTAATATGGAAAATAGATATTAAAATTAGCTTAATTTCTAGATTACATGGTAACCTATAGTGGATAAGGGCGGTTGCAACCTTGTTCTTTAGAAATTCTAGTCACCCTTAATCTCTTCTCTCTACAAAGTCTTCAAACAATTATTTCTTCCATGGGAGGGAGATCAAGGTCTCCCTCTCCATGTTTTTGTCCTACATTCAATAAAGTCTCTCCTACAATATTCTAGTTACTAGTGAGAGTTTTTCTCTCTCATAGGGTTTTTTAGTGAGAGTTTTTTCTTCTAGGATATCCTGGTGAAAGTCTTTATTTAGTTTTTTTTTTGTTTTTTATTAGATCTAAGACCTTTTTCTAGAATTTATATGTCAGATTTGAGATTTCTTGGATCATTTTGGCAAATCTCAGTATCGACTTTGAACTTGAACCAGTTAGATAGCAAATCTGATGATGTTGACATATACAGATATTAAGCTATTCATGATTTATCTGATCCATTTGAATTTTTAATGTTGTTTGTTGTCTTTAGATCTGTTAATCTAGTGATTTTTCAGATTAGTTGTATGCTAAATCTAGTGATTTTTTTTAGATTAGTTGTATCTATGACATATTCAATATATTTTTTGCCATTAGTACAGATTTCATGGAATGAAATATTAAAGTTTATCCAAAAAAAAAAAAAAAAAAGACACGGACTTTGAGGGCCTAATGAGGTGTAACTCTAGAGGGTACAAATTAAATTTTCAAAAGCTACTTTCAAGGATAAATAACTCAGGTTAATTTTTTGGGGCTTATTGGATTCAAATTCCTTGAAAAATTCCAAAAGTCTAAAGTAAAGAAATTCTTACACAGTTTGGTGCCGGTTCCAAAGAATCTCATAAGTATGAAAATCCTTGGCAGGATCAAACCAAAGATGAAATTGTTGCTCCCTGTGTCCCAAATCATTTGCAAAGGCATTGGTATTTATCATGTGAGGATTACCATCGGTTCCAAAAAACTCAATGTCAAACTCATAATGCTTCGCATCACCGACAGGTTTTCCTACTGGAACTGAAGTTAACTACAATAACAAATTGACAGCGGGAATAAAAAAGTGAGGAAAATAACAAGTGCTAAAATGATATTTAGACAAATGATTAATAGATTTGGGTCATTTACATAAAATGATGTGATAAGCCCTTTACTGTTTTTCTCTGGTATCTTGATCTTCATGCGAAAATAGCCTGATCCAAAATCACTTTTCGAACTGAATCCAGCTCCTACACCACCCAAGAAACCAAATATTAGAGACACCAGAGCCTTTTTTTGTGTAAGAAAGTTGATCTAAATTTATCTTTTACCTTTTCCAATAGAGATCTATTTTTAGTGTACATACTGACTTATACTATCTTGAATTTGATTAAAAACATTTTAGAATGATTTTTGAGAAATTGAAGTGTATCTTTAGCTTGATATCCAGTAATAAAACACAACAGGTTAAGAAAAAAGAAAGCTGAAAACATTGTACCAACAAATTCCTTTTACTGTTAACCTGAAGACGAGTCCATTAGGAGTTGAACTTCATGTCCTTGATCGTAAACTGTGAGATGATTGCCTCCCCATGTTTGATAGTAGTCTCTATAAAATGGATAATAACCATTGCCTTGGACGTACTTAATTGCAACAACAAACACAATGGGGAAAATAATTAACAAATAATCCATCAAGTTTTTTTACTAAAAATCAATCTAAGAATTGGATGTAAATTAATTTCGTTAAAGTACGATACAACATATACATGCACTCGTTCTCTGTGCCTCACGCAATGCATGAGGCTGCCTAGACAGCCCTTTTTTTGGGGCGGGCCTTGGGGGGTGGAGAAGAAGCAAGGAATGCAAATAGATTTGTGTGAACCAAATCAGTGAGAAGCAAGCCTTAAGAATGTGCTGTTGGTAAAAGGATGAATCTACATAAGAATTCTTGGTAAAAGTTTGTGTATACATGCAACCTTGGTGATCAATAAGCATATCCTCGTGTTTATGGCTTTATACGTTTGGCTTCAGTTTCTGAGGTGGGAGTGATGCATGGCTTGGCTAGGCTAGGGTGAGGCGTGTTCCCTTTTCGTGTGTCACCCAACGTATTTCCGCTCTCTAAAAGTTTCCGGCACAGATGGTATTGCAGTTGAATGTGCTGCTGCAGGAGAATGTAAGTTGCGGGAAGCCGATGGCCGGAATGCTGCCAGTAGAGCTGCTAAACAAATGAGTGGATCGAGAACTCTGCTCGATTCGAATTGTATAAACTTGAGTTTGACTCGTTCGTTTAATGAGTTGAGCATAACATTAAATTAGACTCGTTTTCTAAATGAGCTCAACTCGCAAATAATTCATTTAAACTTGTTTAGTCTCATTTGTACATTTATTCAAGTTATTATTACTAATTCTTCTTATTAATTATATAGATCTATCTTGTTTTGATTGTTTAAAATTTTGTTTTGTTCAAATATTGAGAATCTTCTCATATTTGGTGAAAATTTTCTCATTCAATAGACAAATTAAATTGGTTATATTTTTGAGTTGTAAAGTTGTATAAAATATTCAAACACATTTGAGTTTTTCTGAAGTCTCATATGAGCTCGGCTCATTTATGTTATATGAATCAAATTCGAGTTCAAATTCAAGATAATTTTAATAAGTTGAACTCGAACACATAATCACATATAATGAGTTGAGGCAAGTTCGACTCGACAACTTTATGAACCAAACTTAAAGTCAAGAGTTTGACTTGAATTGGCTCATTTACCACTCTAGCTATCGGGTCTGGCAAAGCTAGCTCCTTGTTGTTGGGCAGGTAAGAGTGGTAGAGATAAGGACTCAGTATAATTGGAGTTTTTACGGTTTCGTTTGCTCATTATATATATTCAAAATTTTAATGTACAAATATATCATAATGTTATGCTAAATCTATGTCAAATATTTTATTCATATATACTACTTTTACTCTGAATATAGTAATATAATATAATTGTACAAAAATAATATAAAATGTATAACAATCGGATCGAGCTATACCAGACCCCAACTGTACCGATTCCTTTTCCCGATAGGTAGATATGCGACAATAATAGAGGAATATTGGCTGCTTGCAATTGCCCAATGATGCTTCTGACTTGGATATTGAACCGGGCATTTTGTATCGTTCTTTTTGGCACTTCCATATCAACTTGGTGGCCCTGACTATCAAAAAAACTTGGTGGCCCTGCAAAATCAAGAGAGTGCCAGCACAAACTCGATAGGGCAGATGTTAGTTTGCCGTCCGCAGTATCTTCCTTTTTAGCCCTATAATAAAGCGAAAGTACATTAGACAAAGCCTACCACTTAGTGAACACTCGTGAGGTTTGCCATGATTTTTTGTTAGCAAACAATATTCACAAGAAAGTACATTAGACAAAGTTTGCTATGGTGAATGTTCACTACTTAGTGAACACTCATGAGCTTTGCCATGATTTTTTGTTAGAAAACAATATATTCATAGGACAGTACATTAGACAAAGTCTGCTACTTAGTGAACATTCACCATGCGGTCTGGGGGATGTTCACTACTTAGTGAACACTCATGTGCTTTGCCATGGATTTTTGTTAGCAAACAATATTCATGGGTCCCACAACATACTTTTTTTTCCCCTTTAACTTTATTTTTAAGTTTAAGTATGACAATTCGAAACCGAAACCTCCCACTAACACTCCATCCGTGAACCATCCTACCCATCCTTTCCCCAAGTCACACAATATACTACTAAATCATTTACATAAGAATACCATCCAGCCCTATCACTCCAGCCAGATTGTGTTAGTAAGGGTAATCACATCAAACATATTCAAAAATTGTACCAACTTCACAACGCTGGGAGGGAAAAAAGGCACAATTCTTTAAATGTGACAAAAAATTTAGAACAGAAGGACTATTTCAAAAAATAGCTGGATATGCACACCTCCGAGAAAAATTGAATCCTTAATTTCACAAACTCGAAAGCTCTCACGTTTATGGAACCTATGAATATATGATTACAGTGGAAGTTAGGTGCCTCAAGTTGACATGCAGTTTGTAAAATGGTATATGGAGCAAGGTCTAGTTGCAAGAAGCTGTAAGTTTGAGATGTTGATGCTAAGGTGGAGGAATTGAGGGAAAGGACTCAGTACAAGTGGAGTTTGGTACAATTTGGTTCAGTTGTTATATATTTTACATAGTTTGGTGTACAGTTATATTATATTATTGTACTAAGACTAAAAATGATGTACATGAATAAAATATTTGACATATATTCGATACAACATTGTGCTATATTTATACATCAAATCTAAACATATACAAGACAAAATTATACAAACTTCAATTGTCTTTGAGTCCTATCCTGGGAATTTAAAACAATGTAACAATTACAAAACTAATAGCTAGGAGGATTACAGTAGCGTCCCTTCCACCGGTCCAGGTGTGCCCAAACTCAGTACTAGTACCACACGAGCTAGGGTGTTAATAAATTAGTCATCTCGTGACACATGGATAAACAAAACAGGACGTCTCTCCACTTTCCCAGCTAAGTATACTTACAGAGAAGGATAAGATGAAAATTAAGATAATTTCTGTTTCACTTTCATTGCAGCAGCTAAACATGGCAAATAAAGATACTAAATTGTTAGCCAAAGGACTTGAGTCAGCAAATAATTCTGTCTTTTTAAGAATGTACCTTATCACCATCAACTTAAAGGTAGCTTCTCTTCTCTTTTTTTTTTGGGTTGAGCAAGACTGAAACTTTTTATCGATAGGAACAGTGATCTTGTACAAAGGAAAACAGAGGATCCTACTACATCAAATAGCTCTATGGTTTATACAAAACTAAAATCAGTTAAAACACATAAGAGGAAGTCCAAGTTCTATGGCTAATCTTAGTTTGCTTTGGTTAACAGAAACTTTCCTCAACCAGCAACTACATCACGTACAGCATTTAAAATTTCTTCAATGATTTTCACTTCTGCTACAGACATCTGTTTGAACAGTGAGCCTTCCAAATATGGTACACCACCCCAACAAATACCAGCCTTCTCAATTGGTTTGTGAAGGGTTTCGCCTTCCAATGAACTTAAGGGAAGCTTTAGTCACCGGTAACTAGATTAATTACATGAAATACCAGTGAATCAAGAATACGCAAGAATTAAGTCCCTTGCCCCAAGTTGATGATTTGCAACATGAGACTGAGGAACTCCAGGACCTGAAACTCTACAATGTGCAAGAGAATCATGAACTCTCAAAGTGAAAGGTACACAATTTTTTCAATATACTATTCACATCACTGGTAAGAGGTCTTTTCCCTATGGAGTCTGTTGGTGTTGTGTCATTCTGCGCTGTGAAGTAAATGTGGGAAAGGTATTGATGCGAATCCGAATCCCAAACTCCTGCTCTTGAAGAAACAAATTTGCTAAGCAACGGAACGATCTATCTTGAACAGGTTATGGATATAAAGGGACGGAAATCTTACGACCCCTCTAATCCTCGAGATTGCGAACAATATTGATATAATCTCAACCCACAATCCAGCGAATTAGCGAACCAATGAATTGGTAGAACAGCGCCACAATCAAACGTGATCTTTGATTGATAAGTCTAAACTTTAACAAAGGAGACACAATCACTTTGTGTCAAGGATGTTTCTAAGGAGCAAGAAAGAGAAACTCTCTCAATTTTCTGGAATCATTGGGTTTGTTTGGATAGAGAATTTACTTGAAATTTTATTTGGAATATTTACTGTAGCACTTTTTGTGATGTGATGTATGTGAGATAAAAATGTTATTGGGAAGATAAAAAAGTGATTGGAAAGTGTGATTATGATGTAAGCAAAGTAAATTTTGCAAATTTCTGTTATACAAACAAACCCATTCTTGTCTATTGAATAATGAAAAGACTTGGCTATTTATAGCCTTACATGACTCAAATCCCTAACCTAATTGGTTTACTAATTCGGCCAGCACTTCTAGTCAAATTAGAAAACTAACTCTAACAATGAATTAGGAAACTAGATAAACACTACTAAATGCATTCGGCCATCACATGGGCCGAATGTTTATTCAGCTAGCAAATATGACTAAGTAAGTTAAATGAAACACAAACTACTACTAATCTTGTTCCAACTCAACATGAGATCATGGACAAGATCTTTATTCCAAACTAACACAAATTAAACATACTAATTTGGACATGAATTTGACATGAATCTGGTCTTCTTAATCTGCGACCAAGGTTGGACCTCACGAGATAAGATTGGACGTGATTAGACTTGATTTATCTTTGACTTCAAGAATCTGGATTTATATCATTCCCTCTCTTAAAAAAAAAGATTTGTCCTCAAATCTGCGCTTTGCTTATGTTGAAACTCATTGGGGAATATGTGTATAACAACGAGCCATGAAGCATGTCGCCAACTTAACTTCATTACGAACACGAACCAACGCGCATGCCCCATGCTCCAAAGATCACTTGTAGGCCCTTTATCATTCCCACTCCCATGAAAACGATTCGACCTCGAATCGATGTCTGGTTCAAAGACAAAACACGAGGCATTAGTAGGAAGGAAAGAAGTATAAACACTAAATTCACCCAATGTATAACACAAAGGAAAGACATGATTTTCATGCTTCATGGGGATAATGTTCACAAACTCTAATGACACATTAGACTCACTACACAAACATGCATCATAATGACCAATACAATGGGCACATGACTCAAGGAAAATAAAAGACACATAAGGACTCAAAACGCAATGCTGAAAATGACGTATTTCAATGCTAGGACTAATAACACAATGCAAAAAATTGACACAAATAAGAAAATCAGATTGGAAAGGAGTAATTTCAGTTCCAAAATCAATTGAAAGTAAACTCCCTTTCAAAACAAGTGGTTGGTTTGCTAAGGCAGTGCATTTCGCCATAGAGTGATGATAGAAATTAGCAACTCCTTGAAAGATCAACAATCCATCAAATGACTTAGCAATGGTGCATGTCAAAACCATCTTCACTTCACCTTGTGTACCCTGCAAAAAACAAGAAACACTAAACAAAGCAAAATTAAGTTCGTTAGAAGAAATATAAGACTTTCAACCCTCTCTTGCTACCAACTCAATTTTGGACTGCTCACTCTCTTTTGCAAGCTCAACACTCGGCTCACAAACTGAAATGTCACTCTTAACACTCACAGCTTGAACACTCATTTTTATCATTCTCGGATTTTACCTCAACTAACTCTTTTTTCATGCTATGAGACTCATGCTCACTTTTTATAATATCTAAATCAATACAAAGTCTCTCATAATCAAGTGATACAAGTCTAGTACGACGTCCATTAAATGTGAAGGAATATTTGTTAGTATGTCCATCATATTTAACATCACGCCTAAGCATCCATGCTTCACCCAACAGCACACGCGTAATTTGGATTGAAGCTACGTCACACAACACTTCATCAATGTACTTCCCAACATGAACAGGAACGAGTGTGTGTTTAGTAATCCAAATATCACCATTAGCACTGGACAATTTATATGGACAAAGATGATCAATGGTTGGAAGTTGAAGTTTCTCAACCATGAGAGCACTTGCGAGGTTAACTTCATAACGCACATCAATGGCCAAGCTGTACACTTTATCTTTGGTATGGTTTCTAGAATAAAACCAACCATACGGCTGTGAATTGATGATGTTCAATTGTTCATCTATACTATGTAACACCACATCTTTGACTCCTTTAGGATTTGGTAGAGGTTGGTCAAAGCTAGGTCTCCTTTGCCTCTTACCCTTCATGATGTAACCTGCAAAAAATTAGTGAAACAAAAGATATTTCCCTCACCACACAAGTTCACGTGTTTACACTCAACGCTCGTGTATCACTCAAGCATTTATCACACTCTAATAAGTTTATCAACTCTTTCAAGTCCTTCATCACAACCCTTGAGACAATATGAATTGGCTCACAAATGATCAAGATGGCTTAACAACCCAATTCACATTGTATGTGACAAAGGATAATGGTTAGAGGTAATCCAAGGTTGGAATTTCTCGAATTTAATACCAAGGAAAAGCTGAAAGAAATTTCTGCACAAATGATTTAGCAAGAATTTGACTAGGAGATGTAAACTGAAATTGGACTGAATTAAGTACTCAAAACAGTGAAATAACAATGAACAAGATGCTGGAAATTGCACACAAAAAGCAGAAAAACAAACCTTAGAAAACTGAAAATGTAGCTAGGCAGAAACCCTAGAAGTCGAGACTTTGGATGAAGTTTCTTGGCGGAATTTTCCGGTTTGTTTTTTGACTTTGGGGCAGTATTTTGTGGCTGGTATTTTGCAGTTTTTCCAGGTATAATTTGATGAAAAAAATTCGGTGGAAATTGTTTTCCAAAAGGGAAGAAATCGGCATAAGAAAAGGAAAGTTAAAGGGAATCCTTTTGTGAGTAGGATTGGTTCAAGGTTTGTTTCCAAATTTGATTTGCAAACCTTGTAATCGACTTTAGGAATATGATTTTCAGATTCAGCTTCCTTCCTTTTTCTTCGCTTTCATTTCCTTTTTTTTTTTAACAAAAACAACAACAACGTTCGGCACACAAGAATTTTAGGAAACTCAAATTTGGAAAGTTGTTCCAAAGTTCAAGAAAAAGGTTCAGGATGCAATCTTCCAAACCAAGAACTTCAAGATTTCAAGATGATAATCAAGAAGGTCCATGAATTAGTCAAATTTCATCCAAGATTCTCAAAATTTTCAAGAAACTCAACAACAAACCCTAATTTCCAGCAAATACCTATGGCAACAATGTATGATAGAATTTTTTTTTGGCTCTATGAACAACACAAGAAGAAGATTAACGTCAATAGGATCAAAGTTTGAAGCAACAAACCACATGACTCAAAGAAAGACTCGAACAGCAAGAGAACTTCAAGAAAACCTAACGAAACAAGAACAAAATTTGGACAAAATTTTTTTTTGGATGAACAGTAATTGCTAGAGTGTGATGAACAGTAATCACTACAGTAATGATGAACAGTACGAATTTTTTTAAACAAATAATTCAGGGTTTGGTAAAAGATCAAAGAGGAAAACAAAAAACAAAAAGGGATATTAACCTGATCAACTTGTATCAAGAGCCGAAAGTCTTGATAGGGTGCAATTTTAGTTATTTCTTGTGTTAATATTTCCTAATTATTTAAACTAAAAATTGTATTCTTGGGTGGATTCTATTAAATTTATTTAATTGTTGGTTAATTGCAGAAGTTGGTGAAATTGTGCTAAAAGGGAAAATCAGAAGCGTTCAGATCAAGTTTGTGAAGTCAAATTCTGAAAGATTGTGGAGTCAAATTTGATGTTTTCTTAATTAGTAGTTGGAGCTAATTTGGTATTTGTTTTAGGAAATCTTTTAGAATAGGATTTGGTATTGTTGGTAATTTTGTTTCTAAAAGACAAGCAAGTTAATTTTCTAAACAAACTAACAAGAAGAGTGGGGCCATGCAAGGTATACAAATACCTTAGGGATTAGTAGATTGAAGGAGGAGATCTTCTTGGCTGCGTCCTTTGCTTGGGAAAAAGATGAAAGACTACGGACGAAGAAGCAAATTGAAGACAAGCCATAGTTTCTCCATTCCTCTTCCTTTCCTGCGATATTTTCCTTTAGAATATTAATAGTTAATCTTGCTATTTTTCTTCAAATACTTTGGTGGAATTTTCATACATGATGTGTGGCTAATTTCTTATTTCTAGTCAAGGAGCACTTGAAGATTTGGTTCATCTATTACTGTGAGATCTAATCGATTTTATTTATTTCTTCCATTCATTGGTATTTGTATATTTTCTATTTTTATTGGTGGTGATTATTGTGTGTGATTAAATAGTTGCAATATTTAATTGCTCACGTAATTTACAATTAGAATTGAATTGTTTGATTACTCTAATCGGTAGCAAATAATAAATATACAATCTAATTTAAATGAACCCTCGCGTGTTTGTTAATTAGATTTCTCTAATTTTTAATGCAATTAGAATTAAATCCCCTAGGGTTATTCTTGGATTAGGAAATAGTCAATGGTCGTATTGGCTTGGCTATGAAACAATCCAATTAATGTTGGAATTATATTTGCATCAATGATCGGTTATCGAACCATTTAGAAGTGTATCCTTGGCTAGAGTTTTTCCCATTAAATCCTCTCTCTTTTAATTATTTTCCATAGTTGATTATTTAGTTTATCTTTTGTTAGCATTTAATTCTAAAATCCCCATTTCACATGGCGAAAAGAGTTTAATTTTCATCCTACTCACCCTTATACTCAAAATTTATATTTCCTAGAGTAGGTATTTATTATTGTACAGGCTCGACACTTGTCAAGTCTCATACCAACAGATGTGAATCCGAATCCTCAATCTCCTGCTCTTGAAGAATCTAATTTGCTACGCAACGGAACGATCTATTTTGAACAGGTTATGGATACAAAGGGAAAATCCTACGACCCCTCAAACCCTCAATATTGCAAATAATTTTGATATAATATCAACCCGCAATCCAGAGAAATAGCGAACCAATGAATTGGTAGAACAACGCCACAATCAAACGCGATCTTTGATTGATAAGCCTAAATTTCAACAAAGGAGACACAATCACTTTGTGTCAAGGACGTTCCTAAGGAGCAAGAAAGAGAAACTCTCTCAATTTTCTAGAATTATTCTTGTCTATTGAATAATGAAATGACTTGGCAATTTATAGTTTTACATGACTCAAATCCCTAACCTAATTGGTTTACTAATTCGGCCAGCACTTCTAGTCAAATTAGGAAACTAACTCTAACAATGAATTAGAAAACTAGATAAAGACTACTAAATGCATTCGGCAATCACATGATCACATGGATCGAATGTTTATTCAACTAGCAAATATGACTAAGTAAGTTAAATGAAACACAAACTACTACTAATTTTAGTCCAACTCAACATGAGATCATGGATAAGATCTTTATTCCAAACTAACACAAATTAAACATACTAATTTGGACATGAATTTGACATGAATTTTGTCTTCTTAACCCACGACCAAAGTTGGACTTTACGAGCTAAGGTTGGACGTTATTAGGCTTGATTAATCTTTGACTTCAAGAATCTGGATTCATATCAACTATGGTAGTTTCAATGATGCATGAGAAGTATACTTCGAAGCAGCACAATTCTTACAGCGTTTCTGATTTCTTTCAGCTTGCAATTGCTTCAGAGCTACATACTTTTTTCGGCTGTCCATTAATCAGAGATGGATTTTTGACAATAATCACTATGTTGCTTCACTCTACACTGAAAAGCAACAAGCAAAAAGCCAAAGAAATTTAATTAGGCAATAAATCTTTCGTAACTGCAAATTCAAAGCTCACCGGATGAAAACATGATTGACTTGTTTGGATACTTGAAGGCACTAGTACCTGACAACATCCACTGAAGGAAGTCTGACGACTTAAAACTTCAGCTAATCTCAGTAAATGGCTACCGGTAAAGCCTACAAAGAACAACAGAATACAATTATCTTTAATATTCAATGCTATGAGAGATAATTCAACTATTGACACAAAACAAAAGCAACATAATTCAACAATGAATATAACTGAAATCCTTAATCCAAACCACAAGCAAAATTAACAAAGCAACATAAAAACTGTTAACTAAATATCTTAGTGCAATTCAAGCACAGAAGAAAAAATATGAATGAGTCGTTTATAGGGAAGCATAATCAAACGGAAAATAGAGCACAAAGAACTAATACTTGAGAGATATAGCAAACATATGAATTACATCTTGCATAATTACCACATACTTCACATGCAAGAAGAAATTACCTGCAAGACACCAAATATCAAAATCATATAATTAGAGGATGCAAGCTTAACTAATCAAATTAAGAGAAAAATACTTGAGAGACGATGCAGTACTCAAATTACAGCAAACCAATTGAAAGCATCAATGACAAATCAAATGTGAAATGAATATATCCTATCAACATAGTCTAACAACTTAGTCTAAGAGCAGCGAAAATTAGTATAAAATTAAACCTTGTTCTCGTTTGCAAAATTTGATTATGGATTATAAAGAATAATCAAAATCAGTAAAAGCTGTTCTATGAATTTTAGTTTTTTTGGTTATTAAAAAATTCTATAATCTAAATGTCAAAGCAAATAAAAACACCTCAAAAAATTGATTATTCATAATTAGAATATATAATTAGCTAAAATAATCGATCGAAAACAAGCCCTTAATATAATCTTCCTAATATTTGTAAATCGCTAATAAACAATCCAAAGAGAATGGTATTAACATGGAAGAATTCGAGACGCTCCAAATCTTTGTTAATCATCAGTAGTCAATCTAAAGCCAATAGCAAATTGCACACATGGTGATGGCGATAATGGCAAGCAAAGGTTGCAGACTTGCAGTTATGGAGGTTGAGCCAGGGAAAACATAATAGATGAATGAAAAATTGAGAAGGGGAGTAGGAAAAGGATAGCAAACAACAGGAAGGAAGAAAAAAATTATCCTACTTGCACTTAAAGCTGCAAAATCAAGTGCTGCAATTGAAGTTATAATTATTGGCGGTGAGCTGTGACGGGTGTATGCAATGCAGTGATTGGCAGTGGAATACTGGTTGCCAAGAGCCTATTTGGGGTTGTACTAATTTTGTGGGAAAAAAGTACATTTGAATACACTGAGAGTATATACAGTATCACTATTGAATATAGAACAACTAATTGGAATTCGAATTCGAAATCCAAAATTTGTATATGTATCATATATCTAATGATGAGGTGTTTAGTGAGTTGTCACACTCCATTTTTCAGGATAAAAAAAATGGAATGAAAAAATGAAAAGAAAAAGTATGGAATGAAAAAAAAAATGAAAAGAAAAAAGGTCTAAAATTGGACTTTGAAAAATGCGACGGTTTGGGCTCAAGACGATAGTTTAAAAAAAATTAAGAAAAAAGGGGTTTCCACTTATATATATTGAATTTCGATGTACCAAGTTATGAAAACATGTTTATAGTAAAATGAAAAGACCCTTATTATGTGATTTCAAATCTTTGAAAACAAGAGAAAATGACTTCGGAAGTCATAATTGAAGAAAGCAAAGTCAAATATTCGATTGGATCAAATCTAAAGTACCCTTTCAACATACACTAATTTAGTTGTGGGATCAAAATTTTCCTAATCGACATTTAAACTTATCATATTTGGATGTTTCTATATGGATGTAAATTCAAACCTAAAGTGGGTATCGAGATAGACAAAATATCTCTTCAAAATCTAATTGCTACTAATGCATTAATTGTGTAACCCAAGAATGATCCCTTGGAGAGATCATGAGTATGCAAAATAAGATTTAGAGAGATAAAAATTGTAAATTGTATGAGTAAGTGATCAAAGAAAAGGTAGGATGGCAACGGGCCCTGCGGTGGGGGGGGCTAATTGAAATTTGTTGCAATTGAAGGTTACTCTTATAGATTAAAAGAAAAGCAATTGAGAATCCCATCATTTAATATCTTCTTTCCATCCAAAAAATAAAGTTGAGAACGCTAAGTTCCAAAATCAACAAACATATAAACTCATATTGTTGAGATTGAATTTTATATTTAGAACTCAAGGTCTGATACTTATATCAAATGAAAAAATAAGTTGCTAGTCTATTATAATCCAAAATCCATAACTATACTCAAAGAAGAAAGCATGTCATTTTCTACATAATCTAATATTTATAACTAATAATGCAATATTTATAACTAATACTATTAATTTTATTACATATATAATTATATATTTATTTAACTAAATGAGGGACAAGGCGGGATGCCCTCCCTTCCCCACCCTGTTTTTGAGCGAGAGGAGAAATTGTCTCCGTCTTGCCCCATCCCTCACCCTACCACCGCCTCATTGATTCCTCCCTCCCTTGAGGGGCGGATGCCCAGGCACTTGCGCCCACTCCAACTACCATCTCTAATAAAAAGGAATGCAATATAATGGGTATGTAGGACTAAACTCATGATAAAATTTTCCTTTTTGTAGAGGATCAATAGGGTATTAAGGCTAAAAAACCATAGTTGCCCATTTTCATACTCATAGGGTTACCTTTCTAATCTAAACAAGCAAAATGGACTATCTAATTTCCTAACTCCTACATGAAGCACAAATTTAAATGAAATGATTCGAGTACATATGGAATAGGGATATAAATTTGGGGAAAATAACATGCGAACAAGAAAAGATTTTAAAAATGGAAAAAATATGCATGGAAATAGATCAAATGTGATACAATACATGAATTTAGTGTGCAAAGAGACTGCTTGTCTAGTATTGGACTAACCCATCTCAACAAACCTTTACAACTAATATCAGATAATTAGTGTGGTGATGTCATGCATCCATCATTCATATAATTATAGTATGGAGAATACAAAGCATAAATAAAACAAATAAACAGATAAGAACATATAAATAGGGTTGCAAACGAATCGAACCGATCGTGAGCCAGTTCGGTCAAAAATCGACTCAAGTTTTGTCAATATCCAGCTCGAGCCTACCAATCCAACTATCAAGCTCGAGTTGAGTATAGAAATACTCAACTTCTTATCTTGCGAGTAGGCTCGAATATGTATATATATATTTTTAAATTTTTATTTTAATAGTGAATTTACATATATATCCTTAATTTTTTTATTATTTATGAAGGAAAATTTGTTATTTTATTATTTTAAAAAATAAAAATGATTATTTTTTATTTTAATCTTGAGTAGGCTCGAGTTCGAGTTTAACTAGGCTCGAATTTGAACTGGAGCTTAAGCTTGAGCCTTAGATTAAAAACTGGTTGAGCTTGAGGTTGAGTTTGAGTTTGGTAAAATTTAATCGAAATTCAACTCGATTAGATTAAAACTCGGCTCAACTTGACTCGTTTGTAGTTCTCCATATAAAGTAGCACCTACGCATGACATTTAGACGCAAAAGCCACAAGAAAGCGGATAAAACACACGAGCACATAAGACACATAAGACCTATTACTATATTGGGGGACCTAACTACAATTTAAAAGGGCAAAAAATATAATAAAATAGACCTATCTATATTATCTATCACATTTGAGGAGAAAAACAAACCTGATCACAGTTTTTTCTAAATAATAGAAAATATAACCTATCTATTACATTTGGGTATTCATGTACCCTCTAGATAACAACAAAACTTAAATTAGGTAAATAAATAGAAAGCACGCGTACGAGCATGTATTTGCAAGAATTTAAAGGATTATCAGGGTAATTTCCTTTTAATGTGCTAGGTTAGGACAAATACAATATCTCCTGTCTAACACTTAGAGCATAAACAAACAAATAAAGGTACCACTATTTTTGAAATACTTCAAAGAAAAAGCATTAAAAATAGATCAAGCCCATATTATCATGTTAAACATGCTAAAAAATCTAGAGGAATTCAGAGTGACAAATTAATTAATAATTAAAAAAGAAAAAAAATAATTGATAAGTTAATAAGTTGCTACTCCCTAGGGACCTAATTGCAAAAATTGGAAAATTTTTAGGGCTAAAGCAAATTTTTAGAAGAAAAGAGGTCAAAATTCAACATAAATAAAGCCAAGGGACCAAGTTACAATTAAAATAAGGACCTAAACGAAAGAAATCCAAAGTTTTGGATCCCTAATAGAATTATTCAGAAAATTAGGGGACAACTAGATATTTATTTTCTTATTTGAAGACACATTTTCAAACTTTTAATGGAATGGCATAGTTTTGACTTTTGAAGCAATAAGGGATAAAACGACATGCATGGGTTCCAATATACCTTTCCAAGCCATCATGGGCTCCAAGTGTCTTGCTTTTATATGGATGGGGCCTGTTGCGAAACTTACTCCCAGATTTGCCCACAGTTTCATCCACAAACCACCTATAATCAACAAGAACTTTTACGCGAGTGAATCACTTGAGTTTGATTGTCGGTACCTTTCTTTTAAAAAAAAAAAATAAATTTAATGTCGTTTTATATTTATGGTCCAAAAACTTACTAATTTGAATGAAGCAATCAAAGATTATTTTTAACCATGAATACGAATTTTTTTCTCATTTTTTGTCATACGCCAAAATTTTGCACTCTATCTTCAAGCCAAAACCAAATTTAATTACACACAACGTCTGTATATTCGAATAGAAAACAAAAGTAAAAAGAAGATCAAGACACTCGACATATTATTAAAATCTATGCTAATCTCTTCTAATGACTCAATTATGTCAAGTTTAATGGACCAATTTTTCAAACCAAAGTTTAAAAATTTGCTGGAGGGTAAACTTCCATCTCGACCATCTTCAATTTCAGGTATTTTTGCATACCCATAACGTACGAGTGACAGCTAAAATGGATAATCTACACAATCGTGATTCCCCGTAAACAATAAGAGATTACCATATTAAATTCACCATGATGCAATAAATTGGGATCATTTCTCACTATTAATAAAGCCGATAAGACTCAATGACTACTAAGAGTAGCAGGGCACACTTAATTTTACTTGTTTTCAGGTGAAGAGCAACTCTACCTGTAAAATTCTTCACCTATAATCGAGAGACTACAATTCGAGTTGTCAAAGGATAGATAAGGAACCACAATTGACACATAAAAAATTAGGGAAGACGTAATCATCAGCACACCTGTGCTACTATATTAAGACAACATATAACAATAATTGTACAAATGGCATTTCACGATGATCTTCTGCCTCCAGTACCACCTTCCCTCTGGCAATTGTAGTAAACTGCTGCAACAGGCAAACCTAAATTGTAAAGTTCAGCAAAGTCCCTAGTGTTGAAGTTCTGGCGCCACCCCGGTGCGTAGACTGTCTGCCGCCCAAGCTGTCGGAAAAGCACGAAGACGAAGCGGTGGATTCCCATTGGTGGCCGTGGACTCTCATAGCACACAATTTCTTGGCCTACACATTTATCACCATAATGCAAGTTAACTCCTCAATGCATACATGGCTAGCAAATTATGGTTCACCAGTTTTTATTTCTTTTTCCCAGTTTTCTATGACTGCCAATATCTTTTGGACATCATTTCATTTGGTACATAACATTTTCAGAGTTTTGGAGCTACTAGGCACTAAAACAGTAACAGGGAAAAAAATGGTAACCAATGGTATATTGGACCCGGATACCTAAGAAACATGTTCATGTAACCAATTTCTCATTCCATAGTACAACTTATTGACCAATAATATAACCAGCATTCCGCAATTATAATTCAAAATTTCAAATGCTGTTAACGTTTTCTAGGAGTAACGATGATCATAGATGTCTTGACTGGGACATCCCATCACTAACCATAAGTACCCAAATGAAAAGTGTGCAAAGATGAATACTGTTTCACGTAAAATTGTTGATTCAAATGCTACACGCTTATACAAATCAATAGAAGTTGTCAAACTCAAAACATCGTTTCTAAAGTTCGACAAGAATGCGGATTGCCTGCCACTGAGAATGGAAATGGAAGCAATAAAAATTCAAATGTGCAGGAAGAACGTGTTTTCCAGCTAGAGAACGTGGTGCTCGTACTCAGGCCCTTAAATAGAAAGGATAATGTTTGTTCAGAAATGGAAATAGAGGAAAAAGAAAATTAGAAGCAAACAAGCATAAGCACCAAAGAGGACAGACATGAACAAATTTTATCACATCTTCAACTTGATCAACATGTGAATCTCATCAGCTTTAAGCAATACTCACCCCTTCTTTTAGATGGTTTGGTTTGTGATGTTTGAGGGGTCCAAGAACTATCTAACGCTTGACAAGATCTAGTGGGAAATAAAGGGTAATTGGACTTCCTTGAACTTTTGATCAGAACTCAAACTTAATTCTCTAAAAGTATTGACAATGAAGTCCATATGAACTATTTTCACGTTTTCCCTTATTCCTATGCCAGATGTATACATACATATATATATATATATATATATATATATCCTATTATCTGTGAGCTGAGAGAAATGATAAAAAAACATATGCAACCCAATCTTTAAATCAGAGTTACTCACCAAATAATTTCAGAAAACAAAAGGGGAAAAAATACTCACCGAATGATGCTCCCGTCGTGGCTGGAATATCAGTGACCAACCTGTGGATGGATTATGAACATCATTTGTAAATGAACCGTGAAGAATAATCACACTATGTATGCTTAATTTAGCCTTGAGTAGGGTTGGTCACAAGAATAATCACAATACGTATGAAATCAAGAATAATTTCAGTTCTGAGGAGAGTGTAAATCCGGACAACCTCATGATTAATTTATTCTAAATGGCAATTGAATAAATCACCCGCGAGCGATTAGTGTAAATCCGGACAACCTCATGATTAATTTATTCTAAATGGCAATTGAATAAATCACCCGCGAGCGATTAACTGACAGCAACAATACTCTAAAATCTATCCTTGTTCTCTTCTTGGACAAGTGAATGGAGAATTATGTTGCACTTTACAAAAAAAATTTAAAAAAAAAACTCTGTCTTCTCTCTTTCTTTCTTATGTGCGCTCTGGGGTAAGAAGCTGATTTAACAACAAAAAAGAAGAAAATAAATGCAAGAAGCTGGCTATATGATTCAGGAGGACATACCTTAGTTCGTCATTTATCAATACATTTACACTAGTGGTCTCCAAAAATTTAAAAAAAAAAAAAAGAAGAAACAAAAAGTCACAATGAAAAATGAAAATTTTGTGAAATTATCCTAGCGATTGGAATTCTGCAGAATCCACCAACAAACGAGTAAGGACCATAGAGCGGCTCTGGAAGCAGTATTACTACGATAGAATCCGTCGGTCTATGAATATTTTCACATGGCGCATGACTGAATGTCTGAAAGTTACGTGCAGATCAATCAATTGAAAGTGAAATAAAGCAGAGACATAGTGATGTACAGAAGGGTCTCACTCCTGAATATTCATACATCAACAACGTGGGCTTCGTTTCTTTGTCTTGTTTTCTTCTTCCAACTACGAATCCGATGTGATCCCACAATACCACGTAGGTACTCGTCACTGGCACTTTCTAGTCTTAGAAAAAGGGTAAATTGTATATGATCTCCTTGTGATTTTGTGTATTATCACAAGGTCTCTCTAACATTTCAAAATATACACTTCATTTTCTATGATTTTATATAAAGTGAAAACTTAACAAAAAGAAATGTCAATACTACTCTTACTTAAATATTAAACCAATTGACGGATTAATTATGTTGGTCTCTTACTTAAATGCTAAATTAATCCCTTTCGTTTAGCTCGACCAAACTCTATTGTCTCTGCACACCATTTTCACTGATTTTAACAGAGATTTCATAGGCCGTGCGTCATCATTGTCACATCGCTACTGTCCTACTGTCTGTCTTTTTCTTCTCAAGTTTCCAATGCAACAGTGTAATAGAAAGTTGTAGCAGTATGATGTTTTCTTGCATATTTTCTAACAGCCCAGTACGTAGCAGATGTTTGGCATTTCTAAACATCCAAGATGTCAGAGGCCATTTTGAATTTTTTTGAGCTGCATTATCCCGCAATGAATGCAACAGACATGAGGGGAGAGGAAGAGAGAGAACGCACCAGTGCAAATATTCCCTAAGGTTTGGATTACTGGGACTTGGAGCATCAGGGTCTACCATTACCTTCATAAACAACAGTTAAAATCTGTCAAACATGTTCTCATGCCGAAAGAGTGAAACCCTAAGGAATGCCTCCAACTCAACTGCTCTTTCTAGCGTAGATAGTGGGCTGGAGTACTATGAATCAAGCAAATAATGGCACCAAACCAAAATGAAAAAGCAAATCCTCATACGGACTACAGAATTTCTTTCAGAAAAAAAAAAAAAAAGTTTTTACCTTGTCGATTACCGATCTAACCCCACTAACCAAAGGAAAATGTACATTTCAAGTGTTGGGTTGTATACAAAACTTTGTTTTTAAATACCCTAATAACTGATACGTGGCTATGAATAATTTGATAACAATTTTTTAAAAAAGAAAGAAGCAACGCTTATAATGTTTCACTGTAATGATGATTAAAAGCAAAAATTCAGTGATTTAGGAATCTAGTTAATTTTTATACATACAAAAATTTGATACTTTAATAAGTTGTAGCGTAGTAGTGAATTCTTTATATCCTCTTGTATTAGCATTTATTGATTATATATGTCCATGCATATTGTTGTTATCCCATACTATTTACAGAACCAAGAAAAAAAAAAAAGAAATCAGGCTCCAACATTGTACTGGGATTTATACTGATATCCACAGTCAAAACTTTTCAATGGAATGGTGACTGGTGGAGACTGAAAATATGCATCGATGATGGTGACAATGATGATCAATATTTTATTTTTTTTCTCCATTTTTCTTGCTAAGAGACGATGATCAAGTTTACTTACCAGAGTATAGAAGGTGCGAAAATCATCACCTCCAATCTCAACCCTAGGCTGACTAACAACCTGAGAGGGTCTGAAGTCACAACCATTAATCACTTCTCTGCTGCTATGGATCACTCTGAGGTTTATGGACCTGGTGAAGGGGTCCAAAACATCCGCGATCACACGTCCAACCACTAGCGGATCCACCCCCCTATACATCGTCACTGTTGAAACCTCAAAAACGGATCCTCTTGGACACTCCTAGCAAATGGGAGCAAATCCGCTCCTGCAAGGTGTTAGTGCTTTAAGAGGGGGAAGTGGAGAAGTAGTGTGCATACAACTGATCACGGATTCTCGCTATTTATAGTTTTTTCAAAGTTGGCACTAGGTGCCTATGGCTGGCCAATTATTCTTTATTTTTTATACACGTATTCTCAGCGACGGATCCAGAATTTTGGTTTGGGAGAGGCGAACAATCAGTGACATAATAGCTAAAAGATTCTATAGCAAATAAAGCATACTAAATGTAACGTGCAAGTTCAATAGATTATAATTAGCAATAAGAAATTTTCAAAAAAAAAATAAAGACAAAGTATAAAGAAAAATGTGACAATTAAATTCTATATTGTTCTATTTATTATCAATGCTAGGCATTCATTGCCACAGTTGAAATTTCTTCAATTTGTATGATAGTTGAGCTTTTTTTTTTTTTTGGTAACTTTGATTTCCTATGTAACATGTACATGCTATTTTAAAATTTTAGTAATCAAAGAAACCAAGAGTTAATTTGTTATAAGAAATTCAATTAAAAGAAACTTAATATTTTTTAATTGTTATAAAGTAGTACTAATCATATGATAAAGTAGATACTAATGGTAAACTTTATAAGGAAACTAATTGTTACTTTGGTACAGGACACTTTATCAAAAAATTAAACAAAAAAAGAAGGCAAAAAGAACTACTGATATTCATATTTAGAGGGTCAAAACAATATAATTTTAGTTGACAACTAAATTTATAGGGAAGATTTTAAATTTTAAAAATTTTTGGGGACACAGCTGCCACCATCCGTCCGCCTTGAGTCTGCCTGTGTATTCTTCTTGATAAGAATCTTAACTCTTTGTGTATTCTTCTTGATAAGAATCTTAACTTTTTCCGTTTCCAAGAAATTTTTTTATAAGGTTTAAAACAATTTTAGGACGTCCATTTCTTTTTTAAGAAATGGTCATTCTAAAATTGTTTTATATCAGGAATAAAAAAAAATTGGAAAACGAAAAGTATCCAAAATTAATTAATCTCTTGGCATTTTTCACTGCAACTTTCATACTGTAAAGCAAAGTAGCAAGCTAACAAATACTATTACAAAGGGTGGACCAGCGGGCAAACCATATTCTCAAAGATAGTGGTGATCAGGTGAAGATTGGGCCAGGGCATCAAAACTCTCATCTCAAGTTCGGAACTGCAGAGTACCAATCAGTATCAATAGTGTAAAATCCGAAACATTTTCCAAAGTCTATTAATCTTAAATTGACTGACGAAATTTTAGCTCCAAAAAGAAGTATTTTGAACCTAGCATGGAAGAATTCTTCTTCTCTTTACAAGTGCTTCTTCCTCACAGCTTTGTTTCCCTTCTATCTGCGCAATAAATATCATCAAAACCCCATTTGCTTTCCCTCAAAAGTCTCTCAGTTTTAGGCTAAACCACTACAAGAATACTGAGAATGAAGTCAACTTTGTCCCAAAAAAAGAAGGGCATTAATTGTTATCCCAAGAAAAGGACAACGAGAGTGACCATCATATATTCACTGGAATTCTAGCTTTGTCCGTGGGTTCTCCAATCTTCACGTAGTTTCAAGATTATCTTTCATCGCCTTCGCTCTTCAGTGGTTCTGTTTTCCGCGTCCAGAAGAAATAGAAAAGAAAGCATAATATTAGACCTCAATATAAAAACGATATATCTGCGGCAGCTTTTCATCTATTTCCAGTCTTCCACCAGATACATCGTGAACAGACGTAAGAGGTACGAGGAAGTACACTTTTGATGCTTGTACTTTTGTTGACTATGCTGCATTATCCATTAGTTGTTATACCTTAAAAAAGGTGAACCAACAAGTTGATTTGACCAGTGTATCTGATGGACACACTGAACCAACTCCAGATTGTTAACAGCCATGAGGAGATCAAAGTCTATTATTTAGTGACTTATTCAGGGTGGAACAGTGAGCATTTTTTTTTTTTTTTGGTGAGTGGGGAGTCCAAATTCGAGATCTCTCACTCACACTCCCTCTCCCTATGCTACCCAACCCATCCTTCACCTAGAACGGTCAGTTTGAAGATACTTTCTAGTAAAGTAAAAACTTATTATTAGTGCACTTCACAATATATAACCTTATGGTTTAATTATTAAAGTAGGACTAACTACGATGATCATAATATTGTTTAATTAAGTTGAAAAGGTCAAATCCTTTTTCTCCTAGAAGTGACATTTATGTTGATTTATGAAATACCCAACACTGTTGTAAAATTTTATATTGATAGAATTCATGTGAAATTTAAAAGGGAAACATTTAGAGAAGTAAACTTTTTAAAAATTAAAGGGGGCCACGTAGTTGAGGGAGGAAATTTTACAATATTATGGTGAAGCAAAATAAGTGCAAATAAAGAAAATTTGTTAAATTTCAAGCCTATTATATAATTTTTTAAAATTCGAGGGGAACAACATAGCTCCATCCCTTAACTTATCCAATTTCAATTCACCCCTTTCTTTGGGTGGGTTTCCATTCACCTTGCATGTAGGCATGTCAATGGGTCAAATCTTATCTAAATTCAATCCAGACCCAACATACTTGGGTAGGATTTGGATTTAATTTTTCAAATCTAGATCCTACTCAAATCCAAATCTTGTAAGAGAATCATGGGTCTGGTAGGGTTTAGTTTTCTATGATATATACCCAAATGCAGACCCCAACTAAACTCTACCTAAATCCATGTAAATATAATTAAATAATATTCTACGATCCATACTAATATATGTATGTATGTATGAATATTATTTAATTTATAAAATAATCTAATATTCTATGGTCATTGAATCAAATACAGTAAGATTTTATAACTATTAGACATCTCTTAACCTAAAAAAAAAATCTAATTCTGCCTACTTATTGTGTGTGTGTCTATGTTGTCTTTCTCTCCCTCTCTATTTCGTTTTATTAGAAACCCAGCAAATAATTTCTTGTACCCTGCCATCTCTCAATTTGTTTTTACTATTCTAGTCTATTCAATTCAAAAATTGGTAAGTTGAAAAATATTCCATAAGATGTAGTTTGGTGATAATGAATCTATTATAATGTTCTCGATTCATCTATGCATATAGTGAATAGTTTATGCATGATATGTTAAAATAATAATATATTTAGAAAAAATATCCATTGATACCCAGTATATATTCAGACTTATGAAGACCCGGGTCTGGACTTATTTTTTTAGACTCATAAGGGTCTAGATTTGACTTTGAATCTAATTAAATTTAATTGGTCTGGATCTGAATTAAAGATATCCAATTTAAACCCTCCCCATCGATATACCTACTTATGTTTACTCAAGTTGTCAAGTTTACATGCAGACCAAATGCTAACTCATTCTTGCTCTCTCTGAAATAGCAAACCTATACATTCTCTTAACTACACTGTAAGTCCCTGAACTGCTAAATAGAATCTGTCTCTGCCCCTAAACTTTAAGTTCATGATCTAGTCTCTATTATATAATTTTTTAATTTACATGCTTTCCTAAAAGATCCATATTGTCTGTCGATGGCAATATATCAGAAGGTCACGTATGCTAATTGAGTAAAGATTACTTAAAAATAGTAGATGAAACTTTTTAAAATTTACTTGGAACAAATCTGTTGTTCAAAACAAAGAAGAATTGCATCCTACCAACTGTAGCGAGTCAGAAGATGTTGAGCCACACGTAATGATATTGGTAAAAGTTATATTTCGAATATGTTTCTGTCAATAGTGTAATTTTTAACTTGTCTTTCTGTCATAGAGGCCAATTCTTTCCCCCTTATCTTAGGGTTCACTAAGATATAGACACCTTAATCTGATAAACATTTGGAGAAGCTCCTTTGATATTGAATGGGTAATCTTCTGCTTTAAATTTAAACACACACAAAACTTGAAGGTGAATATATTGGAAATGAAGTATTGTATCTTTTCAAATGACTGTTCTGTTGAACATATCTCAAGTCAGGACGAGGGAACAAGTAGACCATTCCGAGTTTCGAGACTGGATGAACCATTGAGTCATTATTGGAATTTGAGTTTACGTCCAATCGCATGATGGATTCTGATTTTGGAAGAGCAAGATTCTAACTAATCCTTTCAATTCAACCAGACACATTCTATAGGCCTAATTTTGTATTTTTCTCCCCCGTGGGAATATGACTACCTGGAGAAAATTCATGGCATTTTTGTGTCCTTATTTGTTTTGCCTTTGAAGTCCCATTTTTTTTTTTTTTTGGATCATAGTAATCCTTCTTATATTGTGCATTGCTAAATAATCACTATACTTATTTCTCTGTTAGCTTCTGATGAACTGTTTATTATTAAGAGATTTGGGATGATATTTGTGTTCTGAGATTATGATCTAACTAATATGGAACTCCTGCTGCTTAAAAAGCAAATGTTCCAAATTTTCAATTTTGGAAAGTAATTAAAATTACATCCATATTGCATTTTAGGACTCCATTCTAGTATATGTCATAGAGAGATTGTTTATTTTATCTTGTACTTTACTTTCTTGATCATACATTTGAGATGGTTGTAGTGCCAAAGATAGTGGTGATCAGGTGAAGATTGGGCCAGGGCATCAAAACTCCCATCTCAAGTTCCGAACTGCAGAGTACCAATCAGTATCATCAATAGTGTAAAATCCGAAACGTTTTCCAATGTCTATTAATCTTCAATTTACTGACGAAATTTTAGCTCCAAAAATAAGTATTTTGGACCTATACTGCTATACATGGAAGAATTCTTCTTCTCTTTACAAGTGCTTCTTCCTGCACAACAAATATCATCAAACCCATTTGCTTTCCCTCAAAGTCTCTCCGTTTTAGGCTAAACTAATGCGATAATATTGAGATTGTTGTTGAAATTTATTGAATTTCTTTTTTTTTTCTTTTCTTTTGTTAATTGTTATCCGAAATTATCCCAAGAATATATGCAATGCAACTCTAGCTCCAATCTCCACGTAGTTTCAAGAATATCATTCGTCGCTTTTGCCCTTCAATGATTCTGTTTTCCACGTCCAGAATTAATACTAGAAAAGAAGACATAATACTATTATACCTCCAGTAGAAAAACGATGATATTTCTGCGGCATCTTTTCATCAATTTCCAGCTACATCGTAAACAGAGGTAAGAAGTACGAGGATGTGCACTTTCGATGCTTGTACCTCTGTTGACTATGCTGTATGATTAGTTGTTATACCTTAAAAAACGTGAACCAACAATTTGATTTGACCAGTGTATCTGATGGACATACTGAACCAACTCCACATTGTTAACAGCCATGAAGAGATCAAAATCTATTATGTAGTGATTTATCCGGTGGCAGGGTGGAACGGTCAGCCTTTTTGTTTTCTTGTTGGTAAGTAGGGATCTCGAATTCGAGATCTCTCACTCACACTCCCTCTCCCTATGTTATCCAACCCATCCCTCCCCTAAAACGGTCAGTTTGAAGATAGTACTTTTAGTAGAGTAAAAACTTATCATCAATGCGCTTTACAATAGATAACCTAATGCTTCAATTACTAAAGTTGGACTAATTATGATGATCATAGTATTTTTTTCCTAATTAAATTGAAAAGGTCAATTCCTTTTTCTCCAGGAAGTGAAATTTACGTTGATTTAGGAAATACCCAACGCTATTGTAAAATTTTATATTGATAGAATCTCATGAAATTTAAGAAAGAAACATTGATGGCAAAGTAAACCTTTTAAAATTTAAAGGGGGGCAATGTAATTAAGGGAGAAAATTTTACAATATTATGGTGAAGCAAATAAGGTGCAAATAAAGAAAAATTGTTAAATTTCAAGACTAGTATGTAATTTTTTAAAATTTGAGAGGAACAATTGCCCATCCTCAAATATACATAGCTCCATCTCTTACCTTATCAGTTTCAATTCACCCCTTTCTTTGGGTGGGTTTCCATTCACCTTGTGTGTGTACTCAAGTTGTCAAGTTTAGATGCAGACCAAACACTACCTCATTCTTATTCTCTCAAAAATAGTAAACCTACACATTCTTTTTAACTATACTCTGAGACGTCCCTGAACTGCTAAAGAGAATCCGTCTCTCCCCTAAACTTCAAGTTCATGATCTACTCTCAATTATATTATTATTATTTGATTTACATGCTCTCCTAATTAAAGGATGCATGTTGTCTGTCAATGGCAATTTATCAGAAGGTCACGTATGCTCATTGAGTAAAGATTACTTCAACAAAACAAAGAAGAATTGCATCCTATCAACTGTAAAGAGTCACAATATGTTGAACTACAAGTGATGGTGTCGGGAAAAGTCATATTTCGAATATGTTTGTGGGTCATTAGGGTAATTTACAACTTGTCTTTTGGTCGTCGAGGTCAATTTATTCCCCTTATCTTAGGGTTCATTAAGATATAGACACCTTAATCTCATAAACATCTTGAGAAGTTCCTTTGATATTGAACGCGTAACCTTGGGCTTTATATTTAAACACACAAATTTATTAAAGGTGGATAATATTAATTATATTATATATACTAATATACATTATATAACACTAATAATATCATTATTATAAGTTTATAGCTAATTAAATTAAATATTATATATATATATTTAATTTTTTTCAATGCATTGTAGGGTGGGGGCTGAGGAAAAATGCTTTCCATCTAGCCCTACCCCCTGCCCCATTAGCCCTCGCGGACTCTGTCTCCAATTGCCATTCCTAATGTTTACCACTTCATGTTCATCATTTCTCTTTATTCTTTGTAAGTATAGTAGAGCTATCATTACATGTATTAAATTTTAATAAATTCGTTACCATCTCCTCCACTGTTTTATTGCCCCAAACATTATATTATCAATCGGCAGTTAAATGGCATTAACTTGTACAACTTTACCTCCTCTGCTTTGTTATGTTCCAACGCTAGCTATGTATTACCCAATTTTTTCCCTTCCCCAAAGGACAAAATTCAATAATTAAACACAATCTAAAAATCAACATAACCCAAAGTTTAATTTGAATGTACCTTTTTTCCTTTCCCGGATAAGATCTGCTAACACAAAGCTATCACTAAACAGTGATCTAAACATATTAAATTTTAATAATTTATTTAACACCTCCTCCACTATATTTTTTATTTCTTTCCTGGGGCCACGCCATTAACATTAGTTGGTCAAGTTATCATGTACTTGTCATTAATGTATGGGAAATCAATTTAGGATCTTCATCATATACAATTATTTTAAGCAAAAATTAAATATGAGAAAAACAAAGAACCTCCATCTGTATTGGCACATACCACACACTATTTAATGCGATTTCGTTGGTATATATTTGTTTCTAATTCCATTTGGTCACGGCCCCGGTTTGCATAATGCCTACTTATTCTAGTTATTCATTAGCCAATATTTGATTTTGCGATGAGAATGAGACCCTCTCCATTTACTTTAATCTTCGAATTTTTTATATATTTTCAATATATTTAAGACTTCGTTTGGATTCCCTTTTTTTTTTTACCTATTTTTAAAAACTGTATTTCATATCCCAAATGCTACAATAATACACCAATGAAAAACAATTTAAAAAATACCAATCCAAACTAATATTTCAAAAACAACTCACACATATACAAATAAAAAAATTACCCCTTCTTCTTCCACCTTAATCCCACCACCTCCTCTCCCTCCTCCACCTTCCCTTTCTCTCCCTCCCCCCTCTCTTTATCCCCCTCCCCCCTCCTCCCCTCCCCACAAACCCCTCCCCCTCCCCTTCCAGATCCGGTCACCAGAGAGGGAGGAGGGGGGAAGGGGAGAAAGAGAGGGGGAGGGAGAGAGAAAGGGAAGGTGGAGGAGGGAGGGAGGGGGGAAAGAGAGAGAGGAAGGAAGGAGGATGGTGGTGGGGGTATGTCAATTTTTTTAAAAAAAAATACTTTAAATAAATTTTTATTTTAAAATTATAATTTCAAAATACTCAAAATACCCAATGACATTTACAATAATTATATTTTATATTCCAAATGTTACCAAGATATTTTTTAAAAGACTCCTAAAAACAACCAATCTAAAGGGAGTCTAAGGTTGCCGGTTGTTGGCTCTTTCCTGCTCAGCCTCGAACTTCATTTAATTTCTTTCCATTGATTTGTGCACACATGTCTGTCGCATTCCTATTGGTTTGTCGAGACATTGTAACAGCTTTTGTCTGTTTATTAGAAGTTTCTAAGCAGTGCAGAAAGTATTGTATCTATTCAAATGACTATTCTGTTGACCATAGCTCAGGTCACGACACGTGAACGAGTAGACTTGGAATATTTTACACGATCCATGATCCTTCCGAGTTCCGAGACTAGTGGAACCGTTGAGTCCTTATGGGAATTTGAGTTTACGTCCAATCGCATGATGGAATCTGATTTTGGAAGACCAAGATTCTAACTAATCCTTTCAATTCAACTCAGATACATTCTATAGGCCTAATTTTTTATTTTTTTTTCCCAAGGAATATGAATGCCTGGAGAAAATTCGGGGCATTGTTGTGTCATTATTTGTTTTGCCTTTGAAGTCCTTTTTCTTTGCCGTAATAATCCTTCTTATATTTTGCTTTGCTAAATAATCAATATATTCACTTCTCTGTTCACGTCTCGGCTTTGTTTGGATTGGAGTTTTACACAAAAAAAAAAATTTATATTTTTCGTGATCACATTTTCCAAATACCTTTTTACCTCACATACATCAAATCGCTACAGTATATTTTTCTATGAAAAATCCAGAAAATAGCAATCCAGACAAGACCTAAATAAGCAAATGTTCCAAATTTTCAATTTTGGAAAAATAATAAGTACTACGTCCATGTAATTTACTTTCTTGATCATATATTTGAGATGGTTGTATTTAGAACTGTCAATTACAATTCAATTGTATTGACCATCCAAAATTGTCCACTGATAAGTGAATTCGTGTATGCAATGAATTTCGAACAGGTCTAAAATGGTGACTGAATTACCCATTTAATCAGTGGATAATATACACTTTTACCAAACTTGGAGTATCTAGAAGAAATATGGACAATATCCGGGGTCCAAATGCAATTGGGCCTATATATATGTATAAACCATGAGGCATTAAGAAACAATAAGAGAAAAGGAGGAATTCAATCCAGACCTCTAATTTTTGAAACTTCAACTTGCTCAATAATCCATATCATTTCATGATTGTGTTGATAATCACATATCATTATAGTTTCCTTCATCTATTGTAATAGAATTGTCAATCGCATGAGGAAAATATGGTTGGGTTTTTTTAATTAGACTTAAACCAATTAGACTCAACCCCAATTGACCTATGAAATAGTTGAACGGATTTGGTTACAATCCAACTCAACCAAACCCATCTTCAGGCTATCCAACAGTAATCCAACCCCCCTGAAGTGTCACCTTACTCTGAAGCATGACGGAAGACTGCTGCACGCTGACGTAGAGGCGTGACGGTGCCATCATACATGCACATATCCTAGACAGTGGCCGATCACTGAGTCCAAAGGTTAAAGCCGAAAGGGTTCAGAATAAGAGAAAGAAAGGCTTATAAATTTGTGAACTGAACGAGCCAAAAACTATATAATGCGTGGCTCTTGAAAGCTCAAAAGGCCAAAGTTCCTACCAAAGTATATAAGACAAAACCCACCTTCCTATGTCGTTTTCTATATCAAATTCAAAACACAGATTCTTCTTTTTACAAAAATTTCTTAAATGGATAGGTCTCAATTTAAACTGCAAAATTTGGTAGGTCATGTTGCAATATTGAGTTCTTAATTTCATTCTTGAACTTACATGTTGCAATGTTTTGCTCTTAGCCGACTAGAAATATCTGGATTAACCAATTTATGTTGATAAAAATGAGTATGTTTAATTTCCTAGTCATAAATCATCGACACATGACAGAAAGAGAAGCAAAGATTCTATTTCGTGCTTATTTCGTCAAAGGAAAATAAGAATTTTGGTGATTTTGAAAGTAACAAATCGTCCCAATGGTCTATTATTATTGTATATCTTTATCCCTATATTTTAGGTATTTTTACCCCCAATCTTTTAGGTACTTTTAAAAGTTATACCATCTGTGATACTACTAGAGTACTCCCTCAAATTTGCGGTTCCCAAAGTTGAAATTGATGACTCTTTATGATGAAAGTCCCTTCTTGGTATGATATGTATTCTAAGGGTGCATTTAATAAAATTGAAGTCTGAAAACTGAAGTCTGAAATTTGAAATCTGAAATCTGAAATCATTAAAATATTAAATTGTTAAGAACTAACTTTAACACATTTGAATGTACATCACATTCAGTGATAAGTGAATCGGTTATCACTTATTTTTGGGAGCAAGTTATGCCTAAAAGATTCAATTCCACTTAATTAATTCAAATGTTCTATTTTTGGTTATCAAACGCATCTGAATGTGTTAAGATCTGAACCCATTATATTTAAGTGTTGAATTGGTTATCAAATGGGGCCTAAATGTGTATCTAGATACTAATAATCTAATATATACTGTAGACCGTTATTTCATCAGCCTTTGCTATTTTGACGCTGCACTAATATTTCTCTCTTTTTTCCCACTAATATTTTTCTATCCTTCTATATTAACTTTGACTTCTTATCATCTTACGTCGTTAAGCCTTCCTTGCAAAAATGGTGATAGTTAGAACTGAATTCGTTAATTTGTTTTTAGGTAAATATTAGAATTCAACACTTGAAGCACATTGAAGAAATGGGAGGGGTAAGTGATGCTTCTTGTGTGTTTTGCAATAATGACAGAGAAATATGTGATCATCTTTTCTTTGCCTGTTTAGTAACTTTTCAAATTTAGAAACAGATTCCGAGGTTAAATCTTATTTACAGAGGGTCATCTCAATGAGTTAATAAGATGTATCGGCATTGTTTGCATTCTATTGATAGTTCCTTTAAAGAATAGTTGATGAGATTATCATTGGTTGTTAACTTGTTATAGTATACTATATTTTGTGCGTTAGAAATCAGAAGATATTCAATATTATGCATCAGAATTGTGATCAAATTGCAAAAAGATTAATTCAGAGATCCAAACTATGCCCTCTTATGACAATTCACTAGAACTTTGAAACCCCATGAATCATCATATGGAAAAAGAACTGAAAATTGAGAGATATCAAAAGATGTATATTATGGATGTGAGGGCCAACAAAAGTAGAGGGGAGAAAGAAAGCTCAGCTGATAAGCAACTGACGGACATGAGATTGTGGACCATTGAGATGCTCAAACGATGGCCAAACCAACTCATAAACGATAAAACAGAAAGTTCCATTCGCTTAGAGAACATGCTGAAAGAACCTTCTAAACTGAAAAAAAACGAATACTTGTCCTCCGACCTCCTTTTGCACCTACAAAAGATTCAAACCTTAGCATTTTGAGAATCCACAAATCCCAAAAATCCAAATTTTCACGCTCTATATCCATCAATCTTTTCCTAGTACGAGCATCCAACAAAAAATAAGCAGTTTTTACATCTTCTTTTGCACTGGAAATTCTCTTATGATACTCCATTTTGGGGTCTATTGAACCTTCGTTATTACTATAACCTTTACAATGGACAGGTTCTCCATTTTTTCTCTCCCATAGAAAAGGGTGGAGATGAAGCACTCTAAAGACTAAATGCCACGAAGCACATAAAATATGCTCACGCAGGCCAGACCACTACAATTTTGACATGGAAACGATACCAAAACAAAGCGATAAACGATCTATTTCCAGGCAAGATACATAGAATTTTAGAAAAACCTTGAATGTACTCAATCCACAAACGGTGCTTAATTAAAACATTACCATTTGTGATCAAATTTGTCAATAGCTTTATAACAAATTATTGCATAACACCAAACTAGGCCTTTTACTGGCACGAAACCCGTAGAAACATGTAAGGCCAAAAGGAAAGCAAATAAAACATGAAAACCATAGTTATAAAAGCCGGCCCGACCCGACAGTCAGTTAGTCAACTCAGTGAACTGGCCATTGAACAGGTTTGGGTCAATAATTAGACCAAATAAGCAATGAACCTATTGGCTAGTCAACAACCCCGTAATTTAACTGGTGAAACCGACAAAATATCACTAGCTGAATCTTCAATTAAACCATCAACCTAAAAAATATATTATTTTTTATTTAAAATATATTATTATGTTATGTAATGTAACTCAATGTTGATCTGTTGTTCAACCATTCAACCTGCAATTGAATCGGTGGCCCCGTCACCTCTCCGAATTGAGCTTGGGGCTGAATTTAGTAATTATGATGAAAGCTACTTGCAAAGCAAGAAAATGTCAACATGAACACAGGGTCTGACGTGGATGGATCCAGCTGGGTTCTAGAGAGAAATGATAGAACAAAATAGACTGATCCTGTTTGGACTGTCATTTTTCACCCCAAAAAAAATTTACAATTTTCATGATCATATCTTTTAATTGTCTTCTTATCTCACATTCATCAAATCATTGCATCGTCTCTTTTCAAGAAAATGTGATGATACCCATTAACATTCCGTGGCAGTTAACAAACTCATGAGCTTAAGTGTCGCTAAAATCAAAATACGTGCCCATCTCGTACAAGTCAATGAATTGTTGGGGTTTGTTGTAACCAAACGGACACAGTCTTTCAATGCCAAATCAACTGGACTCCGGGATCAGCTGAAAACAGTATTAATTTAATGCTGCCAACTAAAATTTCACGGCTTTTTTTGTTCGCCAAAAAAAAATTTGAAAAGATATAGATACTTTGTGATTTTTAATGTGTAAGGCACTCTAGAATTTGAAATATGAAGAATTTGCAAAATAATAATAATAATAATAATGTAATCAAATGTGAAATTTGATAGAAATCCAAGTTACAGATATTAATACGTGTAATATATATGTCCCGAGTATACCTTTATGGACCTTTTCGTTAGCACTTGTTATGTCTAGACAAAAATGCAAAAACGACAACCTTTTCATTTCCGTCACATCCTTTCCCTGCAATTTTTGGGCCAATCTTGATATAATAGTTGATTTGTTCCCTTTTCTCCTCTTTCTTTTGGGAGCACCATACAAGAGGACTGGTCCAAAAGCACCTAATGACCAGTTACGAAATGTCCTTTATATTGTGGACTTTTTACCAACAATTGACCAGCAAAGATTCACAAGAATTCACATCAAATTTAATGAATAAATATCATGAATCACTTTGATGCTCATTTCGAATCACTCAACTTTTCGAAGAAGAGGTTTTTCCTTTCTTGCTGAAACACGCATGTTCAGTGCTGAAGGTGAGTCGATAGCAAAAGTTTAAAGATCAAATACGTAACCTTTACACTAGGTTCAAAATTCCTTGTCGCATGTGAAATCTACCATAAAATCTTAGATGAATGGAGATATTCTAGTGAAGTTTTCATTTTAACTATCTTGAAAGCTGGCATGTGATTAGAGCTTGGTTCTTTTGTATTTATGAGCAAATTAAAGATTTATTTATTTATTCAATAAAAGCCAGATGAACTGGAAGGGCCTAACAAAAAACTACTCCATTAAGCCCAAAAGGTGCAAGATACTGCATAGGCCCGATAGTCGTCCAGAAACACTTTCGGCTATGATTGATTCTGATTATTGTTTTGTATTTAAATAGGATAATGTTATTTACACTTCTGTTACGTCATTTGTGCTCCTACTAACACATTTCCATTAAGATGAGATCATATTACCCCTACTCTAATATCTTCTCATGCCCTATTTTGTGTTCATTGCCCGTCTACTATTCCATAAAAATGGAGTTCGACAAATCATTTTCGAACAGTAAATATCACCCCCATTTTCTTTTTTTTCATGAAAGATTTTAGACTCCACTTTTTTCTTAATAGATTTTTTGAAGTATTAGTGTCTTATTTATGAGACAATATAATTGTATTCAATTTTTGGTCATCTTTAATTTTGAAGCCTTTTTTTTTTTTTACACTTGAAGTTTGAAATATGTTCACATTACATTGCTAGATTGATTTTTGGCATCATATAATTTCATGAAGTTTCATAGAAAAATACATAATAATATTAGTAACAATTTTAAATTAGTCATTTTAATGTGTAATGGAATGATTAATTGGTTTTAGAATGTAAGAAAGAATTGGGTAAGATTAACTCATGGGCGAGGAAAAGAAATTAGGATAGAGATAATATGCTCCCCTCCTAGTGAAAATGGATTAGTGGGAGTGCAAATAACATAATAGGAGTGTAAATTACATTACCCTTTAAATAGTTCTCTTTTTTTTTCTTTAAATGGTAAGATTTGAGAATAACGATCACTTTGGCTCCTTCTCTGTAGAGTTCTAGTCGATGTGATCTCTTACGTATCACGATTTATCAATTTAGTCTCTCATGTTGACAAATTTAAACCAATCTACGACCTTTAACGGAAAATTAGAAAACCCTAACAGAATTTTCACGTACACGATATATGAATCATTAAACTGAATCATTTTGATTTCTTATCTTTCGGGTGTTGTCTAATTTGATTTACCATAAATCAACGATTTAAATTCTCATTTTAATGATAAAACTAATGCCGGACTTTTCCTGAAGGCTAGACCACTTTAATGGAACCAGAAGTTTGAGTCGAACAATTACTGTACCAACCATGTGCTTTTGGTTGTACTCGTTTTTCAGGCCTATTACTTGCTCAAGAACCATCCATTCATTCATGAGCATTTGATTACGAACATGACAAGGAAGCAGCTAAAAAAGAAGTTTATCTTCTATTGATTAACTTCGCATTCTGGGCCATGCCTCTTTGGGTCCTTACAGTAATCTTCATACATGTAGCTTTTTCTTGCATTTTGCAATTTGCTTTGTTGCTCAGAATCTAGTTTCCAGTACTTGTTTTGATTCCAATAATAAGATTGGGAGGAACATTGTCCCGGATTGGAACCCTTGTGATGGCATCCATCAATACCGAATTCTCGATAGTGAGCCTTGAATGGCCCTTGAGACCAGTCTGGTGTCCCAAGGTAACTTGGATTCCAAATGCTTGCCTCCACATGCATTGGCCCCGTTGGGACTCCTACCCCTAGTTGTGTATTGTTCTTCCACACTCTAATTGGGGTGTTATCCACAAACCACCTGTACAAAAAGATAAAACAATTAAAAGAAAGAAAGTTAGAATACAATCAATGCATGAACATATTTTTATGTTTTTATATTTTGAGATTGAGTTTACTCCAAAAGATAAACGGTTTGGTTTTTGGGGGGTTAATGGATTCAGATGCCTTGAAACATTCGAAGAGATTGAAGTAAAGAAATTCTTACACAATTTGGTGTTGGTTCCAAAGAATCTCATAAGTATGAAAATCCTTGGTAGGATTCAAACCAAAGATGAAATTGTTGCTCCCTGTTTCCGAAGTCATTTGCAAAGGCATTGGTATTGATCATGTGAGGATTACCATCGGTTCCAAAAAATTCAATGTCAAACTCATAATGCTTCACTCCACCGACAGGTTTTCCTACTGGAACTGAGATTAGCTACAATAGCAAATTGACAAGGGAAGTAAAAACGTGAGAAAGATTACAAGTGCTACAATGATATTTAGGCAAATGATTAATGTATTTAGGTCGTTTACATAAAATGATGTGATAATCCCTTTACTGTTTTTCTCTGGTATCTTGATCTTCATGCGAAAATAGCCTGATCCAAAATCACTTTTCGAACTGAATCCAGCTCCTACACCACCCACGAAACCAAATATTAGAGACGCCAAAACCTGTTTTTGTATAAGAAAGTTGATCTAATTTTATCTTTTACTTTTTCCAATACAGATCTATATTTTAGTGAAATATACAGATTCTGACTTATACTATCTTGAATTTGATTAAAAACAATTTAGATCGATTTTGTAGAAAAGAATATCTTCAGCTTGATATCCAGTAGCCAAACACACTAGGTTAAAAAAATAAAAAGCAGAAGACATTGTTCAAACAAATTCCTTTTGCTGTTAACCTGAAGACGAGTCCATTAGAAGTTGAACTTCATGTCCTTTATCGTAAACTGTGAGATGATTGCCTCCCCATGTTTGACAGTAGTTTCTATAAAATGGATGATCACCATCTCCTTGGGCATACTTAATTGCAACAAAAAACACAATGAGGAAGATGATTAACAAATAATCCATCAAGTTTTTGAATAGAAATTATTCTAAGAATTGGATGTAAATTACTTTGCTGAAGTATGGTACAACATGTACATATATATATATATATATATATATATATATATATATATATATAGTTACAACTAGTTTTTAGAGTTTATCCTTCCTGTAATTCATTTATGATGGTCAACAAGTAGACAAAATGAAATTTGCCAAGAGCATGGTATCATTTAATTCCCAAATGTCATTTTTGACTGGTTTACATGCCTTCATGATAAATCTCATGAGAAACATAGTGAGTCTTAATCAAATTCTGGTAATAAAACCAAACTTGAATTATACCAATTTCCAGGAATTGGATACTCCAAGAAGGATGTTATTTAAAAAATGATTTCTTTCTAATTCATGTTAATGTCAACATCTGATGTGTGGTTGAGATTCTATAGACATAGAAATTGAAGCTTCACAATTAGTTCTACATTTCCTTTTCCAGACTTTTACTCTGAAGATCATTCTATTATCGTAACAGAAATTACCTTCACTCTACACCACAAGATTCTCACCCATACGAAATTTGCTTAGAATGGACTAGCTGATCTATACTTGTGCTTTATTGTTCTTGAAACAAGAATTCTAATTTGCCAGTTTTCGGAAAATCCAATAGTTAATTGCTGGTTTGTGAAGGCCTTTTTTTTTTTTCCTTCCTTTTCTGTTTCTTTCTAAAGGGTGCCTTTTATTGCATTCAATATGTGCTCATTCGGGGCATAGGCACATTCATAGACGGAACTGTGAAGGGGCAGAGAAGGGTCACTGCACCCCAAGTTTCTAAAAATTAGGTTTTCCTCCTTTAGAAATTTAAGAATTTTTAACTAGATTCTTTATAAATTCAAATTTTCATCTTTGTAAAAATTCAAAAATGCTGTATGATATATACATAACTTTGACTGAATTTCTCATTCTGTCTATAGGCACATTTATATCTCTTCTTACACAGTTACGTTTAAAGAATTTCACTATTAAACTTTTAAAGAAAAAATTCACTACTAAACTTTAATTTTCCCAAAACAAAGAAACTAATGTCTTAGATCTTTTTTAGCAGATGTCATCGTTGGGTATCCTTTAGACAGACCCGATATTAATTTCATTCACACCTGGGTGCAGTTTCTGCTAGAATCAACCAACTGTAAGCAATAATCTGTGTATTCGAAAGTCTCAAGAATTTATGGTCCTCACTCCATAGACGAATCATTCTACTGATTAATGGTCTATTTTCTTGTAAGTTTTGTAGCTTACTTATTTGATCATCACTCAATTGCCAATAAAGATTCCAATAACAATTCAAGGAATGACGTTCCTCTGGGGTTGGAACTTTTCTCTTATGTATATCGAATAGATCAGCATTAATAGTGGAAAAGGACCAGATTTTACGACTTCAATACCTTCTAATTACTACTGGCACGGTGATGCGAAACCTAGCAAGCTAGTGTATGTCCCATAAATTGCAGGTTCCAGCCGTCCAACGACGGGGTCAAGATTTAGGTGTCTTTTATCAAATTGTCCCAGAAAACCCGCCTGAAAATGTTCTTGAATTATATTTTTTTCGACTTCAATTATGAATATGCATTTTGATGGAGTAGGTTTCTTCTTATTGAATTTTTTTCTTTTTAAAAGAAGATCAATAGTGATTCTTCATTTACCCTCTTAATGACTCGAACCCTATGATGATTCGAACCTATGACTTGTAGCATCTTAATAATTTTTTTTCCTTCTTGTTGAATTTGTTCACTCATATAGCTGAAATAATAGTTATTTCATTTTAATTTCTGTAAGTTATTAATAGTACTGAATTTGGACCTCGATTATTGAATATGGAGACTCCAGTTCATGCATCTGGTGGGATTCTTCCAAGTGTTCTATTTGATGTGGTGCCTCAAAAGGAAATTATCCACAGTTCGAAATAGAGATGACTTAGCTAGCGATGATTCATCTCATAAAATGAGAATGCTCCTTTTAGTTTAATTAATTTAATTGAATTTATCTTAATTTTTTTTGAGTGAATGTGAAAAAGGAAAAATCAAAAAATTTAATTAAAAGACAGACCAAATTGTAGGGTAATCCTATTTCTTGGTTGAAAATCCATTTTCAATCAACTATTGACTTTTAATTCTCTAATACCAAACCATAGAGGCCTAATTTAGATTATATAAAGCAATTGTTAGTTTGAAAGTAAGATCTCCAAATTTTTTATGTCCAACCCCAGGTGGTTGTTCATATGAAGTATTTCATTTATAAAACTATTTCCAAAACTTTTGGCGTTCATACTATAGAGTAAGAAATTTTTAAAACCGATGAAAACGAAAACCTTCTTATTCATCTAAGACTCACCACTCGATTATTCAAGTTGTCAAAATCCTTTCACTGAATCAACTACAACTCTACAAGTAATAAAAGACTAACCAACAGTCCAACACTGAGTCCTCTGAAAATGGTATGGATCAAAGGTCGGTCGTGGAAAGTTTGTCACTATGGCAACCAGCTGTTATCTCTAGTGAATTTTCGCGAATTTTGTTTTTAAAATAATTCATCTATCCCGAATTCCTGCCTGTTAAGCAATGTTCAGAGCCACTACAACGAGAGACTTGATGAATTGAATAGTATCCTACAGTAATTTGATTGTGCCCCCAGGATTCAGAAAATAACCTGTCCTAAGTTCCGAACAACCACAATGCCTTGTTTGGATTGTCATTTTCAGCAGAAAAATTTTCTCATTTTCAGTAAACATATTTCTCAATCATCTTTTTACCTCACATACATCAAATCGCTATAGTAATTTTTTCACAAAAATTCCTAAAAATAACAACTCAAAGCCTTGTTTAGATTGCAAAGCTAGAAGCCAAGTTTTGTCAAAAATAAAGTACACTTCATTGATTGCACAATTGTCCATTTTAATTTTAGTCATGGTGTTTCAAAATTTGTGGCATGATAATGACTAATGGGATTAACTTTCATGACCTGCTGGTGCGAAAAAATATCTTTACACTAATAGTGTATATAGCATTAATTCATAATTAATTACTATGGTTTAGCAAACCATAGTAATTAATTAATATGTGAAGTTTGGAAGTGGGGAAAGAATAAAATTAGTCGCATAGAAAGAAGGAATAAAGAAGAAGACATTTTTAAAATTGTGGCTTGACCCTTTAAATTATAATTTTCTTCAACAAAGAATTTTGTTTTGCTAAAAGTGCTATTAAGTCCATCAATTGATTATTTTTTTCTAATCTCAGAAAGACTTACACCGTTTGCAGGTCACACAACCAGTTAAAGGCCAAAGTCCACTTTAGTTAGAACCATACGCTAGTTATGTGGAGGCTTTTAAACAATTAGAGATTTTGTATCTTTCGACAATACCACAACAAGGGTTCTGTGTATTTTACTTGTAAAATAATGCACATATCTACCATGTCTGTGTTGTATATGGCCGAGGCAAATGCTTAATTACTAAAGAATTAGCTCCTCTAAGAAAAAGCCCAAACTATGCTCCAAATTGATCTAAATTTCTATAGGTTTTCAACGCCCTTCGTGGCCTCGGTTGTGCTGATGAATTTTGATCCGGACAACGGAGTGCAGCTGTGTGTTGGATCCATCTTGACAACATCTATTGCATTGAGTTTGTCAACAATCACTGCGGAGGTGTCTTGGCATGAACAAAACATTCACTCCAGTACAAAGAATCTTGGTGCCAGCTTAATGATGTATTTTTTCTGGTTAATCCCAACTAGAAAATTCCAAATATTAAGTATTATAAAATCTTGAAGATTATTATACTTGTGAGAGGCTGCGGTATGGTTTCATAGGCTAAAATAATATGAATTAATCAGTAAGAAGAGCAAATCGGAATAGCATACCAATTTTGTAAACTGGATTATTCTATTCTTGCGGAAGGATTATTTGTTTTGGACATGTAACTTTCTTAAGAGTTTTAAGTGGGACAAAGAAAAAAGAGAGAGATGGAGGGGGAACGAATGAATTAGAGTTAGTTAATAAACCTTTTCTCCAAATATGTAGAGCTAGTGGAGTTAATGCTTTAGAAATAGAAAGATCTAATAATGAAAAATGGCAGTGACATTAGTCAGGTGACGCTCTCAAACTCTTCTCTTTTTCCATTCTTCTTTTAGGTGTGTTAACGAGTACCCATTGAAAATTCGTTTAAGAAAAACCATAATTTTATTCTCCAATTTTCTCTACACCAATGAAATCAAAATATTTGCACATTTATTTGTGATACATGGACACAATCTTTGCCTGCACTTTGACCAGGCACTAGGATAGTAAACCAAATGATATACAGCAGTTGAATCAGACAAGAGAGTTTGACTTCATTAACATTTGACATCTGAAGTCAACTTCCCGACAAATTAAACGATAGATCCAACAAATTGCAGATTTAGTTAGAAGTACGACCGGCTCAGATTAATTAAGACAATCGGCCCGAATATCTTCCCTCATTACTTTGTGTCTGGAATCTATCCTTAACGTAGAGATCTAAATTATGAGAAAATATGTATTATTTATTGATAGTTAAATTATTCGAATATTAATAGCAGTCACATGGGATTTATTATAATTTAAAGTTCCCATCGGCCTGCATAGGTCGAAAGTGATGGATTCTCTCACTCTCTCTCTCTCTCTTTTTTTTTTTTTTTGCCGCACCGCCCGGTAGGGGGGTGGGGGGCTTTATGTTTGCTGACTTCATAGAAATGAATTGATTAGCTCTCGAAATAAAAAATAATAATAATAAGAATCTTCCATTGCCTAAAAGTTGTATGGTTCTCAATCCTCTTATTCCCCCTCTTCTTTTTTTTCAAAAAATTCCTCCCTTATTTTGGTCGTTGAATGGTTCAACGATGATCCTTTGCTTTGGAATATAAAATAATCGAACTGATGAAAACTGGTATAGGTTTTGGAACTTCCTTGTTCTGTTTTTCTTTTTGAGGTAAACTTTGCTATTCCAGTCACAATGTACAAAGGACAGGCTAAATGCCCTCGTCAATTGCGGGGGTAGATGATCTTTTGTTAATTTTAACAATTCAAAGGATTCAATATGTGAAGTGGATTAAAGATTTTAAACCCCATAAACCTCTTGTTGATAACTGGCACTTTCATATGGTTCAAATGTGGACCAAATCCAAATCACTCAATACAATTCTTGTACCATCCCCTATGGTTTTAACTTTTATTACAGTAGAATTGCCTAAAGAACATTGGCCAGATGGTGACATATGCATTGCATATCAGGATAAACACCGGTGATATGTTCAATGTATTTTCTGTTATTAGTGCAGATTTTGATGAACTGAAATATTTTATTTTGTCAAAAAATAAAATACAAACACAGATTCACGATTTAAAAAATCCAAGAAAATGCAAACCAAAGTGATGGAAACGACGTATCGGTTGTCAACTCTCTCCGCAAGCTTAATTTCACTACTGAAGTTGACTAAGACAAACCAATTGTGTCCGGTCTGTTTTGTTTACTTCAAACATTTGAGCATTTGAGCTTCTCTGCAGCCAATCCAAGGGTGACCTCCCACGCCCTCTAAATGTTGCGGCCCCATTACCCAACAAAAGAATCTTGATGATATATATATTCTCTTCTATAATCCATCCAAAATAGTACTCCAGGTAGTATGTTCCATCTTACTTTCCAATTTCAACGTTTGACACAATCAAGAAGATTAGGTTTTATATGACAAAATCAAGAAGATTAGGTTTTACTCCAGCTACTTATATGGCATGCTACAACATCCAGAAGGTTGATAGTTTTCGAGGTCAAGATGATTACAGTAGTATGTATCATTCTATTGTTACGAGAAGCTGTTAAAATAGCTTCATATGTAGCTATACTATACATGGGTGTGAATGCAGATACCAACTCAGAAAGTTTACTTTAGTTTAAGGGACGGGGGACCAATTTTCATATACATCTAAAATTATGTGCGTAATTTAAAAAATTCTTTTTAGAGTTGCCAATGGGGGCATATAACTGAAAATTTTCAAGATTTAATTAGGTGAAGCTTTTAGAACTCGGAAGGTGGTGAGCCAGTGATGTCTTAGCTCACACTTGCTTGACATGATTGCATAATTTGATGTGACCTAGTAGTGTAAAATACTCAAAATACTCAATTGTAACAATAGATATAGTAAACGAGTTAATATATTAATTTTTTAGGTACAATTTTACTATGTTAGTAGTGTGTATATAATCGATTCTAGATGCATGGTACATGTTAAAAATTTAGAATTTAAATTTAAATTTTATACATATGTCATATATCTAGACATGCTAGTAAAAAAACATTACATCCTACTTTAATGGCCAAATGACTATGAAATTGAGAAAGAAACGGCCAAAAGGGCGGTTAAGTGGTTTTTAATGTATACAGCTCTTTGTGGTTTGATAATGTCCATTTACATCCCTTCTACTTTGGATGCAAGTGAAAAACAAAAGGAAAATGGACTCTATAAGTGAAAACTTAACCATACATGATCCAATAATGCAACTGACTACTTGTTTCTAGTAATGTAAAACCTTGGTAATCCTTTTCTTTTTGAAAATGCCCCCAAAAATATTTACACTCCAATAATGATGATTTGACACTTTTTAAACATTGCAAACATCATTTTGGAGACGCTTGTAGAAGAAAAACATTGTTAAGATCTCGCACAATCAAAATCAAGTAACTAATTTTATTATTGGAACTCATATATATATACTGAAATCTTCATTAGTAAAGTTGTTTTCTACATGTTTATCACTTAAGTTCAAAACTTTGGGTATATAAGTGAAAATTTTAAACTACAAGGGGTGTGTCTTAAAAACGCTTAACTACAAAAGTGTATGAGAAATTTGCCCAAAACATAAAAGAAGGAAAAAGTTGGACGGCGTAAAGTTGGACGGCGTATTGATTCCTGCTTTCAGACAATAATTTGAGGCAGGCAAGTAAGCAATTTTGACTGAAACCACGACTTTCTTTCGAAGTAGACTTAGTTCAAGGCACAATTTGACACGTTCGAGATGTTCATGGCTTCGGCGGTGCGCTTGCAAGATTTGACGCCTTCTAGAGTTTCTGAGTTCTGTTCATATATACAAAACAATTTTCCTTGAATTATGTCTATATACAAATTCGAATTCCTGAGTTCTAGAACCTTTAATTTTCAACAAAACTTGCTGCTGGCGACCTTAACAAGACAAATGGAAGTCATAATCATAGTGAATATGTACTAGGGATTTCTTTTTATTGGCTGGCTGAGCCTATTAAATAAGATTAAGTAGCTTCTAAGAATCAAATATATAGACTTTAGTCCACTAGGGTTTCATTTGTGGTAAATGATAAATCACTTTTTTCGGAATTTGGTAGATGAATTTCAAGGGCAAAGGTAGACTGCATAGCTGTTTCTGTTTTCTTTTTGGGTCGGAAGAGTACATGTCTGTACTAAACCTTGATGAATATTAAACGTCATTTATTAAAAAATTTAAGGAAGAGTCTACTTGAAAATTTCAATATTTTTATTTGTCAAAATTACTGGGCTTATATAGAGCCACGTGATCCATTGATCTCAATTCTGCAAAATCTGTTGTTTAATTCCTGCAAGATTTTGCTCAGATGCACAAGAAACAAATCCCAAGTTAATCGAATTGCACAAAGTCTCTCTCTCTCTCTCTCTCTCTTCAAATTGTAAAATGCTTGACGTGACTTAATATGGCCATCTAGAAAACTCAATTCCAAATAGTTGGAGTGTTTAATTGCTCTCACACAATTACATCATTTCGTACTTTTCATTCCCCACCACAAGTTGCATGGTCACAAACCTGTCAATCTTGACCACTAAATTAACTATTTTCATCATGTACTTTACTTTATGATCAGATCCCAATTTCCATTACCCTCTGTTGACCTATTAGTAGCTTTTTTGGATCTAAAATAGCAACGGGCCGTCAAATTTAGTTGTCAGAAATTTTAAATGGTCTATAAACTTCCCAAGATTATAAAATGAAAAAAACAAAAGACTCATTCTCAAGCATTTATGATCACAGCAACGTTCCAGAGAGCAAAGACATCTCCAAGACTGATTATTCTTTTGGAATAACTTGCTTGGCTTTTGCCAAAGGTATCTGCACAATTTAGAAGAGTAGTAATACATATTAGTAGGAAGGACCATTTCCTTGGCGTTGAAGGTTTCCTAAAATAATACTATAACAACGGATTGCGTATGCTGACGTTAAACTCATCCACAACCATAGAAGATTTCACCGCCATTCAGGATGCACCCTTTGACTCGTTAATCAAATGGTTGATGAGGGCAATAAGATCTTGTCTCTATCATCTTTGACCCGTTAAACCATCATATCATCTCCAAAAATCATTGTTCTTTTCCACCTTCCTATATAACACGTCTCCCTGGCCAATTCCCACATTCATTTTCATTCTTGCGTATTATGTCATTCATCCATCGTCGAGGAAAAACAAGGAAAACTACAAGACTACTACTCTCTTGATTTATTTCATCGATCGACTTGATCAATTTTGTGGTACGAGTTTTACAAAGATTGTATGAATAGCAAAATCCCAATTGGAAAATGATAGAATTAGGTGAATTTTTACTACGATTTTCAGTAATCTCTCTAGGTTTGCTCTTCCTCCGCCGCCTACGGAAGAGCATTTGCAGGGCCATGGCCATAACCTCGGCTACAGCATCAAAACAACCTTCTTCTGGTACTCCTCCGGCGACATGGCTCAGCTCATTCTTCGTCGAAAATGGAGCAACTTTTAAGCAATTTGGAAGCTCAAAGAGACAGAAGATCATCGGTAACAATATTAAGGATCAAGAACTTGATCAAGAAAAGAAATCTAGCAATCATGGTCCGCATCAATTCGTTTTACCTGAAATCAATGAGCCAATTCACGAAGCATGCAAAGAGGATCTCTCCCCCAAAGAAAATGATGGTTTGGTGACCTCGGAAGAACCAGCTGTTGTGAAAAGTAGTACCATTAAGAACCCCTTCGAGAAAAGGCAATCTACAATGTTAAAGAAGAGGCCTGCCCAGCTTATTGTACCCGCATATTGCATGGCCTCAGATTTCGGTCAAGTAGGGAAAAAATTGGAGAGGAAGGAATTTCAGACGGAAGGAAAAGGTTTTGCCATGGCTTGCAAGAAAGGAAGGAGAGAAATCATGGAAGATGGGCATGGTGTCATGCTAGATATTTCTGGCAACCCTAAACAAGTAAGTTCATGATCCATTTTTTCTGAAATATTGAATATTTTCTACTGCATACAAATGTGCAATATTTTTATCTACCCAAAAAATATATATATGGATTTTTTTCTGCTTAAAAAAGACACTTTTCTTTAACATTTTCTCACGCAAAACTAGATTCAATTTTTTAATAAAGATTTTTGTCATAATAATATAGTTGATATATGATATTCTTTTTTTATCACAAATCTTTAATGAGATGATCTTTCTTGTTTTAGGCCTTCTTTGTGGTAATTGATGGGCATGGAGGTCGAGCTGCAGCTGATTTTGTTGCTGAAAATCTCGGAAGGAACATAATGAATGAGATAAAGTTGTTGGGAGATGGAAACAAGATTGAAGCAGCAGTACGCAGAGGCTACTCGGTCACGGATGAGCAATTTCTTAATCAGGTAGACTACTATTACTTCTAAACAAAGGCATTACAACTTGATGAACCTTAAAAAATTGGTTTGACTTTTTGTCGACAGGTATTCTCACATGCAAATGCCTGCAGACTTCAATTATTTTAATTTCCCTTGCTTGTTTATGATGGAAAAGACAGAATATGGCACTGATAGCAACTGATTGGCACGTTTCTTTTCAAAATTAACCTTTTAGATTTATGACTCTTTGACCATTTCCTTCTCCCTCGTTCCTTTGTCTTCTATTGTTAAGACTACCAAGTTTGTTTTTCTCAATGTCAAGTTGCTTTATGCTAGTATTTTGGTTGCTGGCCGCACTATTTAAATCAAGATCACCAAAAAGCTTTTTATTTTACTTGATTGACTACAAGGGTTCAACATAATATAGTATATTAGTTTGTTGTGCTCAATACTCATCCTAAACTAAGGTTGCTGATATATACTACTACCAAATTACATTGTGCGAATTGGTCTTACCAAATTATTAGCAATTTCTTAATGGATTTAAATAAAGTTGCTCAATCAGACATTATTGCTTGAATTGGTTGCAGAAGGTGAATGGTGGAGCTTGTGCAGCTAGTGTCCTGGTCAAGGATGGAGAACTGCACGTAGCAAATGTAGGGGATTGTAAAGTAATCCTTAGTAGAAAAGGAGTAGCAACTGCATTGACTAAGGATCATCGCCTCACGAGGGAAGATGAGCGTATTCGCATCGAAAACTCGGTAAGTAAATAAAATATCGGCCAATTTCTTGCTTCTAATTAGCCTGATTCAATCCCAAATCCCATCTTATCGTTAAGTTGATGTTAATTATGTATCCCATTGGTCAATTCTGCAGGGTGGTCTTTTGCATTGTCGAAATGGTGTTTGGAGAGTGAATGGAACCCTTGCAGTTTCCCGGGCATTTGGTGACCTTTACTTGAAAGATCATGTCATTTCTGAACCGGACATCATGCAACTTCCTTTAACTTCTGACTGTGATTTTCTGATCATGGCTTCTGATGGATTGTGGGACAAGGTATACACCCAGCCAAGCCCCTGTTGCACTGGTTTTCTGTCATTTTTTTTTTCTACTTGTTGCATATTTAATTTGCCATTATTATTAATAATGGTCATAAACTAAACGATTATTCTTTTTAATTGAAACTTCAGGTAGGTGATCAGGAGGCAGTTGATGTTGTATCAAGTAAGAAGGATTCATTGGAGTCCTGTAAGGAGCTTATAGCTATGTCTACCAGCCGAGGTGGTGTGGATGATATAACAGTGATGGTGATTAACCTTCAAAATTTTGTAAATTAGTGGCAGGAAACTCCAGTTAATCTCAAGCGCAGCATGCAGTAGGCCATATGTGGAAAGAAAAATTTTTCATCATCCCTATGTAATTAGTTTGTCCTTCTTGATGCCACCCTAAAGAAGGCGAGGATGATGAGTAAAAATTCATCTATCATATTTCCATGATTAGTAGAAGTAAATGTATAGCGATAGGAAAAAAGGTTGCAAATAAGGTTGAAAATTGCAACCTTTGAATTAGCATTTAGTATCTTTTGATCCTTATGGAGAATTCATGTTCTTTAGACAGCATTCAAACTTCAATTTCCAGTCTTTCTATATTGAAGCATAAACTGCATTTTATCACTAAGTTCTAAACATGATAAATTGCCACAACAACGGACATGAGAAATTTATGCAAATAATGAGCCCCTTTTGGTTTTTACCATTGGCTTTGCAACAAATCTTGTTCTTCCTGATATGTCCAAAACATGTAGGGGTAACATGCTCTAGTAAATACCAAAGTTTGAAGGATAAGGGTCTAAGTGGTTGCCTTTCCAAACTTTCTAATCCAAATAATAGCTCTCCTTCCTCTAATAGCTTGAAATGTGTCTCACTAGTCAAGTTCTATTCAACTGATTGATGTAATCCTTACAATCTTTTGTGTAAAATCGTACAAATTTAATGTAAACTTGAATTTATCAACTTATACAACTAAATTTGTATAATTATCTAGGGATAATATTAGAAACCTCCCCTGAGGTTTCTCTTAATATCATCTCGCACCCCTAAGGTTTTGAAAATTCACTTAGCTCCCTTACTTTTGTTATATGTGTAACAAAATTTATAAAAATTCCAAACTACTCTTTTGCTCATTTTGCTAAATAAAAATATCTCTAAACCACTTTATTTGCTCCAAAAAAACATATCACAAATCTATATTTCATAAAAATATAAATTTAGAAAATAAAAAAAGATATTTATAAAGAAATATACTAGTATCGATTCAACTCTATATGCTTAAAACTAATTTCTCATGAACCTTTTTTTTCCTAACATTTTCACAACTCGTGACCCAAGTCTTTAAGTTGTACTAATTCATTATAAAAGTCAAATCAAATTAAATGAAAAAAATTATACATTCATACTGTTCAGTATCACAATTAGAAAAAAAATAAAATTCAACTTATGACAATTTATAAATAAAAAATAGTACAACCATCCAAAAAAAGATGAGTAAAAGAGAATGTTGATAAAAAGAAAAAAGAAGAAAGTGACTTTTGATTCTTTTTCTTTAATTTTTTGACATACATTTATTTGATATGTAAATTATGTACCAAGTGAGAGTTGATATAGTCATTTTACAATTACTAGGAGACGGTGAGTGATATTTTTAAAACCATAGGGGTACTAGATGATATTAGAAGAAACTTCAGGTGAGGTTTCTGATATTATCCCAATTATCGATTACATCAAATCTATACAAATTTACACCATGTCTTTACAAGTTTACATCATGTAGTTAGAATTCCATAAGTAGAATTTGAATTTTAGTATAAACTTAAATTTATCAACTTATATAACTAAATTTGTTTATGATTACATCAAAACTATACGAATTAATACCATATAGTACGATTTACATGAATAGAATTTGCATTAGACAAAATTCAACCTGTTGAGACCCTAATTCCTAATAGCCCATGCTAAAAACAAAGATATGGTACTGCTGGACTTTTGGAATGTAAAGCCACAGACTTTCTAGTCAGTCAAGACTTTTCAAAGCATTGAAGAATGTTATATATTAAAATCACACAACCTTTGAACCTTGGAAAAACCGTACACAACCTCGGAGGCTCCTTCACTAGTTTGAAAGCATCCTTTTGCCTAATCGATGTTCTTTTTTTTTTTTTTTTGGGTGTAAGATGATGTTAAAACCTTTGAGACTATACAATTGATGTTCACAGTAACTAGTATCGAGGTCTGCATTGATTCTAAAGTACATTTTGCAAAGAACTGAAAGAAATAACAATGTAAAGATTGGAAGGAATTAAAGAACATGTTAAACTTAGGATGTGTTTGATAAAACTAAAATCTAAAATATGAAATCTGATTTTGTTAAATTACTGAATTATTAAGTACTAAATATGATATATTTAAGTGCATACCACATTCAGTGATAAGTAAACAACTTACTTATTGTTGGAAACAAATTTTACCTTAAAAAATTCAATGCCACTTGATTAATTCAAATATTCTATTTTTAGTTATTAAATATATCTGAACATGTTTAGATCTAAACCCAATTAATTTTTAATTACTGAATTGAATTATTAAACAGGCCTTATTAATATAAAGAATAATGAGCTAGAGCTTATATATTTATAGACAACTAAGTACAATGAATTTAGGCATTTAAGTACAATAAATTTAGCATTACAATTGAAGAGATAATCAAGAAATAGAGTCAACTGAGGGAATAGATAATGATTAGGAGGCTTGGTTGGATTAGGTAATCAGCAAGATAATCAAGGGACTTGATTAGGATTTCATTTCAAACACTCCTTTAAAGTTGAAGATTTCAAATGTCCAACCTGCTAAATAAATGTTGAAACCCATCAGAACCAATCTCCTTCACAAACAGATCGATTGATTGTAAATTGCAACTTGATTATAAAAGGCAAAGTTTAGTAATATTTTCGAGTAGTGCTGTTAATCGAGTCGAGTCGAGTCGAGTATTAAATTTTCAAACTCGACTCGAGCCTTTATCTAGCCAAACTCGAGCTCGCTCGTTTAAGTTAACGAGTCTTGAAATTTGGTTGAGCTCGACTCGATAAAAGGGAAAAGTGACTCGAGCCCGACTCGTTAATCATAAACGAGTCGAGCTCGCACGAGTTCGAGTTCGAATTTGAAAATTTATATTTTGTGAAATGATAAAAAATTAATAAATTTAATATAAAATGACAAATATACCCTCACTAATGAGCCTAATCGAGCTGCTCGACTAATAACGAGTCGAGTTTAACTCGGCTCGTTTATTTGTCGAGTATTTTTCGAACTCGAACTCGACTCGTTTATTAAAATAAACGAGCTGAACTCGAGCCTTGTCGAGTCGAGCTCATTCGAGCTTTCAAACAGCTCGAATCGATTAACAGCTCTATTTTCAAGCTATTGTCACGCTGTAGCCTTTAATGAGGTGTGCCATTTTGATACATGATGCTTCGTGTGAATGATTCATTCCGGCGGAAATGGCCGATTGACCTGGCAATACTTAAAATGACTGATTTCACCCCTATCTTCAATTAATGTTACCTTCATCTCTATCTTCCCCAACCTCACATGCGGGCCCCTATCTCATGAGTCATGATAATAGCGACCACTTGCTCTCCTTCCGCCATTGCACGACTAGCAAATGATACCTAGCTCTAGAGCCGTAAATGAAACAAGTTGAGCTGAACTTTTGACTTTTAAGATCAGGTCATTAAGTTATAGAATTGAGTTTGAACTTGACTCATTTGTTTAATGAATTGAAAATTGTATTTGAATTTCGTTAAAATTATCCTGAATTCAAACTCAAACTCACATGACATAAACAAGTATTTGAGCTCCAAAAAACTCAAGTATACTTGAACGTCTTATACAATTTTGCAACTCAAAAAATTAACCAATTTAATTAGCTTTTTGAATGAGAAAATTTTTCACAAAATATAAGAAAGCTCCCAACTTTTTAAAGAAAATAAAATCCTAAACAATCAAGAAATTAAATGTACATAATTACTAAGAAAAATTAGAAACACTAATTTGAATAAATGTAAAAACGAATCTAACCAAACTATTTGCGAGTTGAATCGACTCATTTAGAAAATGAGCCTAGTTTGATATTTGACCTCAACTCATTTAGTTAAACAAATGAGTTAAGCTCGAACTTATACGAATAAAGTTAAACTAAGCTCACAAGTAGATCAATACGTTTAACGACTCTACTGACTACAAATCCTACCTCTAACTCAGGAAGGATATCACTTAGAAATAGGAATGGTAATTTTCAACACGACTCGAAAATATGACACGAATCTAATATGAAATTAATGAGTTTAGGTTGAACCTTCACGGATTCAGGTCAGAATTGGGTTGAACCTAATAAACCCGAAAAAGAAAATAAATCAGGTTCGGTCAACACCAACCTATTTATAAATTAAAAATAATTTAATAAATATATTAAATATTTTATTTAACTAGACTAGCATATTCTTTTCTTCCCAAAGGTAGTAGTTACTTAACATTAAAAACATATTGTTCTAAATGAATTTGTTTGACTCATGTGAAATTAGAGTTATTATGTTGGACAAGTAATGTATTACATTTTTTTCATGATATTTTTACTTTTGTTAATCAGGTAATGTATCATAGTTTTACTTTTGTTCGTGATATTTTTTTTATAATGCATCTAGGATTGAACTGTAATATTCTATATTCTCATAGAAACTCCATTGTAGAGAAGTTCACCATACTACCAAGATGAGAAGGTAAAAAATAAAAAAGGAAATTAAGTAAACGAGTTATTCAGGTCGGTTTCAGGTAATCGGTTAATTTCGCGAGTCGTATTCAGTCGAGAAAGCTGACCCGTTTAATTTTTCGAGTCAAATTCAGGTTGACCTATTATCCAAAATACCTAACCCTCAACTCGATCCGCCAACCTGCAACCCGACCTGATTGCCACTTCTACTTAGAACTTCAATTGGCCCTGCCCCTTTCACCTTCCTCTTCATAGTTCCTACTCCAAGACAAACCAGTCCCAAACCGCTCCTCGGGCCTCTATCCTTAACATATAAGACTACAACCCCTTTATTCATTTTGGATTTACCCACTCTTTACATGAAGTTATTAAAAAAAAAAACCAAAAACTTATTTGTTTTGGCCTTCCCTTCAAAAATAAGTTTGCGATTCAAGGTTTATAATTAAGAATATCGTTAAAACTAATTTATAATGGTTTAGGAGCTTGAATCTAAATGGTTAAAAGAAAGGAATAAGAGGGTTGTTTAGTTTAAGTGTCAACTGTGTTTTTTGAATTCTGACCATAATAGAGTGATAAGACAAAGGAATGACTTGAAGAGGGATATGATGTGTACTACGTACTAGGGGTTGGATGCCAAATGTGTCATATGTGAACCAAGGGCATGGATGGTTGCCACATGGAATTAGGATTTGATGCCACATATATCGTATGTGAACTAGAGGCACGGATGTTTGTCAATAAAAATCACCCGAATGGCGTAACATGTTTTGAATGGACACATAATTATTATGTTTGGAACCCATATGAATGCTAATAGAATATTACACTTCTATTGTAAAGATGTATAAACAGTTCATATAGAGTTACAATCCGTTCAAAAAATATTACACCATTCTGGACGGTTGTCAATCCGTCATATGTAGTCGGATATTGGCCTGTTTATCGGCACTCATGCGATTTTTGTGTTTCACTTATATAACCAAGCAGCTTATTAATTTGTAGTAACCTTTGATTCTAACTTCCATTGATCTATTTAAGATCATTGTTTTGAAAATTGGATCAAATTGGATGGTTTGATCGGCTGAATTACAAATTGGCCATGACCGTGGTCTAGTTTTATATTTAATTCAAGAAGTCAAATACACTGGTCAAGAACCAGCTGAACTTGTCAAAATGGATAAAAAAAACTAACCTTTGTCATATATTAATTTTATCCAAGTATTTTAATAGTAAAATAATTAAAAATTTGAAATCATTGAACCAAGGTTGAACCGGACAAATCGGTTGAACCATGAATCGATAGCTCATCTGGTTCACTTGTGGGTTAGGGTTTCAAAACATTGCTTAGGATTGTAGAGGAAACTAAAAGGGAGAGTTAACAATAAAAATTTTAATTCCTTATAATTTCTTCATAGAGAGCTGGCCAAATCCCATCAAAACAAAAAAAAATTTTCCCTTTTGATAGGCAGAAATCAGTAATCGATATTCCACACAAGATATCCTATTTTTACCGCACTAGTTTTATATAAGCCTTGAAAGAAATTCATTCACCCTTGTAGTCTGGATACTTGACTAATTGCCAAACTCTAACAACGGCCCAACCCTTAGAAAATGAACTTTTTCGAACTCCTAACCTACTTGACATTTGATTGGGCCTTTCCTTTGCCTAAGTAACATTAGGATCCATACAAAACACTTTCTGCACTTGGTTATATTTCTTTTCTGTAATTGAAAAAAAAAAACAAAAAATAAAAACAAAAAGGATCAGCGGATGCTTTATTTATGGCGCTCAGAAAATGGAAATGAATCCTTCTGACTTCTTAGCGTGTTTAAGCTTCTTGGTTTCTGTTTAAGATGTCAGCAAGACAACAAAGTGTAAAATACAATGGGATTTCTTCCAATCGGTACTCAGAAATGCCCAAGGTTGCATATGATGAGAAAACTCAACACTACGATCCTTCTTCAGCGATTTTTACTGTGGTGTTGATAATGACCGTCCCACTTTTTTTTGACTAGCACTCGGTAACTCAAAGCTTTTCTCATCCTAATAGACCAAAATTGCTTCTCACTTTTCTGTTTGATCCTCACTTCCCTCCCTTTCTTGGCCTATAATCAGTAATCCGTTCTCCCTCTTTCTCCTCAAACCAAGAGTTACCTATCCCATTCAATCAGCACTTCCTTCCGACCAAAAAAAAAAAGAAAAAAAAAGAAATCAATTAGCATTTCCACGCACAAATAGAGATATGCACCAAGCTTTATATGAAGCCAAAAGTTGCACACGTAGTGTCTTGGTCGCAAACATGAAATGACTCATAACTCCCTATGAGTTTTTTGGTTGCAAAAATACGGATCATCTCGTCTCATTGTTATCAAAATCACGATTCGGATCGTGGTATCCTACGATTCAGAATTAAGGCATCGATCCAAATCGGTAGTAGAGTCACAATTCTTATAGAATCACATTTGTTAAAACTGAGTCACACTAGAATCATTAGAATCACATTAGATTCATGCGATCCTATCACTTGGGATTGTTCAAAAAGTTTAACCTGTAATACAGGTGGTGTGGCCCACTTCCTAAACATTCGGTAACATGTTTCTATCTAATTTTGCTATCATCATATTAAAGCTATACCAAAAGAAATAATAAAATAAACAATTTTTTATGGAAAAAATTAGAATCTTCTCCTGTAACATTTAATTTTTCTTCCTAAAATATATTATTAGTTTAGAATTAGTTTCAAGTTTAATTATGTGAAAAGAGTTTAAGTGTTTGAATTAGTTAGAAAATGATTAACATTTTGATATTCTTTTATGCTGGTTTATTATTACTAGCAGCAGGAGCAGTAGCAACTTAGTATTTTATTAGTGCAATGGATTATTAGTGTTATCTTGAGTTAAGTTCACGATATTATAGTTTATAATATATTTTTCTTCAATCATATAGTTAAATATGGCCTTGAGAACATGATACGATACATGAAATATGCATTTATTATGTCAATAATCTCTAAACTGGTGCTAATATTGTGCATTTATAAATTAAATATGCATATATTCAATGAAATTGGGTAAATTAATAGTTTAAAAGTTAGTATCAATTGAAGTATGTAATTTTGATAGAATCTTACGATTCTAGAATCTGATTCGACGATCCCAATCCCACTATCCCAAAACAATCCTGCATAGGATCACGATTTTACAAATTATACTCTTCATGATAACACTAAAAGGTGTTCACGATATGGGGCAAAGTGTATGTTTTGAATATTTATGGTGATAAGATTGATTGGATATTTTTACAATATCTTTTAGATATCATACTCATGAATATCAATTCACCGTTGGATATGAAAAATGAGATATTAATCCTTAGATGATTTTAAGAATTTAAATTATTAAATGATGCAATAAGAGCTTATTAAATTAGAATCATGAGTATGGTACCTAAATAGGATGGTAGAATTTTCAAGGTGGATTACACTTAAATTTGTTGATTTCATATATGCCTATATCACAATTCATAGGGGCACCTAAAAAAAAAAAAACTAACAGGGTTTGATCGGATTGGATATTATTTACCAAATTTATTTGCTTGCATCATCAACACAATTTTCAATTAATTTTTTATTTCACATACATCATATCAAAAAAATGTTAAAATATTATCCTAAATAATCTACTATCCAAAAGATAAAGTGAAATTAACCCCAATATAAGTTACAGGACTAAAGATATAGTGCAATCACGTAGTCAAATTAAGTTTGGTGCATTTTTGTCCTACCTACTTCAGACATTCTTTAAACTGCACAATAGATTCCAATGGTCGACAACAACAAAGACTTTCCTGCCACTAAGTCTAGATGTAGATATGGTAGGCAGCTTAATTTGCATTTGATGGATCATTTATTAAGAGCCGCAGCAGGGAGATTCTGACCAAACTGGCCGGGACAGAAAGTTAATTTAGCGTAAAAGTTGGACTAAAATGAGAGTAAAGTTTAAATAACAAAAAAAAAAAAAATCAGATTCAAGTGATTTGAAATTCGTCTTAAGAGTTGTCAGGTTATGAATGCCAATTAATTTCTATTTAGTTTTTCTTTTCGCATAGTAGATATGATTAATTGTGTCACTTTTAGTTAAATAAATATTTAATTAAACTACCTTGACAGAGTTGTGCTATCAATGATTTTAATTTTTTATTGATATGTAATGAGCAAGGATCACTATAAAGTATTGTTTAAAAAAAAAAGAATCACTGTAAACCGTTAGAAGAAAAGATGTATCTGTCCCGTTTGGATTTTAAAATTGGATAATTTTCCCTTCCCCATAAAAATCTGGGGAATAAAAGAGTCAGTGCCAATTAATAAGTTCTTGCATAAAAGCTTGATGAATCATAAATGAACCGATAGCACCTAAATTATGAGCTGAATAGGATAGATAAAGTTATCTGAGTCGAGCTTCCCCCAATCTTCTTAGAATTGTTGAGGAAGATAAGAGGGAAAAATTGATGCTAAAATGAAAATTCTTATATTTTTGTTTGTATAGAACTTGCCAGTTCTGCAAAAGCATGAAAAGGGCCCTTACCATGAGTGTGTTTGTGTGTCTGTGTGTTTTTCAAGCAAAAAGAGGATGAAGATATTATTGTTTTCTTCACATTATTGATGTAAAACAAAAAAAAATGTAATAAAATTTTAACTTTTCTAATGTCTTATACCCAAAAAAAAAGGTTCATTTTTTCAATCAAGAATTATAGAAGAATAATAGTTAAAATTGGTACGTGTAGGACAACATTTGAACATTATTGAAAACTTAACCATATTTCCTCTTCAATTTTATATATGATCCTGTAACTTGTAATTTCAAATAAAAGTTCTCCATTGGTGTCCTTTGTGTACTAGCTATGGCAGGAAAGTACACATAGCAAGAGAAAAATATGACCAAACTCATCAACTCGTCCATGGCATAGTGTCCATCAATCAAGCCAATAAGAAAGGCAGACTTTTGGGCAGAAACTATAAAACTTAGCCTAAGCTGGCAGTTTCACATCTTAAACTCCTACCCTACTAGTGCATCGTTTGTGAACGAGCCTTGTTTGGATTGGAGTTTTTCATCGAAAAATTTTTATATTTTTTTTAATTATATTTTTTGAACATCTTTTTATTTTACATACATTACATTGTTAAAGTACTTTTTTTTATGAAAAATCTAAAAAACGGGAATCTAGACAAGACCTAGCCTTGAGGGAGTTGTTTTGCCCTATTTTGTTTTAACATACTAATTTCCTTCTAATCTGTGAAGTACCCTTTTTTGGCCCGCATGGAAATTTATGTACTACTCTCTCCGTCCCACTTTGTTAGACCTGTTTTTCTTTTCGGTATGTCCCAAATTGTAGTTCACTTTCCAATTGTAGACTATAGTTAACCTGTAATTTCTCTAAAATGCCCTTAATTAATGGAAGTTGTAGTTTAGTACTACCTACTTTATTTAATACAGTTAATTTTTTCAAAATGTCTTTGGAATTATTCCAAGCTTATTTAGATTAGTAGGAATGTAAAAAGTCATCATTGTCTTTCTTTATCATTTAATGCAAGCATTAGTCATACTATATTTAATTAAGGGTATTTTAGGAAGATATAAATATTTCAACAACATTACCTAACTTTTCTTAATCTGTGTGAAAAAGACTAAACCTAATAAAGTAGAACGGAGGGAGTAGTTTTTTAAGTTCAACAACTCATCCCAGACTAGCTGGCTTCTCTGCTTGCGAACCTGTAACGTTTTCCTGTGGGCCAAGAAAAGGATAAGTCCTTTTCCCTTGTTGCCTGCCCAACTGCCTTACGCAAATTCAAAGATAGCAACTAAATTTGGGTGGGTGGAGTAGGGATTGGGAATACCATTTTTGCATTTTGCAGGTTTCACGTGTTCAGTAGATAAACCATTGGGATCTAGAAGTCAAACATATCTTTCACAAAATTTTTTATGCTTTTCGTGAACACATATACCAATCACATTTTCATCTTACACATGAAATCGTTACAGTATATTTTTTTATGAACATTTTAGAAAATAACAAACCAAAACGGATCTCACAATCACCCCGTGAAAGTAAGATGCAAAAATAGCTGAGAGAAGTATCTAGTGAGGCTAGATCCACACTTTCACAATCTAAGTCCACACCTTTGTAATCAAGTTGACCAAAAAGTCGATAACATTCATGGAGTTTGCTAGAAACTTTTCAATAAAAAAATTAGTCCTTTTTTTTTATGAAAATAGACGGTGCTAATTTGGATTTAAAATTTACATCATTATGAGTGCTCACAAAATTTCAAATGTTTTTTCATTCACTTTGATGGCATTTATTTTCTCTTCTTATTTGATGGAGAGAATGCTTTTATCTCTTTTTATCATGTAAAAGGAGATGAGAGATTTATTTTAATTGTGTTAAGAAGACATTTTCACTTTTTAGCATGCTGCACTTCAAAATTGATTGAAATATAGTTTTAGAAAACATTAACAGATCAATAATTAGGATGATAGCATCAAAGATTTTCAATTAATTATAACTTATAATTAATTTTTTAAACATCTCTTGTTGTACGAAAGACAAGTTTTTGTATTGAATAAAGTTTCTATCAAACTCCTATTGACTTTATTATCATTTTAATATTAGGGGTGTGGATCTAAACCAAGAGGGTAGCTGCAACCAAAAAGAAAACCATCATTAGATTTTGTGGACTTTCTTTTATTAATTCTTCATGGAATGTCTGATTATTTTGTGCTCTAGCAAGTTTCACATTTTTAACGGACAAATCATTGGAATCCGAAACTCAAAATATTGGTGAGAATTACAGTCATCCCAAAAAAGTAAGAGACAAAATCAGTTGGAAGAAGCCAAAAACAAAAGTGCCATTTATTATACTATCCCTGCACTCTTTTACATAATAAGTTTGTGGAAATTTTAATACAGAAGTTAATATAATTTAATGACACTTTTTTTTTGATAAAGAATGATACGTAATCCTTAATAAGAATCTACATACATTTTAGTGATGCCACTTTATGCTTTGTAAGTTCGTATTTTCCCTGGGTAAGTTGCTGGAATTTGAAAGTCAAGCATGGGTGAGATTTGAGAATAATAGTAGTACCCGCAAGAAAGTAAGACAAAAATAGCCGACAGCCGGAAAAAGAGAAGCACCATGAAAGTTTGACCATTATCTTTTATTAATTCTTTTGACTGAAATTATTACACCAGCTGGAATAAGTAGATGACGACTCAATTTTTTTGATAAATTCTACATTAGGTTTATGTTGTGACATGCAAATGTGCAATTGGATCCACTTCAAAATTAAACTGAGCTATAGTATCAGTGTATAGAAAATTGAATTTTTATTTGTATAAACTCTTGATGACTGTATTGGTCTCGACTAATTTAGAGTCGAGCACTATCAGACGCCTCTCAGAGATGGTTCTTCCAACATTATTTCTTTTTTACGCGCAAGACTCGAATCCTAGACCCTATTGAAGGGGTATAAAACTTCTCACCAATTGACCAAATAATAGTCAGTGATTTGATTATATTATACATTACAGTATTGTTGTAATACCTAAGAATAAATTACAGACATGCAGAACATGAGAAAGAAAGAGAGAAAAAAGGGAAGCAAAACAAACAGAAAAGCTCAATTAACTTTGAACTGTATATGTTTAGACTTTTACTACTGTAGACTAATACCAATAATGAGATTGAGAGTGAAGTTTTGAACTTTAGCTGCGAGATACACGTTTAGGTTTGAGTCATATTTTTCTTGAGATGAATATGTTGGACAGGAGATTGTGAATTTCGTAATTTTCGGCAGGACTGAAGATATGCTTTGGTCACAAAAAGTAAAAATGCTTGTGATGTAAAAATATGGTAATTGTAATATATCATTAAATACATCACTCAAACAATAAGTACACATATTGCTATGCCATTAAATTGAACATGAGAAATTTACTGCTTAAATTATTTTTGAATGAACTAAAGTGAGTTACATGTATGTTTTTTTAATTCTACTTTTCAATTATAATAGAGGAAAAAATAATCTGCATACAATAATAACGAAAATCATCTGTAGAGCATGATGCATATTAACATTGCATAACCTTTTACAACTTAAAAGTTTTGCTCGAACTATTAGTAATCATACTAATTTAGTTCTATCCTTCTAATTTGAAGGTCTAACTTTTTTTTTTTTATAAATAAAAACATATTTCATTAATGGATTGCTGAAAATCGTCCAACACGACTTATGTATTGCTGCTCTAATGGCAAATAAAATATGCACTAAACGAATAGATCTAAATTAAGACAGAAAATACAAGAAATTTTAAAGTCATTTTCTCATATGATAAGTTGATACAATCCCTTTTGTGCATGTCGCAATCATTAGATCTGCTAATCAATAATTGTAAACTCCAATAATGATAATAAGATTTGTCTAGATAGACCAAAGATCTAAAAAAAAATTCTGATTTGATAATCAGAACTGAAATAACTTTAGATCTAAACAACAAAACAATAAAAATAAAATAAATCTCACAGGAACTCCTAGGAAATAGAAAATTTTCACTAGGAATCCCTAGGAAAAAAAAATATCGCATTTTCTTAGTGAGAAATTGTATTAGAAAGAAATAAAAAATGAAATCTATGGGAGGGAGACCAGATAGATCATGGTGGTTTCCTTTCCGAAAAGGAAGGGTTTCAGAGAAAAATGAGGAATAGAGATAAGTTGAGAGAGAGAGAGAGAGAGAAGGGCACATTTTTAACTGTCTAAAATGATTAATTGAAAGGTCTAACACAAATGGCATTACATGACATACCAAATTTGATCCTTACCAACTACAATCCACGATTGCCTTCGTTGGTTATAGAATGGTATCTATTGCTTTATTCACTCACTCATAATGTATTCATTTCTTTTGTCATTGCTTTATTTTCTTTCATATCTATCTAATAAGCAAATAATTCACATAAAATTTGAAAATCTAATACGTAACAGATTTATTATTTACAAATTATGTTTTGTTTACTTTTGAGCTTCAAGCACACAATATTTAAAAGATTAGAAGGAGGATTGATGTGATTATTTTTAACATTACAAGTATTTGCATAGTTTTAATATCTAATAATTATTACTGATTTATATGATGTCACAACTAATTATTGTCAACTGTTGCACCAATAATCATTGGACTCGATACCAGGGCAATTGTATTTTGTGCTATTTGATCTGATTATTACATATGTTTAAATTTTTTTCTTATGTACAACTATATTATAATGTCAACCCTAGGACGGAGGTGCAGTTGTATTTTGTGCTATTTGGTCTGATTAATATTTATGTTTAAATTTTTTATGTATAACTACATTATAATGTCCTATTGAAAATATGTTAAGTATTTTATTTATGTAAATCACTTTTATCATGAGTATAGAAATATAATATAGTTGTATACTTTTTGATAAAGGAGAAGCTAATATTATTACTAGATTAGTTGAAAATCGTCTAGCACAATTTGCTTGGTAAAAAAAAAATATATATATATATATATACTAATAGCAGAAAATACATAGAACATTTCACAAATATATTTGATGTGAAAACTCATTAGATTTAAAAGAACTATGTAAGAAGAAATTTTAACAGAGCTATAAAATAAGAGACATTACAATATGAATCACAGTTCAAAAAATTCCATCTCTAACATATAAATTAAAAAAAAACTCTTAAATCCAAGAAAAGATAACAAAAAACTAAACAAAACTCCAAAGTCCTATTAGAGTACTTGAGAAAACAAAACTCTAAACTTAAGAGCGAAAAAGCTCTCACTAGTAAACACAATTGAGAGAAAATTCTCCTAGTGGAAATGACTTGATATTCGTAGATCTCTCTCCTATGAAACAAGAATGATGGAGAGGAAGCAGATGGAAGGCAAAGACAAGGGGAAAGGATTCAATTCAATTGACTGTTATGCACTAAATAGTGTCACAAGTATAATTAATCGAACTGAATCCTAACAGCAGCGCCTGGATTCCATATCCATTGATCAAATAATTTTTTTCAAAAGAATGAATGGTTTGGATTTTCAAACCTTTGATGAAAACTTTCACTTCTACAAACATCGATACCTTTGCAAAAGCGAAAGGAATACAGGGAAGTGGGGCTCACCGTGGGTGGGACGGCCACGGCATCCTACTAAAACCCACAAAATATTACTCCCTCCATTTTTTTTTAACTGTCGTTTAAGGTTTTGCACACCAATTAAGAAAATTTTTTCATTGCTTAAATCTATGCACTACTTTCCTTTTGTACCTCATTAATTGTCCAACTATGTTTTCTCTCAAGTAATAAATGGTACTTTTGATTGTTTCTCTCACCCATGTTTTCCCCACCTAAAAAAGAACCCTGCATTGGAAAAATGAGAGATAAAGGGTAAAATTGGAAAAAATAATTAATCTTTATAAAACGAGATAAAAACACATCGGAAGAAAAAAACGACGCTTAAAAAAAAAGGGAGGGAGTACTATACTACAAGTTTAGATAAGAAAATCTTTCCAAAAAAAAAAAAAAAGAACGGAAAAGGAAAAGTTTAGATAAGAAAAGAATCCCGAACAGACCAAGGCCAAAACTAAAGGGCCAAAAGGGGCAGCCCGGGGTGGTTTCATTTAGGATAATTTCAGAAACCTCCCCTGAGGTTTCTCATAATATCACTTAGTGTTTCTAAAATTTTTAAAATTTCACTTACGTCCCTCATCAACTTGATAAGATTAAATATTCCTATCAAAAGTCATAAATTGACAACATTACCCTTGATCTTGATAACTATTTAACTAAAAAGTCAAACCAAAAATAAAATTTTCAAACCAAAAATGTATATTAAAAAAAATTACTATCTAATAATGGTTTATATTTCTCTACATCGAGATCATGCTAGGATAATAAAAGGACATGGATAAATTAAATTTAGTCAAAATCAACCACTTAAGAGGATTTTAGTGACTAACTAACATCTTAAAAAATTTAATGGACAATTGTAATTAAGGAATTTAAAAAAAAATTTTGAAAAATATGTTTTAATACATGATGTAGTTTAAGTTGCATTGATCACTAAAATAATCTATTTATACGTATGAATTTTTTATGGTGTAATTTTTTTCAAGGTATAAATTTTCTTTTGTTTCAATAAAACTAAAATAAATAATTTAAATTAAGAAATTCATACCTTATAAAAATTTAGTTTTGATTTATTTTTCATTATTATTGTAAACTTCATAAGTAGGATAATACAATGATAGTATTGGATTGGAACAAAAGTTTTATCCTTATTGTATTTCTTTCAAAGGGTTACAATGTTATAAAAAATATCAATATAAGGAAGTTAAGTGAAATTTTGAAAATCTTAAGGGAGCTCAGTGATATTATAAGAAACCTCAAGGGAGGTTTCTGTAATTATCCCTTTCATTTCTGAATAGCATCTTCATTTCTGATAGTTGTTGGTTGTAACACTTCGCAGCTTTAACGGCATAAACGACAGACCCTCGAAACCTGTCTTCTTCTGCCCTTTTCTCTTTTCTCGTCTTCATTATCTCAAATAGGTGACCAATTTCAATAATAATAACACTTAATCAACTGAGTCTTGGGAGTATCTTTTTTTTTTTCCTTTAATTTTTTTTGGAGCATCTTTTTTTTTTTTTTTCTTTTGATTTTTCTCTTTTGTGTTCTGGATAGGAGGGAGTATTTGATTTTTGTCACTGACTCATCATCATGGCTGCTGAGGGAGGAGGAGAATTTCAAGACTGGGAGGTTCTCCAGTCTGAGTCGGGCTCTGAATCTGCTTACCCGCATCAGAATTCCAGTGATTTCCAAGAAATTGATGCTCAATCGGAAGGTATGATTCAGACTGATTACTTCTCCATGGACCCTTTACGGAGTAGTTTTAGTACTAGGACTGTTGCTGGTGCTTTTGATGCTAACGAGGTGGGTTCTGAGAATTCGGACAATCCCAGTTGGATTGATCCCAATTCGGATACCCGGTACCCCAGGAAGGATCGTGGGGGGGAGTTTTGGTCCGATTCGAGCAGTGACCGGTCCGATGACCGGAAATTTAGTGAATTGGAGGGGAACAATGAGAAAGTAAAAAAGGGTTTTGATGGAAGTGAGAAGATACAAGTGGGCTTTGGAGGGATTGAGGAAATAAGTGGAGGTGCAAACGGGAAAAGTTTGGAGAATTTTGAGAAGCTTTGGTCTGTTTCGGGTGGGGTTGAATTGGATTCTGTGAAAGTTGGGGAGGAGGTCGTTGAGGTGGACGGCGAATCGAGTTGTGAGGAAAATGCTAATTCAGTGGCTTTAGAGGAGGAAAAGAATGAAAGGGGGTTGGCTGATGCACGTGTGGAAAATGAAGGCTTTGAGAGTGTTGAAATTGAAGCTAGGAGAGAGGTGGAAGCCGAGGAGGAGAAGAAAAAGGCTGTTGTGTGGTGGAAGGTTCCGATTGAGTTCTTGAAGTACTGTGTATTTAGAGCCAGTCCTGTTTGGTCTTTATCCGTAGCTGCTGCTGTGATGGGGTTTGTTATTTTAGGAAGAAGGCTGTATAAGATGAAGAAGAAGACCCGCGGCTTAGAAATCAAGGTCACTATGGATGACAAGGTGTGTTATTTTTGCCTCTTCTTTAGTTTCTTGTAATGTTCAGATTTACTCTTGTCGTTCAGTTGCATTTGATTTTGGTCTGTTTCTGTTACGGAGTTATGGAGTTTTATTTACTAGGCTTTGTTAAAATTTAGTTCTCCTTGTGGAATATGGGATTTTGGTAGTCTGTTGACATAGAAGATGTGGAAATTTCAGATTAGATTACCTTGAAATAAGCGAAGAAACATAGGTTTTCTAGGGATCAAGTTATTAGGAATGAAGAAGATAGATCTTTTGTTCTTGTAACCCTGTTTCCTTTTGGGATGATCATGATATGATGACTTCTTGTGTATAGATTTCAAACAAGTACAAGCACATGAGGCACTGTTTCATTTCCTGCTACTAATCCTTTCCTGCATATCATGTGCATGTACTTATCATAACTCGATGATACGTTATCTTTTGTCTTTTACATTTTAACTCTTCCTCCTTTAATCAAATTATTTTGGTTCTAACCATTACAAGTGGCATAGTACTTTATCCTCCAAAAAAGAGTTTGGCATCGTAATACCAATTCTTTGCCAACAGAGGGATGATTTTAGTTGTTAGGTGCTAATTTCTATCTTTACTGCTATCAAAGTCATCATACAGCCTTGCATTTCAGAACATTTCTCAACGTGCCTTTCAAAATGGTTTGTATATAGAATAGAAGTCCTTGTGCATTATGAACATGGGGAAGATCAGATGAGGAACGGTTAGCTGATTTGATATGCAAGGGAATAACCTTTCCTGGCATTGAGAGTTAATAATTTACTAAAATGGAATCAGATGAGTTATTCTTCTCCATGAATTGGTGTTGCTATTTAAGTATTATTCTGATTGTCGTGACATCTGCATTGAATGTGACGCAGATAGCATCTTTTCTGTCCCTGAACTTGTGCTTTTGGTGTTTGTTACATCAGTCCTCTTTTTATTTATTATGAGTTGTTAGATCAGTCATCGCTGCAGTTAGAGTGGGCATGTTATGTTACCTGTTGGTAGGATCCGGTAGGTTGTCAATGATCTCAAAACTTAAGTGAATTATCTATTTCTTCTTAATGATCAATGACCGATGTCAATTTTGGTGAGATGTACTCTGTAACGCTTTATCTCCTCCAAAATTAAAGTGTATTTCACCATGGGATTAGTATTTTATAATGTCTTAAAGCAATTACACCAAGTCTTTGATGGGTTTTTTTCCCCTTCTTCTGGAGATTGTTTACAAATGCAAGCACCTGATGGTGCTGATTTTTTCTTATGTGTATTTGTTCAGCTCCTTCGTTTAAGACCTGGCGCATCTTTCTTTCTCCGTTACAAAGATTTTTTTTGCGTGGGGGCTCTGCTATAAAGTATAAGTTCATGTTCTTGTTATATTTTTTGGTTTTGGATGATTTATGCTAAAAGAATGTGAATCATGCAGCAACAAATATTGTAATTTTTACTTATATCATGATATATACACTATTCATGCAAATCATTTTGCTAAGGAGTTTTTGTCTCTTTTTCGTGCACTCTCTTCCTTGATTTCTCTCTGAATTTTTGTACTTGTACTATTGATATTTTTAACTTATGTACTGTTCTATGATAAGAAGTGACCCTGTTTGATAATATTGGTTTCTATTATTTATTTATTTATTTATTTTTTTAAAACATTGGTAGATTATGAAATGACTTAACCTACAATTTAACTTAACCAAGAGAAAAGAGAGCATCCCTTCAACACAAATCTGTAAATTTTTGCTCATACAAATTGCAAATATCTTCACAAATCTATAGAAGAGAAGGAATGAAAGATATTCACCAAGTTTAGCATAGCTCACAGTCAGTAGTTGTCTTCCCATGTCCCTAGCTTGAAGCCTTGCTTACTCCTCAAATGCATGTTAAGCCTTGGGATATAGCTTTGCTATGGCATTTGCACATCCTGGAACTCCTGCCATTTGCCGTACAACACAAAGAGCTGTGCAAGCTTACTTGAACATCATTTCTTCGTACATGTTATTTATATTAGATCAATCTTTTCTGCGTATCTCCTCTTTAATCCTGAGTTGTCATTGGATGTCTAGCCAAAAAACAATAGTCAATGAACATTTGCAAGAGCATTGTCACTTTTGCTAAGAGTTGTTGAGTATTGATGGAGATTGGAAGATATTTGGTTGATTTAGTGGATGTGTCAATGTAGGGATGATGCTAAATACTTCTGGTTAGCATATGTATGATGCATTGTTTGTTTTGATATATTTTTTAGTGTTTTTTATATTAAGAGTTTGGCGTTTGGATTATCCCCAAATCATGTCCAACAGATTATAATGCAGCCATCCTCCCCAAGTGAGCTCTACTTGATTGTTTTATTGTTTTTTGTACTATTATGATAGCCACCATGTTTGAAGCTTCTTCCATATCTGGATTCCTCCTCTGTTGGTGTCTGTTTTCTCAATTGTATTTCTCCATAAAATTCCATTCCCACCCTCCCGAAAAAAAAAAAAATTGTTACAAAAAGAAGGCTGTCACAGTGCTCAACTGCTCAGTTAAGAAATTTTGACGAAGCTCCCAATTTATGCTTGTTGTCATTGTGATTGTGATAAAATCTTAACCAAGTATGATTCATGTATGGGAAGGTCTGGTGTTTGGTCCTGGGAATGCCTGTTTTCTGCATATTTTCCACCTGCTCAAGAACTTGCTCAACCGATTATGTTCTGTATCTGCAGAAAATCTCTCAGTTTATGAGCCGAGCTGCACGCCTTAATGAAGCTTTCTCAGTAGTGAAGCGTGTCCCTGTGGTCCGGCCATCGCTCCCAGCTGCTGGGGTCACACCGTGGCCTGTTATGAGTCTGAGATGAGACAGTCGTGTACGTAGAATATGAGACGAGGAACAGTGTCTGCATACCAAGTCTATTTTCATGTTTTGGCTTGTAAAAGCTGTCTTTTTAAGCATCGTGTTTGAATGAACATTTGATACACTGATCAGTCTTTTAAGGTTTTTGTATCATTTAATCTTCTGTATACACTCTCTCATGTTCGTAGTCTCTCAAAACATATATTTGTATGTATATCTTTTGTATCTCATAATGATGATTCCAAATCCCCCTCTCCCCCCTCTCTCCTCCAAAAAACCAAAGAAAATAAATAAAACAACCAACAAAAGAATTCATGATTCCCCAAAACCAGTGTGAATTTGCCAGCACAAGGAATGTCAGTTTAGTGTGTCACCATGCTTTTTTTCTGTGATGGGGGCATTCCAGTTTCCAATATATCATTCCTTGCGGTTAGGCAAGCAGAGGTTGTAGCCTCGTAGGGAGGCTACACCTCTACTGCACATCCCATCGAAAGTACCATCTCCAGCAAGTTTGTAAGTCACCAATCCACCAAAGCAAACAGTGCATCTTGAGCTTTTATAAGTCGTTGTCTGGACTGATTCTAAACAAAGAGATGATCAATGCTTCACGACAGATGCTTGATTCAGAGGTTTCATTGTAAAGACCAATGAAACAACTTGACAGTTCCTATATTCTTTCCTTTCACAGTATTTTTCGTTATCCTGATGATCTGCTTTTAAGTGCACGCATCGAACTCCAGAGGGGAACCCCATTAAACTTCAATCTGCTCTAACTAATCTGATTATTGAGGATCATGTCAGTTGCCAATAGCAAACAACCAATAACTTGACAATCGTCTCACTGCAAAGGGCACAGAGGTGTCATTGTTGATTGTTCTGTCACCAATGAACGGCTTTGCTTTGGCTGGCTTACCCAACCAAAGTGGGGTTTGGGTCTTTTCAATGTTAAACAATGTTCTCTTAGCCAAAAATAACATAGGAAAGCCATGCTATATTTTAGAATCGAATTAAACGTCTAGAAAATCAGGATGTTTTTCCTCAAGGTGGTTCACTTAGGAATGCTGGCATAATGAATTTTTCAGATCGAGCAGCAAGATAAACAAGAGAGCTTTTTGTGCTTTCATCTAAACAAGAGAACAATCAAGATAAGGGGAAAAAAGACTACTGTCAAACAACACCAAATTCTTAAAAATCAACAAGGCAACACAAAAAGGAAAAAAGAAATATTTTTCATTTCCACAGCTGGGAGGACTTTAAAAGGGATTTCATATTCTCCTGTGCAGGAGAAAAGTGGCAGCTTAGACTAAAATATTTCGAATTCACTTCCTAGGCGAAAAGAAAAATAGGAAAGGAGACGAGATTCACCGATTTCACACAGGCTACGTTGCCTCAACTCTCAAGCCATTAAAACTGGTCTACAGATACAGACGGTCTATGCTTTGTCGAGTTAGGTGAAACAGTGGAGAAGGGAATTATTTATCTCTAGTAAACTATAGGAATCAACAACTCTCAATCTACAGAAAATCATTGCACGGTAGGAACTCAGCGAGATGACTTCTGCAGTTCTATAAAAATGGGATCAATTAAACTATGATGCAAAGGATCATTAAGCCAAAGTTTAGCCAGATGATGATGTGAAGAGGACAGCCGGTGAACTACTTCAATAAGCCGGATGCTGGCTTCAGCTTTAGGAGGCTGGATAATGGTATCCAGTGGCCTGTCTTCATCTTCTGCTCCAAGTCTCAATCTGTCCAATTGTCTCAGATGCACATTGGTGAGGTCATGGAGGGGTTGCCCGTAGAGTTGCTCAAGGGATGAGCCCGATCCCGTCCAAGAAGTAAATGGAACAGTGGAGCCACGTAACGAGGGGATAGGCTGTCTCATGTATTCTGGGTACGTTTGAGCCTTTCTTAGCAGCACATCCACTTAGGAATAGCTTGTTCTCGGTTGCTTATACAAAACTGTCAGAACCTTTTGATAAATTATGACTTTAGTTGTTTTGGCTATTAAAACATTTATAATCTAAATATGAAAGCGAACAAGAATATAAAAAAATTACTTATCTAAAATCAGAATAAGATGATCACTTGACAGAATAAAGAGCACGGAATAAAGAAAACAACTTATTCCAAAGACAGAACTCAGTAACTGAAGAAGCACAGGGTGCACAAGATAACAAGGTGACAGAATACTGCTATAGCATATGACAAGACAGGCTATTGTGAAAATTTATGATATAATCAATCAAGCATAGAAAGTCCTGCACGTTAAGGTTTCCACTGCTATCGATCTCTAGTATCCCAGAAGTCTCCAGTCAGAGAAAATCCATCTAGCTTCAACATAAAGTGACATGTGGACAAACAACACAGTAAAACGAGCGGCCCGCCAAGCAAGGTTAGGAAAAGCCATGTTCAGTGAACCGTCTGCGCATCTCCACGTTGTGCAATGTAGATGGCAGCAATGTTATCTTGAAGGCTATGATTAGGAAAGCATGTCCAAATAATTTAACTGGTTTCTCAGTCTTTTTCTCCGGACAGAGACGGAAATGGCTACTGTGAATTGAGGTGTCACTTCTAAGCAGCTTGCTTAATTACTCAGCACCAGAGAAATTTTAAAGTCTTCGCAGAAGAGAATGAGAAAAGAACTGATCATATGGGACTATGGAATTGACAGTGGTCGTCCAATCTTTTTGCCTTTTTGTCTTGTTCTCAAGTAAGAATGGAAAACGACCTATTCTTCATTTTTTTTTTTGTTTGTAGAAAAATATGTTTGAGTATGTTCAATTCCGGTCACTACCACGGATCAGAGCAGGTATCACGAATCATAGGTCATCTAAAGAGGTACTTATAAATCACTCACCAATATAACTCTCACATCAACAGCGAAATTTGAACACATAACCTTTTTGTAAAAAAGTGGCCTGTTCTTGTCAAATGAGTCAAGCGGAAAATGACCTATTCTTCAACAAGAGGACATTGTGCTTTTGAAAGAATTAGAGCTATACAATAGATAATCATGAAAGAAGAATTTAATTGTTGAGAGCCATAGCATTTGCATGGCTTAATTAATTAGTCGCATATATTATCACCTTCTACGATTTCTAACCTAAGGCTTTACTATTGCTACGACTTCTTTTTTGCATAAACGGATAATGAATGTGTCATGACCCAAATATATTGGATAATCAATGTTTTTACTTATCAATATTACTAGCTTTAGAAGTGTAGTTTTGGTGGGGACTTAAGTAAGTCGGCATATGAACATGTATATATATTTGTAAATGATGGAAGGAAAAGGAGGCAATAACAGAGCATTGATTTCCTCACTTGATTCTTTCTCTCGTTACTCTCTCTTTCCCAATTTTGTCTTTTCTTCTCATGTCATCTTCAACCTCTGATTTCTCTGTAAATCTTCTGTAAATCTTCATCTTCTAAATCTCTGGTTCCTGGCAGAATGGCTGGTACCCATTCAGCAGATTAAACATATTATTTTCCACTGGTGTATCCCTTATTCTATCATGTATATATCAATTTGATCTAAGCAAACTACTAAGTTGTCTCGTGATACTAAAAGAACAGACGACATTCTTTCTCAATTTTTTATCCTTTGAAGTCTAACTAACGCCATTATTATACGTATCTAAAATGTTCTCCAACCAAATCCTTTGTGAACGATAACTTATTAATACAGGTATGCCTCATATTTTATTATCTTTTATGGAAGTTGGCACAGGTAGCAATTCGCACTCTGAACTATTGAGATCACTTAGTAGTCTTGCACAATAGGCTTGTTGATATATTAGAATTCCTACTTGACAACCCAATTGGCTTTTCCCTTGGAGGAAAGAGAATTGATATTTCATTGTTTTCTTAAGGGAAATCTAGTGGCTTTTTGAGTAAAACTAATAAATTGCGGTCAATGCATAAGCAATTTGGTCACTTGCAGTTCTCTTTTGGGCAGTTAACTTACGGAGATCAAGGAAAATGAATAATTCATTGACTTGGAATTTCATCAGAATTACATTCACAGAAGCTCTTCTTTAACAACTTTGTCCATAACCACTCAGGTTGGCTCATAGTCAGGATTGGACTCTTAGAACCAATGGCTAGTGAGGGTAATGTTGCACCTAAAATGATGTTATCATTATGTAAAGAGAAATTTAATTAAGTATGATGTTTTAATCATGAATTTTTTTGCCTTGTGAAATTATTGAATTTACTTGTTATTCAAGTAGTAAACAGTTTTGTGTTCTACTAGCTTTAAAACATTTTTGTTATAGGAGAGATGTTCCAAAAATTAGTTTTTTAGGAAGATAATGTGTGTGGGAATAAGAGTTTCTCATAATATGAGGGAGCAATGTAAAGGGAAGCTGATACTTTTTAAATTGAGGGGGTGCAGTTATGATAAAAACATAAATTTTTTAAAAATAATTTCAAGGCCATTCTTTAAATTTTGTAAAGTTTTTTTTTTTGTTTTTTTTGGGGGGAGGGGGGTGGGAGGGGAGGGATTGCCTACCCTCAAAAAAGTGTGGCTCTGCCCCTGCTTAAAGCTCTCTCTTCAAGATCCGAATTCTGAATTTGACAATTGGAGGTGAGAAAGGCATCGGAAGCGGTGGGAGGTTTAAAAAGAAAAGCACAACTTTTTTCTCAATAAAGAGTTAAACTCACAACTTGTATACGATTGGGGAATAATTAATGTCGTCACAAAAAGCTTTTAAAAGAAATAATTACAACTCAATGTATTACATATAGTGTGACCAATACTGGTTGGAAGCCTTATTAATCTCCCTATGTAAAATCCATGTGCAACTGCATTGTGAAGAGGATATTCACTGGAGATGCACCCAAATGCCTTGGCTGGGAATATCTTGGTGCACCACAAAGAGAAGATAGAACCCGGATGGTGCAAGGATGCCCGTACTTGGTGTCAAAACAGCCGTTTGATAAGTTGACCTTTAACAATTTTCACATTGTCACCCCCACCAAGCACCAATAGCCTCTGATTCATAGAAAAGGCATGTGTATTAAAAGAGGGTGCAACCAATGTTACCGTGACCAAATTTCCCTTTAGCTTCCCTGAGACAGTGAACCGGATCGCCAACCGTTGCCCGTACCCGATTTGAGATTGGGATACGGGTGAGATGATCCTCGGGCTCAAGTTCGCGACTCCCGGATCCAAATACGATGGTGAGAAGGCTTCTAAGCTTAATTCAGTAGGATAAAGCACTCCGGTGAAATTGTACAGCAGGTGAGGGTTGCTACCACTAACAAGAATCCGACCATCGAGAAGTAAAATTGCAGTGGAGTGATACATTCTTGGTTTGGTAGACGGATTTTGCACCTCGAATCGTGACCCGATTTTATTATTGGGTCGATAGATAACCGGGTTGAGAACCGGGTTACGACCGAATTCCCATCCAGCAGTCCCAGCTGATGCCCCGTTAATTATCAAAACGTGACCATTTGGTAGTAGCAACATGTCACCCATGACCCTAGCCAAAGGCATGGTCTCCATCACCCATTGAGGATTTGGATCATTTATACTAACTCTCCCGCAAGTATTCAGTGCCCCCACAAAGGTGCCGTTTCGTGCACTGGCGAAGGAACCTTTGGGTGCACCTCCGCACACCAAAACTTCGGCTTGAATGGCCGATCCCTGAAGGTTTTTTAGTGGTAAAAGTACAGCAGAACCCGAACTAGGATAGCACCTAGGACTGCCATCAGGCAATTGTGGATAGTTTTTCACCACAATGTTTTTCTTGTAATCGAGCAAAATAGCTCGATTATTTGCAAAGATGAACAAATTTCCGTCCACATTTAGGAAGACAAATGGATACAGATTGTTCTCGACGTTAGGATCATTGGTCTGGGCAAGAAACGGCAGCTTAAAGACTTGATTAGTTGCTGCTGTCTTGGGATAGAACTCATAGTTGAATTGGCGGCGGCCACCGATGATGATCTGGCGGGAGTCAGGCAAAATGTGATTTGTAGCATACCATCTTCTTTGTATTAGCCCGTTGTTAATTTCTTGCCAATCACAGCTACTGCTTCCAGAACTGCATGGCTTGTAAACTCGAACGTTGCGGTCCCCATCATTGAAGCCGCCGGTTTGGACGAGGCTGCCGTCGGGCATGACGGAGCCGGAGGAGCACAAGACATCAGTGAGGATGGTGAGGGGGCGAACGGAGTTGGTGGTGACGTCGTACTCGACGGAATGTGCAGTGCAGTCAACTTTTAAGGCTAGCTCTTGGGGATCGTTTCTGCATGTGCCATTGGCCAAGGAAATATTGGAGGGACCAAAATCAGTCCTGTCAAAAATGACCACCTTGTCATTGTTGAGGAGTTGCATGTGCATGGCTGATATACCAATGCTTGATTGGAGTAGAGCCCACTTGCCTCTGGTGGTGGTGGTGGCGGCTGCAGCCGGCTGCAGCCCAAGATTCCGGTGACATGGGTGCAGAAGTTCTATTAGTAGTATTAGAAGCAGGTGCTGCCAGGGAAGAAGGGAAAGTTTCAGATGAGTTCGAGTCATGAGATGTTCCTGTGGAAGTTTTCTGGACACCTTTGAGGTTTGACCTTTGAGAGAAATGGCTTGATGTTCTTTTGGCTGGATTGGTGCCACTGCATGCATGCCAGTGTTATATATACATAATTTGATAGTAAAATGGAATTCTTCAAATTTTTTATATACAATAGGATATATATTTAGCAGGAGTACTGCTGGCTTTATACATGCTTGACAACAATGGAATTCTTGGCTTTTTGCATTATGAAGGTGGGTGGAAAGAAATGTAGTCATGGCAGCCCTAGTAAGTAAAGGATCAACCTCCTCACAAGTTGACTTGCAACCAGTTCAAACTAGTTGATATAATTCTTATAATTTTCTATATAAAATCGTAAAATTTAATTGTAAATTCAATTTCTCAACTCATACAACTGAAATGATGATTACATTAAAAATATATGAATTTATACCGAATTTAGTAAAAATCACGATTTGGTATAAATTTGACAGAACTCAATACGAGAGAACTTATAGGGATGGGGGACTGATTTTTAGCCTTATTCACATATGATTCTGTATCCTAACTAAGGTAATAATATATATACAGTGAGGAAAATGGTGTAATTGATGCCATTTGTTATGCCAATTAAGAATTACAGGATACCATATATTTTTCCAAAAGTGATTAAAAAAAAAAAACAGCTTGTACATGTTTGGTCAATGTAGTGTTCAGGGAAACCAAAATAATGAATGTAATAGTAATTAACATCTAGCAGATCAAGGTGACAAGTTAACTGGATCTACAGTGGTGATACAAAACGGGGTCCCTAGGTTCAGGGATCCATCCTTTATATCTCAAGAAATTATTTAGGGCTCTAATTTAGGGTATATTTTTATATTTCTGTTAGTTTTAGTTAGTAATATTGGTATTAGTATAAAATTTGTCAAATATGATCTTCAATACATCCATATACTAGTTGAGTTTGTTTCTTCAATACATCCATATACTAGTTGAGTTTGTTTAAGATTTTACATATTATTTTCTTGTCTAATGCATATCTAGAGTAATCAGACTTTTCTCCTAATAAATCAAATCAAATAATGGTTTGATTTTATCCAGTTATTAAGAATTTTTTCTCGTTTTCATGAGTTTTCAATTCATGGTGGAGTTTCATTTATGGAATAATTGGGTAATTCATGGTTGAGTTTCGTTTGTGTAACGATTGGGTGTTCGTTCATGCTTGAGTTTTATTTGCATAACGATTGGGTGTTTGTGTAACCTCTTTTGTTCCTACATTTCCGCCACCACATCAAATGACTGTTTAGAGATTCTACCATTTGATAACTCAATTCACCACTTAAATTTAATGTATTTAAATCTTAGCACATTCAAATATGTTTAATAACAAAAAATGAAATATCTGAATTAATTAAGTGGCACTGAATGTTATAGGCAAAACTTGTTTCTCAAATTAAGTGATAAACCATTCGCTTATCACTTAATATAATATACATTCAAATATATTAGGATTTAGTACTTAATAATTTAATCACTTAATGGATTCAAATTTCAGATTTCAGATTTCAGTTTTCAAACTTCAATTTTATTAAATGCAAACATCAAAATTCCACTACCTACCTTGATAGAAACGCTGAGCAGTTTTGTTGTAAAATCCTACCATTTTCGGAGTTGAAAAAAATCTTTCAAAAGACACCACCTAAATTATTCTTCTAAAAAAAGAATAATTCCCCTTTCCTGGCTGTTGTTTTGAAAAATTAAAAGAAGAATCTGTCAAATTGAGAAATAAAAATTCATTAGAACAGAGAACGTGCAGGCGTGTCGTTGCTGAATAAGGTTTAAAGGGTGATTATATAATTAGGGAGTTTCTGAGAGTACCAGTTACTAGATGCATGTTATTGATAATTTTTGTGGTTGCTAGCTATTGTGCATAATTGCAGTTTCAAGCCATATGCAGCAAAATATCAAGGATACCAAGGAAAAGAAAAAGAAAAAATGTTCGCAGCCTCACTATTCATAGCATTGGGCATCTTCATATATATATTTTCTGCTTTACGTAAATTAATGTCATGTACCGGCTATAATATATGGGCAAGAAGATAATACTTAACAGCTCTGTTGTCCCTTGAAAAGGTTAGTTACATATCTCTACTGAAGAAGGAATAATTTGAACACAAGTTTTTTTTTTTTTTTTTTACTTTTTTAATTTACGTCAAAGGGGATAGTCTGAAATTGTTACAGAAATAGTTCTTAAAAGTAACCCAAGCATGATGCACGATCAATCTTTAAAATAATACATTCATTTTTTTGTAGTTAAATAACACAAGTTTCTATATAGTAAAGGAAGATCTTACTAACGAAGCCAACTCATCATAGGGATCGAATTCTGTTTTCCAGCTATTAATCATCATCCATAAGGTTGCTACATTTTTTTTTTTTTTTTTTTTATGAATGTTTGCTTTCATATGATATGTTTTCAGAAGTGCTAGTTAATGAAACACTTCTTTTTGTACAAACTTGGCTTATCTTAAATCTGTACAACTGCAATATCGAATCTTCCCCTAACAAATTCCCAGGCATCTAATTTGGCTTTTGCATGCATGAGATGGTGATTATATTAAAGGATTTCATACCGTTGGTGAGATGAAGCAGAAGAGTAGAGAATTGAAGATATCAACTTCAATGAGAAGATCAATCATGAAGAATTAATAATAAGATGAGAATTAGATCACATCACCTCTACATTCTTTTTTTTTTTTCTCAATTTTTTTAAAATGATCAATAGTGATTCCCTACCTACCCTCTTGATGAGTTGAATCGTAATCTAACAATTACAGGTGAAATGTCTTACCAACTAGACTATACTTCATATCGTCCAGATCACGTTTACATTCAATTAAAGTCCCACATAACAGATCTCATTCATTAATATTGCAACCTCAAATGCTCAATGATTGTTTTGTTTCTTCAATCATTGAAGTTTTTTGGCACGTATATGTTAATCCCATGAACAGAATTAATGTTGATTGCTTATTAGGTTCGAGGTTCGTTTGTAACTTCTTGTTGGTACCCATGGTTTGACGTACAAACAAAACAGCTAGCTTGTACTCCTTCCTGTTGGTCAAATGTTCTCCAAGAAAAACCTTGATGGACAGGGGGGGTAATATAGAGAAATCGAATGGCCCTCCTCAGGAAAACAACACATAATTAATTCCCTCAGGATCATTGTTCATCAGGGTCCCCCTTGTTCATCTGTAGTTAGCTCTATAATTAATTTGCTCCAAGTCGTCGCTTATTTGCTGGTGTTTACCATTTCTATTTGATTCTAAGATACCAACCAGAACCGCCAATCAGGGCTTGTTGTGGTTTTTTTTTTCTTTTCTTAATTTTGAAATCTCATCCAAAAAGGTAACACTTATGTTCCAATGGACGATTAATTTACCCTCACTATCTCGTTTTAGTACTCAATTACTTGACTTAATTATGTGTTCAAAATTTTACTGCACATTTTAATTCTGAACGTCCATGAATACAGTCAAGATTCCTAGGATCGAACTTCTTGATTTTGTCAAGTTCTACTTCTCCTATATGTACAAATTTTGAAGACCCAAATTTATTTTTTTTTCTTCATTTATCAGATGTGATTTCAACTTATGCTATAATTTTCTTTAGATGGTAACTCCAAAAAATCAGGCACTGCATAAGAGTTCTAATATGTTGTTTAAGTATAATCCTCTTTCTTGGACACGAAGAAAGGCATTTAACGCTAGAGTTTTCCCAAAGTTTTAGCATGGCGATAGCTGTGTTCAAAGCAATAAAATGCAATTCCGTACATTCCTGCCTTTGTTAACTGGACACATTGTTTTGTTTTAGAGCTAGCAATAGTAAATTACGGATCTACCAACAAAAAGTGATCGTAAATAACGACCAACCTTATGCTATAGGTAAAAGTTTGGGAATCCACACAGTAAACTCTAAATGCTGACATTATGTGATAAGTACAAGTATGGAAATCTACATGAGAGATACAAATATGAGAATCTTAAAATCAAGATGGTGGGTTATTTTTAATTTGTTTTATCATTTAATCGTAATGTTGCTCAATATAGGGTTTTTCAATACATTAATTTGGTGAAAATAATCCTCATGATAGGCTAATCATCAAAACAACTTCATCTAAACATTATACTTTAAGTCTAGACAGCATCTTGGATCTTATCAAAGAAGCTGGAAATGAATCACCCCATCACAATTTAGTTATCCAAATCAGAGAGTATATCAGCAGGCCTTGGGAATGCAAGTTAACACACATGTGGAGGGAAGTGAACAAGTGTGCAAACTGGCTAGCCAAACACAGTGTAGATCATCACAGAGGCTTCGTATGAACTGAAGGAATTGCTCAGTGCAGACATTATAAGGGGCTTGACGTGGATTTGATCCTTTCCTTTGTAATTTAAAAAAAAAAAAAAAAAATCTAGCCAGCTTGCCCATCCAAAACTATCCTTGGAGAGAAGGCCTATTTCCACCCTCCAACACATTAAGCATCAATTTGGTATAACCATCAGTTTGTTACAAATTTTGTCAAATCACATTTTTCAAATCAGGTTTTGGGGAGTCATGCTATAAAAAGAAAACATATAATGATACTAGAAAAGTGTTGTGTATTTGGTCTTATGCTTATTTATAGTTGCTAGAAGGATGTAATCGATATACTACAGCTTCACAAGTTCTTTAGGTTTAGATTGAGGCAATATGAAATAATAGGTTGGTTATCAGATTATAGTATGAGTCCGCATATTTTAAGTTCAACTAAAAAAAAAAAAAATTAACGAGTCACGCACTATAAGGACAACAAATGCATCAAGTGGTGAATCAAATTTTTATTCAACCTTGTATAATTGGAGCTAGTTTTGTGACAGAGAATGAAAAAGTCTAGCTTTCTACATCAGATTGTAGAAGGAAAGAAAAGTCAAAGTTTATTTATTATTCCTTGTCTATAAAAATCCGAATTTGGTACAACTATCAGTTTGGTACAACTTTTATATTTTGAAAAATCAGCTATTGGGCAGTCATATTTCCAAAAAAGAAATTAAAAGAAAACAATAAGAAACACTTTAGACATGTTGGGGCTTTGGGTTTTCTTAAACCTTTTATAAAAATTCGATTCCCAAAATTTGCTAAAGATGTCACAAAACAAGCATAGCAATATAACAGAAAAAGAACTTGAACTCATTATAGAAGAAAATTGGAAAAGCATTTTTTTTGCGTCTCCACTTCTTGAAGACATCAACTCTCAAAACGATTCTGCTTCTTCTGAAGCTGTGCCCTCTTTAGCTACTAATGAATAAATTAAACACCTGACAATTGAAAAAAATGGGAATGTAAAACATTCTAATGATGAATTGAAAATTAGAAAAAGGGTTGGGGGAATCAGGATTAAATTAAGCTATACGATGCTGTTTTGGGAACAAGATCTTAGTTAGCTGTGTACTTTGTCTTTAGACATCCTTGGCTGACAGCTTTCATTCATGATCAATTAGTAGTCCTTAGTCGTTGCCCCCAAAAGGATATTATCCACTATCCAAAAGAAGATTATAGTGCTTGGGGAAACAATTCGTTGAATTCTTTAATGCTAGCTGCTCAATATTTATTCCTTCCATAGCTCAAAACTAACCCCAATCTGGAATGGGGTCTTATAATTGGAAACTAGAAGAAGTTGAAAATGTAATGTGGATTAAGTATTAGTCTTTAGTTGTTATTTTTTTAATCAATTAAATCTAGTGATTTTTCAGATTCGTTGTATCTGTGACATGTTAAAATATATTTTTTGTCATTAGTACAGATTTCACGAAATAAAATTGATCAGAAAAATCAACCACCATTACTATCACCATCAACCCAACGATTTTGGCAGCTGTCAAGTAGATATACAGACAATAGTAGGAAAGAAATTTTCAGGAAGCAATCGACAGATAGCTCCAAGGGATCGATCATCTTCTTTCCACTGTTATCAAAAAAATTATATTCGCATAGTCAGTTCACAGATCGAACTCTTTTTTTTCTTTTTTTTCAACACCATATGGTTTTATGTTGATTGACTTAACAACTAGCTGATCTAATCATGCCAATCAACTAGTTGACTCAAATCCAATCATCATTCTGTGGCTGTCTTGGGCATTGCTGTATTTGCGTTCACAGGGTGAAAGTATACTAAAATCATATGGCAAAGGGATTAAAAAATCCCTAATAAAACTACACCTTTTTTTTTTTTTTTATTCCATTGTTCGGAGTAATTAATTCTCATTTGAGTTTAATTTTGAAAAAAGAATTAGAGTATAGGAATACCATTAAATTCCAATGGCCAGTGGGACTGCTGTTTATATAGGTGTTGAGGTAAAAGTTCAAAGTCTTTGTGGTTTCATTGCCTAATTAGGTATGTGCATGGACTGTCCATTTACAAGTTGGCCGAAATTAACTAGTTGTACAAGGTTGCTCTTTCTAGAGTTCTCTCTACCCATTTAACTGCCTTTTTTTGCTCTCAATTTCTCTTCACTGTGTTTCCTCTATAGGAGAGAGATCTTGGTCTCATTCTCAAACCAATCTCTCATTTCCTCACCACCATCTATTGTTTTATATTTAATAAAGTCTCTTCTAAGTTCTAGGGTATTCTAGTGAAAGCGAGAGTTTTCTCTCTCCTAATGTTTATTAGTGAGAATTTTTCCTCTCTCTAGCTATCCTACTAGAAGTTTTATTTAGTTTTTTGTAATTTCTTTTCTCAAATGCAAAAGTTTTTTCAGATTTATATGTTAAATTTGGGAATTTCATGGGTCTTCTCATTTGATGTCAATATGAGTTGTGAACTTGAATCAGTTAGATAGCAGATTTGAGAGATAGAAATGCACAGATATTTATGGACCAACTCATGCAATTGGTAATCTGATTGTTTGTGATTCACATTGTAATCTTTCTTATTTTGTAACTCTATTAAATCTAATGATTTTTTAGAATCGATGTCTATGACATGTTTTGTAAATATCTTTTGCCATTAGTGCAACTTTCTATGTCAAACAAATCGTGTTGGACGATTTCCAACTTATTTATTAATAATATTGGCATCTGTTTTAATCAAAAAAAAAAACTAGTTATACGATTTTCCAACTAGTTTATTAATAATATTGGCTTCTATTTTATCATAAAAAGAAAAAAAACTAGTTACACGGTTTCCAACTAGTTTGTTAACAATATTGGCATCTGTTTTATCCAAAAAAAAATACTAATCTGATGAGGGGATTGGCTAATAGTCAAGAGAGTGCTTTTAAAGCATTTTCTAATGTCAAGTTCAAGCTTTAAAAGATCTTAGTAACTGTAACAAAGCCTAATACGTAGCTAACCAATTACTTGGTTAAATAGGGTTCAAGTATATTATATAACCAAATAATATAAACATAATCTACATTTTGCTAATACTTAGCTAACTAATTTACTTGGTTATTGGGTCTTTCCAAAGTTAAACAATAATATTCTTTTAGCCAAAAATTAACATTGGAAAGCCAAACTGGATGTGGTTCCTCAACCTGTTCACTTACGATTGCTAGCATAATGAAATTTTGCAGATCAACCAGCAAGATGAACAAGAGAAATTTTGTGCTTTCACCAAAGCAAAGATCTGAAGAACATCACGATAAGGGGCAAAAAAGGCCGTCAAACCAATACAAATTCCTCAAATGATAACGCAAAGAAAAGGTTAACAAATTTCTTTTTCCTTTCCACAGCTACAGCTGGAAAACTCTTAAAAAGGATTTCAAATTATCCTATGCAAAAGAAAAGTAGTTGCAAAGGATGAAACGTATTCAAATTAAAAATATAGGAAGGGAGACAAGATTCGCCGATTTCAAACAGACTAGGTTCCCTCAACTGTCGAGCAATTAAAACTGTTCTACAAATATAGACGGTCTATGCTTTAGTTGAGGTAGAGGAAACAGTGAAGAAGGGGATTCATCTCTAGTGAACTACAGGAATGTACAACTCTCAATGTAGTATACATCATTGAACCAGAGGAACTCATCGAGATGACTTCTGCAGTTCTATAAAAATGGGATCAATGAGAATATGATACAAAGGATCATTAAGCCAAAGTTTAGCCAGATGATGATGTGAAGAGGACAGCCGGTGAACTTCTTCAATGAGCCAGATGCTGGCTTCAGCTTTAGGAGGCGGGATAATGGTATCAAGTGGCCTGTCTTCATCTTCTGCTCCAAGTCTCAATCTGTCCAATTGTCTCAGATGCACATTGGTGAGGTAATGGAGGGGTTGCCCATAGAGTTGCTTCAGGGATGTGCCCAATCCAGTCCAAGAAGTAAATGGAACAATGGAGCCGCGTAACATGGGGATAGGAATCTGTCTCATGTATTCTTGGTACGTTTGAGCCTTTACTAGCATCACATCTGCTTGGGAATGGAATAATAGCGTACCATTTGATCAGAAAAACAACTTATTCCACAGACACAATATACTAAAAGAAGAACAGAATGCACAAGATCAAAAGGTAACAGAGTACTATAGCATGACTTCTGTCATTTTGTAAAGATTATGACATATCAAGCATAAAAAGTCCTGCATGTTAAGGCACCCACTGCTATGTCTAGTATCAGTTAAATACTAATAAACAACACATTAAAACAAGAGGCCAGCCAAACAACGTTAGTCAGAGCCCAGTCAGTGAAATATCATCTGTATATTTTCACATAATGGAACGTAAAAGCCAAGGTTACTTGAATGTTATATTGGTGCCAATGTACCATAGACGAAGGACCATGAGCTTTAACCTTATCAAATTGACCATCAAATTTGGTTTGCATCTTAAAGGGGAAGCTGGGGTGTTGGAGAGAACATAGAGTGGGGCATGGGTGGTGAAGAGAGACTGCACAGGTATGTCTTTTTCTGTCTAGAACAGAAGAATCTTGCAGGTGAAATGGACCTAATTATTTAAATACCTTCAGATATTGTTTGTAAAGCTCGTTGAGGGATCTCAGGAGCAGTTCGTAGCAGTTTACTTTCTGGTGCAGCATCGTCATCAGAAGATGAATCATCAGATAATATGTTTACATGCTCAGGAGAGGATCTTGGCCTCTCCATATCTGTAACTGCAAACCATAACAAAAATGAGACATAAAATTTACGCATGCAACTTTACACCAAGCAAATATTACAGATAGGAGACAATTTGAAATCAAGACTAAGAAAATCTAAATGACTTCAGTATTGATACATCAAGACTTTGGTTAAAAATAAACTACAACAAACTTTAAAGAAACCATCAACAAACCAAAGCAGCCAGTATGGCTTTTGAACTACAGGCAGCATTTAGATGAAATTATAATATTGCAATTCAGTAAGAAAACTAATAAGAAGAAGAAAGATGACAAATTGGCAAAAAAGTGACATAAAAACCAGCTGTATTCTTGAACAGACAAGTGGTGATGCATTTCACCAGATTCAGAACACATTAGCATCTTAGTGTTGGTTCCATGACCAAATCTTACTGGAGAAATAGTACGATAACAATAATAAAATCATCCAAATACATGAGCTGATGCATTACCTTACTATATTGCTAGCAAGCATCTTGGATAAAGGTCAGCTAGTCAGTGCAACAAAAATTTCCTCAAACGGTTCATGAGATTAAGGTTCCTGTTCTAATTGTATAAGTGTAAATCCAGTTCCATGAGTTTAAGAGTGACAATTCACTTGTAACCAAATTTTGAAAAGTGTCATAACTTTGCGAGTTACCAGTCTACCAGATGGAAAAAAGTTATATCAAGGACTCACATTTCATATCTGAGAGGTTATTTATCTAAACTGTACATGACCAAACTAGGACAAAGAAATGCAGAGGGAACTCCCCATTCACAAACTTCAAAACACCAGCATTAATTATTGCTTATAATCATAGATATATAAAGCTAACCTTAGAAATGTCAAAATCTCAAACCTAGTATCAAAGATCTGTCACAGCTTGACACATTCCCACTTTTCCGTAAGCAGTTTCGATAAAAGTGTCACAACTTAAATCAAATATTCAGCAAGTCCTTCCCAAAACAAAGAAATCACATGCAATCTCAAATTGGGGATAGCCGCAACAATTTCTTGCAATTTTAGTGCCCTCAATTAACTACTCATACAATTACATTCTTAGCACTCAATTGTACTTGAACAATGTGCAAAGCAAAATTGTAGTTAAACGAATGGAATCCCTCCTCTATAGCAAAATGTACGGAATTTTGAGTACATCAACGAAACACTCAGAAACAAGACGCTTAAATAGATTCAGACAAAAGTTATTACTCAAATGTCCACAGAAAACTGCTACTTCTATCCCAAAATGTAATGAAAAACATAAAGCTATCCCGTTAACTATCAAATTATTGAAGTAAATTGAAGAATTTTGAAGTTATTAAAAGCACAATAATTGGAATCCAAAGTACTTACCAAATTAATAACCGGAGCAATTCAAAGCCAGCAGCCTTGCAAAAAATACTGCAGCTACAAAATCCAAAAAGAAAATTTCAAACACGGACAAACGTAAAATGCAAAAAAAAGGGGAAACACCATAGAAGTAAAAAGGAAGACAATGTAAGAAGAAAATAGACCATGCACCAAATCTTTGCGAAGTATTACAATTTTAAATTGCATGCAGGATAAAATAACAAGCTACCTGAGAAACATTCATGAGAATCAGAGCCGGAATCGGAAAGAAATCATAAACCCAAGAACACCGGCGGGCTACTCCGATACATCATTCCGGTGCCGGTGAACAGGAACAATTAAAGTCACTGGACAAGTGAGATTTGGGGCGGAAGAAACCAAAAATAAATGAATGGGCAATTTTAATGTTGGGCCTGTTTGGTGGTTTGGTAATCTACGTAAATGAATTGGTTGGGCTTGAGATGAGGAAATTGGACTACATTTGGAAAGGACCCATTTAATAGTTGGAAAAATAGTTCAAACCGTCCCTTACATTTAATCAAATAAAATTTTTCGCTCTTCACTTTTAAAATGTTAATTTATATCACTTATAAAATCAAGTCAGTAAAATTTGGTCCCAACCTAGAATTTTTTTTACTGCTTTTTATTTTGAATTCATCGCATAACTCGCATGTATGTGGTCAATTTTTAAGGGGAAAAGGATCAAATACTATTTGTAGTTAAATAAATGACCTAATACATATTCATTTTTGTTCTTGAAAAAAGTGAAATCTGACTCGAACTATATTTATTTTTCCCAAAAAAATAAAATTGAGTCAATCTATATTCATTTTTACCCTTAAACAAATAAGATATGATCTTTTGTATATAAAAAATGATAACATATGAGTCACATGGTAATTTCAGGCCAAAAATTGATTGAAAAATTAGGTTGGGACCAGATTTTATTCATTTAAGTTTGTTCGGGATGCAAAATTAACATTTTAAAAGTGAAGGATTAAAAAAATTAAGTTGACGAAATATGAGGGATGTTTTGAACAATTTTCTCTTCATAATTAACACTTGGGAATGGAAATATTTTTGTTTTTAAACTTCATACTGCATATGACTTGAATAACTTGGGAGTGGAAATATTTTGGAGAGACAGATTTTGGATTTATTTCTATATACTGAAGTCATTAACATCTCTGAATGTACTATTCTACTATCAACATTAATGAGTTCTGATGGACCAAATGGGTTGAAAATTCTAAGCATTCATCAGAATCGGCATTTTGCTCATTTTTCATAAATATTCATAAAAACATCAAAGCAAGAAACATCAAAGATTATTTGTGCCTTGTGGTACGCTCTTGCAATATTAGAAGCAGGCAAGTACACAACAGGCAATTTCATAAACATGAAAATCTACATTCATAACATGACTTTTAAGATTATAGGTTGCTAATATAGCTAGGTTACATTCCGTTTGGTTTGCATGAATCAACAGTTGTTTTGTTCTGACAACCGTTCATGCCCGTTCCCCCAGCGAAGTGACTATGGCTTTTACTCAATGACACTAATTTGAGTTCACAAACAGAACCGCTATACAAGAAGAACACTTCCACTTATGGGAGGTACTAGGAGAAGATCACCGTGCTTGCGCACGGTACAAAAATTTTAATATGCCCACTATTGGTAAATGATTAACATTGCGCTAAATTGATTGAAAATTTTGTCATTGAAGAGACTTAACATGTTCTTAGTATTTTATTGGAGAAATACAATAAATAATTATAAACATTTTAGTAAGATTCAACGGCTGAAAAAAGATTGCATACATAATTTGGGTCTTAGTGAAAATAAAGTATTATAAATGGATCATACAAAAAAAAAAAATAATTAGTAATAAATCCAACCTAGAAGGTATTAAATGAGTAAATAGTATAGGTAAAAACAATTAATAGTTTTTGGACGCTAAATCAGTCTACTGACTTCTGAGCTACTTACAAACATTTGCGAATTGAGCAAGCTCATGTAGTGCTGCTCTGTTACAACTTTTTACTCTCGATCAAGGCAGAGTAAGTTAAAAGACCAATAAACTAACCTAACACAAGTATCAAAGGTCCTAAAGACAAATCATTTCAGTCTGAATTAAATTGTCTTATAACATTCAATAGATCATTTTACATAACATAACAGAGCCATCAATGCTCTTAGTTCATGTTTTTGCTCTCTTCTTCCTTGGTAGAGAAACAATTGTTCACCACATAAAGACCAACAAGTTAATCTAACACATGTATCAAAGGTCCTAAAGATGACAAATCATTTCCATCTGAATTAAGGTTGCCTTATAACATTCAATAGATCATTCTACTTAACACAATTGAGCCATCAGTGCTCTTAGTTCACGTTTTTGCTCTTTTCTTCCATGGTAGAGAATCAATTATTCACCACATTATCAGGGCTATTATCTGTAAAGACCAGAATTTAGATTTCAGAAATTGAATCACATTGGTCAAATTGTGTAATCAATTCTAGATCAAATATTATTTTATGGAAAATCCAATTCATCATGTCCAAACTCAAGAGAAAATAAAAGAAAATAAACATCAATAACATCCTCCAGTTACTCTGTCAACTGATTTCATAAAGCCGAATAATTCCATGAAAATGAAAAAAGTTTCAAAGGCCCATGTATATTAGTAGCCAATAGCCGTATGATAAAGTGAAAAGTGGATGACACCAGCAAAAAATGGGACAAGTGATAGTAGATTTGTTAGAGCAAGTAATAAATATTTAAGCTTTGCAGATAACAAAGAATAACTGAAATACAATTACAATGACCCTCAAGCAATATTAGCCCATCCATATCAAAATACTTATTATGAATTAAACGATGTCAACCCAATTAACCATTTCCACTATACAAAACAACACAATATTAAAAAGGAGAGAATCTGTGATAGCATTCAAAGGTTGACTTTGTCTTCTACTTTATGCCTTTTTTTTTTTTTCCTTTGTCTTTCAATATAGAAGTGGAAGGAAAAATCACACTTCAAATGAGAAAGGAATGCGGTTTAGAATAAAAAATAATAAGCATTATACGATATATAGGCACATGTTGTTCCACTCAAAATAAGCAAAGCTTGCAATTTCTGTATATAAAGTAAAAAATTAAAATGAGATACTTTTTTTCAACTTCTGAAACATTAGAAGATAAAGGAAATGTCAAGTTTCTGAACCCAATAACCAAACTAAAACTGCAAGGGAGAAGATAGAAATTCAACAAAGCAAGATATCAAAATACCATTTCTGTTTGAAAACTTCCAAATGAAGTTTTTTCAAGTAGTCAAATAAGGAAGAAAATAGAAAAAGAAAAAGAACAAGGTTAATATAAGCACAGCAGGGATAATCAAATGACAAAAAAGGATAAAAAAGGAGCTATTACTATAGTCAGTTGATCTATCAAAAGAAACCATATGTTACAAACTTTCTGGCAAGCAGGAAATGTCCAACTTTCTATAGAAGCATCTTCTGCGATTATTGCTAATGCATCTACTGATGCATAAGAATGTAAGGTTTTTTTTTTTAAAGGATATTAAAATGAAACGTTATTGATGCATAAGAATGTAGTGCTGATGCTTTTTCTTTTTTTCTTTTTTTTTACCTTGTTGACTAAATCAATTTGCAATCCAAGGTTTGATTGATCAGGCCAGAAAGCATAACACTGAACTTCATGGAATGTTCAACCATCAGCATAATTAACTCAAAGTTTCTTTTAATTTGTCTATCACAGTGCTTGGACACAATGAATCCACCATCTAACATAGACAACAGGCTTCAAAATTAGGCCATGACTCAAAACTCTAAATTAAAGAAAAAAAAATTACCGTACATCACTCTTCAAAGATAATAAGTTCTGAATTCATACCTATATGTCAATGTATTCAAGCTTTTCTTGAGCAAAAACCACTAAATTCTTCACATTGTTTACATCTCTAACATCACAGGTGGTACCCTGAAGAAGGTTAATTGGGAATTAATAGATACACAAGGAAAACCTCAAACTGGACGAAGAATTTAATGCATAAACACAAATAAAAAAAACACATCAAGGTACTAAAAAGATGCACCTAAACTGAGTTTTCATGAGCATGCATATTTCTAAAAATCTTTTTCAATAACCAGGGTGGGAGAATACAACATTACATAATTGAAAGAATAAGGGGTCTGCCAAAAAAAAAATAATTGTGATCGAAGATATTCAAGGAGGGGACATTATATATGCTACTTCCTGAGTCCAAAATCCAGAATAAAGAATATCACCAAGAATCTTTTTAATCAAAATGTCACAGAGATAAGGAGGAGGTACCAACACATGCCGGTTCCTTGATTCCATTTTTAACTCCGAATGGCAGATTTTACACGGACAGCTGAGAAATAGCCAGAGAATAGTAATAAGAAGAATCATGGATTTTCAAATAATTTTCAAGGAATCAAATCACTACAAGCTCCCGCTGCAAACCCCTGCATGTTGAATCTCATCTTGGGATCCTCTCCATCCATCAAAGACAACAGCTAATCAAAATTCATTTACTTTATACCATAAAGAAATGCTGGAAACTAAAAAGTCTGTACATTAACTAATCGAAGTTTAAACTCTGAAGTGTTGATATTGAATAAAAAACTAGGACTTAAGTTGCTTTTCCAGGTCATTTCATAGAAGATTTTAATAGTCCTTAAATTTCTTTTGCAGCTTTAGCTAAAATGATACACTTTGGCAGAAAACTCAACCTTCTTCTATTCTTTCTTGCAGGAATCTAGTCAACTTTTTAGCAAATATTGCTACTGTCTCAAACTAAAAGGATGAATATTTTCTTTTGGTTCTCATTGGGTGTGTAACTTATGCAATGATTTTTTTTTTTTCTGAAATCTTTGTAGAGGATCTCAAGCTATTACTACAGAAAGGCTGGACACTTCACCAAATTAAGTGAATAAGCATGAAAAGACAAGATGTATTCAGGAAAGGAAGTGTGGAAAACTTAAGTAGCTGTCTCAAGGCAACTCTTTCCATCAAGCATTGATGCAAATCAACAAACATTTCCAATAAAGAAAACTAACCAAAACATAGTCAATAAGCTTTTATCTTCGACCGATAATGTTCAGATTTTTGCATGTTTCCTAGGCACACTGTAATTTCTGTTTTAAGTAAACAGGGGATCTTATCCAAAATTCTTATTACAATGTAAAAATAAAAGCAATAGCTAATCAAGAGATATCATAAATAAAGAAATAAAAGATTGGAAAATCAAAAAGAGAGTTTTGTCAAAAATAAAGATTCGGGAGGTTACCAGATATACAATGCTGTAGTATCTTAGAATTAATGCATGCTTCATCAGCTCCATCGTTGTAATATTGCCCAGCAAGTTCTGCCGGCTTTCCACGATTTCGGACCTTCAGGAACGATAAATAGACAATAAATTTAACATTTTACTCTCTATCTTTATTGATAACTTTTTAACTCCGATTCAAGATTGTGATATGGTCAAGTAAAATAGCGAGCTCACTTTTATGTCGGGAAGACATTAATTCCTTGTATACTAACCGTGAGGCTATAGTTTTGTAGGCAAGAATTTAGAAGCACCTGCAACCAGAAATGTTAAATAAGAAAGATAAAAAAATAAAAAAAAAAAGGCTTCAGATCAGGTAAGGTCTGGATAGTGGGGAAATTTTTTTGAAGAAAATAAGCTGGAGGAGGAGAACAACATTCACCTAAAGAGTTTCCTGGTGATCGTTCCCCGCAATGATAACTACTGTAAACAATCTCAGTGAAAAAAAATGACTTTATAGCTAAGGGAAAAATTTGGAAATTAGGCACAGCCAAGAAAAGGGAAAAAATACCTTGAGATGCTCTATTTGAACCTCCTCTGCTTCTTATTCGCTCTCTCCATCTGGAAAATAGAACATCCAAAAATATACCATATAATGTAAATTTTCTCAACAAGATCAGACTCCATAATAGTTGTTTAAAATGGAAAAAAATGCGAAGGAATGGGGTAAGCATGACGAAAAAGGAACAGAAGAAAGGAATGGGATGCAGGAGAAAGATACGGATGATGAAAACAGAGTAACCCTAGAATATTAGGAAAACCCTCGAAAAAAAAGGAGAAAGAAAAGATCTGCAAGCTCCTAACTCACGGAAAAAAGGGAAAATAAAAAAAGCAAGAAAGAAGGTAAGCTTTGAAAGAGGAAAAATGGAAAACCATGAAGGAGATTGAGTTACCTGGAAAGATAAGAACGAGAGTAAACATACGAACAAAGAAATGTAGCCAACCAAGCACACTTTTAGAGGTTAATAATGGCCCTTGGAAAGACTCCCTAACTTTTTTGTGCTGTTGATAATAAGCATTCTCCTATTTACATGCTTTTGATAACAACACAATCATATCTTCTTAGTTCTTCCAAGACAGCGTGGGAAAAGGGTAGAGAAAACATTCCACACATACAATAAATTTCCACTGCAAAAAATAAAAAAAATAAAAACAAACCCAATTCTTACACACACGCACGTGATAACCACGTGGAGGACGACCACACCTTAAAACCTCCTTCCCTGTTTATACTACATTTTTAATGATAGCCAATCCACCTCTCTCTTGGATGTACTCTTCATTAAGAGCCAGGACCATACATCCCTGGATCTCTTGTAAACGTGGGAATTTGGCAATAATCTTTGTCTAAGCAGTCATGACTCGTGAGCACTGATGGCATATCGACCAAGCCAGTAATGTCTCTGGCCCTGGCGAGAAACAAAACCTTTATCCCAACAAACAGACTCGTTATGTAGTTTCTCTGTTTGTGCACCATCATGCTTTCCTATCCCAATTTGTCTTTCAACAGCAGCCATTGAACAATACTAACTTTAGTCGTTAGAAGTTAAGAACGCCTCTTCCAGGTTTGTTTGACATGCCTGCCTGTTCCATCATACTTAAGTAGGAAGTCATCCTCATTGATCATCTAAAAGTACGTAAGAATTCACTCATGGTTGCACGTTATTCAGAATTCAAGGGGTTTCAGCAATCAATTATTTCACAGTTGAAAAGTTAAAAGCAGAAAGAAAGTAAGCTGCCAGTACTGATGTAGCAATTCACTACTTCGATAGCAGATTAGCAATCATTCTGACAAATTCACAGATTCAACATATACGACATGCTAGAAGTTTCAGAATGTATTACAACAATAGGTACTTGAACAGAAAGCCATAAGTATACTAATCAAGTGTAAGATCTTGTCCATATGCTCTAGCAGGAATCCTCTTCTCAATAAAAAAAAAAAAAAAACATAGTGACAGCACAGGTGTAAGAAAGTGGAAAATGGTTATAAGGAAAGCAACTAAGCCCTTACAGCTCCCAGACGCACACAGGTAATAAATCGATGTTCCAATTTTAGTAGTATAGACGTAGCAAAAGATGTGCTTTTGTTGACAAAAATTAGCCCATAATACGTTGTATTAAATAAAAATTTTCTTTCCTTTATTTCGGCTTTCTATTGCGATAACAAAGCTATAGTCCAAGCCATAAAATTACGCACAGAAAATGAGCAATTACCAGGTAAAAAGGCACACTGAAATGCCCACAATACGAGCAAAAATTTTAGTCTGCACCACAGTCTTGGAACAGTAACCAATAGAAACCACACCTCCAGTCAAAATAAGTTGGCTCAATTGACAAGAACAGATTATTTCTTCACAAAAGATATCTTTGAATTCCTCTGTCAATATAAAAACTGTGTTAGTGAGTAATTTGTAAATAGTAAGCAACCTATAATCCCTGAGACTTGTCCTGATCCCATGGTGGCCCTAACCTGTGGTGGCAGGAGTCACACCCACTCAAATTTAAAATAAAATAAAAAGCCTTCCAAATGAAATGAGTGGATTTTTTTTACCTTAGCAAACGCAAAATATTGAAAACCACGCAGTAATGATTTTACCCAAATATGACAGATATCAAATATATATTTCAAGAATAATTTGCAAACTTGAGCACACAATCACGTATTAATAGCAACAATTGCAGCTGCTGCTGCTGCTGATTTAGCTCTGAAACAAAAACGACCCAAAAACAATAGTCTTGAATTACAGCTGAAACTATACAAGATGTTAAGAGATAATCAATTATTATCAACTCTGAATCATCAAAAGGTAATACCCAGAATTTAAAGGAAAGGCTAACAAGTTTTTACCTCAGGAAAAAAAAATTTTTTTTTGTCCAATTGTTGGTTTCTCTTTTGCTGAACAGCAGCTGTTATTTCCTACAGACACACAGCGTAGAGGCCTGATAAACTGATGACTAGCCTCAGCAAAATAAAACGGTTAATTACACGGTATGATTCATCTATATATTACTCTTAGACAGCCCACAATTACAAACTACAGCGAGACACCTTGGCAGGAGAAGATGGATTTGGAGGACGAAACAGTTTGTGCCTCAACTCATTTGGAGCTATCTACAGAAGGATTGTGCATGGAGTACCCGTCAAACGAATTTGGAGCAACCACCCAAAGGATTGTACATTGGGCTAATTTTTGTCATAAATTGTCCAACCATTTATACCCATCATAAATAAATACAGTTGAAGCATAACCAACTGATCATTGGGAAATTCACTTTCGTGTGCAGCCATGAAAAATTTTACCAGATTTCCGCTCCTATGGTCGAGAATCATCAAAGGAAGCAAAATATGCAACTTTTTCAGTACACAGAGAGAAGCCGTTGAAGGAAATTGCATCTCACTCGAGTTTGGACAGATTACAAGCCCTCGCGTTGGGCGTTAGTGGCATAAAGGTGCATCACAATTTCCAAGTGTTATTTAGAGTACATGTTAAGACTGCAACAAGTTGGTCAATAATTTGAATCAGCAAGCGACTGTAAGAAAATTTTCCAATCGAGATGCCTATGTAGTGTGATTATAAATTTATAAGAGTACAATTGACGTCTCACAAATCCAGACCGCACGCCTAATCAAAATGTTGAATCATACGGAGGAGAAGATAAAAGGAGAATATAATCTTCAAGCTCAAACCGCCTTTGTCTCCTTAAAGAGCTACCTTGACATCAAAGATTAAATATAATGAAAAGAACAATAACATAAAGGCCAAAGAGAGATATCATTCTACGATAGATGATCTCATATGTCCAACAACCATATCAAGCATTGGCTGCTGCATCAAAAGACTAGGTTACTACTACTAGTTATATCCCCCAAATCCACTGTCGCCATCATCTAGACGAAGCATCATGAAACTATACGCCTAGTTTAGGGCACCAATTATAACAAATGAAATAGAAGACCAGACAGTCTCAAGCAGTAAGACCAGCGCCAGAATTCTTGCGGCACTCAGACAGCATATCCATGTAGAACTGGCACTTGCTGATATCATTCCCATTGGTGTTCAGACACTGCAAAAGATGTGGACAAATTGGAATTTTTATTAACATTCTCCCTCATAAAACCTGAGTGATAAAAAATAAAATTTTCAGCTAAAGTTGTTGCAGAATAGGGATTCAACCTCAATCAGCCAAAAGACTCAACAAGTGCCTATGCTACAAGAAAAAGCAACAAGAAGTGCACCAAGGTTTTAAAAGCCATGCAGTAAAAGGAACAAGCAGACAGGACAACGCCTACACAGTCAGGCGAATATAAAATGGTATCAAACAGTATAAGCACAGGTCAAAAAATAGACATAAACAATTCGCAAGTCCAAGGAAAAAAAAATCAAAGTTACAAGGATGTAAACAAACTCAGTTCACTGCAAAAGCTGTGAAAGCAGAACTCACATCTTGGAATGCTTTCATGTGAATACCACATGCATCAGAAACTCCAAGACTGTCGCCAGTTGCCATGCTTGCTGAGTTAGCAGCAGGGGCTGGGGAAGCCACGGTCTCATGTCTTATAGTCCGAGGACCCGCAATAGCATCTACAGCCCTATGTGCAATGGCATTGCCACCACCAAATGCCAATCCTGCAAGTCAACAAGTAATTCAACACAGCTCAGCATGTAACTCCTATAAATCCTGAAGTTTAATAGAAACTACTGCACAACTAAACAACTAGGCACTTACCATCAGCAACTGCAGCACCAATTCCTCCTCCCATAGGAGATCCAGCTTGCACAGGAGCAGGTGGAGGTGGACGAGCAACTGCCATCAGAAAAAGCTAAACACATCAACAACGCAATGAAAAATATACTATAGGAGATATCACTTATCATACACATCAAAACTTCCATAACTGTAGCTCTATAGATGTATAGGCTACAAAAACAGGACAATGCTGCCAACTAACAATAATTGACACGTCTACCTAAGTACAGCATATCTACTCCAAGCATTCCTCAACACCCTTCGATCAAATGGAAAGAATCGATCCATAGAAAAAGCCGTACCTGATGCAGGTGCAGAAGACTTCTGCGATTTATTACTGGCAGCAGGGCGAGGAGAAAACAGGGATGACCTTCCTGTAAAAGTATAACAACAAAGTTAAAAAGGATGCTGCAGAAGTGGTTCAGGCACATGTAGATGGCAAAGCCACCAATAATTGGATTTCCTTAATTACTCACTCCAGCATCAAACAGTAGGGCATGCCCAAAGCATTACAGATGTTACCATTCTCGCAAACCAACACATAGACCAGTAAATACTCTTTTTATTCCACTTAACTCACGTCAGCGAACATTCCCTATCTAACATCTAAAGCATTCGCAATTTCGATAGTAAATTATGAAATAGAAATTATTCCAGAATATCCAGAAGTTGAATGAACTCCCCTTCTACAAAAAGTCGACAAAAAAAAAAAAAAAAGAAAATTTTGCCTATAGTTCAATAGTGAACAGGTCTGGCAGGAGGTATATTTGAAACTCAACTTCTGTTGAGACACTTCCAGATATTTACACGTCCATAAACAATGTTGATCCTCCCCTTCACAGTTAAACAACTTTAATCTCCAGAAACTACCACAGTTTTATGTAAAAAAATTCCATTTTTTGACAAATAGAGCTAGACTCCAAAACATAACCACAAAGTTACAAGTTTTCAAACGGCAGACAAAAAACAAAAACGACATGGCGCTCAGAACCTTACAATCAAGCGCAAAAAATTCACAAATCTACAAGAGCGAACCTTTAAAACGCTTTTCTTTTTAAAATCCACAAATCAAATTAAACAAAACTAGAACTATCGTATCTCTCATCTCTCGCTGCCAATTCCAACATCAAAAAAGAACAAGCATACAACTAACAAAATCCTTTGGCCAGAAAACACAAGAAAAAAAAAACGATCAAACGCGGAAGAAAAAACCCTAGCATCATAATGACCAAACAAATATGTACTTAAAAGCCAAAGGAAAAAAAAAAACTTTAACCGTAAATATCCTTAGAGACTTAAGAGTAGAGATTAGCGATAGGTTACCTCCAAAGCTGCGACCACCGGAGCTACTGCGAGGCATGGTTGATTTCTGGCGAAGTAGTGCTTCGTAAAATTCGAAAAAACGAAATCGGAAGAGGCTAAAATCTCGAACTTGAGGAGCTGCTACGGGAAGAGAACTACCCGGAAGAAGATTTGCGTGACGAGGTTTGGTAGAGCACTATTTATAGGTCGGTTTGGTTGCCGGTGGGTCCCAATTTTTGGCTTGGAGAACAAGATGGTTGATCCGGATCGTGATTCTCTCCCCCTTTTTTAGTAGTAATTTTCTTTTTAAGAAACCGAAGGTGTTTCTGGAATTTTTAAGACGTAAAAAGGCTATTTTGTCGTGATATTTTGGATATAATTAATCGGTCCATTTGGATTCTTATTTTTGGCACCTATTTTTGAAAAACTATTTTTCATACCCTAAATGCTACAGTAATACACCAACTAAAAACAATCTCAAAAACACCAATCCAAACAAATATTTCAAAAACACTTATACATACAAAAATAAAAAAATTATTCTTTCTTCTTTCACCCCCCATCCCTCCCTCCTCCCTCTCCCTCTCTCTCCCTTCCCTCTTTCTTCCTCCTCCTCCCTCCTCTCCCATCCAAATTAAAATTTTATTTAGGGTATTTTTGGGGCATTTTTAAAATTAAAAATTTTATTTGAGGTAATTTTTTAGGGTATTTTTGAGGCATTTTTAAAATTAAAAATTTATTTGGGATAATTTTTTGCATTTTAAAATTAAAAATTTATTTGGGGTAATTTTTGGGCATTTTAAAATTAAAAATTTATTTTAGGGTAATTTTGGCATCTTTAAAATTAAAATTTTATTTCAAATAATTTTGGGGCATTTTAAAATTAAAATTTATTTGAGGTAATTTTGGTATTTTAATATTAAAATTTATTTGTAATTTTTGGGGCATTTTTAAAATTAAAAATTTATTTTGGACAATTTTTTACGGTATTTTTAAAATTCAAAATGTATTTGAGGTATTTTTAGAGAATTTTTAAAATTAAAAATTTATTTGGGGTAATTTTTTGGGGCATCTTTAAAATTAAAAATTTATTTGGGGTATTTTTGGAATAATTTATTTGGGGTATTTTTTTTTAAATTAACCCACCCGCACCACCACCCATCAAATAAATTTTAATTTTAAAAATACTCCAAATAAATTTTTAATTTTAAAAATCCCCCAAAAATACCTACAATTAATTTTTAATTTTAAAAATGCCCCAAAAAAATTATCCCAAAAAAATTTTTAATTTTAAAAATGCCCCAAAAAATTGACCCAAATAAATTTTTACTTTTAAAAATACCACAAAAGATTATCCCAAAAACACCCTTAAAAAGTTTTTGAAAGATAGCTACAATAGTTTTTCACATTCCAAATGCTACAGTGCTGTTTTTGAAAAACAACCCCAAAAACAACTAATCCAAACATACCCAATAGTATTTGACTTTCCAAAACACAAGGGAGGTTTTAAATTTGTTTGATAATTTCTATTTGGTCCTCGCAAGATTTCGGAGGAAAGGGAAAGTACACTGCAGAATGTGAATCCTGTAATAGGGAAATTAAGCATGAGATTGAGAAAAAATTGCATACAATCTTTAATGTTCCTTCACATGTCATATATTGTAGTAGATGCTACTTTTGTTTGTGAAAGGACAAGTGAAACTAGTTACCTTAAAATTTATGTAATAAGTAACCTGTTTGCATTGGGCTAATTTCTTAGAATAATACTGAAAATGGAAATCGTTCCAAATATGAGGTTAATTCGAAAATATTTCTACGAATAGCGTCGCCGAAACACGGGAATGCGGTTTTTGAATAAAATTATTTGATTTTTTAATTTTTTTCGGTTGCAATTTGAAAAGCATTTTTTTAAAAAAATTTTCCATAGAAACAGCACCCTAATGATGCGGTTTCAATGGAAACAAAGAAACCGCATCATTAAGATCTGGTTTCATAAATGACATTCCACCCCTGGAATCTAGGCATATCGGTCGGTTTCAATATCTAAATTTTTTTTTGTTATGCTGACTAGTAATGACATTTGTTTGGTTTTAGGGTTTTGGGTTTGGAGTTAGGGTTTAACGTTTTTAGGGTTAGGGTTTTGGGTTTAGGGTTTTGAGTTTAGATCAGTTTTGACAAATTTAAATATCTCATTAGTATGTGAGTCACAATCATTAAAGTGGTAAGATGTAAATAAAATTAAAAAATCCCTAAATGAATTTTATGTCAAGTAAAATAAAATGTTGAAGTGGTAAGATGTAAGTAAAATAAAAAAATGTCAAAAATACTGTTAAAACCTATATGTAGCCTAAATCTTACCCAAAACTAACACCGAAATTCAATTATGTCAAAACCCTAAACCCAATTTCAACTATTAAAAAAGGTTCATTTTTTCAAAGACGATTAGTTTAATTTTAACATTTTACGTACTATTAAACTTATTTCGACTTCAAGTTCATACTGTTCTGTCAACTATTCCGATTAATTGCCTGATTAAATGAAACAATTTTTAATCTCTATAACAATTTATAATATATCAATTTGAAAAAAAATGCAAGTGCTCAGTTGTAATTTATACAAAATATGCCAAAAAAATTGTTATAATTAATATGTAGCCTAAACCCTAAACCCCAACCAACCTCGTAATTCAGCCAAAATTAAACCCAAACCACAAACTCTAAACCCTAACATTAAATGGCCAAATAGTGTCAGTGCACATAATGTGGAGTATGTTGAACTGGAATATATTAGACTACGCCATTATTAGACTGAATATATTTGTATTAACCCATTGTTGAATTGTTAGCATAAAATATGTAAGTAAATGATAAGTATATTAATGTGTTACTCATTTGAGCATGAATATTTTTTTAATCTCATTATTAGTTTAATTATGAGATTGTGTTAGTTAGTTAGTTTAAATACATTAGTTAAAACACAAAACCCTAAAGTGCGTTAATGTATTTCAACATAATTTTAAAAAAATTACACTCAACACAATACATTTACATTTTTCCAAACATTATTACTTGTTTCCATATAAATTTTTGAAATTAAATTTCTTTTCACCTTGTTATTTATCTACACTTCCTTTCCATATTTAATTAAATCACATAATTCTTAATTTCTACAAATTTTCTATTTCATAAAATTGAAAGTGATTAATTGTGACTCAGATACTAATGAGATTTTTAAATTTGCCAAGACTAATCTAAACTCAAAACCCTAAACCCAAAACCCTAACCCTAAAAACCTTAAACCCTAACTCCAAACCAAAAACCCTAAAACCAAACAAATGTTGTTACTTTCAACATAACAAAAAAAAAAATTATAGATATTGAAACCGGACCAGGATGCTGCCCAGATTCCCTGCCACCATTCTAGATTCCCTGGTAGGTGACAGGGAATGTCATTTAACAGAGAAACCGCATCTTAATGATGCGGTTTAATGATGCGGTTTCTTTGTTTTCATTAGGATGCGGTTTCTATGGAAATTTTTTTAAAAAAATGCCTTTCAAATTGCAGTCAAAAAAATTGAAAAATCAAATAATTTTATTTAGAAACTGCATTCCCGTGTTTCGGCGACGCTATTCATAGAAATATTTCCGAATTAACCCCATATTTGGAACGATTTTCATTTTCAGCATTATTCTAAGAAATCAGTCGTTTGCATTGCTATTTTCTGGAGTTTGTATACAAAAATATATTGTAGTGATCTGATGTATGTGAAGGAAAAAAGTTGATAGGAAAATATGTTCACATGCAACGTAAAAATTTTTTTGGAGAAAATGACAATCCATACTTTGACCAATCTAATGTTTAAAGAAAAGGCTTGAATATGTGAAAGATAAGGAATGCCAATGCTAACGATAAGCACGTAATGGAATAATTAGCTTTTTTTTTTTTATGTAGGATTCTTATGAGTATTATATGGTACCCTAAAACTGTATATTTTGCATGTTAATAAGAAAAATCTTAATCTTGTTATGAAATAATTATTGTGGATATCTATCACTTTATCTGGTTTCTTAAATAAGGATAAAGCTGTCTCGTTCTACGAAACAATAAGATTATCATGACACGACTTACGAGAAGATTTTATCTCTATCTCTATCTTATCTTATTACTTCACACTTTACGAGAAGATGACATCCCTATCTTGATAAGAATTCAAATGTGATTTGAATTCTTCTTAGAGAATACAAATATAAATTGAACTCTTCATATCTTCCCCTATAAATAGGGTTCACCCTTTGTAATTTGAGAATAATGAATTGAAGTTCATTTTGATTTCTCTCTCTACTTTCTCCACTTCTCTTTCTACAATCTCTACTCTCTCTCCTTTATATTAGGAATAGTTTTATAACAAATCTAAGTTTTGTAAGTCAATTTTTTCCCAACCCTATCAATTAGCTATGATTTCTTATTCATGGGTCTGTCTAACGGATATCACACCCGTTAAAAAATATTTCAGTTACTATATTTTTGAAAATATAATATTAATTAAGAAAAGTAAATAAATATAGGGAAGAGTAAGTAATATTAAATAGAGAAAGTATATAAATGCAAGAGAAGGTAATAATTGTTAGTATGTGTATATAATGGTAGGTTTGGTAGGTTAGATGAATTTTAAATATCTTAACTACTGAAGAGAAAGTGTTGTTTTATAAAATTTTTGCTAGTATTTTCACCTAAATCATACCCAACTTACTATATGAATTCATACACAGATACACTAACCATTGTTGCCTTGTCCTGCATTTATATGTTTTCCCTGATTAACATTACTTTTTCAAAAATGTGAACACATTGTTGAGCATTTATATGCTTAATAATGAATGCCCATTGTTAGACAATCCCAATTCTTAATCCAATTTTATACATCATTTATTTTCTCTCCACTAAAGATTTAAAGATTGTTATTTGACAAAAACACGTCTTTTAATTCCATCTTATTGGTTCCAACTAATCCATCATGACAAAGCACGTCTTTATCAGCACAAATCGCGTTCTAGGTACGCGTCTTCACTCCTCAGTTAGTTGGTATACGGCAGTTGACCCCGCCATTTGTAGTTTTTCCATTGCTGCCACCCCCAAACCGCCAATCATCATCTTTCTTCCTCCCATGGAACATCGTCTCCTTCCAGCAATATCATCATCATCGTCCCAAATCTCTCCAACGACCAAATTCAAACGCCCAATAGTCTACCTTTTCCGCCATCTTCACCCCTGCAATTCACTTCTCCTCGATGGCCCAATGCCTTCGCCTTCCTCCCTTGCTTTCACCTCAGTCCGCCCTCGTCACAACCCACCATTTTCTGCCTCTCAACATCTCAAGATTCGTCAAAAAGGGCCACCTAAGCTCATCCGACGTTCAGCACCGAGGTTGAATTTCAAGTTCAAAGTTCGAGCTTTGGGGAAAGATTCAGATGGCCCTTCTCGGAACATCGATAGTGATGCTAAATTAGTGATTCTTAGCTCTGTAGTTGCAGTATTATTGGCGGTAGGGAATCGGGTTCTTTACAAGCTTGCCCTTGTTCCGATGAAGGAGTACCCCTTCTTTCTTGCTCAGCTCACCACTTTTGGGTAAAAGTGCTTTGGGATTTATTGTACAGTTCAATTTGTTCTCTAATATCTTCCTTAATGGTTAATTACTTAAGTATTTTAAAGTCTCAGTTTAGTAAGTCTAGAAATCTGGGAAAGTAGGATGCCTCTAGAGCAAAGGAAAATATTAAATACCTGGTGGCTATAGAATTTACCGTGAAGATTAAATTGCAGTGAATGTCAAAGATTGTTAACTACTTCAGAATGAGTTCAATGGTGAAGCATTGATATAGAGAAGTAAAGTGGCAATTTTAGAGTGCATTTGATCTCCTAAGCTAAGTAGGTGAAGTGCCTCCATCAATAGTTGCTTAAATTACTTGGGATGAATTTGGTTACGAACGGATTTTGTTAATGGAGAATGAGAATTCCAGAGCAATACGTATAGTGGGAGAATCTTGTTAGATTTCCATGGTAGTATACTTTGTCATCAACGTGGTTATGTAAAATTGTGATTCGTGCTAGATGAACCCAAAGGTGAGAAAAATTTTCATCCTATGGAGGCTTTAAAACATGATTAAGTGAGGAAACTCCTAAGATCACGTGAAGAGAAGTAAACTATGCATTGATAGCTTCTATATATGATTCTATCAAATTTGTTACAGTCACCATGTGTGCTTTTACCTTGTGAGATTCATTTGCCTCCATTGTCAGTGAAAAACTGCTGGAAAATTTCTATTTCATTTGATAAGATGTTGAGTTATTGGCTGTTTTGCACACAGGTATGTTGCTATCTATTTCTTCATGCTGTATACGAGATACAAAGCTGGTATTGTCACTGATGAGATGATTGGCCTTCCCAAATCACGTTTCATGATTATTGGTTTCCTCGAAGCCCTTGGAGTTGTCTCTGGAATGTATTCTGGAGGTACAATAAATTAAGTCTTTGTTTTCATTTATTGCCTGCCAGTTGTGTTTGAGATTCTGTATAGGCGTCATAGTAGTTAAACTGTTAGATATTTATGTATTTTAAGTTATGAATGTATCAATATTACTTTTATATAGGTGCCAAGGATTCGATATTTTAAAGCTTTTGAATTTCAGGAATTACTCCAATCTATGAATGATTAGTCAGCATTAGATGGTATTGCTAAGAAGATTGTATTAACTGCTGCAAAGCAAGTCCATTCTGTTTCTTCTTAATTTCTAGTTTGAGAGGAGAAATTGGATAAAGTTCTATTATAAGGTTGAATGAGCAAATGATACCCAGAGATGCGGACTGAATAAATTACAAACTTTTTTTTTTTGGGGAATTAGGGAAATAATAAAATATGTCTTGAAAACATATGCTGAATGTTGTGTATACTTTGCAGCAATGCTTCCTGGGCCAGCTATTCCTGTGCTGAGTCAGGTAATATCTGTAGTGTTAAGTATTTGAATTTTGAAACTTACATTTTTTTCTCGCTTTCCGATTGAATCTGGAAACATGAGCAAGATGACTTTTGTTTTAGCAAAAAATGCATCATCACTCCCCTCTTTTTTCTGATGAAATTGACTTTACGTAAAAGTGGACATATCTCTAAGTGTTGTTGATTGCATATGAAAATTTGAGATATCTTCTGAGCAAGAAAATGGAAACGTTAGATCTAATTATTGGCAGCAAACTGATTATCAATTTGGGAAGCGTAGGTCTCTTTAAATTCCTCATTTTGTGGACCTTCTATTGCAGACATTTTTGGTGTGGCAATTAGCTTTCTCTACCCTTCTCCTTGGCAGAAGTTACTCATTGAATAAAATCATTGGATGCTTTCTTGTAGCAGCTGGTGTCGTTTTTGCAGTTATGAGGTTCAACAATCTTCTCCTCCTTAGTGTTAGATTGTATTACTCATTCTGTTAATGACTTGCATTCCTAAAATGTTGAAAACCCTGTATTTACACTATCATTGGAGACTCAAAATGTTTTCTAATTTGGATAATCATCATGGGTATGCCTCGATGTAGCATTTTTATTATTTGAACCCAGCATCCTTCTTTTCTTTCCACTCTTCCCTGGCATAAGCAAGATCAGATAATTTTTTTTTAAAGATCAGATAAATGTTAGGCTGGAAAAAGAGCGTTGTCGATAGAAGCACATCATCAGAAACTTCTTTGAGTTGATTTCTTCTGCTCATAAAGCTGATGCAGCACTATCTGTAAAGCTGATTGATTTTATGAGTGTTTTTTAAAGCTGACGAATTGGATGAGAAACCAGAAATGATGTCCTTAAACATGGTATTCATATTAAGTCATCCTCTATGTAATATTATCAACCAAATCCCTGTTTAACAATTTCACAATAGGTCTATTCTAGGATTGAACTGATATGCAAGTACAATATCTATAGTGGGCATTGATATGAGGTAGTTGTCATTGTTAGCAGCATTCTGGGTTCTTTCAGGACAATATATGATTTTAGTTTCTCAATGAGATCTGCTTGTATTGGAATAACATATCTTGCTTCCTGTTACTAACAATGAAAGGGAGGATATACTGATATTTGGCTCTATGATGTTAGTGGCCCAAGATTTTGAATTCATTTCAATGTGACTATAATAATTTCAGTTAACACATCTGCATGGTCCATCTTATTCTACTTCTGATCTTCCTGTTCTTTCTTTTTGCATCTCTATTGGACTACAGTGGATCAGGCAATGGCCAGATGTTATCTGGAATTGGGCTCATTTGGCCATCACTGATGCTAATTTCGAGTGCCTTTCAAGCTGGTGCATCTATTATCAAAGTAACCCAAAAATTGTCATTGATTTTGTTAACTTTTCCTGTTAGAGGTACTATTCTGAACTTTGTATGTATGTATTCAGGAATCTGTTTTCCTTGATGCTTGGAGCCGCCTCAAGGTATGAACAGAAATTTTATGAGTTTCATATAACCTTATTTCACCATTGATGTTTGAAATCACTTTATGCTGTAAAAGATGCTTAGGGTCTCCCATGTACTAAAACCTGATCCATACAGGGACGGTCTCTGGATATCTTTGTTGTCAATTCTTTTGGATCTGGATTCCAGGTACTCTATAAAGTTTAATAAATTAGGTTGTGCATGCATATGTTTCATGAATAAATATGATGCAAACTGTTTCTGCCTTTACTTGCTGCATTGACTGGCATATATGTACTTCATTAGTAAGTTATGTTAACTGTAGACTATGACATAATGTAAATGGTAATTCGGCTTTGATGGCTCAGATCTCTTCTTTTATCAAGTTCATCGTACGGTGATTGATCTAGAAGCTTAAGATCTCCCATAGGCATATCTACAGCATCTGCTGCATTTTGATACCTATATGTTGCTAAATGAAGTAACATCGTAGAGAGGAAATAAATCTTATTCATGTAAATTTGTGATTGCTTTGACCTGATAACATATTGCATTTGATTCAATCACTATAACCTGCTGTGCATATTGCAGAGAACATCTATGTTATATATGAGAGCAGGCACTTCAGAGTACTAACCTTGCGTAACACCAATCATATTTGTGAGGGTATCACCTGGCCTTTTTGGCCAATATCTAGTAGGAAAGAAGTTTGATGGTTTCTGAATCTTCAGTATATGTCATATAGCTACTAGCTCTTTATTTTGAGCTTCATTTCACGCAAAAACTGGAATGACAATCCTAGTTTTCCAGATGTTCCATTGAGCTATTTCTTGAATATTCAGCTTTATTTGGTGTATGAATTACGTTGAATGGCATTCACAAAATACTATATGCTGAACTGGCATTCTGTCATATGTGTGGATGTTGATCTACATAAAAATTTTGACTTGCAGGCTCTTTTTGTGCTTCTTCTTCTTCCTTTTCTTTCAAACTTGAAAGGTATACCATTCTCCCAGCTCCCTTCATACCTAAAGAGTGGGGCTGGTTGCCTCTTGAATGCTGGATCGACCACGCCAGGTACAGCCTTTCAGGCCTTGGCTGTATATTTGGGAAGTGAACTGGAATGTGATGAATTATAAGTTGTATACACTCTGATAGTACCTGTGCTGTAGCTTTGCATGTTCTGTATTCTCTCCTTCCCAGGGTATACAGACTCCCCTCGGTTGATTTGTTTGTGTGCTGAAAGTGATTACTTCCTCTACCACTTATTGGAAATATGCATTTGGCATTTCTATGACATCTTGGCGTATAATGATTATACAAATATTATCTTGGCATAGTCACCACCTACAATTTGCCTTGACACCATACAGTCCAACATTGTCAACTGATATATTCCTGGAAAGCAAGGGAAATGAAAAAAATTCTTCAAAGTTTTTACTTTTTTTTTTCCAAACGGTAAACAGAATATATATATATCAGATAACCACTTGAAAGTACAAGTATTAAATACAAAAAGGGGTAACGACCCCCATATCTTTTGCTGCTCTGTCAATTAACCAAACTGGGAATTCATTATCCCACTGAACATCATGAATTAATTCAAAGTTTTTACTACTTCCCTTGTTTCCATATTTACCTGTGACTACTTGTCATTCTTAAAGTAAGAGCTGGTTATGATACTATGTGGATCTTTTGCTTAATTATTAACAAATGACAAGTGAAGTTTCCTGTTCTGTTTGTGCAGATGGCTTCAACTTAAGCCAGTTGGTTTTAACTTTCCTGAGCTCTGTCTCAAGGGGAAAATTTACCTGAGTATTAATTTTTTATTTCTAATTAAATAATATTGTTGGCAAATGTACTTGAAGAGCTGTTACAAAACCAAACCATGTCACACACCTCAACATCTTTCACTCCAATAATTTCCTCTCCATCACTACTGTCAACAGCAAACTACCACCAGAAAGGGTCTTCTTTCAATTGCTGCATAGACCAAACCCTGACAGCATGGAAATCACGATCAGAAAGATTTTAAAGTAGATTGCAGGCAGAATATTAGTGTTGTGGGTCAGGGCTGTCAGGTGATCCTCATGGGTTAAAGACTAAAGATGCAGTAGTAATATAAACAGAAGCTACACCCTCCTCCTTGTCCTCATCATTGTCATCAGTAAGAGTACAACCTACTAGTATTAAGAAACAAATGCCACCAACAACAAAAAAGTGCAGGGCAAGAATACAGGGGGCCTGAGATATGGATGATTGGAAGACCGGTACTAGCACTACTAATGTTTGGGCCTTGATGTGTGTGCATACGAAGTGAATGGGTTGTTTATTTGGAAGATCTGGAGAAGAGACTGGAGGAGCAGAAGAGGACTGGAGGAAGTTTGGAGGAAAAGGAAACTGGCGCAGAGAAAGAATAATAAAGAAGAAGTAGAGATCAATTTTAAAGCCGATTCACTTTCTTACTCTGGAAACACCAATAACCAATGATATATCTCTAATTTCCAGTAAAGATAGAAACATTTTGATAAACTAGTGAATCCAGATTTATATACTTCTCATATTCTTTTTTGTGAATAAATGACAGATTTACCTTTATTCTCCTAAAATGTAACTTGCTAGACAAATTACTGCAATTAAAATGCCATCCTATAGAAAATGTTCTTATGAATTTTCATTTCTTTTGTGGATTTCGGTGATTTCCTTGATTGTCTTTCTGGTTGCTTCACTGACCATTTTGTTTACAAGGTTGTGAAGGAGCTCCATTACTACCCCTATTGTACATATTCGTCAACATTTGTTTCAACATATCAGTGCTCCATCTTGTAAAGATTTCCTCAGCAGTTGTTTCTTCCCTGGCTGTAATGTCATCAGGTTCTCTCTTAAGGAAAAACTTCAGACTGGTAGACCTTCTTAAATGAGCAGCTTTTCATTTCAGTTCATTCATTTTTTTCACTTGGTTTTTCTCTTTTTTGGCAGTTCCAATTTCAATATATATTCTTTCCCTTCCACTGCCATATCTTCCGGAAGGAGTGAGCTTGAGCCCCTTTTTTCATGTGGGCAGTATCATTCTGGTGATTGGTCTGATCCTATACAACATAGCCCAACCTCTCAAGGAGAGATCGGATATTGAGTAACATTCATTTTCTAAGCTTCCTTTCTGACTGGAAAAGTTCTAACCGTATCATTATAGTCCGAAGAGATGGAGGACTATCATGTCTCTGCCATTCCTTCCAAATTGTATTTTCAATGTAGAAGCTCCAATGCTGATTTATATAAGTTTAACCCTGAGGTTGAACGCTTTGTATTGTGCTTTTAGTTTGCTAGTGAACTGGGTTTTGCTCAACTGATGTAGGAATAGTTACAAATGTAAGTTAGAGTATATACTACAGTTGCTGTAATTCAAACAATTGCACTCACAAGTTATAAATTCTGCACTAAAGGCTATCTCCTTAAGGGTAATAACAGCCCCAGTGCTCCAGAGTCGAGTGGATTCTCAATTCAATGTGGGTTGGTTCTTTCATTCTTGAATGTCTTTGGCGTCATTGGAGTTTCAAAAGCATTCTCTTACTCTTATTGGAGAAATCATATGGACTTTCAAGACAGCATTTTGTTGGCAAAAAATGTTGCTCCCATGGGATCAGTTTTTCCGATGGGCAGAATTTTTCTTGATGAACTTTGGGTAAATAGTATCCACCAACTGGGTATTACGTAACCATCCTTACTTTCATTCAACTTTTGCGTTGCTTCACCAGGAGTAGATTTGCTTACCTTTTTGGTTAATTTCTTGCCTTATGGTATTTGTTTTGTCAAGATTGTTTTATTTGCCCGAGAACCTTGTTTGGCTAATGGTGAAACTTTCTAACACCAATTTTGGTGGATGTTAGCAATTTTGGTTGGAACTATTTTTCTCCTAAGCTGAAACATCTAATGAGCTAGACCCATTTAAACTGTGGCATATTAATTTAATCCACCAAAAGCTCTTTGAGAAAATGTTCAGCTTGAATTAAAAAGTAGAGCAAATGGCCAAAAATGTCATTAAACTATTGACTTCTATGTCTTTTGGTCATTGAACTTTTTTTTTAGCCAAAAATGTCACCAAACTCCTAAAAGCATGCAATTTTTACCATTCCGTCAAATATGCACGTTAAGTAGGATAGAGAAGTTATCTCTTGAACAGTTGTGAGGGACAATTTTGTCTCAATCTCTTTATCTTTTTTGTTATACCAATGATGCTCGGTGGGATGAATTACAAAATAGGGATCATTTTTAAAACAAAGAATGCAAAATATTTTCCATTACATTAGGAAGAATACCAATTCTCGATTAATTTGGGGTAAAATAAAAAGTGACAATAAATTAAATTGTTCTTCTTCTCTACCTCCGAAAACCCCAAAAGGCAACCCACTGGAATTTCAAATCAAATCCCTAAACGGACTCAAAGCTGCAGATTCTTCTTAAGGAGGTCACGGGTTCTTGAGCTTGATGGCTGAACAAGCGTAGCAAGAGCTTCAATGCTTCGATTTCTCAAGCAAGTAGCGAAAGAATAATCTCTAAAAAGTTGGAAAGCGTGATCAGATATATCATAATCAAGCCCCAAAATTGAAGCCACATCAATAATCTGCAAATACACCCTCAAATTATCCACAACCACTAAGGCCCAGAAGAATTCAACCCCGAAGAAGAGGAAGAGGGAGAAGACATCATTTCTAGGATTCTTTCCAAATCAGCTAAGTGGTCGACGAAGAAAATTGAGGACTGGGTGAATAATGGGTATGGCTCGAGAGACCACGTTGAGAAAGCAGTGATGAAGCCTGTGGGCTCAAAGGGGTCGTCGTCGTCGTCGGAGTTGGTTGTGGGGTTGGGGGAAGTGGTGGCGGGGATAGGGAGTGGGGAGGTTGGAAGTGACGAGACAGAGAGAAGAGTCTTGAGCGCGAATGTGGAAGAGGTGGTGGGATTGGATTTGCACCGTCCCACTTTGATAATAGGGCTTAAATTGGGTCAAAAAGGCATCTGAATTGCTGGCACGATGTTCACAGCAACTTTTGAGACAAAATTGCCCCTCACAATTGTTCAATGAACAGTTTCTCCGTCCCACTTAACTTGAATATTTGACGGAATGGTAAAAATTGCATGCTTTAGGAGTTCGGTGACATTTTTGACTAAAAAAAAAGTTCAATGACCAAAAGACATAGAAGTCAATAGTTTAGTGACATTTTGACCATTTGCTCTAAAAAGTATTACAAGTGTTGTAACATATAACCGTTTTGGTCTAGTAACGAGTGGTTAGATGAAGTCTTTTAGAGTTCTTCTGTACACCATGTCAAGAGTTTAAATCACTATGCTAACCTGGTGCACTAAGGAAGTTTAAATCTCACCTGGGAAGCATAATAGAACACATTTGGACAGTTAATTATTTGGAATTTAATGGGGTGTACTTTTCAGGATATCGATAATATGAAATAAGTGTTTGGACAGTCGTTATATAACGCAAAAAATCGTTTGAATAGAAGAACATAATAACTTGTCTTTTGAGTTTTTGATTTTGACAATCATTCCACTATTTGACCAACTTAAATGCATCACCCACACGAAGGCAAGCAATTTGTTCATCCAACCCCGGCCCAAGATAGTAATTATCTAAAAAAAAAAAACCCTAATTTGAAGACAACCAACCCAAATTTTTGTTCATCCAACCCCAGTCCAATATAGTAATTTCCGTAAAAGACCCTAATTTGAAGATGGCGAAAATGGGTAGCCGTTTCTATCCATTTAATTTATAGGTGTCAAAATGGGTGATTTGGGTATATTTGGGTAAGTCATAATTGGGTAATGAATATAATTGAATCAACCCATTTATACCCATTTAAATAAATGGGTGTAAATAGGGTACCTATTTACACCCATTTATTTAAATGGGTATGAATATATCCAACTACCCATTCATATCTGTTTTTGATTTGTTTGAAATAATTAATGGCATTTTATTGTTATTACATTGGTAAGAAATTCAAATTTATTTCCTTATCACTCACTAAAATTTTGATTAAAATGTATATTGTTTTTAAATGGGTTAAATGGGTGAGCCAAATTAACCCATTACCCATCAATTAAATGGGTATAAATGGATAAATTAATGGGTTGTTTTGGGTAAGCCATTACCCATTACCCATTTATACCCATTTAAAATTAATGGGTTGTTTTGGATAAATTATTAATGGGTTGGGTTTGGTGAGGCAATATAAATAGGTTGTGATTGACACATCTAATTTAATTGATGAGTAGTTTGTTGACTTGACTCACCCTTTAACTTCATTTAGAATTGAATAAGCATTTTTTTTAGAAGTTTCCATGAATACTAAAGAGATAAGTTTTTTGGAGTCTTACCAACGTAGTAACATTAAAATGCCATTATTTATTGAAAGCAACAATGCAAAACAATAAAAATCAAACAAACACAACTCTCCACACCAAGAGGCGTGAATAGGTAGTTCGGGTATACCCATACCCATTCTTGAAATGGATATTCATCGGTTGACTCACTATACCTATTCTTATTTTTTGACTAACCCAAAACAAACCAAACACCCAATTTTTAAGAGTACATGTGACACAAACCCAATAACATTTTCTTTGGAAAAAAGAGGATGGAATGGACCAACAAAAGTTGTATATAGATAAAATCTGTCCGACACAAAAGACATCAGCTTCTTGACAATGGAGATCCACTTAACGTCGTCGCCGACCCTGCGCTGCATACATGTGGTTGGCTATGTTCTCTCGTCTAACCTTCCATTCCTCAATCTCAGCAGAGGAAGTGTTAATGGGCTACGGGATTGGTACTGCCTCACCTAATTATTCATTTTCTAACAAGTGTGCATCCTCTGCCTCGTACATCTGAAAATGCAAGTCCCCCGGCTGGTAAATTCTTAGAAAATTGTGCAGTGCACAACAAGCAAGTATTACACTTATCTGCGTGCTCATGTAGAAATTGTCTACAGGTCCTTTCAAGAATTTGAATCTTTTTTAAGGGCGTAAGCGTCCGCTCGATGATATTCAAAATTGTGAATGGCGAAATTAAACCTCTTATTTGGTTTGTGATTGCCCACATTCTTATAGGGGGCCATAAATCGGAAACATTCCTGTACGCCGCATCCACCAGATAGTACTTACCTATGTGTGTAACAATCGTTTAAATTGTAAAATGAGTTTAAATACATCTCCTTAACATAAATAGGGTTTGAGATGCTATCAAATGAATTACACGGGTTCTAACCTGGAGGTGGTATTGGAAAGTCTGATGGATGACATAAAACAGATTCTAGGACGCGTGCATCGTGAGCACTACCCTCCCATCCAACATATACATAAATGAAGCGCATATCATGGTCACACACTGCAAGGACATTCTGCGACTGATATCCGTGGCGGTTGGTGTACGCCATTTGCTGTCCTATTGGAGGACAAGTTGGGATATGTGTCCCGTTCATCTCACCCATAGCACCCTGTCATCGTTAAATAGTTAGATTGCTTTTAACTTTGTTTCCATAAATACATTGTAATAACTTTAGGAAATTATCTCGAACCATGGGTATATAATTGGTTGAGTTAGAAATCTAGGATGCACTTCGGATTGGTCACCCGGTCGTATTACATCAATTGCAAATAAGCACAAGCCATGCAATACCTTTCTAACATTTTAATTAATTGTCTCAATAGATCGGTTGAAGGTTGACCCTAGAACTCGGTGCGTATGCTTATGGCTGACCATAACTAACGTCATAGCTAATGCCTCCTCAATTGTAGCATGTTGTTGGTAACTTTGAGTGACATACCCACGCTGCACAAGTATGTCGCACAGGCAGAGAAAATTATCAACTGTGATGCGCATATTGTCTATCGGCCATCTGTAATGTCCGTTGATCAATCGGTTAGCCCATTCCGACCACTCATCGACCCATCGTGGTGGGGAATTCTTTCAAATAAGTTGTTGAGCCCAAGAGATGGATGCATCATCATCAAGGATGCGCTCATAAGTAGTATAGCCTCATCTTCCTCCTGCCGAGCCCTGCGGTTGGAGTTTTGTCCACTACTACAGTGATTGTTACTCCATGCCATATTGGAACAAAAAAATCTGTTAAAGTCATCAAATGTATGTGCCTACGGATAAGTCTATGTATATAAGGTTCGGTTGGGAATTGTTAGGGTCCAATCCAATTGCCGATAATGTTAACACAAGATATTCAAAAAATCCACTCCCAATTGCACACGCTTCTTGAAAGCAAGTCAGATGAAAGCTCTGAGGGGATCACACAAATTGTAGCATTTTGTAGAATTTTACTAGCTCTCTTTTCTTCGTGAAATGCACAATTAATTGAATAATACAAGATCTATTTTTTGGAAATGAAACAAATAGGACAACCTTTGTTAAAGAAAAAAATGCTAAAAGTATCCCAACACACTTTTAGCATAACGAACAAATTCCATAAGCGAACAAAATATTCAAATTGAATGAACTACTTCTATACGAGAATAGTGGGCTTCAAAAAATGTAGTAGCAGTTGAAATAAGCCACAAAAAAATTTTCTCATCTCTTTTACTTTTCATTTCTTAGTGGTTAGTAAGTCATTGCTTTAAATAAAATGGGTCATACAATTTTTATAATACGGCTCTCAGTTTTTCTTGGATCCCATTACGGAAGTTCCATATCAATGCTTTGCTATCCAAAGGTTGAATTATATTAGGGGTAAAATTATAAGGTCTGCTCTGTAATTTAGATAGATTTCAAGTCTACATAATTGTAGTTTTATTGTGAAGGGTTGCTTTGTGTAATTGGTGTTTCAACTAATTCAATGTGGATATCAATCATAAAACATCAGTCAAATGAAAGCCAAACTACTAATTAGCTTGCAAATGAAAGTCATTGCTTTAAATTCATTTCGTGAATCTAGAAGCAACACACTACTGTTTCTTTTTTCTTCCGTAGGATGCAAAAAATTAAATTTGCCTCAAGCCTGAGGTTTTCAATGACGTACGGTACATCATCATAGGCTTATAAATTCAACTTTTTTCTTTATTTCACAATTTTCTGAACTCTATATTTTTTTTCTTTCTCTTGGACCCAATTAAAGTTAACAATTATTAACCTTTTAAATCATGTGCCCTTTGTTTCAATTCACATGTATATATGTATATTATAATCTCTATTTCCATCGAATGAGTAGAATATGGAATAAAATTTTCATACAAATGAAACTCGGCTTTCATTTCAAATTTAAATTTTTCATGGAATCTTGAGGTTTTTAGGGTATTAGAAATCCTGAGTTGTAATCCCCTTGTTCTCTCCCGACTTTTTAAATCCTACCCCTTCCTTGTTAGAAAAAAAATTCTATTAAAATTCTATGTAAGTTTTTCTTCTTTTTAGTTTTAGATTTTAAATGTGAATTTTTATTTGATTCTAGAGATCCTTTGTTACAAGCACCTTCGTATTGACTAGTCAAAAATTCCAACAAAACTTTTTTTCTTTAATAGGTAATTGTGTAGACTTAAACATAATCTGAATATACTAAAAGGCAATTGCTAACTTAAGGTATATTCCAAGGAATTTAAGTACTACAAACACACACACACTTTGATCGATGTGGGACGATAAGGGGGAGGGAATAGGGAGCTGCTACTAAGTGGTGACTACCAACTCACTCGATCTGTTTTTACCACTCCACATTATGTATGTCTTTTTTTCTTTCAACAAGTCATTGTGTAGATTTAAGCATAATCTACAGAATATACCAAAAGGCAATTACTGACTTAAGGTATATTTCAAGGGACTTAAGTACTACAAATACACACACACTTTGATCGATGTGGGATGACAAGGGGGAGGAAACAGGGAGCTGCTACTAAGCGGTGACTACCAACTCACTCGATCTGTTTTTACCATTCCACATTATGTATGTCTTTTTTTCTTTCAACAGGTGATTGTGTACATTTAAGCATAATCCACAGAATATACCAAAAGGCAATTGCTGACTTAAGGTATATTCCAAGGGATTTAAGTACTACAAACACACACACACTTTGATCGATGTGGGATGACAAAGGGGAGGGAACAGGGAGCTGCTACTAAGCGGTGACTACCAACTCACTCGATCTGTTTTTACCACTCCACATTATGTATGTCTTTTTTTCTTTCAACAGGTAATTGTGTAGATTTAAGCATAATCCACAGAATATACCAAAACTTGGATGAGCTTAATTTAGATACTGGGACACTAGAACCTTACTATATGAGCACCTTATTAGTAATAGATGTTGGATGATCTATAGTTAGGGTTAGCCGTCAGTGATATGTACTGGAATAAATGAAATGCAAAAAACAAAAAAATAATGACAATTACACTTACCCGTCAGTAGTGTTGTGTACTGGAATCCCAAAATAGAAGTATACGCAAATTGATGTACTACCTCACTGTAAGATTTTGGTGTGCTTGGTAGTGAATGTGCGTGAGCCTTTGTAACCTCTCTGATAGGTGTACTTCAATTATGATGGAGTGAGGATGCTATAAGTGGAAGGTTGTAGTAACTTAGAATTGGTGTGCTTCCTAGTATGTGTGTATGCCTTTGTAAACTGTCTGATAGACCGGGGCTACTATAAATGGAAATGTGAGTAAGCTGCATTTGGATTTATTCGTCTTTATTCACAATTTTTTTCCCTCAAGCCTAATCAATCACACGTGAATCTGTAAACATGAAAGCTGGAACCTTCTATGATTGTATTCATTCAATTATGATGACAATCAACGTGCATGGTAGGTCCAATGGCGGTTGAAAGGCACATGTGAAGGATTGGAATCATACAAGTATACGACAAAATTTGATCATGCGTGAATTCTATTTGTTTTCTGGTTTTCCTGAAATTTGAGCAACAAAATAGGTAGCAGCCAGCAATTATATATGAGTTCTTGAGCCAGGAAATTTATTTTTGTATGGTCCAGTATGATTTTGGACTACTGGTGGCCTCTCCCCTACGTAATTTGTTTCTCGAGTTTTGTCTCTTCTTATATTGTTGCCATTTTCGTTTTAGCTCACATTTCCTTACTTTTGCTTTCTTGCGGAAGATATCAGATACGTAGTTTGGAATCCATTTTTTTCGCTTTTGTCTTCGTTCAACAATATGGAGCGTCAATTATTTGGATAAAACCTGAATACCAAGAATAGTTCTGCACTCTAACAATTGGTAAACTAACTTCTAAATGCAAAATTGCAAAAGTTTATGTGGAAGTTGTTAATTGTTTTAGACTTTTATCCCTTCAAGTGTTTGGAAAGTGTTGTCACCACACGGTATCTTGGAGTTATTAAATAGGAAAAAAAATTTCCAAACCCCCCTTAGAACAAATCAAACCTATGATGAACAAGTCAAGAATAGAAATATTTTAAGATGAACAAATATTAGATTTTTAGGAGGATCAACCACTGATGTTACTTACAATTCTTAGAAACTCCTTTTTAGGAGGTCTCGTGGGTCTCTTTCTGGATCTAATGGAGTCTTGTTGATTTGAAATTTTTTTCCCCATCCTTTATCTACTCGTATTGTTCTTCTTAAAATTACAATCTTGTTGATATATTTTTTGTTTTTACTTGGGGCATACCAGTCTCATTTTCAAGGTTCTGCTTCTGATTCACCTTCTATTCAAAACTCTCCATAGTCCTACCATCTTATATATACATGGAATCCCATACTAAACTACAGGGCAACTTCTATTTAACCAACTCATTATTTCAAGATTTTCCTTGCTGAGGCTATTGGGAAAATGACAACAGGAATCATGAAGTAGCACAAGACACTACACCTGTAAATTCAGAAACAAGACTCACACATAAAATGACAACAGGAATCATAAAGTAGTACAAGACACTACACCTATAAATTCAGAAACAAGACCTACACATCACGATAATTAAGTTAGAAGTTATTGAATCATAAAGTAGTACAAGACACTACACCTGTAAATTCAGAAACAAGACCCACACATCACGATAATTAAGTTAGAAGCTATATAGAAAAGATCCAGAGTAATGACGAAAGGGGTTCACCACCTAAATACATACAAGCTAAGGAACAAATAAAAATTACAGAGGTAAGAACAGACGCTTCCCGACAATCTCCTTTCTCTCCATGTCCACAACAATATAATAAAATTAATGCCTAGTCAACATAATAAAATATGTCTAGTCAACATAATGAAATTAATGTCTAGTCAACAACAATGCATGGCAGATACACATTTTCATTATATTTTAGGCCAAGCCCTTATCCTTCATTAGCTGGAGGATGTAGTCATAACGCTCGTCCAGAGAAGCTCATATGAATACAATTCATTCCTCTGCATTGCTAGCATAATGGAGTGTAGCAACAACCTTCCACTGACGATGGATATTCATTTCTTTAATTATGTCTTGGGTGACACCTACATTGTAAGTGTCATTTGATTCCTGCAATTTGCGATGCCCATCCAAAGCAACATCTGAGAAGTTTGCAATTCTGTTTAGGGCATCCTCAAGAGCTGACCTGGAACCACGTGTAGATTTTGACCCACGGGTCCCTTCTTGCTCTCTGCTTGTCCCAATACTGGATGTTGGTCATTTACCCCCTGCTGCCCCTGGGACTGGAGGGACATAGTACACATCCTCTTCGTCAGCTTCCAGCACCGTTTCAGTAGGAGTTCCAACCGTGGAGGTTGACGCCACAGCCTTTCCCTTTTGATTTTTATTAGTTGAGACCCTTGAACGACTTGGCTGGTCAGGGGGCATAAGCTAGCTAGTAGATTGGGCACGACTTCCGGTGGCACGATTCCCAATCATCACGAATGAGAGTCTGTGGTAAATGTAGCATGAGTAGGGTTTCTTGAAGTCGGCATAGCCTTTATTTCTCTGGTGCATAGATTTTCTAGCAATGGTTAGTCTTACCAATCTAATAGATTTGGGAAGACAACACACATAAGTAGGATTCTAGAAATGTTGTACATAAAGCATAATCTTGCCAAACAGTACGGAAGGTTTATCAGAACTCATACATACAGCTACATGCATCTAATAGAACTGCAGCAAGGTTCATGAGAATTGTTGAGAAGTAGAAATAGCAATGTAGCACTAAGAAATACACTAACAAAAGCAACACTGTATATGTTAAAGGGAATCCTTTCAGTTTTGGAAGTGATGATTCATCCCCCAATCAAAAAGGAAAAAAAACCCCATCCTGTCACAAAGTGGTCCCCACTCTGTCAAATCAATTAAATTTTCAAATCAGAAAAACTACCTTCTAAGAAAAAATTTAAAATGAACACTCACGGCTAAAACTGTATGCAAAAGAGACTTTCTAATAGCCAACATGAAATTATTAGCAAATCAGCCATGTTGTTGTAAGATGACGTTCAGTGATTAGATATTTGCGTCTTGGACTAATGTATCAGATTTTTGCCACCGAAAATATGAAAATGCAGCTTTGCTACAAGGAATTTAAAAGAGCAACAAACCTCAACCATTCAAGAAGCTTCTCCACGCAAAACAAGCCGTTGCTAATTTTCAACTAATGACAAGTTTGGATATAGGTATTAAAAACCACATGAATTAAAACAAATTTTTCATCCAAAAATGCGTGCATCCTACACCAGATTACTAAAAACAGTCCTTTCAAATCTTTAATGTGGTGACCCTCAAGTAGAATATTGGTTCTGGATGATTGCGGAAGTCGTCTTTGGTTCTAAAGTTAAACAAGCTGAGATTATATCGTAAAGATGATGTGGTGACCCTCAAATAGAATACAAAATGTGTTGCAATATAAGAAGAGATGAGATGATCATCTTGCCATTCTTGTAGTAGCAAAAAGAATAGACTTTACATAAGTAACAAATGACATAGTTGTACAGCTTTGCTCCACACCTCTAAGAACAAAAAAGTAAAACATCACTTCACATGAAATATCATCAGGCCATATATATTCAGCAAGTGCATTTATTAGCTAATGCATGAGGTGAATAAGAATTAATTACCTCCTCTAATGAAGCCTAGTGCTCATCACTGGCTGTGAAATGCATGCCCTCTTCGTCCCATCCAAGTCCCGTCTCGGTATTATTCAGGGACAGCCCATGAAGCTTAATGAATAGGTCCCATATTTTCCTGATGGCGTAGAACCTTGACTGTAATTGGCCCCGGTAATATTCATGATGCCATTCTCAACGAAATGAGCTGCTAGGTTTGCATAGTTCGTTTCCAAGGGTTTCTTGTTGTCCCACACTTTCTCTTCCTTAAAAGCAATAAACTCGTTGATGAATTCCTCATCCATTGTATCAGTCCAAGTAATTCGACTTGCCATGTCCTAGAGATGATAGGTGACAGCAAAACAAAAGCATGAAAAGAAGTTTAAAATTTGATGGCATCGTTGTGGAGAAATTGATAAACAAAAGGCAATAGCACATAAGTGGGCGAGGACATTTTTGGCCAAACGTACCTGTTCTAGGTAGGCTGCCAGACAGTTGGTAAAGTTGTTCGAACCCCTTGATGAACACGAGGACAAATCTGAAGTGACGCTGCCAAGAGAAGCTGAAAAACATATAAAGGCAAGTGGTAAGCAATTGGATTGGGTAGCCTACATTAATATGTGATAGTAAAAAAGAAGAAAAAAAAAAAAAGGAGGAGGATAAGCTTACAGTCAGAAGCAATCTTTTTTTTTTTTTTTATCGGGGGCATTATCGGAGGGCCAGCAATTACGAAGTATGTCCGGGTAACTCCCAGTCAGCAGGTTTTGGGGTTTAAATCACACAAACTTCAGTCAAAATTTAGAATCTTGCTTGAGACTGCAAGAAATGAATAATAAACACATAAACGAAATAAAAGAAGAAAGAAGAAAGATGAAAGAAGAAGAAGAAAGTGAAGAATAAGAAGAATGGGCACTGTTCTAATATTTTTAAGCGCCAAAACAATGAGACACAATGATGCCAAGAGTCCAACTTACTTCAGCAAACAAATAATTCACTCCAGTAATGCATCCAGAAAAGTCCATTTGTGAGTTAATCGGGAATAATGAGAATAAAAGATTGAACATTTCAAAACTACATATAAAACACTGGGGATATGCGTGGAATAATCAATTCTCACTACATGCTCACAACAGATTAATCATCCAGCAATCAATTTTTAGGTGCCACTTTCTAGAAATAGTACTTATGAAATTAGTTCTACAAGAAATACCTCAGTTTATCATCGTCAATGGTTACGCAAACAGCCACCAGATATGGAATTCCTTATAGTTAAATACCACAGTCATGGATCCATTTAATTCAGAGAGAGGCGCCCCAATAATCCAAAACTGAACTATTTTAAACCAAAGCCAAACAGAAGTCAGGATCTACTGATTGGAATCCAAAAGATTGTTGCATATCCACTGAATGCAGAAAAGTACACAAGACCTCAGCCTTCCAATTTCTCACCAAAATGTCATACCACAAAGTATTTTCAACAACAACATCCTCATACAATTAAAAGAAAAACAGGCAAGAACACTGTACCGGTAATTCACCTAGACAAGATAAACTGAAGTCTCATCTAAAATCAAACACTAGTATTTACTATGTAAAATATTAAAATACACAGCAAAAGAAATGATAAATTAGATAACTTAAGCAACTTTATAACAACATGTTGACTCTAATTACTTGAACCGCAATCCTTTAATTGAACAAACTACCTAATCTTCTAAGCCCTTACCGGCATAAAATCCTTTTGTTCTTTTTAATTTTTTTTTTCTATGTTCTTTTCCAGTCAAAGGAAAGCAAGCATTGAAATCCAAGAACTCCTTACCCACCCGAAATTCAAGAATTACTTTGTCCTGGGAGGGGCATTGGCAGCAGGAGATACAGTCAGAGCAAAAATAATCAAATTTTAACATAAAACCCAAAATTCCAGAATCCCAAAATCCCAAAATCACAAAAATAGAATGAGAAAGAATTGAATCTTTACTCAACCGTCAACATTCTTGAGCAATTTGTTACCAAATCCTCCACTCCAAAACCCTCTAAAATAGAACCAATGAATTCTAAACCCATAACCATCCTAGAAATATTTTCCAACACAAATCAAGTTTCCATGAAACTCAACTGCAAATTTCACAAAACCCGAAATCTTAAAAAAAATAAAACAAAGAAAAAATGGAAAAAAAACCCAGAAAAAGAACTTGAGGTGTCATTGAATTACTGATTTATTCCTAAGACCACATGGGATTGTACTTAGTTTTCTCAAAATAGAGCTCACAAAGTGAAAACGGATCTTGTGCCCAGAAACACTTACATCAGACAAACTTCTAATATTAAACTAACAAGGGCAGACAACAGTAAAACAAGAAAAAGCAAAACAAAACCAGGGCAAGAGAAACCTGTGATTTTTGAGGGTCAATTTATGAAACCGTTAAAGTGTTATGAGTTGCAGAGAAGCCAAAGCATTCAAGAATCAGCCGCAGAACCAGTGGCATAGGCAACAGCACAAACATTTCCATTTTCATTAGATGTACATGTCTAGGCTACAGTAAAGAAAGAGGGGAAAAATTGGATGCTGTGGCAACAAATTCAGCAGTTGGCAACAAATTTATCATGCCAAACAAGAACATCACAGTTTAATCCCGTTGTTACAGGAGAAAAACATCAGCAAACGTTGACAAAATGGTAATAAAGCAAAGAAGAAGAATAGGCTATGCTTACCTGCTATCACCGGTCGGTTTCCAACCAAAGGTTGGCACTAGACAAGTGAAGAGAAATCTGCTGGAGAAGACGGCAATACAAAATCGGAGTACACCAACAAGGAGAGAACTAGAAACCTATCAGTTTGCTAAAAGTTTGGTGCTTGATCGGTTGCACAATTGATGGAGATCTGGAAGGTCTTTTTTCGCGGAAAAATGGCGACCGGATGGCAGAGCAACTGAAGGAGAAGCGGCTGTTTGTTGGTGGTTGAGGAAGATGTTTGGTGATTAAGAGGTAGCTTTCCTTTTTGACTCCTCACCAATGGATAGAATGTCAAACATATTCAATTTTATGCAACCACATGTGAAGGATGTGGCATTCTCTAATATTACGTGGCATTCCAAAACATATTAAATCAAATGTCAAGTGTCTGTGCCGCAAGTTGGCTAATTAAAACTTCCAGAAATGCCACAAACCAAACGCCTCTATTACCATTTAACTTATACTGCCAAAAAAATACAATCCAAACGTTTTCATAGTATTTCCTTTTCTTGATAAATTTAGAGGGTGTAATGGTTCACTATTTTGGTGTGGAGATGGGTTGTGAGAGAGAGAGTGAGAGAGTGAAAGTGGCTATTGGCCCATTACCCCCGGACCTAAAAGTTAGGTCTTTTATCAATTTCGTTCATTTTTTACTTTCATGACCAGCATCCTCCATGCAAATAAAGCACTATCATTTGCTAAGACCAACAACTTTGGTTATCAGTTCCTTCAGCGAGAATATGTGTGTAAGCAAGAAAATATATTGGCAGATTGTTAACTTGTGGCTGCAAATAAAGGTTGAAAGATTACCTCATCTAGATGCTTAAGCTAAAATGGAGAGTTTGAACACTCCAACCTGCCCATTTTTGTGTGTGCTCAATATTTAAAGTTGTAGTATGTGTTGAGATTGTACACATAAACTCTTGTTTAAGCTGAATGATTTGCTCGTTTCACAAGTTCAACAGCAGAGTTGCTTTACTTTTTCAATAAATTTTGCAGGATTACTCTGAAAAGTTTCTATTGCATGAAATGTGAAGTAGTTCTCAGAAGTTTGCATCTTGATGGGGTGCTTCTGATCGAAAAAGAAAAGGCTGAGGAAAATCCCTGGTTATGAAGAAACTACTATGCTTGCTGCTGAGACACCTTGTAAGTGTGCTTCTTTTACTCTCATTTTATTCCTGGCTTCATACTTGAAATGATCGTGTTGATGTTCTTGGAATAGTCCCATTCAGGTACGCAATCACCATTTCTTTTAGCAGGAAACTATACATTATTGTTGATTTGAATTGTAGAAACGTGTGATAACATCTTATTTTGAGCTTGACATAGTTTCATTTGATAATATATCTATCTCCATTAATGCTGAAAATTCAATCAGTTTCACTAGTAGATTTTTTTTAAAATTAATTGACATACATTTCTCTTGCAGCTACGGTGAATGAAGTAGACGCATTATATGAGCTATTCAAGAAAATTAGCAGCTCCATAACAGATGGCGGGCTTGTCAATAGGGTATTCTCTCCAGCTTGCGTATGAAACTACAAGAAATTTCTCTGCTATCAGTTGTTTCTCTATGTTTTACCTTTGTCATCTTTGATACTGAGTTTGTATTTGCGATGAGGCAAGAATGTCTCCTAACGAAATCCTATTACGTGCAATTTTGTTATCAGGAAGAGTTTCAGCTTGCACTGTTCAGGCACCAAAACAGGAGCAATTTGTTTGCAGACAGGGTATGCATCCAGAGTTCTTTTCCAGTAGTTGCTGCTGAATTTGGTACAAGCTACTGATGTCTTTGGTTTGGGCACACAATTTCCACTGCTGGTATCACATTGTAGTGTAGTTCAACCATCCTGCAGCTTGGTTATTAGTGGAGCTAAATTTGCAGTCAGTGACATCCTTACTGATCCTCCGGCATATTGTCGTGTAGATATTTGATCTGTTTGATTAAGCACGATGGAGTTATTGAATTTGGTGAATTTGTCTGATCTTTGGGCTTATTTCACCCAAGTGCACCTATGTAAGAATCAATTTTGTAATGCATGCAATAATCCAATAAGTTTCAACCTCTAGTTTAGTCCACAACTTTGCTTCTGGTTTAAGATTTCCTTTGACTTGGCTAATTTATCTTGTGAAAAACCTCTTTCTATTGACAGTTGCTTTTAGATTGTACGATCTAAGGCACACAGGTTATATTGAGAGAGAAGAGCTAAGAGTAACCATTATTCTTGATTCTTCGTACTTCCAGTTGCTGTTTCCAGCTTCTAAAGACAGATGTATTTGTGTGTTCAGATATTGCTGCTAAATTCATGTGAGCTTCGCTTAAAAGTATATATTTCACTGACCAACTATGCTGTCATATTTTGTTTTATAAGCTAATGTTACTGTCTTCACTACAACAGCCTAGGATATTCATACAGAAGTGTCCTCCTATTTCTGTGACTCCTTTTAACAATTTGTATATGGTAGCCTTTCGAATCTCATTGTCTTAAGCAAGGTAACTGTGAAGGCAGCCTAACGTACTGGTTGTCACTGGAATAAGGAGATGCAAACAAAATTTTTTTTGGGCCTTATGCCTATATTGTTAACTGACAGTTGAAAGATATGGCACTGGCGCTTTTGCACAAATCAGATATTGTGCTTCCGGATGATGTTGTCCAAATGATCGTGGATAAGGTGAAAATTTTCTACGTTGACTCCTAGCTATAGTGGTTTCTTCATCATCAGATTCAGAATTCTTTGACTTATCCTGCTGTAGACATTCAGAGATGCAGATACAAAAGGTGATGGCAGGATTGATCAAGAAGAATGGAAGGAGTTTGTTTCAAAGTTTCCATCTCTTACTAAGAACATGACTCTTCCATATCTCAAGTAAGCTTTACAAGTGAATCACATGCTTGTGTAAGTGAAATCTGCAACATAGTGCTGATCATCTGCAGTTTAAGCACACCTTGTTTCGTTCAGAATTTCCTTCTCCAGTTTTTATAGAAACTACTGAAATTTATCTGCTTTGAACTTTTCCAATCTGCTTCTGCATATGCCATGAACATCTTGCTTGTTCGGACTTCAATTTTCTACATGTTAGTCCGTGTAGCCGCTGTCAGAATATTGATGATCTTTGAGTTACTTTATTTTAGTTCTGGATTCACCTGAATATGTATAATGTCCCCGAGAATGCAAGGTTTGAAAAGTTACCTTGGGAATTTTGAATAGAAACAGAAGAACTTCACAGAACATATCAAGTTGTTAAAAAAATTCTCCATATTTAGATTAATTGAGGAATCTGTTGGTTACATCTTGAGTCGGTTTGATCAGGGATATTTCGGTAGCATTTCCCAGCTGTGTGATGAGCTCTGAAGTTGAAGATCCTGAAATGTTGGTTGACGTTTAAAGAATAACTGTTGCAAGGATGCAAATTCTTGTTCAAGCAGTACAACATAGCTTCTGGCTGCGCCTACTATCTTTAGTTTCAAAGGGTAGTGGGTATTTCCTTGAGTACAACTTAATTGTATAGGAAGAAGCTATGCATGAGTACAGATAGATGCTGCAAAACCATCCGAAGCAGGCCAGATCCCAGTATCAGAACCCTCCATTTTTTATCATTGATATTATTGCTATCTACTGTTAATTGTAAGCTAAACTGTGCTATAGATCAATGCAAGTATCAGAGCCCTCTCTTTATTTTTTTTGCTTCCTTACCATTTAGGCTAGAAAATTAAGCAGGTACAGAAGAGAAGAGTATCTGCTGCTCCAGCTTTTGGAGTAAAGAGTTTTCAGAACAGCCGAAAACAGACTTGAAAATCTTTGAACTCTAAATCTCATTATTCTTCGCTTTCTGTGTTTGATGATCGATGAAAACCAATCCAACAAGACTTGAAAATTTTCTTCAATTGTCTAGTACACTAAGATAACATGCTTATAATACCAAGTTCAAGTTTGTAAGGTTTGAAATCAGGATCCACCACTTGTAAATTAAAATCAAGCGATTGCTATTCTTTTGAAATGAATAATTTCAAAATGTATTGTATTTCGAGTCAAATAAATTGCTGCACATGTAAATGTAAAACTTTTAAAAAGTTTGTGCCGGTATTCATCCAAATTCAAGCAAAATTTCAAGTTCATTGGAATATTACAACCAACTCAAGAGGAATTGCCTTTCTGCTGCCTCTCCTGTTTCATCAATTCCCTGAGCACATTCAAGAAGTATGGTGCGAGTAAGAGCACAAGTTTATGACTTGCCGTGTCATGTAGACAAAAAATTTGAAACACGGTAATCTTCTAAATGTCAAGTACCTCTACAATTAATCTTACAACTGAAAACAACAGCAGAACAAAAGAACAATAAAAGACAATGTGAATTGAGATGAATATTCTACAATCTACGTGATCAAGTGACCTTCAACTTTCAATCTCGTAATAACGGCTGAAATGTCCAGAGCCCAGCAGTTTCTCCAATCAATTTTGCTATCACTCATAGAACTGAAGCCTGGCTGTTTCTTAATGCCTCCTCTGCATAATTACCAAACAGGTCAATGATTAGCTTTTACGACAACTACAATATGTGAATCAACAAGGAGAAAGTAATCAAAGCAAGTCTTAAAACCAATTTCCACAAATCTCTCTCTCTCTCAAACACACACACATGTCAGATGTAGATCAAAAGACAAATTAATTTCCATTAGTGCATGGTAGAATAACTTTCAACTGACTTTTCTACAATTTGTGACAAAATTTTTACAAGTCTAGATGTTGAAGAGCACTAGCTTCGTCATATCCACTAATTAAGAAAAGCTGTAGCATGATACTACTGAAACATGACTGGCACAAAGATGCATAGCATCAGCGTACATTTTGCATTAAGAAAAGGAACCACACGAGGGCTCCTCAACCAATGTCAATAGCCATCCATGCAAATAGACATCATGTTTACAAATCAAGCACCCTGTTAATCTTGAATACAGAAGTTCAGCCGAACAAGTTATCCGCCAACAAGATCATACACGTTGCAGTGTTAAGGCATAATGCCACTCAACATTTTGCAATATGCATTGAATACATTTAAAAAATTTCTCTACTAGGAAAATAAAAAGAGAAAAATCATTTCATCACATTTGATTTATTGTCAGAAAATCAAAACAATGGCAACTGGTAATTCTTATTGGTTTCAGATGAGATAATGATATATTCTGAAGCAAAACAGCTATATAATCACGAAACGTATATAGGAAGTCACTCTCGAGATCCACTCACCTTTTGCTTCTTGAATCTTCTCTGACTGCTGCTGCCATTGCCAATAACTGCTGATTGCTCAGGTCCATCATTCTCTAAAGGCAGAGTCTTTATCTCATCATAGAAGCTCTCTGTCAGATCAAGCAACCTAGAAAAAAAGGAGAAATCAAATCAGGCCAGTAGTAAATGCCGGTTTATTCATTCCTCAAGAAGGGTCCAACAGACAGCAAAATTCCATATCCATTCAATTGTTCTACTGAACTTACCCATTCCTTGGTTTCTTCAAACGCCTCATTTTTTTCTTCTCATCTTTTGTAAGAGGAGCCGTATAAAGAGCTCTTCTTCTTGCTTTGCACGTTGTTCCATCTTTTCCATGTACTTGGATACTTCTGCACTTTCAGTTCCAATATCTTCTCTAACCTTCATTTTCAGATTGGTCTACAAATTAGTATACCAAACAAAAAAATTAAATAAATAAAAACAAAAACCATACCCTTTAACTTACCTCTTCAGGTTTTCCCTCAAGTTCATTCATCAATTCTCTTCACATAAGCACTCTGTCTAGCCTGCCGTAAAGTTTCTTTCTCTTTTCTCATGGCATTTCTCTCCTGTCGAGACATTTTATCTTCATCCATAGTAGCAGGCACAAGTTTTGGCGGACGGTATACTCCATCCTTCTGCAATTTTAGACAAACTTTAGAAAGGGGAACTCACAAATATATTCACATTTTGATACATCACAAGTCCCATGAAAGTAAATCTCCCTTGATGTCACAACTTTTATGAGTTTCCAAACAGGGAACTTCTCTATCAGTTTTTTTCCTTTTAAAGAACATAAGGTACTGTCTCAGTACTTAAAAATGTATCTTCTCCTCTTAATTAAACATTTAAATATAATTAACCCACCTCCAGAGTCGCATCTATTTTGCTAATAAGCATATCCGGATTTGGTCGGTACTTTAACCATTTCTCTTCTTCTTTAGCTGTTTCTTTCTCCACCGCAGTCATATCTGGATTCTCCACTACATTTCTGGCAGTCACTCCTGCGAGCTTCCCTAATTGATACTGAAGTTTTTTGTCAATTGGGCGAACCTGTAGAAACCAGAACATGTGCAGAAAACTAAGTCAAACATAAACCCAATCAATATCTACAAAGACTTCCCACCCTGACCATAACTACACATTCACGTCACCAGCAATCCAATAAAATTCTCGACAACAATATGTAGAAGATGAAATTGATAACATCCCAAAGTAACCTGCAAACTTACCTTCTCCAAAAACAATCTGATCTCCACAAGGCTCCTTACAACAGGATGTCCTTCAATAGATAAACCTTTCGCCTTCCGAAGCATATAGTACACAAGTGACTGACAATAATTCAGAAGCAGCAAATATTTCGCGTCCAGATAGCTTATCCCATCCGTTGTGGGACAATGATCTGCTTTCACCTAATATCCAAAACATACATTAATTCAAACCAGCATAAGCTAGACCAATAAAAATGAGCCCAGTTCAATATTTCAACCAACAAGAACCATAATCCCAATTTCAGTCCCATTTCATCAATACCCAAACTTCTTGACATACTACAAACACATGATTTGAATTTCTTATCGCCGTTCAGCTAAGGTAAAACTCTTGAAGATCAAATTATCAATTTGAGCAGCACTTTCGCATTCCCCAAAAAAAAAAAAAAATTAACGAAGTCCTCTCACCTTTGCAGTAAGAGATTCAATCTTCGCCCTGACTGTATCCAAACCGTCCTTCATCTCTTTCAAGACGGCAACCAGCTGCGGCGCTTCTCTGAATCATCAATCCAGGAAAAATAACAAAAATCAACAAATTTTATGAACCTCGTAGAACAAACTAGAAATCATTGCAAAACTACTAACTTGCTTATTCTGGCGTTGGCATCCACTGATGCATCTGCCTCCGCCATGCTTTTCAATTTCTTCAATTTTAGCAATTTTGGAAGTTTTTCTACTCTTAAGTTTCAATTGAATTGGGGCTCTTCCCTTTCCTATGAATTGGGGCTTCTTCTGTAAACCCTTCTATAAACCCCACAATTTTTGTGATCGACCCTCAACTTTTGTTAAATTATGAGATGTGCCCAAACAGTTACCGTTTATTACGCTTGTGGCCCCGTTGACATTTAGATATTCTTCCCAGGGGACCACTGATTTTTGGCTAACAAATTGACGAATAAAATAGATGCGAAGGAAAACCACTCTTTTAGCACCTCCTTTCGTATAAAAAAAAATAAAAAATAGAGATCATATGATCAATAAGAAGTACATTTATATATACAAATAATATATATATATATGTATAAATATGTGTGTGTATTCGCCATTTAGATAGTAACAAATATATATTTTTAAATGTGGCTTATATAGTTTAGTTAATACAAGGTTATTAGTGTTTTCTTTCTAGTATTGTTTAGATTGTCATTTTTAGATTTTTTTATAGGAAAATATACCGTACGATTTGATATATGTGAAATAGAAATATGTTTGAAAAATGTGATAAAAAAGTGAGATAAAAAATTATTTGAAAAATGTGATTACGACAATCTAATTTATTTATTTTTTTCTCAATCCAAACAAAGCTAAGCAAGAGAAAGTGATTAACGCGAATGCTACTTTTCTATAAGAAAGCTTTAATTGATCTGTTATATTTAACGAAAAAATAAAGCAACTTCTGATAAGACACTTTGAGATGCTCGATAAGAGATTGCTTACAAATGTGATAGGGGAAAATATTTGAAAATAGTTAAATCTGAATAACACTAAAAAGAAAACACTTGAATATGAAAATAAATACTTGTGTAATTTTAAATGTTCAAAATCTAACGTAGGATGATTTGAGGAAAATAACAACTTTGTATAAGTGTCAAGTTTTAATATATTTGAATTATTTTATATTTTTTGAATGAAGAATTGCATTTATGAAAAGATGAAAAGATGTTCACATCCAGGGAATCAAATTAACTTATGAGTGGAATGTTGTTCTTTCACTTTCTAAAAATATAATTTGAAGTTTAATTGCTGTATTAGTTCTAGGTTATGTTTATTTTATCATTTCTTTATTCAATATTTATTCTAAATAGTGATTTGGGTTTACTCACACTCTATAAGACACAAGCACTAATGAATTAGAAAAGATGACGAAAAAAATATTATCTATTTAGATCAAAGATTATTTGGAGAAACATTTTATAAATAATATTACAGCACTTTTCTGTTGCAATGTATATGAAATAAGTAAAATACAAAAGATTATTAAAAAAACATGTTTGTAATATAACAGAAAAATCATCTATTGACGCGTTTTATCATGCCTTATACATAGCGAAAACTTTGAAAAGGAAATTTAGCAAAACTACAAAAAGGCAAAAGAAAAAAAAAAAAGCTCAAATCCCAAAAGGAAAGGACAGGTTCGCCATTTAACACCCAACAGTCAAACAGAGACATGTCATGCACGTCGTCCCAAAAACACCCAACCACCTTCTGCACCCGATCCAACACCCCACACCCTGACCCGCTTCTCTACTGGAGGAGACCCATTTCCATGTCCAGGTCCAACCCGACGCTACTTTCTCTCTCTCCTGATTCCTCCTCTCTCTCTCTCTCCTCTCTCTCTCTTTCTCCCATTGATTTGATCAATTGAATAGTAGCGGATGCTGGAACAGAGTACACATATCTCGGATCGTACTCCCCACCCCAAATACCCATTCTTCCGTCACTGCTTTCTCCTACATTCGCTCTCTTTTCTCCATTTCCCTACAATTCTCTCTTCATCTTCACTAAAATTTCTCTTTTTTAACTAATTTGTGGAATTTTGCCGCTGGGGATTCCGTTCTATTTCCTTTTCACATGAAGATATGCGCAGAGGAGAGTATGATTACTGTTTGAATCAATGCATTGCATTTCTGAGTCTGGAAATTTCGAAGATCGAACGGTTTTCTGACAACCAAAATGGGCGCCTCACCCGCCAAATTCTTGTTCGGATTCCTCTTCATCTCCATCATACTATGGCTTATTTTCACGTAAGTTTACTCTGTTTATCATATATTTTGTACTTTCAGTTTTTCTAGTAATGGAATTTATCATATATATTTGTTGTACCAGGTGGATCATGTTGAGAGAGGTTTTTTTGGGTGCAATGTGCTGATTATTGTTATTTTTGTGCTGAATTTTGTGAATTGTGATTTTTTTTATACTAGTTACGTGGTGGTGTTCTTGTGGTTAAATCAAGGTCATATTTTGGTGTAAGTTTGTAAAAAGATCGTGAAAATGACTGTTTACTGTATTAGAACTGTTGCTTTATAAAGACAGTTTGGTATTATCTGGGAGTTTTTTTATGAAAGTCTGGTGATTTTGAGTTTTTGTAGTTAGAGGTGTCCGTCAGGACGTGCTAAGACTGGGGGCCATGTTTTTGGCGGTGGAGATTGATAAAATGATCATCAAAGCAAGTGGTTAAAGTTGTTGCGTGTATAGTTGTATTGTATTCAAGTATTGCTTTTAATAACGGTGACTTAGTTACCAGTGTAGTGTGTATATCACCATTATTATCTTTGATGTTGTCTTTCTGAAGATTTTTTTTTTTCTTACAAAGGCAGTGCATTTTTTAAATTTTTATGATTCAGCTTGCTTCTACTGGACTTTCATGCTCATGGAACATTTAAGTTCTGAAATTTTGATTCTTGGTTGACTCTTTTCTGGCATCACTTGTTCTGAACTTCCTTAGCCTAACTTGTATTACTGACTCAACAAAGAATTGGATTTGTTGAGGATTCCTTGGCCTAGGAGTTACTAATCAACTATTTCACTTCTATGCTATTCTTCTGTTATCTACTATTATTATGTTGGTTTTGCATTGTAATCTTTACAGGTTTTACCCAGTGGAAATCTAATAAATCCTTATAGCAATATTAAGCATTTCCACGTCTGTGTTTTTGGCTTGGAAGGGATCTTGAAGTGCACTCATGTGCTGTATTCCATCATTTTTCAACATACAAAAAAAAAAGTTATGATAATATGTTTGTAGTCATCCTTCAATACAGTGTGCTGCAGATTCGATCAGACCAATAGAACTCAATTCTTAGGTTTTATCTGTTCATTTTTCTATTTGTTGTGGAATCTGCTTGGTGCTCAATGCATCTAACTATTTCTTCTAGGAATTTGTCTACCATTAAACAACTCCAATGAATAAAGACTTGTGAATGAAGTGACCCTAAACTTTCAGTGTGATACTTGAATAAAATAGTTGATGTGTCAAGGCTGAATATGTGCCTTCCAATTGTGGTAAACTGCATCAATTCGAACTTGCTTGATCTGTTCAATTGTGACTGTAGTTTTGGATGCAGATTGATAAGAGGGAGAAATCTCTGTGAGTTAATGCCATTTAGATTAATATGCATTTTTTGTCTTTTGAACAGTTTTTTCTTTTTCTACTTTTCATTTTTTTTCCTAAGTAAAAGTTAAACCATTCACTTAGGAGAAAGACATATCAGAAGAAGACTAGAAAAAAGAAAGATATGAAGTAAATGGGGCTGGACAAAACTGGAGAAAATACACAAGGCAAAGTAGATGAGGTAAAAGAATATGTTAAGTAGCATTTGGATGCATCTATCAGTATGCAAGAGACAATTAAGGTGTACTCTAAGCATCAAGGTTGTCAATGAACAGCTATAAGCTTAAGACTGCTTCTTTAAATTAAAGGTGCAGCCCCCGAAAGAAGAGATTATGGCTTCTACATGTGTAATACCCTGAAGATGAGACTGGCTTTTTTTGGTGAAAATCAGTGCGGCTGAGCTGCCAAATCAGCCTGGAGTTTCAAAAATTTTATTTTCTGTCTTAGCCAGTGTGCTTGCTTTATCAATTTGAGAGTATTTTTTTACTCCTTTTGATATTGATGGAGTCGTTTTAGAGCTGGCTTCAGGGATTTTTTGATCAATTTGTGGTGCAACCTATTATAACTTGTTCATGTGCTTGGCCAATATATTTTTTATTGCCAGAGTGCTCTCTTGTAAATGAGATCCATCTCCAGCTTTTGTTTAACTGGTGTTGCTTGTATGATGGAATAATATAGACCAGATTGCTGGTTGATGGCCTTTTACTTTGCAATTGTTAGATGACGGTGTTATGCTATTTATTTGGAAGTCTAGATAATTTAGTTGCAACTTGATATTAGATTGCTGATCATGCCTCTTGTTTCAGATTTGCTTCCAGGTTGTTGACTGGGATTCTAAGCCGAGTTCTGGGAGCATCAGTTCAGTTCCGCGTTGGTGGATGGAAATGCTTGAGAGATATTGTTGTGAAGTTCAAAAAGGTTATTTTCTTTTCTTTTCATTTCTTTTTGCTTTTTCAATTTGATATTTTCAGCTGAACTTGAATGTGTTATTGTAATTTAATGGGACATGATTTCTTATCTGTCAATAACTGAAAGACTATCTCTTTGACCAAGCACTCAATATGTCTCATGAGATATGTAATTTTTTTAAAAATTATATTTTTCATTCTTTTTCCCTTCTGTTTCTGCTTGAGTTTTTTTTTTTTTTTGGAAATTTTTTTATTGTTGTACCATATGGATTAAAAAATTGGTTCTGTGCTCCTTATGTAGGCATTGACTTTGTGGATATTTTTGATGATAGAAGATTTGGGTTTTGAACTTTGTTTTAGACACATAGACAAAAGTGGGTTGCCATCCGTATCCTTTTATTGGATCTGGAAGTCAATATATATATCACCGTCTTATGGATTAAGGGTATGTGGTGGTTGGGAGATTTTTCGACCTGTAAAATTTACCCTTCTTTGGACAATCAATGTGGACCACTGAAGATTTCTTCAAAATCAAAATGTTAAACCTTCTTGAAAGGGCAACTGACAAGTACAATTTTGAGTTTTCACATCTGCAAGTAGCCACATATTGTTTCCTTGATGGCCAATATACAAAACAATTGAATTACTTTGACTCTTCTTGAGTTACTATAAATTAAGTCATCTCGATGCACTTTTGAGGTTTATTCTTTTACAATGGTGGTATTGGTATGTTGCTATTGTCCATGACTTGGTATTCTGTAACGACATTTGTACCAATTTAACGATTGCTTGATTTTGGTTTGGTTCAAGATCATAAATTAATGAATAATTGCACAAATTCCTGGAGAGTTCCTTGGTGCATATTTGTAGAAGCAGCCTTGTTATCAGAAATAGAGATTTGGAGTTGCCTTTACTTGTGTCATTCTCTTGCACTTTCTCTTGCAATTTGTTTGTTAGTATCCACCTCTGAGCAGTGACTTTTTTGGTTAGTGTTCATTAGTTCTATGTTTGCCTTAGCATCATTAAGAGATTTTATTAGGCTTTCTGAACAAGATAGCTGGATTGAATGACACACATGTGGTTGCCCTTCAAACTTATAGTTTTCTTGACAGAAGAGTTAGCTTGACTTGGAGATTTTGTGGATCTTTTTTATTGAAAATACTTTAGTGATAATCCTGGTTTAGACCTAATTTTGGCACTATCCAGAGAAAGTGGCTGGTTTTATTTCTATTTAACAAGCTTCTATTAGGTTGGGTATTGACCTCATGAAGTTTGAATAGATAGGCCTTCGTCTCTTTTTCGGATATTTTTAGCAGATCTCATTACAATAATGTACACTGAGCCATATTTTTCTTGATTCTGACAATCAAATATTCAGGGTGCTGTTGAATCTGTATCTGTTGGTGAAATCAGACTCAGTGTAAGGCAGTCCTTGGTCAAACTTGGTGTTGGTATTTTTTCTAGGGATCCGAAGTTGCAGATTTTAATATGTGACTTAGAAGTTGTGATGAGAGCCTCCACCAAAAGTACTCAGAAAAGGAAATCCCGGAAATCACATGCTTCAGGTAGAGGGAAAGTGGATGGTCGTGGCTAATATGGCACGGTTTTTGTCCGTTGCTGTGACTGAACTGGTTGTAAAGGTATATGTAAGGAATAATTTTGCCTTTATCTATCATCTACAATGGGTTTCTTTATGTTATTATGTTACTTGAATATTCACGTAATAAAGGGAATGAGGACGTGCATGTCTGAACATCATTAATTTCTGGGATTCATGCTGTTGGATTGGTGTGCTAGGTAGGAAATGGATGAAAAATATTCTGGTTCTGGAGGAGCAAAAAGTTGGGTTTTGTTCATGAGTTTACCCTCACCTTTGTTTCACATCTCTGATTTTTTCTGGACTGAAGAAAAAAAATTGGCCTCTGTGGTTATGCTCATTTCTAATGTGCTTATACTAGTAGTTTTTTCAACATAAAGTTAGGATTATTGTTTTAGTTGTTTAGCCATTTCAAAGGAACCGAATTGGAAGAAAGAAAAGAAAGCATCTCTGTGTTTGCATTTAGGCAGTTTATGTTTGCAATACAAGCATCACAGGTGGTTTGATACTATTGACAGACTATCCTATTCACAATTGTGTCCTTGAAATCATCAAAAGTGTTCTACATACTTCTGATTGAGTGTTGAATGAGTAGACTTTTCCTTTTTAGCTTTTAATTATTCCGACAGCAAGGTGAGGTTGCATCTTTTACACATACTAGTAGGCAGGAAGCTGCTCAAGGTATCTCAAGGTGAATGCCATCAATTAATGTGTAAAATGTTCAGTTGTTTTTCTATATAATGTCTGCTTCACTCCTTCACTAGCCATGGTGCCTATGACAGGAAGATTTGCTCATAGTTTCACTCTTTTTTACAACTAATTCAGACACCAAAAGCTACAGTGGAGGTTAAAGAGCTCAGACTGGAAATATCGAAGGATGGTGCAGCCCAGCCAACCCTGTTTGTGAAGCTGCATCTAGTTCCTGTTTGGGCTTACTTAGGTGAATCACGTTTTACCTCTGATATCCCTGGGGGATCTCTTCCTTCTAGCCAAGCCTTTTTTGGTTTGACGGAACGAACCTCTGCTCCTTTCAACTGTGAAGATTTTGCACTTTTGTGTGAATTTGGTCATGATAGGTAGGCTTTATATCTGTTTTTGTAATTCCGTGATTATTGTGCAACTTTTCTCTCTTTACTTGTTTAGATGTGCTTCAGTTTCCTTAATTTTAGAAAGTAGTTGCTCAGATGCTTGTATAAGCTATTCTTGACAGCTAAACTTTACAAGCGATTGGCTTGTTCCTTCATCCTGTCATTCTGTTTGTAAACTGTATTTGATTGTTTGTGATCTCTGTCCCTTAAGAACCTATTTTGAGTAGAAAAGTTCCATGTGCTAATAGCGCTTTAAGAATCTAGCAACTGTCTTATTTTGAGGATTTGAGGGTCTAAAAAATCTCCCCAGTTAACCAACTGATACTTTTGACCAGTACAACCTCTAGTAGAGATAATTAATTGGTGCTTAGTCAGTTCTCATTCTTTTACTGCCTTACTTTGGAGAAAGTTGGAGCACTGTATTACTTTTAGCTTCAGACCTTGCATTTCTTTGTTGTGACATAATCAGAATTTTGTTGACCGCTATAGTGCATACAAGAAGAATAAAAGAAGCTTCCTTTATCATGTATATTAACCAGAGAGAGAGAGAGAGATAGAGTAAATAAATGAGAACAGCTAAGGACCTACAGTGGATGGATGCTGACTCCAAGTAATGAGATGAAATCTAGAACCTCATTTGTTTAAATGGGATTTTCAGTCCCTCAGCAGCACCTGTGTTTCTCATGCTCCAAAAACCAGCGTGGAATATAGGGGGCCAACTTTCTTTCCCTTTTTGGCTCCTACTCTTTCTTCTTGTTCTCCATCGCAATAACAGTTCTCTCAGTTCTCTGCAGTGCCAATCCAGTCAGTTTAAAGACAATTAAATAAAACTTCCAGCAGTGCCATGCCATAGCAAAATTTAATCAAATGGGATACATATCCTTGGATTGATTGAGTACTAGTAAATGGTTCACTATTTATTTTTTTGGTCTAAGGAAATGTCTGACCCGAAAGATTTGGTAATTAATGTCATTGGTTGTCCCATTTTGTTTTGTTATTGGTGGATACAAAAATCTTCACTACTTGTTTAAACATTAAACTATTTTAGTTGTGTGTATAATACACTTGTGGCTCTGGTCATTACTTGATATATCAGCAGTTTTTGCTATTGGACACAAATCCTGAAAAGAGCAAAATGGCATAAGAAAATTAGAAGCCTAAACAGTCAAAATAAATATTTTTATTTGTTAGTTGTATGCTTTAATCAAATGTATTGTCAGCCGTGCTCCATAGTACTGATTTCTCTCTAAATCTGTATTTTCTCAGGGAAGCAGGTATAGTGGTTAAGAATGTAGATATTACCAGTGGAGAAGTTTCTATGATCTTAAGTGAAGAGCTTTTGGTTAAGAAGAAAAGTTCAAGTGATACAAGCACTCAGACTGGTCAAGTTGTAACAGAGACTAATGAAGCAGGTGCCACTAAGAAGCCAGACAAAAAACCTGCAACTTTGGCTATTACTAAGTTCACTTCTATATTCCCTGAAAAGGTTTGTGGGTTTTGATCCTTATGACATGGAATTTTTCTATGGTTGATATTTGTTCTTAGCTTTGTGATATGCTGACACTTTTAAATATTCTGCATAACTTGATGTGAAATGATATGCATGGGATCCACCTAGCTGTGCTAGGTCGTTATAGAGGATGTGCATTTCATATCTTATTAGATTAAGTACGAAGCAGATATAGTTACTCTATGAAAATCTGAAGAATATCTAGGCTTGCTTGATGTGATTTTGACACTGAATGAACAAATTGAACAAAAAATCAGCTGCAATCAGTTTAATTCATGTAGGACAACTGTACAGGTAATTGTTAACTGATTATATTTGACATGATTTAACAGATCCTTGGAATGCTATGTCTTAAACTCATCTGTGAATAAATGAATTGGTGCTTCTGGTGTATGCATGGGTTGTGATTGTTTTGCCTCTTATATAGATGTAGACCTACAGGAAGCAATTTGTGCATATTATCTCCCCTTAGCGCACTCTTCCTTCTTTCACATGCACCCATGCACATGTGCATACACATAAAACAGTTTTGCATACTGAAGCTACATTTTTATGTTATTAAACAAGTCAATTGTTGTATCATGTATTGTTTTACACGTTTGTCCTTGAGATGCCAAGGCTAGAAAAGGTACCCATATTGTGCGGTTTTGAGGTTTGCTGTCCTGGGACTGGTGACAACTGAGGCTCCTCCTTGTGCTTTGACTCAATGTAGTTAACTTTCCTCTTCAGAATTTTGTATTTATCAGTTATATTAAATTGACTCACTTTTTTACCCTTAACGATCTGCCTGAGTATTTTCTCTGTTCTTTGTCACAATGCGTGTATCATAATCAAGTGAATGTATACATTGCTTGGTCACTTACTATACCTTTGTGGAGACTGCTTAGAATAGTATTGGCCTTTCTTGTATACATTGCATAATTTGAAACTGCATTTTGTAGATTGGCTTCACATTACCCAAATTGGATGTGAAGTACGTTCATCAGGGACAAGGTCTTGTAATGGATGGTAACATCATGGGCATTCAACTGAAGAGCACAAAATCTCGAACTGTTGAAGATCTCAGTGAAAGTACCAGGCTTGATTTTCAGTTGGAATTTAGTGAGATTCATGTACGAGTAAATTGTTAAAAGAGTTAAAAAAGTTGTCTTGACAGTATTTTTCAGAGTTTCTTTTATCAATCCTCATCTAACGGTGATTTCTCTGATAAAACTGTAGCTGCTGAGGGATGCTGGCATTTCCGTTGTTGAGATACTAAAACTTGATGTTGTTTCTTCAGCTTACATTCCCCTACAGGTACATGTATTGAATACTTAAACTGCTGAAATTTGAACTTAATCACATTCTGTTAAGTTGCAATTCTGCCAGTCCTCTATATTTAACATTACACTGTTTGTGAGGGCATGCTGTGAACTAGTCTATTGTGGAAGCCATTCGTACTCTAAAAGATGACAATAAGGGTGGTTAGCCTACTTGTTGCCATTTGTCCTCTGACCTTTAGTTTTAGAATTAATGTTGGGACTGTGGGTTCAGACAGCAAACTTGATTCTATTCCTTGGGGTTGTGTAATAGGTCCTTTCTGTTGACTGTCTCTTTCTTTTGCTTTGTTGGTTTGCTATAATTTTTCCTATATTACATGGACTTGCCTTTTGATCATGGAGCCCCACCCGCATTGACACGACATGACATCGGCATGGATGTGATATACCTACCAGATCTGGTCAAAGTTAGATGGGTACTTTAACTTTGAAAAGAGAAAGATGAGGAAATTGGTCTTTGTTAGGTTGCTTGTGGTCCTTGGTAACTGGGTCTTGAAAGTGGATGTGATTTCATGAATGATTGAATGCTCGCCCATTGCTGGCAAAGAGTTTTGTTCAGCCAGCACTCTTTGTCAATGGTCTGGATTGTGTTTCCAACAACCCAAAAAAAGGAAGAAAAAGAAAAGAGAGAGAACTAATGAAAGAGCGACAAACTGTGGCTTAAAGAATGATAAGAAACACAAGTCAAGATGCAGAATTTGTGGAAATAAAAAGATGGTAGTAATAATCAACAGGTGGATAAAATATGGTAAGACAGATATAGGGAAGGCGGGGTAATCTGGTTAGATCACCTGTTTGTGATGTTTAAAGCATCATAAGCAATCTAGTGGTTTCAAAAGCTTTACAAAGTTTTTAGTTCTATTAGTTATTTGTTTGCCATACAAAGCTCATTGCTTCCGTTCAATTTACACTTTTTTCTTTTCCCCTTTGATAAGAGCTAAATATCTCCTGTCAAAACCTTTACTTCAGAAAACTTACCTGTTTCTGATCACTGAAAGCTTATTAATTTTTTCATGACTGCTTTAGCCCATGAAATATCACCAGAAAACCTATGATCTGTAGGATTTTATCTTTTTCATATGGTAAAATAGTATAATAAATCATATTAACTGCATATCCCACAGCCATATCCGACTCTTTGGCTGTGTACCTCTATCTAGCTTTTGATAAAGCGATGAATCTGATCCTTAGAAACATAACCTTATCCGATACCTCTATCTGAGTCCATGTAACATAGTTTTTTATCCAACTGATATAATACCATCAATTGATCTCTGTTATATTGTGTCTTCTTGGGTTGTTTTTGCTGTCATGGTGTTGTGTAGTGTGCTTTTTATCTTATCTTGAGCAGTATGAACTAATTCCCGCACAATTGACTCATTCCACTAGTAGACATGATGTATAGCTCAGTTTTAAAGCTTCATGTGTACAAGAGCCAGGTGTTTGATGCGCAAGACCAGAACTCAAAGGGGAGGGATAGACTTGTTTATTTATATCTTTTGTGTCAGCAGACTAATAAAGGAAGCATTAGCAGAATTTTGACCACTTGTGGTGCTGTCTTTCATAGAAATTAAGACCTAATTTGGACATCATCTATGCATGATTTTCTACCATCACATTGATAAGAGGTGATCAAGTCTAAGATGAACTTAGAAGATGATGGATTGGGAGAAACATGATAACAATCTATTTTTCCCAACTAAATGAAAACTTTTTACAAATTTCTTATTCATTATGAGACTAGGCATACTTTAGGAGGAAATATGCTACCATATTAAAGGAATTAGTTAATTTTTGTCCCAGAGGAAAAGGTCTAGTGTTTTCAATCTCTGTAAGATAATGTCAGGAGGGCATAGAATCAAGACGCATGGAGGCTGACTATACTTCTCTAGTTAAAATCTTCAGGACCAATCTGTATGGGAATTTCCAAAGGATTACAAATTTGCACTTCTTTAGATGTTTCATTTAGTTGGAAAGAGCTTCTAAAATTTACTTTTGATAGTTAAAGATAGCATGTTATTGAACGTATAAAAGATTTAGAATAGAGTTCTACCACAAGGATGAAACCACCAAGTATAGCTTGTACATAGAGCAGAAAAGAAAGGAAACTGTGTGATGTGTGAGTGTGTATACAGGCAAAAGAAATTGTACTAGAACTTTTGCTGGAAGTTTCTTTTTATTGGTTGGCCCTGAGATTGAAAATATAGCCTACCACAATATAGATGCTGATTTAACCCTCATTCAAGTACTGCTGGCACCAGCCTTTGGGTGTGGGATTGGGAGTACATAATCACCTGTTATTTGAGATTGATTTTTTTCCATACACTTTCTTTCACTCCACCGACTGACATAGATAATGGTAAATTGAACTTTGTATTAAAGGATCTTCTTGTGTCTCAGTGGAGTCTAATGCCAATCTATTAGTAGACAGTTTCAAAGAATAAGGAAGTCTGTGGTGAATAGAAAATTTGCTTATAAATATTTATGATACTCTCTTTGAAATATGCTGGTTAACATGTTTAAAGTATCAGTGCACAGGTTTTTTGGTGCTTATGGGGTAGCTCTTTTTTCTGAAATAAATTCTTTCCTGCAGACTCTTTTTTTGTTTCCTTTACTAGATTCATACATGATTAGTATGTCTTTATCCCTTCCTTGCTAATCCTTATCATGTTTACTACCTTTTGAGTAAGTTTTCTATTTTGATGTTCTGTTTGTCATTTCATTTACTTGTTTAGGATGCTTTGCTTTACAGCCTTCCTCACCTATCAGATGTGAAGTTGATATTAAGCTTGGTGGTACTCAATGCAACTTGATGGTCAGTAGGTTTGTTCCATGGATGCAAATGCGTTCTTCAAAACCAAAGAAAATGGTGCTTCGAGAGGAAGGTTCTCTTGAAAAGCAACAGTCGTCTGGACAAAGTGCAGTTATGTGGACATGCACTGCTTCTGCCCCAGAGATGACCATTGTGCTTTACAATTTGAGTGGCTTGCCAGTCTATCATGTAAGAATGTTCTTTAGAGTTTTTTCCTCTCCACATGCTGTTGCATTAGAACATGAGATTGCTGTTGCTATACGTTTAGAAGATGCATTTGTTTGAATAAAATTAATTTAATTCATAGATTAAACAATGCAAATTCTCAAGAATGATTTCTATCATAATTAATAGGATTAACTAATAAGGGTTGTATTCAGTCTGTTGGGATTGGAGGTGTTGGTATTTACCTTTGCCTCTTTGTGATATCATGAGATGGTAAGTTGCCTGCGGTTTCTATAGGAACTTTAACAAATTAATAATGGTGCAAAGATGAACGTGTATAGTTTCATGTTCACGTGGAGTTTTCCAAGATCAATGCTTCGGATCTTCCAAAAATCGCAATTAGCTGTTGAGGTTTCTCTGTTTGTTGAAGGAATAGAGTTGAAATGGCAGTACTGCATTGTTTCTTTCTTTCTTTCTTTTTTCCTTATGCTTCACATCAGTGTCTATAAAACAGCTATAGTATGGGGAGAGAGATGTATGGTATCTTTCCAGTTGAACACGGCAGGTTCATGGTGTCCTGAATATGTACCATACTTAGAAGGGATGTGGTCAACTTGTGGGTGAATTTAGAATCCTTTAGAGAAAAAGTTGATTCTCAAAGGTGCAAATATAAGTGAAACTGCAGATCAATTAATCTAAGAATTTTGTTAATTGAGAAATGTTGGAGCTTTCCAGACCTCTTTAAAAAAATTCTTTTGGTTTTTTATTTTGCACTGGGTTGTGGTAGCTTTTTGCGTGGGTCTTTGGAACTTGATTTTAAACTACATTGGAATCTCAACTTTTACTTCTTTAATGCAGGGTTGCTCTCAATCATCGCATGTGTTTGCTAACAACATAGCAACTACAGGCACTGCAGTTCATATGGAACTTGGTGAGCTTAATTTGCACATGTCTGATGAATATCAAGAATGCTTGAAAGAAAGCCTTTTTGGTGTGGAGACAAATACAGGTTCCCTGTTGCATATAGCAAAGGTTAGCCTGGACTTGGGCAAAAAGGATATAGATTCACCTGAAGATGGTCGCAAGTGTAAAATGGTTCTATCCACTGATGTAACTGGCATGGGTGTCTACTTGACCTTTAGGCGCCTGGAATCTTTGGTAGCAACTGCTTTTTCCTTCCAAGCCCTATTTAAAAGTTTATCTGGTTCTGGCAAGAAGGCAGCTCATAACCGGGGTTCAAAATCAGTCAGTTCATCAGGGAAAGGGATTCAACTTGTAAAATTTAATCTTGAAAGGTGTTCTCTGAATTTCTGTGGAGAAGCTGGGTTGGAGAATGCAATCATTGAGGATCCCAAACGTGTGAATTATGGATCACAAGGTGGTCGATTTGTAATAAGTGTCTCAGCTGATGGTACTCCTCGCACAGCAGATATTATGTCCACTCTTTCGGACAAGTTCAATAAGTTGAAGTACTCTGTAACACTTGAGATTTTCCACCTAGGTTTTTGCATGAATAAGGAGAAACAATCAATGCAGATGGATCTTGAAAGAGCCAGATCTATCTATCAGGAGTATTTGGAAGACAGCATTCCTAGAACAAATGTTCTATTGCTTGACATGCAAAATGCAAAAGTTGTCAGGCGATCTGGTGGTCTTAAAGATATTGCTGTCTGTTCTCTCTTCAGTGCTACAGATATATCAGTCAGATGGGAGCCTGATGTACATATTGCTTTATCTGAACTTGGGTTGCAATTGAAGTTGCTGGTCCAAAATCATAGACTTCAAGTAGAAAAAAACAAAGAAAACATATCAAGCATGACCAATAATGAGCAGGAGAAATACATTCCCATGGAACCTTTGCAAATCGATAAACAGCAGAAAAAAAGAGAGTCCATTTTTGCCATTGATGTGGAGACGCTCTGTATATCTGCTGAGGCTGGAGATGGGGTTGAAACAACAGTCAAGGTTCAGTCCATATTTTCTGAGAATGCTCGAATTGGTGTGCTTCTTGAAGGACTAATGCTCGATTTTAACGAAGCAAGAGTATTTCAAAGCAGCAGGATGCAAATTTCTCGTGTTCCCAACACCTCTGCTATTGCATCGAATGGCAAAATGGAGACAGTCACTGTGTGGGATTGGGTAATCCAGGCGCTTGATGTTCATGTATGCATGCCATACCAGTTGCAGTTGCGTGCAATTGATGATTCTGTTGAGGAAATGCTGCGGGCGCTGAAGCTTATCAATGCTTCTAAAGCTAAAATGCTCTTTCCAGTTAATAAAGAGAGTTCAAAGCCTAAGAAGCCAAGTTCAACCAAATTTGGACGTGTAAAGTTTTGCATCCGCAAACTAACTGCTGATATTGAGGAAGAGCCAATACAGGGCTGGCTTGATGAGCATTATCAGCTGTTGAAAAATGAGGCCTGTGAATTAGCTGTTAGGTTGAACTTTCTTGATGAACTAATTTCAAAAGCTGGCCAAAGTTCTGGATGTACTGAAAGAAATGATTCAGTTATTGAGGGCAAGATTCAATTTGATGGAGAAGAGATTAATATGCAAGATCCTGAATCAATTAGGAAATTGCAAGATGAGATTTATAAGCAGTCATTCCGGTCATATTATCGAGCATGTCAGAAACTTGCACCATCACCAGGATCTGGAGCCTGTAAGGAGGGTTTTCAAGCTGGCTTCAAGTTTAGCACAACTAGAACTTCTGTCTTCTCTATTATTGCGACAGAGTTTGACTTGAGCCTGACAAGGATTGATGGTGGTGATGCTGGGATGATTGAAGTTCTGCAAAAACTTGATCCAGTCTGTCGTGCGAATAATATTCCATTTTCTCGCCTATATGGTGCCAACCTTGTCTTGCATACTGGGTCCCTTGTTGCTCAGTTAAGAAACTACACTTGTCCCTTGTTTGCTGGAACTTCTGGTAGGTGTGAAGGCCGTCTGGTGTTGGCTCAACAGGTTTGTCCCATGACTTCTCCAATTCTTTTAATTTTCTAGTCTGAATTGTAGATCTTTTTAAATGGAATAAAACAACAAACTCAATCTTCTACTTTTCTTCTGAAAATCTATGCACAATATTGTGAGTTTGTTGAATAAGCTGTTAATTTTGTGGCTGATGGGACGTCAATGTTGGTTCTCCATATAAATGCAAATTTTGTTTGTCTTGTCACTTGATTTCACACTTAATGTTTTCTTTAGGCGATTTAAATGTCTTGCACTGATGTATATTGTTACCTTTAGCTGTCATACATCTGTATTATGCATGATCTGGTTGATGTTGTCCATTAAGCTATTTGAGCTGTTTCTAAGAGTTTATTGTGAAGGAATTGATAAGTGCTACTTTGCCCAATGGAATAATTTTTAGCTAACAATCCTGCTTTCCCCAAAAAAAAAAGCCTCTTTCTGCTGAAATATATGTTCCTTTCAATCGCAGGCAACATGTTTTCAGCCCCAAATTCGTCAAAATGTTTATGTTGGGAAATGGAGGAAAGTTTGCATGCTTCGTTCAGCTAGTGGTACAACACCACCAATGAAAACATATTGTGATTTGCCCATTCATTTTCAGAAAGCAGAAGTGTCATTTGGTGTTGGTTTTGAACCAGTTTTTGGTGATATCAGCTATGCTTTTACTGTGGCACTTCGTAGGGCCAATTTAAGCCTTAGGAACCCTAATCCAGAAGTTCAGCCCCCCAAAAAGGAGAAAAGCTTACCTTGGTGGGACGAAATGAGGAACTATATTCATGGAAATACTACTTTATACTTGTCTGAGACTAAATGGAATGTCCTTGCAACCACTGATCCATATGAAAATTCTGACAAGCTTCAGATCTTTTCTGGTTATATGGAAATCCAGCAGTCAGATGGTCGTGTTTATGTCACCGCTAAGAATTTCAAGATTGTTTTGAGCAGCTTAGAAAGTTTGTTGAAAAATTCCTGCTTAAAACATCCTACTGGCTTTTCTGGTGCTTTTATAGAGGCACCTACCTTTACTATTGAAGTCACAATGGATTGGGATTGTGAATCTGGGAGTCCACTGAATCATTATCTATTTGCACTTCCAATAGAAGGTGTACCTCGTGAAAAAATTTATGATCCCTTCAGGTCTACTTCTCTGTCCTTGCGCTGGAATCTGTCACTGAGACCCTCTCTTCCCTGTTCTAATCATGAGTCACAATCATCAGTAATGAGTGATCATGCCAATCTGAATGGAGCTTCATATAATCCATTTGCATCAGCGAATGCCTCTACTGATTCACCAGTTGTCAATCTTGGTCCACATGATTTAGCATGGCTAATAAAATTTTGGAACTTGAACTACCTTCCTCCTCATAAGTTGCGTACTTTTTCGAGATGGCCTCGTTTTGGAGTCCCTAGAGTTGCTAGATCAGGCAATCTGTCCATGGACAAGGTAATGACAGAGTTTATGTTCCGGGTTGATGCAACTCCAACATGTATAAGACATGTGCCTTTGGAAGATGATGATCCGGCCAAGGGACTTATATTTAAGATGACAAAACTAAAATATGAACTCTATTATGGTCGGGGTAAGCAAAAGTATACATTTGAAAGCAAACGGGACACCCTTGATCTTGTCTACCAAGGTCTTGACCTTCACATGCCAAAGGCTTATATAGATAAGGAAGACGGGACAAGTATTGCAAAGGTAGTTGAATTGACTAGGAAAACTTCACAGTCTGCATCAATGGACAGAGTTCCAAATGATAAGACAAACAGTGTGAGTGCAAGCACAGAGAGGCACCGGGATGATGGATTTCTATTATCATCTGATTACTTTACAATTAGAAGGCAAGCTCCAAAAGCTGACCCAGCAAGATTATTAACTTGGCAAGAAGCTGGCAGAAGAAATCTTGAGATGACATATGTCAGGTCTGAGTTTGAAAATGGGAGTGAAAGTGATGAGCATACAAGATCTGATCCTAGTGATGATGATGGATATAATGTCGTGATTGCTGACAATTGTCAGAGGATTTTTGTATATGGTCTTAAGCTTTTGTGGACTCTTGAGAATAGAGATGCTGTTTGGTCCTGGGTAGGTGGAATATCAAAGGCATTTGAAGCTCCAAAGCCTTCTCCTTCTCGTCAATACGCCCAGAGGAAGCTGCTTGAGGAGAACAAGGTACTTGATGGCCCAGAAATGCCTCAAGATGATAAAAACAAATCCACGTCTGGGAGTCCTGTTGGAAGTTCCTCGTCACCACAGCATGCAGAGTCTTCAAAATCACAATCATCCCCATCCAATCCTTTCAAAGGGGAAAATCCCTTCCCAGGTGCAATTGGTAAGTTCTAGAGCCATCAGTGGTACTTGATTTGAGGATTTTCTGGGTTCCTTTACATCATCTTTATGTTAAAGCTATAAGCAATGCTTATTCACAATTTAGAGGCAGGCAACTTGGCCTCCTTGTCTGAGAAGTTGCCTTGAGTATTCTGTTGGCTGCACTGGACACGTGCTACATTATGCAGTTTAGTTTTATGTTGCACTATGGATCTCATTAATGGTGAAGCAAGACTATATATTTGGACTAGCACTATTTACTGAAGCAATATATCGTAATTCTACAATATATTTGTGATATTGCAAAACCTTGATAACAGGAATTTTGACTGCCTGTTTATGTTTTATAACAGTGAAGCAATCTGATGAATCTGAGGAGGATGGAACCCGTCATTTCATGGTTAATGTCATTGAGCCACAATTCAATCTTCACTCAGAAGAAGCCAATGTATGTTTTTTGTGAAGCTTATTTCTGTTGGAATGAACTTTGCAGTATCTAATTTTACAAATTTGTGGTATATATGGACTTGCTATATCTGGGATCATTCTTTTATTTCTTGACTGATAGTGATAACAGCTACGATGTGAGTTCTTCCTTTATATCTCTAGTTTCTGTGGGCTTTTTATGCTTATATCTACCTTTCTTATCATCAGAATAGCAGCTTGGACCACTTTTTCCCTCTTTGAAGTACCAGTTCCTCAATGGGATCACCTTTTTATAGTATAGTCTCAACTTAGCTGATATGCAACTTATAATTATCAGGAAGTAATGCATGATTTAATTTCTCTGCCCTTCAGTGAAGTATAGGTTAATAATGCTTTGTATATGAGCTTATACGACTAATGCTATTCCTGTCTCTCCAATGACTGACACCTCTGAATTTGCTAATGGTGCATATGATTTTACTCTGCTATTAGTTCCATCTTCTAGACCACTGAACATGAAAAATTGAAGTTTATCATGAAACGTAGGTCAACTTAAGTGGAATTTCTTAATTATCATCCATTTTCCTTCATTAGCAAAAGGAAACTAAAGATGAATAGTGCTGTATTTATGAGCCAGCTCTTTTTGCCATTCTAAATCTTTTTCAGCTTGCTAAGCATTTAACTGCTGTTGTCAATCCTCTTTGGTAGATGTATTTCTTTTTGATGATCTAATAGAATTTCTTCTTATGTCCCTGCCAAGTTTGTCGCAAAAGGAGAAACTGATTTTTTACTAAAGTTATCTTGATATTTTTTATATTACTAAAATTTGGAAACAATGATTTCAATACATTTACCTCCAGTCTTTCAAGCTTGGAACTGCCTTCACTCTTTCCTGGATTTCCTTCTGACAGGGTAGGTTTCTGCTAGCTGCTGTTAGTGGGCGTGTTTTAGCTCGTTCATTCCATTCTGTTCTTCACATTGGGTATGACATGATTGAACAAGCACTTGGTGGAGGGAATGTTCAGATTCCTGAGTCTCAACCTGAAATGACATGGAACCGTATGGAGTTCTCTGTGATGTTGGAGCATGTGCAAGCTCATGTTGCTCCAACTGATGTGGATCCAGGGGCTGGACTTCAGTGGCTTCCAAAAATTCAAAGAAGCTCACCCAAAGTAAAGCGAACTGGAGCTTTACTAGAAAGAGTTTTTATGCCTTGTGATATGTACCTCCGCTATACAAGGCACAAAGGTGGAACAACAGATTTGAAGGTATGGAATTAAGTTTTGTTTAAAAATTTGTTCTTCAGTACTGGTCCTGAACCATTAATACTATCTCAGATGATGCAGCAAATCTATGCTATTTTTAAGTTTACTTTCATTAATGTCCTATGTTATTTATTTTGTTTCTGCAGGTGAAGCCATTGAAAGAGCTTACTTTCAACTCTCGTAATATAACTGCAACCATGACGTCTCGGCAGTTCCAGGTTATGCTTGATGTGTTGACTAATCTTCTATTTGCCAGGCTTCCAAAGTAAGGATAGCTTCTCTCTCTCTCTCTCTCTCTCACAGTTACTGCTTTGACATTCTGCTTGTCCATTTTGTTTCAATATTTCTGTGTAGTTGTTTTAGGACCTTTACATAATTTGGTGAGTTCACATTACAATGTTAAAACTATTTGTTCTGTCCTAAAATGTCAAGAATGCAACATTGTGTAATGAGTAGTTATGCACATTCACTTGGACTGACATTGCACCACTCTTTCCTTCTCCTTAAATAGTTCTATTTTGAAGTTTTGACACCATTTAGCTATAGGTCAATTTCTTGAAGTTGTGCTCTTCTGAGTCTTGTATTGGCATTTGTCATTCAGACCTAGAAAAAGTAGCCTTTCATACGCAGCGGAAGATGACGATGTTGAAGAGGAGGCAGATGAAGTTGTTCCTGATGGGGTAGAAGAGGTAGAACTGGCAAGAATTGACCTTGAACATAAAGAGCGAGTACAAAAACTGATCCTTGATGACATCAGGAAACTCTCTCTTTATGGTGATACTTCTGTAGATGTGCACCCAGAAAAGGAAGATAATTTGTGGATGATAGTTGGTGGAAGGGCCATACTAGTGAGTAATGAACTTTCTGCTGTATCTTCAGTTCCAGTCTTGGTCTTTGGGCTGCTGCTATATTTTTAATGTGATAAAAGTTCAATCTTTGGCGTGTAGTACTAACATGGAGTTAAATGTTTTCACACTGGTGCATCGCAACTGTATATTCCATAAAACAGATTAATAGGTGATAGTAACCTGATGTCTACTTGATTTGTTTGAAGCAATAAATTTGTCCTTCCTACATGGATGGTAACTATCCATTGAAGCTACAGCATCCAACTTTTTTCTTTAAAGTTTTTGTTCTCAAATGAAAGCAACCTTAATTATTAGCTTCAAGTTTCTGTTTTCAAGTGATCTCTATGCTTCCTATTGTTAGTCTGAGGATTTCATGTCCAGGTTGTGGTGGTCTCCTTGACTGTTTGTAATCCTGTCACTTTTAATGGTCAAATCATATGCAATTTTGTAATATTCACCTGTTTGTATCAATGACTATTATCTTGAGTCTGTTCTCCTACCAAGACTGGAGTATTTTGTTAACAGTGCTGTAGTCGGACAGTGGAAGTGTAACCTGTTTACAGGGATACTTATGTTTGACTGAACTTTTGTTTGATGCATGCCCTGTCTGTAGACATTTTATGTTTTATAGGTAATTGAGAAACCTTCTTTTTTACAGGTACATAAACTAAAGAAAGAACTATTAAATGCACAAAAGTCAAGAAAGGCAGCCTCTTCCTCCCTGAGGATGGCTCTGCAAAAAGCTGCACAATTGCGCCTAATGGAAAAAGAGAAGAACAAAAGTCCATCTTATGCCATGCGCATCTCTCTGCAAATAAATAAAGTGGTGTGGAGCATGCTTGTTGATGGTAAATCTTTGCTGAAGCTGAAATAAACGACATGGTGAGTGTTCAGAAACATTAAATGTTTCTTTTTCCAATCTTTGCTTTACCAAGGTGCACATACTTAATAATTTCCATCTTGTATTTTAACAATATAAAAACGCAACTAATGTAAGTAGGTTTTTTCCCCAGCATATATTTGAGATGGAACATCTGACAGGCTCGTTCACTGGTGTTGCTGTAGTCATTTTGTTTTTCTGAGCTCATTTATTCTCTTGAAGTTGCTCATGACTACCTCTTCCTTGGTTATTGCATCTGCTCCTTTCCATTTTGGGCAACATACTAAAGTGACATTTTTCTTCATCTAGCACCTATTAAAAAACTAGCATGCAGTACGAAACACAGGGAAAAAGGTGCCAAGACTAAGCGAGCCTTAAAGCCAGACAATTTTTATTGATTAAACACCATGGGTTGTCAACTTTCTTTTTTTTTTTTTGTTGGGGGGATATTTGGGGGTTATTGGTTGGGAATATTGCAAGCCAAAATTAAATGGATTCAGCATAAACCAAACTGGAACTGTTTTATGAGTTAATTTGCTCTTCTTCGATCTGCACAAAATTTTAGGTTAAAAATACTTGAAACTGTTAAGGTAATAAATATTACATAGAAGTACTTGTAGCAAACATAGGATGCCCCTTATTAGATGTTGTCAGAGGATACGACATACTTATTTGTTGAGTCCTTATTGTCCTCGAGCAAAATAAATTGGTCAGTGGTAAATGGAAGGCCTAAAAGCCTATTAATTGATCCAATCTGAACTATAAATTTGACAATGAAATGACAATAGATAATTTGGATTAGTACTATTTTAGGCATCATAGCATTTGCCTTTTTATGGCAGAGATTTATCCCGTTAATTAATGAGCTTGAAACTTGATTATGTTTTTGTTTAGTGAATTACAAGGAGGTACCTTTTGTTTCTGCATCTAACTTTCCTTCAAGTTTCAAATTCTTTCCAGTTTACTGCTGAGTTGTGCTATTGACGTCACTAGCCAGATTGTTTAGCACCTTCTTGCACGTGTCATGTGCAGGAATTAGTTTTTATCTTTCTTGCTGTTTTGCGTTCATATGACCTTTTACCCAATAGTAGATGTTGCTCTTTTTTATTGTCAATTATTGTGGCATTATTCTTCTGCTTTTAAAGATTTTTGAATCTGTTTGATGCCTCTTAAAATGTAATAGTATATTGCATTACATGAATTTGTTCCTTTCCAGAATCTCCAAACTTAGCTGAAATCTCTTGGATTGAATTTCTTGTGCAGATTTATGATTTTGACAGGGATTACAAAGATGTTGGTGTTGCTCAGTTTACAACAAAGTATTTTGTTGTGAGGAACTGCCTGCCAAATGCCAAGTCAGACATGCTTCTCTCAGCATGGAATCCTCCTCCTGAGTGGGGAAAGTATGCCTCTTCCTTTACAGCAAAGTCATTTAGAAAAAATATAATATCTGTCATTTAATTTTAGACATGGCAGATACTATTTAGGTTTTCACATCTTTCTCTCTCTCAAATGGTGTGTGCTTTTTTTTTTTTTTTAATTTATTTGTGGAGGATTTTCTTATCATTTCCCAGATTTTTTATGTGTATGTTACTGGTTCTATCTGTTTGGATTTGGAGTTTTTTCATGTATTTTTGAAAACTTTACTGTGTATGTGTTTTTTAAAAACTTTTTAGATGAGGCGTTTTAGGGATTTTTTTTTTCTTTTTTTTTTTGGGGTAGACCACCACGCTCCTCTCATCCCTGCCACTTCTTCCTGCCTCCACCAGCTCTTCCCTTCCCCCATGCATCCCCCACTTTTGCCCTCTCTGTTTACCAACTGTACAGCCAGGGAAGGGGCTGAAGGGGTATTGGGGGAGGGGGAGGCTGCCAAGGGTTTTAGGGAGAAGACAGAGGGGGCAGACAGGTTATGGTTAGTGGGTGGGGTGCTGCAGAGTGATGGATGGTGGGAAGGAAGTGGGCAGTGCTGGGGGGGTAGGGGGAGGAGCGAAGGTGGCAGGATTTGGGGAGATGGGGTGATAGTGTGCGTGTGTGTGTGTGCTCTTGGGTTTTTGTATCGGTGTTCTTTCTGTAGATGTGTTTTTAAGAACTTTAAAATAAATAAATAAGTAAATACAGACACACACACACACACTCTCTCTCTCTCTCTCTCTCTGATAGTTCTCATCTGGGCAATCAACAACGATAATGAGCAGCGAGGTTATGGTTCAGTGAAATGGGAAAGCATTTGATTTGGGATATCTGACAAAGGGATATTGGTGGTCACACTTTAACCTTTATATTTGGTGTGTTTTATTGGATCTACTTCTGTCATGACTCGTGTGCATCAACTGTTGACTGGGACTGAGTTGAGTTGGTCAATCAATATATTCAGTAATGAGGTGAATGGGTTTTTTGATTCCTATTCAGCAGTGGTGTGGATTCAGATCACTTGGCATCTGGTTTCAATAGAATTTTGCTGTGTGAAAATCGTCATATGCTTTATTGAGTAGCAGAACAGAAAAAACTCAACTGGTTGACCCAATTCAAATTAACTCTTTCTCAAACATGGGGTTTTAAACTTTGAAAATTCATTTACTAGTATGCTGTTTGCTTGCTAGTTCCACAACCTGAGGGGTGCATTTATATCCATGCTTTTCCAGAGATCTTAATGTTTGAAATTTTGAGTAACTGGTTTTAAACATAAGAAGCCCCATCTAGGAGAACAAGATGTCAGCCTGTTCCGAGAATCTTTGTTGGTGTATTTTCACTGGATATAGTAATTCCTGTTGCAGACTTGTGTGCTGATTTCTTTGGGATTGTGGTGCTTGCGTATTCTTTGTGGACAGACCTTACTTGCAGATATTTGACCTTGGTACTTTGGACATGGAAGGAATGCCAGACAGAAAGGAAAGAATTGAATTCCATTAGAAAGCTTGGTGTTTGATGAATGTTATGTTCTTCTGCCCTTTTATGATACTTTCCAAATTCAATTGATTAACTTTCATGAAAGAGCTAGCTGCTTAAATCTTATAACATGATCAGAAAGTCCTGCCTGTTATTATGGTAGATGATCCAAAATTTGAAAGAAAGCTAGCCTTCAATTCTTTGATGGATCCTATTTGGGGCTTACTGATTTTTATATATCAAGAAGGAGAGGAAGGAGAGATACTGGGTCAATGAGATGCTTTATCCCTCTTCATATGTGATGTGCCCATTCACAATTGACCAAATTGCGTGAAGATGTTTAGCTGCATTAGTAGACTTCTATTTGCAAATTGACGTCTCATACTGTGTCACATGTCTCCATTTTGCAATATGATCTATAGTACAACGTTGAGTTTGTGATTAACAGTGTTAATCTTATTTGCCTGCAGAAAAGTGATGCTTCGAGTTGATGCAAAGCAAGGAGCTCCAAAGGATGGAAATTCTCCTCTTGAACTATTTCAGGTAATTGATGCCTTCTTCACTTTCCACTTTTAAAGTGAGGTGCACAGCAAGATCTTTTGTGGATATAAAACAGAATGCTTAAGATGGACCTTCTTAAGAGATTATTGAAGAGCCAAATTGTTGTGTCACTGTAGCTACTGATGCAAATATTATTGGGATTAATCTAGTTAATATCTTAGCATTTCCCAGATGCGAGATATTTGGTAGGAAATTAGTAGTTCTATTGTCTTGTCTGTTTATTAAATTATTGTTAGTGGTTTGATTGTAGATAGAGGTGCTTTTCTTCTCTGTAGGTGGAGATCTACCCCTTAAAGATTCACTTAACTGAGACAATGTACAGAATGATGTGGGAGTATTTATTCCCTGAAGAAGAACAAGACTCACAGAGGAGGCAGGTAAGTTGAAATATCGATTGGCTTGGAAGTACTATACTTACAGTAGCTATCATCCCAAGATGACATTGCAATTTCTTGGTTATCATAGGAAGTCTGGAAGGTTTCTACTACTGCTGGTTCTAGACGAGTCAAGAAAGGCTTGTTATCACAAGAGGCATTGACATCAAACAGCCACTCAACAAAGGACACTGAAGTCTTCTCAAAATCGAGTACGTCGCAACCAGCCACATCTGCAACCAGCCAGTCTTCTGTTAATGCTGATTCTTCACAAGTGAGATTCTGGTCCTTACATGTTTGACTACCTTTTAATAGAGCTTTCAAGGATGTCCAATTGAGACATCTGGAATTTGATCAAGGCTTTTAATCTTCTGCGTGGTTTTAGTTTATCCAGTATTATGTTTTTCTTACTTAATTTTCTATTGCATGTGATGTGGATTCAAAATATGCACAGCCATCGAAGTTGCAGAACCTGAAAGCAAATATTGTCTGTGGTTCAACTCCAGAGCTTAGACGAACATCTTCCTTTGATAGAACATGGGAGGAATCTGTGGCAGAATCTGTCGCTAATGAACTTGTGTTGCAGGCTCATTCTCCAAGTGTCTCGTCTTTCAAAACAGGTTTCTTTGCTTTTGATGAGCTTCCAGATGAACCGAATAAGAGCAAAACCCGGGACTCCAAGAATGTAAAACCTGGCCGTTCCTCTCATGAAGAGAAAAAGGTCGGAAAAGCACAGGATGATAAAAGATCTAGACCTCGACGAATGAGGGAGTTCCATAATATCAAAATAAGTCAGGTATGTACCTTCCTGTGAAGAAGTCATTTGGCCTTTTCAGAGTCATATGTGTTTGTGCTCATAATGCTCAACTTTTTTGTTGGAGTAGGTTGAGCTGCTGGTTACTTATGAAGGATCAAGATTTGCTGTCAGTGATTTAAGGTTGCTGATGGATACTTTCCATCGAGTTGAGTTTACTGGAACTTGGAGGAGGCTATTCTCGCGGGTCAAGAAACATATTATTTGGGGAGTCTTGAAGTCTGTCACGGGAATGCAGGTAAACATGATTCTATCCTGTACTTGTTTAAGACACTAAGTCTTGGAGTCTGTCACCAGAATGCAGGTAAACATGATTCTATCCTGTACTTGTTAAGACACTAAGTAGCAGGTTTCTTTGTCTAGTGGAGCATGGATTAGTCCTCCACCATTACCAAATAAAAAAGAAAAAGAAGTCTTTTAATTCCTTTCTGGCGTTATTTTCCCATCAAAAGAACTTTTTATGACTGGTTGTTGTTTCTTCCTTGACCTATCTTCTTAATTTGTCTATGTACAGGGCAAGAAGTTTAAAGATAAAGCACAGAATCAGAAAGAAGCCACTGGTACTAATGTTCCTGATATTGATCTGAATTTTAGCGACAGTGATGGAGGTTCAGGTGGGAAATCCAATCCCTATCCATTATCCTGGCCTAAACGTCCCAGTGATGGAGCAGGTGATGGGTTTGTCACTTCCATTAGGGGGCTTTTCAATTCTCAGCGCCGCAAGGCCAAGGCCTTTGTTCTCCGAACAATGAGGGGTGAAGCAGATAATGAGTTGCATGCAGATTGGAGTGAAAGTGAAGCTGAGTTCTCTCCATTCGCAAGACAACTAACCATAACTAAAGCGAAGAGGTTAATTAGAAGACATACCAAAAAGTTCCGGTCCAGGGGACAGAAAGGTTTGTACCTCTTCTTAATTTCAGCAGTTGGTTCCAGTGAAATTCCTAGAAGATATATCATTATGAGGTCTTCCATTTTTTGTCTTGCATCTAGACTTTAATCTTGTAGAAATGATAGCCCAAGGTGAATCCTTTTCTTCCCTCAATGATCTAGAGCCAAATCCTTTGCTTCCTTGATTTATGCATCTACTCTCTATTTTGTTGTTTTTTCCCGTTGTTTCTAACATCTTCATCTTTTCACGGTAACTAGTTTGGAAATTTTTCTATTTTGTGTGTCTTTGAGTTCTTGGAGAAAAGAGTCCTAATTCAATGTACTTACTAGCTCACCTGACTTGAAGTTTTCATATAATCGTCCTTGTTCCAACAGGTTTACCTTCCCAGCAGAGAGACTCACTTCCGTCATCACCAAGAGAAATGACAGCATATGAAAGTGATTCTTCAAGTGGATCCTCACCTTATGAGGATTTTATTGACTAGCAGAGATTTCGCTGGAACTGTACTCCTGATAGCTTTTGCGGGGCAGGAAATATGGTTCAGTGACATTTTTCCTATACAAGAGATGATGACAATTTTGACCTTTCTGATTCTAATGACCTCGAGTATGTGTTAGGCAGATTGCATGTTCCTTGTGCTGTTGTGCAAATTATGGCTGCTTCTATTGTGATTCTGGAGGAGCAATCCAAAGCACTCATTGACGAGAAATATGCCAGCCGTCCATTATTTCTTTGCAAGAGATGCTTTTTTTTTTTTTTTTAAGTTTTTCCTTGAAGGGAATCACCCTTTAGCCGGTCACCTATTAAGAAGCATTCATTGTAAATTCAACGGTAGAATGACTAGGTCTGACTCTCTTGAGTCAATAGTTTATGACTTTTCTAATCGCTAAGTATTAGACTGGCAAAGGTGGTTTGTGAAGATGTACATAATACGAAAGCAAAAGAAATAAAATGAAGCTTGCATTGTTGTATGCTTCCAGTATATGCATTTCGGGATGGAATGAAAGCAAGTTCTCTATGCGAGTGTTCTGACAGGCAATTGAGGAAATCTGTTTGCCGAGGCATAGAAAATCTGTAATTATGTCAGGTAAAATGTATTTTACCTCTCTCACTCAGTATAGCTCCCAGAAAAGCTGTATTTGGTTTTTGTTGTTATCTAATGTGGATGAAGAGAAATTTTTTGTCCAAGTTTTTGCAACGAAATGGTGAAGTGCACTTTTTGCCCGTCAATTTTACAAGGTTTATGAACAATTTGTACCAATTGTTGGATTCCAGACTAGCCTCAATACCTCGGTAGAGGGAGCAAATGGCAGCGGGTTCAAATGCAAAGAACAAGTTGGGCCAAGAACAACAATATAATATTGATTAAAACTCAATGAATCAGCTGATTTTTTTTTTTTTGGGGTTTTAGATTTGTTGTAATCTTTGTTTTGCATTTGCCACATGTTTTGAGGTACATTCTGCCATTAGTGTAGATTTTATTAAATGAAACTACTATTCTTATAAAAAAATTAATCTAAAATTCAGTCGAAAAAAAATTATCTCGAAACTCTAACTTCAGTTAGTTTTCTAAATCAATTGAAGAAATTTAGGTGTGCTATGGTTTTGACTGTATATAACTTCACTTACCTTCAATCTCAAGAGTAAAATCTATTCTTATTTGGATAGTTATAAATGGTTGAGTAAAATCTATTCTTACTTGGATAGTTATAAATGGTTGAGAATTAGATCTATTTATAGGCAACCCATGAGATTCTAGAAACCTCCATGCAACTTATAGTGTCTAGAGAATTCTATAGGTAATGGCCTAGAATGTTCCAGTGTGCTCTAAGGTCATCCACACACTTCTAGACATTAAAATAAACATAATAACACTCCACAAGAGTATCTAGAGATTGCCCATGACCTATATGGCTTTATTCTTACAAATCACAAAAAGGTATCAAACTAGTACTCGTTCTAATTTTTCCCTTTTACCTTATATGTTTTTTCCCTTTTACCTTTATATGTAGTAGCATGCCTTTCGGCCGACTGTGCGACGGATGGGCACAGCTGTGCCAAGCTCTGCTTGGAATCAGCCCAAAGCGGAAACTAGGGTAGCATAATTAGAGCTCATGTGAAATTTCATGGTAGGATGACGAATTGACAAGTTGATTGTGCTTCACTAACTTCAGTTTTTGTTAGTTGATAAACAAGTACATATGGAACATTACATTAAAGATTGTTAAGCATAAGATTTAGGATTCAATGCAACTTTGACTCCATCGGCTGAAGCAACATACATGTTATGTGCATTAAGAATACTTCTGGTGCAGGGTGTATATTTAATGGCATGAATGTTTTGCTTCCTCTCTAATAGAGCTTTATGAAAACGAAGGCCCTTCAACTCCTTTCCGCCTAAGATCATAGATAAGGTCGACAAGGAAGCGACTGTATCTGAATTGGCCCTCTTCTTCTTCCAGTCAAGAAGAAAGATCTACGTTAATCTTTCTTGTTTTAAAGAAGAGGGCAGATGAAGATGCAAGTTACATGCTTGGGTACGGCAGCTCTTGAAACGAGATCAATGTTTACCCATTTGTTATCATTTCTTGGCTGGTCTTTCTTCCTTTTTCCCCGAAACTGGTTGGGAAGGAACATCAGGCAAAAGGCAAACCAAGTGTACACGGTACAGACCAAAGTACTGTCACAACTCACAAGCTCAAGAAAGTCTAAAACTATGCAATTGACCTTGCCAGTTCAAACATCAATATTGTCAAACAAAGAGCTGCCAAAAGAAACAATGATGTTTTAAACTGGGAGCTTATCCACAATACACATCAAGAATTCCACTCTCATACACTAACATTATGTTTAAATGCTTGTTTTAACAACACCGACTCCTATGAACAACCGCAATTACACTACACTAACTGTTAGTTTTCTCACAGAGCACCCCATTCAAGAATTTGAGCATCATCACAACAGTGATGGTGATAGTTGTCATTATGAAGGTACAGATAAATCTAATGCTACATTACAGAAAACAAGAGTAATGAATTTACAAGGAACTCGATGCAATGACAGGCGGAATGAGTGAAACTACTCGCCAAAGTTGGTTGGGATATCTACTTCTGTCTCTGATGTACTCGTAAAATCAAGAAGTCCTTCCTGTGATGGAGAGTTTCCAAATAAGAAAATAGTGGACTGCAAAAAATCAAAAGAGCTATAGAGGATAACATGCATTACCTGCTCATTAAGATCGCCGGAAGAAGCTGGAATCCCCACAGGCACATGATTTGTAAGATCTTCACCAGATCCACAAAGATGCTGCAGAATGGGATGGCATGACTATTTTAGACCACAGACAAAACCAAGATAAGAGGTTCATGAGTTTCACAAATGATGTAATGTTCACAAGTGAGGTGATTTGTTGAATTCTTTGACTAATAAAAAAAGTTTCACTTTAAAAGATATGTACAAAAAATAAGACAAGCTGATGATTGGACCACTTAAATCAGAATGCTTCAAAAGCAACATATTCATGCAGAATAATGGGATTGTCTCTTTTAACCAAATTTGACACTTTTGAGAAAATCAAGTCTGTAATTCATCCATGAGATTTCAACTGCTCAGAGCATTGACAGATTGCAACACCATGTTAAATATGAGTACATACTCTTTCATTTGGATTGGCAGAGTAGTTGTCAGTTCCATCTGTTAAAGCCTTTGTAGGAGTTGCCTGCACATAGTGCAACTATCATCAGAAAGACTATATACTATACTTATCAAATGCCTCCTTAACAAGCCATACATGACATACATGGTCATACTGGTTGCCAGAAGAATTTTCACCTTTAAGGATTAAAGGCTTGATATCACGAGGCATTCCCTGTACACACAATGAATATTGTGATGCAATTAATAAAGCTAAGTGAAGCTAAAATGACATTTGGTCACTGGAATGGCTTGTTATGCGTATGATGGCAATATGGTGATGATTCAAAGAAAGGTACCAGGTTTTAGTAACAAATATCAAACTAAGCGACTAAGTGACCATTGGAAAAAATAAAAGAAGAAGAAGAAGAAGAAGAAGAAATTCAGTCAGCTGTGAAGATTTCAGCAATGCTAGTCAAAACAATACCAGTTCCACAGGATGTAAAGAACTAGTCCTCCCTCCCTTGCTCAGATCTCTTAATGTTCCCTGCTCAACCAAGGATATAACATGAAAGGCACGCACTTGGGAAAAAAATTCAAAACATTATGATTTCCAAAATTGAAATGATGATTTTTTAAGAGTACAGAGAACAAGCAGCAGGAATTGTAGGGAAACTAATTAAACTAAACATAAAAGCAATTAATTTCAGAGAAATGTGAGGTGATACAAACTTATTTCAATAGCTTGTAATGGTGGCTTGAGAGAGAGAGAGGGAGAGAGAGTGATAACAAGTAAATATCGAGCAGAAAAATCGATGAGAAAATTCTTTGCTAGCTTCTCTAATACCTAAATATCTCAGCACAGAGACTAAAAGGGTAAAACATCAGAAACAACCTTTGTTAACAAATTCAAACATCTATTTATATGTTGCAACCCGACTCTGAAAATGTACCATGCATCTCTCTACAAATTAAACTCCATTAAGTCTAGAAGGACTTCCAGATGTCTATCCATCTCTCTTAAGTCAAGGTCTCTAAATCTAATAAAGAGAAGCAGGAAAAGGAGACATCACTTCTCACAACTAACTGGATAAAGAATTAATATACCACTTTTGTACCCATGTCTTCAAAATTGTGCTCACCCTTGACCAGAGAAAAAAATAGAAGACGTTAGCAGTTCGTTCTCAATGATTTCTCAATTAATTAGATTCAAAGAGATCTACCTAGTGTATGACACATAAAAAGCACAATTTTCTTGAAAAAGCCAACTTCTTCACAAATAAAACCAAGCAAAATAACCAAATAGTCAAAATCAGAATTTGACTGACTAAGCTATCTTTTACATGATACATTACTTTTTGCGTCATTTACATCCATTTTGAAGTTTGGAAAAAAAACGTCTAAGCTAAAGAGTGAATTACTTCAGCACATTGAAGAAGATAAGAATGAACAACTCAAGTTGTTTAGCTGCCTAACAAAGAGGCACATGGGATAAAGTAACTGCAAGAAACTGCAAAGTTACAGGAAATCTCAATTTCAACAAAAAAAATGTTTAAGAACATGTGAACTTGAAATTAAACCAGTAAATTCTTAACGGAGATGTTATGCACCTTGTTCGCCCACATAAGCCCACATGCATTGCATAGAGTTCTTGGTCCTGCAGGACCACGGCGCATAGCAGGAGTAGAATTCTCACCAACCCCACAATGGTGGCATCTGCGAAGACTGTAAAATTTGCAAAAGGCAGAAGGAAAACTAACTTTCATATACTGTTTTAAGAGGGAAGAAAACCAAAATTTCCAATAGTTGAAGCAACATATTTGAACAGAAGAGGCAACTCACACAGTTTCTGGACGAGATGTATCATCTCCTTGAAGGTTATTCTTTGTGGAAACCCAACTAGAAGACCCAGAGCCTTCTTTCGCTGATGCAAACTGACCGTTCTTTCGGTGCATTCTGGTAGAGGACAATTCACAATCAAGTTATATCCGGGTAAAAGTCAGGATCATAGATATGTCTCTGCTGGAGTAAATATTATCATGGAAATGTGGAAGAAAAGAGCAATTGTCAAAATGTCTCTGCCCATGATCATTTTTGAATGATTTTAGGAGTTAATTTTGCGGTACTTCAGTGCAGGTTTGATCTTTATTCTAATGGAAACTGTCCCTGTACCCCAATCATTAGAGCTTTTGGCTGAATCATGAGACAACTCCTTCTTTAGGTTCTTTTCCTTAAATAGTGCTCACCTACTTAAAATGGATGCACAGGTTCTGTTCATTGCCCACTGTTTTAAGCAAGAAGCCCTTAATAAATCTGCAAACTCCTTTCTTTAAGCAGAGGAGCCTAAGAGGGAAGCAGGCAGCAGAAGGAAATGCACAAGTTTGCAGAATATTCAGTCTTTCAAAAAATAAAATGGCAGAATCCTGAATTACAGGAGTGTCTGTCCCTTCCCTATCAAGTTTAAATGTCCAAGTAACCAAATTTATTTACCAAAAAGCATTTCAGTCGCATAAACCACCATAGAAGATTAAAGACTGTCAATACTCAAAGCAAAAATAATGTATAATATAAGGATGAACCAAGTATCAGGGCAACAGAAAGAAGTTAAGAGGTGAAATGAGCTTCTATGAACTAAATACGCAAACAACCACATAATTCTACACCTTTGAGCAACTTCTTTGCGAATGCTGTACCGAATTTTCTTGTCAAAGCATCTCTCCTTCCGTTTCTCACGGAATCTAACCAAAGAAGCTATTCTTTTTGAGACATTGGACCGCTTGAGTGTATCATCCACACCCTAAAAATAGTTAGCCAAAGTAGTGCATGAAACAATGATCTAATAAGTATTAGGAATTGCTTTGATGCTATCAACTGAAGAAATACCTTTCTATTTGAATCAAAGATGACATCATTAGTAGGAACAGAGTTAGGTACGTCACGTCCACCTAAAAGCAAGAGAACTGCTTGCACCTGCTTGTCAAGCATATAGCAACAAGTTACTCTCCAATGACAATACTATCCCATAAAGATGAATAATCTTGGTGCTCTGAGTTGCTTATACAGCAAGTAGCTGCTTTCATTGCATGAATGCCTACTCACTTTTTAAATCACTGTTTCAAGTCAAAACATGGTGCCAAAAATCTTGGACTATAATATCATATCATTCCCTCATTGAAGGTTTTTGGACATACATGACACTACAAGCCAATTGCCAACAGACGGATATGAATAAAAGGTTAAGAATAAAAAAATAAAAACCAGAAATCCTTGCACTAACTCTACACCAACGCCCATTTCTTTTGTTACTTCTGATAAGCTGATTTAAAATCAAAGACTAGCAGGGAGCTTGTTTAAAAATCAGGTCATGCCAATGAATCTCCAACAAATATCAAGGTAAAAGGCTCAAAAGAACTGGCAAAGCTTATAAAGAAACGTTACCCTTTGGGAGGATTAAGAACTTAGATTTACTAACTGAGGAGTCATAAACGGGGTAAAAGTCATAAAATGATTTGCATCATAAAACATATTCCTTAGAAAAAATGATTAAATTCTTACAAAAGCTGAACAAATAATAACACGTTCTTGCCGAAAGAATACAAGTTTTCCCATTTTATCAAAAGATAAGAGCAGAAAACATCGTCAATGAAGATATGATCATTATATTCAAGGATACTAATAATAAATGCTCATTTCTCTGAAAATTAGAGTTTTCCTACTGCTTGGCATTTTCTTCTTAGGGATCAAAATATTTCTAAAGGAAAAAAGATGTTGAAGAGGAAAGCATGCACATATACTACTAAAAAACACGCACAAACACACAGTGTAGGTGTCTCACAGAATAAAGAAACACATGAATAAAAGCTCACCAACATCAACTGTCCATTAACAGCAATACACGGACAACACCAAAAACATACCAAAAAATTAAGATCAATCTTATCATGTAAATTACTGATTACTATCTACTGCCAAATAAGAGGGGGAAAAAAAAAAGGTTACCTTTTGAGGAGTGACAGCGGGGAAAACATACACTTCACCTTCAAAAGCAAGAGTGAGCTCACTCGTCCTCGTCGCCACCACCTGACCACCACCTCCGGCCCGGTGGCTGTGGTTATGGCTGTGGTGTTGCTGCTGCTGCTGCTGCTGGCGGTGATTACGATTATTTACAGAGTTCAAATGAACCTCGTTGACATCACTCATGAGGTCATCTCCTTCGTCGTCACCGTCTTCGTCTTCCTCATCCTCCTCCTCCTCCTCTTCCTCCTCCTCGTCCACGCGGTCGTCGCCGCCGTCATCGTAGTGACGGGCCTTCATTGCCTTCGGAATCGCCGCCATAACTTAAAAAAAAAATCCTAATCAATTGATCATCATTTTACCATTAAATCAAACGAAAAAAGAAGCTCTCCATGATCATCACCTCTCATTGGCGTTTTATCTTTCTATTTTCTCCCCCATTTCTCTCTCACACAGACACACACTGGTATACGTACACATATACACGCATATACGAAAGGATTAATGTATTCCTTACAGTAGAATATATATTTATTAAAAAAGGTTATGAAAATGTAAAAATTTATGGGATATGCCTGGAATTTAGGATGCAATAATTGAATCGAATTCTAGCTGTACATTATATATATATATACACACATGTAAAACAAATATATATATATATATATATATATGTATATGAAATTCAATTGAGCTCGATTAATTTTAGAAACTTTTGAATTTTACATATTAAAGTCAAACTTAACTTGTCAAATAGTTCAAATTGCTCGAACTCGAACTCAAGTTTTGATCTAATAAGTTCACCAGCTAATCGGTTAAATTCGACTCGTTTGCTTGGTTAAATTCGCCTCAAACTCGGTCTTTCGGGACACTTGGGATTTGGTAAAATCGTGGGATTAATCTCCGAAAAGAAAATTCATTTTGGAAGATTATGCATGGAGGGGAAACGATAAGGAGTGACGCGGGTGCAATGGCTATGGTGCTCGGAACGGGGTTTGTGCGGTTGATTCTCGGTTATAGCTTGGGAGAATAGATAATGTGGAATTTTGTGTGTGTGTGAAGAAGACAAGATTTTGGATTAGATTTGTGAGGGGTCCATTTTTATGTGCAAAAAATAGTAAATAAATAGAAAAGGAAGGGACAAGTGGTGCGTGGAAGAATTATTGAGGAATACTCTATTTGGTGGGTGGGTTCCGATATGAAAATCCATGCGTTCAAGATTAGCCTAGTTCGTAATGCAATTTTTTTTTTCAAAAAACTTTTATATTGTTAATGAACAAATTTTCCACTCATCTTTTTACTTTATATACATCAAATTGTTATAGTGCATTTTTCTAATAAACTTTAGAAAATAGTAGTCCAAATGGAGTATTCCGATGTTTCACCTTCTTTTTTGGCACTTTATTTTTGAAACAAAATGAAAAAATAAAAAGAATTGTTTGATTGGTGATTGAGTAGGCAAAATTCAATTCAGATGAAAATTGAGATTATATTGGTGATTTGACGATAAAAACAACTATATTGTGATTAAAAAAGTATTCCCGAATTTCATTTAAGAATTTGTTGAGCTCTTTAAGATCATTCATTCTCACAAAACATTCTAGAGATTGTATAGAGCAGCGATTATATAGTTTGAGGGCGTTGGACCGAGTGAGATACTACTGCAACGTGCAAGGAAACAAGTTCACGGTTATTGTCCTCCTTGCTTCAGTTTATTGCAAGAAAAACTTTGGAATTAATTGCAGGGTTCAGAATATGTCATTTGCAGGGTTATCTAAATTGTCATTTTCTGTATTTTTCATGAAAAAAAAAATATCTGTAACGATGTGTCGTATGTAAAGTAAAAAGCCATTTGGAAAATGTGATTATGAAAAACCTAAGAAGTTTTCGATGGAAAATTGCAATCCAAACAATGCCGAATTTCTGCCATGAAAACTTTTGAAATTTCAGGGGCTCGGAGTATATCACCAGCAGTACAGTCTAACTCATAACGCTTCACAGTAGCAGAATTTTAGATAATACATTAATTCTGCTAGGTACTTGACCCTAGTTTTCTTATGATTCTGAACATCAGGCAATCAATGAGTTAGAGCCCTCCTTTTGAACAGTTATTGGAGAATTGGCATAACGCTTAATCAAGTACTAGAACAGCACAGGGAACAGAGGTCACTCAAAATTTCCTTCACTACTTGGATCTGGAATACCAATAGCAAACAGATCAGCGGAATAATAAGGAGAACACCAGAATAGCGAAAGAAGCCAAAGGAAAAGGTAAATAAGAAAAGTTGCCATACAAATTCATAACAAAGATAATGATTGCATGTGAAGCCGAAAGCTACTGAAAAAGTTAAGAGATTTACATTTTGTACTCTCGTCTATAAACAGGGCAATTTGTGCAGTAGAAGAAGTATTGAAGTAAAACATGATTCTGTTTAACCACAATACGTTGCATTAAGTGCATAAACTTGAAAATTATATCTAGTAATTGAGCTGCAAGTTCAGCGGCAACATGCTTCAATTAAAAGTATATTTCTCCGCTTTCAAGCAGGATATCCTAAATTTCTAAACCATCACAGCTAGTTTTTAAGAATATACGTCGTCTAAAATGAAGGTAGGCCCTTATATAAACCGAAACTGTACAGTTGGGGAACAGGCTGACATTGATTAGTTAAAACCTTCTATCAGCCCAAGTAACAGAAGGTCAATAATGCGCCCGCTAACCTTGTCAATGCTTTAACTTATTGCTCAGCTGCTAAAGCTGAGCTAGTAGTGGTGGAGAACGAAACAAGATTAGCACCTCCGCTGATGGGAGTTCCATAGTCAGAGTCACTATCGGCCTCGTCCTACATACATGGCAAAGAGGGTATTCAGAGGTGACAAGGGAATATGTGCATTATGTCAGAGGTGGCTGCAAGTGAATGCAAAAAAAGCTAGCTGCTCTGATAAAACCCCTCCAAAAGTACGTACCTCTTCAGTCACAGCATGGATTTTCTTGGAAAGATCCCTCAATGTCCCCTGCAGATCAGCACAGAAGTAGGCAAGCTATAAAATGATGACAATCCAGCATATTCAAAAAGCCTATACAAACATACAGTAGCCATAATAATAAATTAATGAACTTTGAACATGTAATAGATTGGTTACAGGATGTGAAAGAGAGTGATCAGAAGATCCAGATGATATCTTAAACATGGCATCCCAGTCCATGCCACAAAGGGAAACAGGTGTTCATTTAGTCACAATCCAGGCCATAATTTACGATTTAATTGAGCAGCCAAATATCTGTGGAATCATATCAGTACATCACATGACAACTGTCAACAATTTAACCTAAACCTAAAATGTTGGAAGACGAACACTGGGTTCAGTAGAATCCAGGTATGGAGCAAACTACTACCTCATCAATTAGTGGATTATTTAATATAAACTACCTCAACAGAAAGTACTACATTGATTTCCATTAAAGCAGGATAAGAATTAACTGAAAGACAATGTTTAGAGGTACACCAACCTTGTTTGCCCAAAAAAGCCCACATGCATTGCAAAGAGTTCTAGGACCAGCTGGACCACGCCGCATCATTGGAGTTGACTTTGAACTTGTACCACAATGTGTGCATCTAAAAAGAAGACAAATGATTGAAATGGATACAAAATCAATGCTTAGCACTGAGGCAAAAATACAAAAAATGGATAAAAAAGCCAAATGCTAAAAATTATAACTTGTTAAGGGAAGCATTAGAGAGACCAACAGAAGTTTGTGGCATTGCCAAATCAACGGCAAGCTGCAAGCCCAAAATTTTGCTGTATGCTTCAGAATGAAACAGAAAGTAAACTCTTTTAAGTAAGATAGAACTCACGAGGTTTCGGGTGGGTTATCAATCTGTCCAGACTCCTCAGCAACGTCACAAGTAACAGAATCGTCAGAACTCCTAGGGGCAAATTGGCCCTTCTTTCGCTGCATCCTAATTGAATTGATAAGAGACATACCAGTCAGGAAGAGCAACTGACAACAGAAGTTGTATACCATTTATAGAACTGAAGATGTTAGAATCTCTGTCATCAGTAATTATAGGCATACAAGGCTTGATTAAACAATTTCTTTATCTTTTGGAGGATGTATGAGTAAATCATACTAATTCACTGGCACATTTAAGTTTAGAAAACCAGATTTTTTCCCTCTTATACCACTGATTATTAACTAATATAACTAATTTACCTTGCTGCTCAACCCAACATAGTATTAGAAGCATTTTCAGGGAGATAGAAAAACATACTCAAAATGCTTTAAGACATGCTTAAAATAAGTATATCCATTGGCACAGAAAGTGTTACAAGGTGTTGGTATCTCTGAGTAACTTTAAATGCATTTGATGCTTACTATCAGAACATTTCTTGGAGAATTTGATGTGTACATAGCTTGATTAGGTGTAGAAGTGGAAAATAAGCTCCATCTATCAAAGTCATATTACTGTTTCATAAAGAAGTAATTCCATAAGTGCAGTTATTGATTTGGAATCCAGGAAGTAAAACTTTCTGCATCACAAAGCGGCACGCAAAGTGATGAGGGATACAACTATACTCAATTCTAAACACATATTAAGGAGAGAATACAAGGAAAACCCATCTGTATGGCCACTATGTTTGCCTTAATCTCTATGCCAAACTAACATCAGATTCTATCAAAGATTCTTAATGAATTCAAACCTAGCCCTACCAGAATCTTCTGTGACACATTACAACATGAAATAACCGAGGTTACAAACTTCTAAACCTTGAAAGGAAAGTTCAAATGCATACAAGAGCAGTTTTTCTGTGCTGACATATACCTGTCACATTGTTAAGTGAATACAATCATTTCAACCAAAAAGACGCTGGTGAAGAAAACAAATATGGAAGCAAGTAACTCTGTTCTACAAAAACTATTCAACTTGAAGAGAATAACAAAAACCAGCTTACTTCATTGCAACTTCTTGACGGACATTGTACCGGATTTTCTTTTCAAAGCAACGTTCTTTCCTTTTCTGTCGAAACCTATTCAAAGATTCTACTCTCTTTGGATCATTGCACCGCCCACTATAGTCCATCAAACTCTGAAGCAAGAAGTCAGACATTCAGGCTTGTTATCAAACAACTCAAAAGAGGTGAATGAACTGGCACACCTGATATATACCTTTGGAGTCTGATATGGCACGTCTACAGCTTGAGTACCCGGAGTATATTCACATCCACCCAAAAGTGAGAGTACTGCTTGGACCTACACTCAAATGATACCAAAACAATTTCAAATCAATACCCAAGATATCCTCCAATCAATTTGCTTTATCGAAGTTGTACTTGAATTGGGCAGCACATTAAGAGAAAATTTTAAGGTGGACAATACAAAATAGTCCCCATAGAACCATCGATATTATAAAGGATATTTGGAATTTTGCAATCGTTTTCATTTGATAAGACCAAAAGCCAAATTCTCGCCTACTAAGCAATGCATAATAAATGCTGTCGTTTATCCTGCAATGAGGAATGATGAGTTACCAAAAAGATCTTCCCTTTTAAGGAAAAAGGAACAAAATTCTACTTATTATTTCAATAATTTCTGATAAGACCATAAAAACCCACATAACAACCTTAGTCGCCTTACTTTTCCACCTACTTAAGCAGATAGAATGCTCTAAATTCAACATTTGTCCATCAAACAGTAGAAACATGGATTAGAAATCCTCAAGACTTCATCCTTCCCATAATAAATGGAGCTACAAAAAATGGCAAAAAAAAAAAAGTAATGATAATAAACAAAATCCCACATGATTAAACCACAAAGTGCTCACCTTTTCAGCGGTAACAGCATCAAACACGTAAACCTGGCCACGAAACGACAGCGTAAGCTGGTTCGCAACATCACCGCCGTGCGGCATTGCCATTGCCACCCCTTCACCACCACCACCGTACAAGGTGGTATTCTGCGGAAGCGAGACTTCGATTCCATCCAAACCCCCAATCGTGCCACCATCCTCAAAGCCCACAATCTCAGCGTCTTCAATCGATTCCCTTCCTCCACCCCCGCCTCCAAATACGGTGGCCTTGACATCATCTCCACCACCACCGTGGCTGGAGTATTGCCCCTGGCCGTTGGTCGGGCCAACCAACTGCACCGGAGTATACATTCCTCGTTTCTTCGATTAAATTCCGAAATACTATTCAATTTAAACCATTACCTCTACAGATTATTCCTCCTTTTTTGCTATAAATAAAGAAGACAAAACCCTAATCCTATGAAATATATAAATATACGCAGAGAGACTTCGGTAGTGTGTGAGTGTGTGTGAGAGAAAGGTACCGGTGTCGGGAGAAAAAATGGCGTGGGGAGGGGTAAAAATGGAAATGTGACGAATTTTTGGGGATATTTACGATGTCGGAAGAGGGAAATAGCAGGGGGGTAGGGGTAGTTTTGGTAATGGAAGTGCTGAGTAGAGTATGGAGAAGAGCCTGCGTTGTACCGGACTGGGGAGGAAGGACAGGGGTCAGGGACTCAGGCGAGAGAGGGCACTTTTTTATCTGCATACTTTATTAATTCTTTTCTAGAAATTAATTGCACTCAAGTCCTGCGGTTTGTGCAAAATATCATTAGTTGGCCCATAACTTTTACAAGATTGCACAATGCTGTTCATTGCAAGACATCCAACCTTTACTGTGACTTTGGTTGGACATTGGAGGGAGGTGAATGGGAAATTTTAAAGTTAAATGGGGTTCAAATGATGGTTTTAGCTCTGTGTCTTTCTCAGTGGTTGGGTGATTCGATACCTACATCCGTTAGAATTATAAATATTATCGCAACTTGACAAGACAGTAAGTAGGTGTAGCGTTGCTGGAGTCATTCCTTCCCCAAGATCCCTCGTTGTAATGGGATAGGATTTCCAAAAGGAAAAAAAATGATGTGATTCTCTAGCTTTTGCCTCTATTGGTTTAAAAAAAAAAAAGTAAAATCTTGAAGGGTTTAATTACTATTATTCTGTTTTGGTGCATGAGTGAGCTTGTTTAGAAAAAGCAATTATTCTGTCCATAGTACACATGATAATTTTGGTGTACTTTTCAAACTTTAAGTTGATTGAGTTTCAGAGAATTTGGAAGAATAAAAGATATTGGAAGATAGCCTAGGCAATGGTGTAAGACGAGTGGGAGGAAATAGGACTTTGTAGAAGTTTTAGGCAATTTGTGGCATTGGGAGAGGGATTCTTTGTATGTTGGACTTTATTATGGATCCTTTTAGTATCAAAAAAACAAAAGTTAAAACTCTTTAAGTCTTGTGAAATTCGGAATTATTTAATAAAATAAACATGATTTCAGGTGAAAGTATCGTGTCCTAAAACCAATAACTAGGATTCTTATTCATTATTTTTTGGAGAATTTTATGGTGTTGATGGCAAAATATACAATAAAATCTTTTCCATGGAACTATAATGTGAAATGATTGAAATATGATCCCATACCATCTTTTACATTTTCTCCACAAATTCCTGAATCAAGTTCAGTCCATGAGATCACATGTCTCAATGAAGTTCTTTGGAAATTAATTAGTTCAGATTAGCCGTTGTTCCATATTAATTCATTCACCAAAATCTTGATTACATTCACTTTGGCCATGCAATGTTAGGGTGCATTTGATAAAACTGAAATCTAAAAATTGAAATCTGAAATCTGAAATCTGAATTCATTAAGTGATTGAATTGTTAGCTATTAGATCTAATACATTTAAATGTATATCACATTCAGTGATAAGTGAAAAGCTTATCACTTATTTTTGAAAGTAATTTTTGCCTAATGCCACTTAATTAATTTAGATGTTCTATTTTTAGTTATCAAACGTATCTAAACGATTAAAATCTGAATCCATTAATTTTAAGTGTTGAATTGGGGTATGAAATAGTACCTTTGTCAAAAGAAAATGGAATCCTTCTAGTATGCACTTATTAACAATAGACTAACTCGATCATCACTAATTGGCCCAAGTTGTTTAGCAGGGTTTACAAGTCTCTAAAGTTGTTGGACAAGACAGCCAAGAAACATCATATTATTCTTTCTGTTTACTTGTGACTTGTGAGTCAGTTTAATCTTTAAATATGGCAACTTAGATGAGGGACAAGTTGGATGATAATGATTAAAAGGACGTTTGCGGGGGCCTTCCTGTTTTACCAAAATAATTTTGAAAGCCAAACAATCTGGATTCAAGATTGTAGTTTTGAACGGATACAAATAGTCCTTTTCGTAGCTGCTTTAGATGTGGACATTTCAATTTAATTTTAATACTCACAGCACTGAATTATTGATTCTACTACCAGATGCAGCAGTCAAAAACTGGCAATTGTGCCTATCCCTTCTCTTCTTATATAACGACAGTAGTGTTAATTTGCTCGTTTTAGTAGGGCCTAAGAAGACGTTTCTGTAGCTTTGTTTATACATCTTTTCTCCATGGAAAACAGCAGTTTTCTGCATGTAGTGATGTTCCCATGGCTAGCCATGGGACATCTGATACCCTTTCTGAGGCTGTCTAAATGCTTAGCTCAAAAGGGGCACAAAATTTCATTCATCTCCACTCCAAGAAACCTCCAAAGAATGCCTAAGATTCCCCAGGATTTAGCTTCTCTGATTGAGATAGTCAGCATCCCCCTGCCAGAAGTTGACAACTTGCCAAAGCAGGGAGAGTCTTCGATGGACATACCCCATGAAAAAGAACAGCTCTTGAAGATAGCCTTTGACTTGCTTCAATCACCAATAGCCGCGTTTCTTGAAAACACAAGGCCAAAACCAGATTGGATTCTTTATGACTATGCCTCTCATTGGTTACCGGAAATTGCGGCCAAAAATGGTATCTCAAGAGCCTATTTTAGTCTCTTTACTGCAGCAACTATGGCTTATATTGGACCTCCATCGATCTTGTTGAATGGAGGGGATGGTAGATCAACAGCTGAGACCTTCACGAGGGTGCCCAGATGGATACCATTTCCAATGAATATTGCTTATCGTCTCCACGAAGTGACCAGGTACATAGAGGATTCATCTGGCAATGAATCTGGAACTTCAGATGTCATCAGATTTGCTGCTTCTATCGAGGAAAGCAACCTGGTGGTCTTTAGAACTTGTGTTGAATTTGAGCCAGAATGGTTCGATCTTGTTTGTGAACTGTACAAGAAACCAGTTATTTCACTAGGTGTCTTGCCTGCATCCCTAGATGAACATGATGAACTGGAAACTGATGAAAAGTGGCTTACCATTAAAGATTGGTTAGATAAACAAAGTGCAAGCAGAGTAGTTTATGTAGCACTGGGGACTGAAGCAGCATTAAGCCAAAAAGAAATCCATGAATTGGCTCTTGGTTTAGAGCAATCTGAATTGCCATTCTTCTGGGTGCTAAGGAAGCCACCAGGATCAACAAAAGATGCTTCAGAGATGCTTCCTGAAGGGTTCACAGAGAGAATCAATGCCAAAGGCCGTGGAGTGATTTACACAGAATGGGCTCCTCAGGTAAAAATATTGAGTCATCCAGCAATTGGAGGGTTCCTAACTCACTGCGGCTGGAATTCAGTGATAGAGGCACTTGGTTTCGGCCGAGTTCTGATACTGTTTCCGGTGATGAATGATCAAGGGCTGAATGCTAGGCTATTGGAAGGCAAGAAAGTTGGAGTGGAGATACCAAGAAAGGCAGACGACTGCTGGTTCACAAGCACAGAGGTGGCCGAAACACTGAGATTGGCAGTGGTGAGTGAAGATGGAGAGTCAATGAGGGCTAATGCCCTGAAAATGAAAATCTTGTTTGGCAATGGGAATACTAATCAAAGTCGTCTTGACAGTTTTGTTCGTTGGTTGGAAGACAAAAAATACACATCTTGTTTCCTGGCCTTTTAGCTATTGAGAAAGCTGCATGAGTACTTGCTCATGATGATCCAGATAAATTTGTGTAGTTTGACATATTCATTACAGTCCTCTACGATGATGATACAAATGATGTTGAAATTCAGCCATGATACAAATGATGACTTCTGCTTCTGCTTCTTCTTCTTCTTCTTCTTTTTTTTTTTTAATTTCTAACACTTAACTATCCAATCCTAATATTTTCATTGCAGCTCAAAGTCAAGCATTGTAAATCAATTTTCTATATCAGCAAAGTTTCTTTTTGTCACCAAAATATTTTAACAGAACAACAATAAACTTAAATGTATGAAACTTAAGCTACATATTCATTACTAAATCAAAATATGTATTTATTATTTAGTAATATAACTACTCATTTTCTATCTTCTCATTCTTTTGTTCTGAAGGAAAAAAAAATTATAATTTGACTATTCTCTGGTATCAAATTTTGAAAAGCAATCATATCTCGGACAATAAAACCAAAATACATAGATAATATTGCTAATTATCTATGTATTGTTTTGTATTTTATATAATAAGAGAAATTTTGATAATATACAAATGTATTAGTTTCAACTTTACATATAAATGTCATACGTATGCATAATCAATTACGTAAATTTGAAATTTAATATGTCAAAAAGGACAACTAAAACAAAATAGTTTATTGAAAGATGTTCACAGTTTAACTTCAAACAAAACTTTTTTAAGATAATAAACAAAGTTTTAAACAAAGTTTTGACCAAGTTAATGTATAATGCTAAACTGAATTTTATAGATCTTTTTTTTCTTTTTTTTTTAAGTAAGTGGAAGGTTTTAAACCCAAAATCTCTTATTTTACAATTCTTCTCACCTTACCACCCAACATAACCTTGTCCCTAACTTTATACATTAATTAATAATAAGGTCAAAAGTTAAAAAAAAAAAATAGGTCAAAAATATTTAAAAAGAGTGAAAATTCAAATTTTCATAAAGCAAAAACTAGGTGGAGGTGGGGCAATAGAATTTTGTCAAATTGTTGGAGGGAGTAAGAAAAAGACTTCCAAACTATTAAAATTCACAAGGCTTAAAAGAAAAACTTCTAAAATTTCCAAGGGTAAAATCTCAAGACTTAGAGTGGCGGCTGCCCCCCGGCCCGAGTTGCCGGCTGGCTTCTCATTGTTTATGATATTATCGCCTTCAAAGTGGACTCAATCACCATTAGGATGTCATTTTGGACATGGCTTCTTGTGCAAAAGTTTCAACCTTTGAATTTTGATGCATACACTCACTAGCCCTCGTTTGGATATGTGAAGAGGCTGGTCACTTTCTTGAAAATAGATTCAAACTGGTATTTGGAATTGAAGGTATAAATGAACTAAATTACTCGTAAATAACTCGATGGTCAATTCGAAAATAATTTGACTTGTCTCGATTTTATCGAGTTCAACATTGAGTTCGAGTAGCTCGAATGACAAAATTGAGTCGAGATTGAGTTTTAGAATACTAGACTCATGTAGTCGCGTTCAAGTATTAAATTATATTTTTTTTATATTTATGAAATTACTTTTAAATGCTTCCACAAAATAACTACAATCTTAAATTTCTTATTCGTCCAATATGCCACCACCCACTTGACTACCTCCTTTGTTCTCTGACTTGTTTCTTTGTCAATCTCTTTTGTTGTATCTTTTTCTTTTCTTTTTTCCTATAATTCTGTTGCTATTGTTCTTTGAATATAAATTTTGGTCCGTTCTTTGAAAAATTGTCTGAGAATGAACTTGTTGATTGTTTCTTCAAGGACAAGAAATATGAAATTCCTTAGATTTTGTTTTTGAAAATTGTTTCGGAAAATATTGTGTGATTTTTTTTGGATTTTGAAGCTTGAGGCTCGGAAAACATGGAGTGCTTGATTGAGTTCAAAATTGAATCGAGCAAGTCTCGAGTTGAGCTTGAGTTAAGAAAATGCACACTCGAAGAGTTCAAACTCGAGCTTGAGTGTACTGATTGGGGATCAAGTTGGAATTGGAGTATGGTGATATTCGAACTCGACTCAACTCAACTTGATTACAGTCCTGGCATCCTAAATCTTAAGTGGTTTTATTAATGGCCTAAATTTTCTCAAACCTTGATGCATGTTCTCTCTCAGAATAACGAACTAGAGAGAGAGAGAGAGAGAGAGAGGAGAAGTGGGAGAATGAAGAAGAGAGGGAAGAAATTTGATTCAACGCCTGTGAACTATCCGTGAGCAGTCAAAAGTAGTGAATTTGAAGGAAGAGGATCACCAACTTACCATTTGTTCTGCAAGAATACGTTGGTCTTAGAAACTTGAAAACAGAAACATCTATGAACCAAGTACATACGTTTGCGCTAACGATTTAAATGACGTTTTCGCTTATGAAACATGCCAGTCAATCTGGGTTCAAACTTCAGTATAATTAATGAACTTAAAAAGTTCCATTTGTTGTAAAATTCTCTGTCATACGCCTGTCCAATTACGGCGAATTCGCCTCACAATTTCCTTGTATATAACGAATTTATGCTTGCTATCTCAGAGCCTTCACAAAGCAGGAAATATTATCTTGTCTCAGTAAACATCTCTTCTCCATGGAAAGCAGAAACGTTCTCCATGTTGTGATGTTCCCATGGCTAGCCGTGGGTCATCTGATACCCTTTTTTAGGCTATCTAAACGCTTAGCTGCAAAAGGGCTTAAAGTTTCATTCATTTCCACTCCAAGAAACCTCCAGAGGCTCCCTAAAATTCCCCAAGAATTGGCCTCTCTGATTGAGCTAGTCAGTATCCCCCTGCCAGAAGTTAACAACTTACCAAAGCAGGGAGAGACTTCAACTGACATACCCCATGAAAAAGAACAGTTCTTGAAGATAGCCTTTGACTTGCTTCGATCACCAATAGCCACCTTTCTTGAAAACACAAGGCCAAAACCAGATTGGATCATATACGACTATGCTTCCTACTGGCTACCCGAAATTGCGGCTCAAAATGGTGTCTCGGCTGCCTACTTTAGTCTCTTCACTGCAGCAGCTTTGTCCTTTTTTGGACGTCCCTCTGTCTTGTTGAGGGGGGAAGATGGTAGATCAACAGCTGAGGACTTCACGGCTGTGCCCAAATGGATACCCTTTCCATCTAACAGTGCTTATCGCATGCACGAGGTGCGGAGGAACATTGAGGATGCATCTGGCAATGAATCTGGAACTTCAGATATTATCAGGTTTGCTGCTTCTATTGATGGAAGCGACCTGGTAATATTCAGGACAAGCGTTGAATTTGAACCAGAATGGTTCAATCTTGTTTGTGAACTTTTCAAGAAACCAGCTGTTTCGTTGGGTGTTTTACCTCCGTCCCTTGACGATGATGATGAATTGGAAACTGATGAAAAGTGGCTAAAGATTAAAAACTGGTTAGATAAACAGACGGCAAGCAAAGTTGTTTATGTAGCACTGGGGACCGAAGCAACACTTGATGAAAAAGAAATCCAAGACTTGGCTATTGGTTTGGAGCAATCTGGATTGCCATTCTTTTGGGTACTACGAAAACCACCAGGATCAACAAAAGATGTTACAGATATGCTCCCTCAAGGGTTGGGAGAGAGAATCAATGCCAGTGGCCAGGGAGTGGTTTACACTGAATGGGTTCCTCAGGTGAAGATATTGAGACATCCAGCAGTTGGGGGGTTCTTAACTCACTGTGGCTGGAATTCAGTGATAGAGGCACTTGGTTTTGGCCGAGTTCTGATACTGTTTCCAGTGATGAATGATCAAGGTCTGAATGCCAGGCTATTGGAAGCCAAGAAAGTTGGAGTGGAGATACCAAGAGCTGCAGATGATGGCTCGTTCACAAGCACTGCTGTAGCCCAGACATTGAGGTATGCTGTAGTGAGTGAAGAGGGAGAGCCAATGAGGGCTAATGCCAGGCAAATGGTAAGTTTGTTTGGCAATGGGAAGAGGAATCAAGACTATATAGACACATTTGTTCGAAGTTTAGAAGAGAGAAAAATATCTGATTGTCTGGCCTAAATATCTACTTCATGAAGTATGAGAATTGTGCTGGATGATTCTCAGTGTTCTGTTCCAGAATCGTCATATCATTTAGGAATGCTATTAAAACTAGTGTTCATTCTTTTAGCATTTAATGGTCTGTTCAGTCACAGAGGATGCAGAACGATTAAGATTTACTACCACTGTCAGACCTTGTGTGATCACAAATTTAATTGTTTGGGATAATTTCAGAAACCTCCCTAAGGTTTCTGACTATTTCACTTGATACCCTCAAACTTTAAAAAATCTCACTTGCCTACTTTACTTTATGCTTTTGGTATCATTTACAACCCAATTTAAAATAAAATATTAAAAAATTAATTTTGGAAAAGCAAATGTAATCTCATTCCAAAATTACCCTTTGTTGTCTTACTTTTTATTGCGTAAGTATATTCATAACAAAATAAATGAAAGTTTATTTTGATTGAAAAAAATATAGTTTGTTTTTACATAGAAAGCGTTAATATTTGAATTCTACAAGTTATAAAGATAATATTTTCTTTATTTCAAAGTGTTTTGAGTTAATTTAAGAAGTTTTACAAATTATTTACATATTTTTGAATTTTCTACTTTTTGTCTAAATTGATGGCTTGAAAACTAAAAAATATAATATGCTAAAAATTATATATAAATTTGTTTGTATTGTTTTAAATCAGGAAAAAAGGTATTTTCATGGTTATAGATTATTGTGAATTATTTCCAAGAGTATTATAAATTATTCATAATTTTGTCCTTTTTAAAACGTTTTTAATATTATTAACATTTTTTGTCATTGTTTTGGACATAATTAACGTTAATAATATAATACTAAAATAGTTTTGTTTGTACTATAATAATTTTGTCCAAACCAATGACATAAAAACTACTCAAAAGTTTTTAATATTATTATCAGCTTCTAAATATTTATTAAGAAACTCCGTCTAAAAATTAGCGGATAAGTTTGGTGTATTAAGTAATTGAGAAATCATAAGAAAAGGACAAACTTGGAATGAAATTATTCTCTCACCCAAAATAAATTTTTTAACATTATATTTTGAAATGGGTTTCAATGGTATAAAAAGTTTAAAATAAGGGATGCAAGTGAAATTTTTAAAAGTTTGAGAGCGTCAGTTGAAACTATCAGAAACCTCAGGGGAGGTTTCTAAAATTATCCCTAATTGTTTTACCTTTAATAATACTTCTTTTACTTTTGGGATAATTTCAGAAACTTTCCCTAAGATTTTTCACAATATCACTCAGCTCTCCTGAGGTTTTTAAAATCTCACTTACCTCCCTCGAATTGATATTTCTTGTAACATTTTAGTCGCTTTAAAGGGAGTGCATGAAAGGTAAAAATTTTGTTCCAATACTGCCCTTACATTATCCTACTTATGGAGTTTACAACAACAATACAAAATAAATTAATGTTAATTTTTTACAAGATATAAATTTCTTGAATTAAATTATTTATTTTAGTTGTAACGGAATAAAGCCAAAATTTACATATTGAAAAATTTACACTTTGAAAAATTCATATGTATGAAGAGATTATTTTAGCTTTCAATACTTAAACTACATCATGTATTAAAACATATTTCTTGAAAAATTTTCTAGAGTTTCTTAATTATAATTGTCCATGATATTTTTCAAAGTGGTAGTTGTTCATCAAAATCCTACTAAATAGTTGACTTTGACTAGAGATGGCAAATGGGCGGGATTTAGACGGGACTTAATTGGGATTGTAAAATATGAGTTATATCCAAATAATCCCATATTAGTCATCGGACCAATATAGCTCATTTTGATCCCGCCCAAATACTCAAATTAATCCCATTTTATTTATTTTTTAAGAAATCTCTTTTTTTTCTCAATCAAATATATCAATATTGTCTTTTCTTTTTATATTATTTAGTTTGTTTATTTAACTTTGTAAAAATTCTACACTCTTCTTTATAAATTATGTGATAATTTTTCAAACTAAATAAAATTTTCTAGATATGGAATTTATAAAAGTCTAACTTCATATAAGTGGATGGTTTTTTTTTTGGGAACTTGTGTTGATTAGATAAAACTCTATTGGTCACCAAAATTTAATTATCCCCAAAATTCATCTACTCGTATATGTTATTTTATTCCTTAACCTTCAAGATCCAATCTAAAAATTTTTTCAATTCTAAAGCCGTTCTAATTCAATAAAATTCTGTCAAGAATAGAATTTGGTAGTGATAAAATCTTGTAGTTATTAGAGAGCACATGATGCATAAGTGGTAATCTACCTAACATGTACTACAAGTTTATAATATTAATTTACTAATTTTGAGAATAAAATGAAAAGAAAGATTGTTTGTTGTTTTGTTATTATTTTAATAGATACCCATGGGAATGCCAAATAAATCCCACACAAACCCATATTTTAAATAGGTAGTATTGGGTATGTCCCAATAAAGTCCAAACCCATATTTTAGATACCCATCCTGCCCAAATTAAATTTGGGTATGGGATCCCAATAGGTTTTGGGTATTTTTGTCACCTCTAACTTTGACTAGATTTAATTAATCCACGTTCTTTGCTATCCCAACACGATCTCAATGTAAAGGAATATGGAGCATCATTAGATAGCAATTTTTTTAATATATATATTTTTGGTTTCAAATTTTAATTTTTGTTTGATTTTTTGGTTAAATGGTTATTAAAAGTAAGGGTAATGTTATCAATTTGTGATCTTTGATAGGAATATGTAGCCTTGTTAAGCTAAAAAAGGAGGTAAGTGAAATTTTAAAAACTTCAGAGGAGTTGAATGATATTATGAGAAACCTTATGGGAGGTTTCTAAAATTATCCCTTTATATTTTAGGTACATTTTCTCATGAGGCAAAAAAAAGAAGAATACAATTTGATACGGCAACGCAGTTGGATTGTCGATGCAGAGCTCAAAAGCTCGACCACGACCCCAAGCTAGCCAAAGGCTCGAGCCAAATTGAAATAACTGCAATATTTTAATGAATCGAGTTCTAGTATACACATTGGAGAGAGTCCCAAAGCTTGCCGATCCTAATTGAGCATCCACTACATGTGTGTGTGTGTTTTTTTTTCTCCTTTTTTTTTTTAACTAGTTTTATTTTTATATTTATATATTAGTGTACATTGTCTTTTGTATCACCAAATTGTAAAATATTATTTAAACTCAATTTGAACTCTATTAAACTCGAGTAAATTAGGCTCATATGAGGTCGAATAAGTAACTAACAAACTGAACTTGGGTTCAAGTTTTAAGAACTCAACAATCTCAAATTGTACTTTACAACCCTAACCACAATCTCTCACTTTCAGGTAAGATCCATTAGTTGTAGAGGCCCAAAATGCAATAATTTGGATAAAATCCAAACGCTAGGATTGTGTGGTACTCTAATATGCATCTGAAAATGATATTAGCATCACACTTCTACTACATACTTACGCTGTCGGATCATAGAAAAAATTTATAAGGAATTGGAGGGATAGCTTTTCAAGAGCATGTTGAAAGGAGTATAAACAACAAAAACTCTTTTGAAAACCTCAAAAACTATATGAATTTTCCATTCCCTACATGAATTTTGCTCAAGGAGGCTATCAAGCAGTTAAGCATGATTAGCACTAGTGCTTTTTGTATAGTTGATGTGTGTGCAAGAAAGAAATGCATAATATTTATGATAAATGAATGTTATATGAATTTCTCATTGCTAAAGTAAATTTTAATCTCTTTCATTTTTTTCACATAAAAATTGTTATGTTGGTAACTATAATGTTTAATGTTAGGGTCAATTTGTAATCGAAAATTGTTAACTATTAAATCTGATACACTTAAGTATATATCACATTAAGTGATAAAGTGAATAGCTTATCACATATGTCTTGGAGAAAGTTTTGCTTAGGAAATTCAATGCTACTTAATTAATTCAATACCGCTTAATTAATTTATATTTTTTTGTATGAATGGAATATAGATGGTAAGCAGATTATGAAATATTAAATACATTACAAGAAATGGGAATGGCCAGATTGGCTTATAAAATCAGAATTGCTAATGAAAAAACAATTGCAAGAATATTAGTATCAGAATTTACAGGACAATTAAAAAATTGATGGGATAATGCATTTACATTAGAAAGTAAAACATCAATATTAGAACACACTATTGACATAGAAGATGAAAATGGAGATATTACAACTAAGTCAAATGTAGCTGAATTTTTAATAGTTACAATTGCAATGTATTTTGTAGGAAATCCAAAAGAAGAATTAAATTTTACAAAAGTATTTTTAACAAATTTAAGATATCCAACTTTAACAGACTTTAGATGGTACAAAGATATGTTTTTAACTAATGTATTAAGAAGGTCAGATTGCAATGCTTCATTTTGGAAAGAAATATTTATAACTGGGTTACCTACATTTATTTTCCCAAAGAATTATGACTAGTTTACAAAAAGATATGGGAACAAATGTAATATCATTCGAAGGAATTACATTTGGACAATTGTGTGCATATATTAAAAAGGAAGGATTAGCATTAAAGAATGCAAAAGAAATATGGTTCTCAAAAACAAGAAGTAGGATCATTTTGTGAAACTTTTGGTATTCAAGGAATTAAATCACCCTCTGCATTAAAAAGAAAGTTTTCTAGAAAAAATAAAATATATATAGAAAACCAATTCAAAGAATAAGTAATGAACCTTATTATAAAAAAAATTTAGAAAACAAAAGGGAAAGTATTCTATTACATGTTGGAAATGTGGAAGAATAGGAAATAAGGTAAATCAATGTAAAGTAAAAGATGAAGAAATAAGAGACAAGATGACTGCATTAATGTTACACAAAAAGGAAGATTCAGAATTTGATGATTATAATGATGATTTAGAAGATAGTTCAGAAGAATGTAATTGCAAAGATATAAAATATATTAACGTTATTACAAAAAAAGAGAATAAAAAATTTCTTTTAGATTTAATAGAGAAAATAGAAGATGTAGAAATCAAGAGAAATTATTTACAAAAATTAAAAGGAATAATATTGAAAGAAGAAAAATTACCATAAGTGAAGGAACCTTTTAGTATTTCTAAACTATTAGATAGATATCCTTCACAAGGAATAATTAAAAAGGACACTACTCAAACACTTCAAAAAGAAATAAATGATTTAAAAATAGAAGTAAAAATATTACAAAATGAAGTATTAGAATTACAAACCAAAGATTTAAGCTTAGAAACAAAATTAATATTACTAAATAGTCAACTAACTTCTACTTCAAAGATAGGTATAGATAATAATATAAACGAAATTAAACCTATACTTGAATTAGGAGAACAAAGAGAAGAAAAATCATATATAAATGTGATAAATCAAATTATTTATAAAAAATGGTATGAATTAGTTACAATAAAAGTTGATGATTTTAAAGAAACTTTAATTACACTATTTGATAGTGGAGCAGATCAAAGTTGTATTAAAAATGGTATTATTCCATTAAAATATTTAGAAAGAACAAATGAAGAATTAATTGCTGCAAATGGAGAACCAATGCAAGTAAGATATAAATTAACTCAAGGATCAATATGTCATAATAATTACCGTTTAAACATGCATTTACTATAGTAGATAATATGTCTAATGATATGATATTAGGAACCCCATATTTTATTCAAATTCATCCCTTTTCACTAGATACCGAAGGAATTCATGTTAATATTATGGGACATTTAATATCATTTAGATTTTTAAGTCATATGAAACAGAGAGATTTAAAAGTATTACAATCCTCCAGTATATATAAAACTATTCAAATGAATAAAGAGTATTTAGAATTCTGCAAAAAAGAAATTCAAACTCTTCTGGACAAAAAATTAATAACTCCTTCAAAATCTCTATGGAGTTGTGTAGCTTTCTACATCATGAATCAAGTTGAAAAAGAAAGAGGTGTTCCAAGATTAGTAATAAATTATAAACCATTAAATAAAATATTACAATGGATAAGATAATCTATTCCAAATAAAAGAGATTTACTTAATAGGATATTTAAGGCTAAAATATTTTCTAAGTTTGATTTAAAATCAGGATATTGGCAAATAATTATAGCAGAAAAGGATAGATATAAAACAGCATTCACAACACCTTTTGGACATTATGAATGGACTGTAATGCCTTTTGGATTAAAAAATACACCTTCAGAATTTCAGAATATTATGAATGATATATTTAATCCTTATAGTGACTTTATTATAGTTTATATTTGTGAGCACCCATGTAAACCCTAGACATTGCTGGTCAATGTATTTACATGTTTTGCATAAATGAACGATCATTTTTGCCTTATTTGTTATCGTGCTAAAACCCTACTTATGAAATGCGGATTTTTTTTGCTAAAATTTCAGCACTTGCTACACATATTTACATTACTAAAATGATGTTCAAACATCTAGCAATAAGTGCTAGAAAACATGTGAGGAGTAAAGTATAATAGTACTTGAAATTCAAGGATCGAAAAATAAATTGAGTTTTGCGATTTAGGCCTTTTACTAAAAATAGAACTTGAAGCATAAAATCTTGTCTTATTTCCTTCATGTCTTGGACGAAATTCCAGCTTGAAGAATAGCCTTGATTGTTCTTGAAATTTCATTCCTAAGCATGACAAAGCTTGCTTGAAACTTGTCAATCCCTTAGCCTATTGAGTTGTCAAATGATTGCTTAGTCATGCTTGGTTTCTTGTCTATAAATACATGAGCACTTGAACCTTGAAACCATTTGCTTCCTATTGCCCTTGGTTGAAATTATGAAGAAGAAAAACCAGCCCACAAAACAAACTTCCTACTACTACAAAACAGCTTGAAACCAAGAGCAAATAGACTTGAAATTTGCTTGGAACTTTGCTTGGACTTTGCTTGGATTCCACGTGGTTTTACTTGTTCAATCTTCCAAACGTTTCGTGCTTGTGTTTGAGGTAACTTGAGCTGATAATCTTACCTTATTCTTGGCTTAATCATGCGCCAAACATGCTTAGTAAATTGCAAGTTTAATTGCTGAAAATTGCTTCATGGCTAGACAAGCATGCCTAGGAGAATTTCTAGCTTTTGAGCATGACTTGTATGATTGATTTCCGATTGATTGTTGCAGAAAATTTGACTAAGTCCTATATGGTGAGTTATGTGTATGGAAGGTTGTCTAGGAAATTCAAGTTAAAACAATGGCATTTAAATGAATAAAAGACACAATTATGCCAAGAACATCAGTTTCGGGTTTTGTCATAGAAGGATGGCAAAACCAGCTTAGGGAAAATGCCTATAACTTACACTAGGAAAGTCAAAATCAAGTGCCATCTATGGCATTTGAAACTAGACTCGTAGAGCTTTCTAACAGTATAAAGTACTTAGCCTGATTCATTTCTTACAAACTGCATCAACCCTGCAAAGTGACCTGATTTTTGGAACCTATGAAACCTGTGAATTGCCCCTGCAGCAGGTTTAAGGCGAAATTTGACCCTTTTATGAACTGAACTTGCACCTGATGTCCCCTGAGAATTTGTAGTACTCTGAATCTAGTTTCCAACGGTATAAAGTGGACAGAAATTGGACCTATATATCTCAAGTTATGACCTATGCAAGAAATTGTGACGGATAGGCTAAATCGTGCGATCCGTTAGCGGAATTGCCGAGCCGTCGTACGATCTATTAGCGGAATTGCTGAGCCATCATGCAATCCATTAGCGGAATTGCCGAACCATCGTGCGATCCATTAGTGAAATTGCCGAGCCATCGTGCAATCCATTAGTTGAATTCCTGAGCCGTCGTGCTATTTGTTAACGGAATTGTTGAGTAGTAATGCGATCCGTTAGCGAAACTGCAATGCCGTCGTGTGACCCGTTAGCTGAATTGCCTGATCCATTAGCAAAATTGCCTGATCCGTTAGCGGAACTGCCCAACCGATAATGGAATGAAGGACCATATAGCATACCGACCGTTAGCGGAAATACCCAACCGTTAACGGAATGACCGTTATCCCAATACTTGACTGACCCTAGTCGTTAACGGCTGACCATTAGTCTTTTACCCCGTTGAGTAGTGAACACCCACCGGACGTTAAACCTTAACCTAGTCAGAATACCGACCACTAACCGGTGTGCGAACCTTGGTCATTAACCGACACTCAACCAAATACTCAACATACCGACCTTAGGCGTTAGCTAGCCCTGACCATTAGATGATCACCTGTCACTTCCAAAATACCAAACGACCGGCAACCTTACCCCATAGCCGTTCTCTGTTAACCTCGAATGACCCTTAGTCCGCAGAACACTAAATCTCAATTGTTAAACATTACAGAACCTATAGCTAATCTAAAGATGGTTAACAATCCAGATCATCGACCCACAAGCCAAAACGACCGCGCAACCACTTAAACTCTAACCAGACCACTTAACGACCAATTTACCTAAAAATGATAAAACTACTAAATGCACATCCCAAACACTTAAAACCTCTAATTAACACTACTAGCTCATTAAACGAACAAAAATACATTAAATTGGTTAAAAGTGCTTTAATAGAAAAGTTAGCAACAGTAGTTAGATATCTAATAATTGCTTACTCACAAGACCCGACCAAACATTAGGAGGGACGTCTAAGCAATCGGACCAGAGTTAGATTACCAAAAGTGAGGGTCCGTTATCTGTTTAATTGTTTACTTGTTGTTTATATCAAACATGTTATTTGCCTAACTGATATATGTGAAATTTGCCAATTATGTAAAATTATTTGTGAAAGGGGCATGTATGTACTTTATCGTACTCGTCCTAAATAATGTTACCTTATATGAATTACATGTACATGATTGTAAGCCATATTTACTGGCTGAATTGGGCCCTTACCCTTCCTTACCACCAACTTGAGCCAGTAAAGAAATAGGTCGGGATGCTGATAATCCTGGGATAATATTTGATATACTCAAGCATTACCCTGAAATCAGGTGGAGAAATGACCAATGAAATGAATGAGTGAACAATGTAAAGGTGTTTTTCTAAAACTTTTGCCGAGGGATGAGGAAGATGGTAGGTGGAATGAATGAAATGGCTCTCAATGAGCAATTGATATATTCACCTGATGAGCACTGATTCCCTTGCCAAGAGGCTCGGAGTCCCTTAATTGATTGTGTTATTGTACTTGATTGATTGTAATTGAATTTTGTGATTACCCGACAATTGTTATACATGCATTATTTACTAAAATGTGAACTGTATATTTGTTTGGAAACCTCACTAGGCATTTAGCTCATTCCACGTATTTATTTTTCTTAACAGAACTTGAGGACCAAAATTGATCGGGTTAGACCTAACAAGTGTGAGCTCTAGTCTTGAGAAGATGATTTACGTTTTGACTTGAGTTGTGTAGTCACTACTTATATTTTGGAGATTGTATAGAATTATTAGAAACTATACTTATCCCTTTGGAAACTACTTTAAGTTAAATTTCGGATGATTGTAAACCTTTAAATTGATATTTTGGAAGTTAATGTAGTGAGTCCTGACGAGAGCCAGGTAGGCAGTCCGCTAACCCCTTTGGCATGCCTTAGCAGAGGTGGGGCCGCCACAATATTGATGATGTTTTGATATATTCAGATAGTATTGACCAACACTTTAAAGGTATTAATATTTTTTTGAATATAGTCAAAAGAAATGGTTTAGTTTTATCAGCTCCTAAAATGAAATTATTTCAAACAGAAGTCAGATTTTTAGGACATACTATTACTAAAGGAACTATTAAACCAATTACTAGGGCCTTCGATTTCTCTAGTAAATTTCTAGATGAACTAAAAAAAAAACTCAATTACAAAGATTTTTAGATTGCTTAAATTATGTTTCAGATTTCTTCCCCAATCTTAGAATACAATGTGCTATATTATTTCAAAGATTACAGAAAAATCCTCAATCTTGGACTGAGCAACACACTCAGAAAGTTAGGTATTTAAAAGAAAAAGTTAAGGAACTTCCTTACTTAGGATTACCTAATCCCAATGCTTATATGCTTATACAAACAGATGCTTTTGAAAAAGGTTATGGAGGAATACTTAAGCAAAGATTGCAAGGACAAAGAGAACAATTAGTTAGATATCATTCAGGAATATGGAATACTACACAGCAAAAGTATTCTACTATTAAAAAAGAAATTTTATGAATTGTTCTTTGTATTTCAAAATTTTAAGATGATTTAATTAATAAAAAAATTTTGCTTAGAATTGATTGCCAAGCAGCTAAAGAAGTCTTGCAAAAAGATGTCAAAAATATTGTTTCAAAACAAATATTTGCAAGATGGCAAGCTATTTTAGCAGTTTTCGATTTTGATATAAAATATATTAAAGGAGAAAATAACTCATTACGAGATTTTCTAACACGAGATTTTCTTCAAGGACATGAGTCAAAGTCTACTGAAGCTCCTGCGGAAAGAAAGTGATTCTCTTCCTGCTAAACAGAAAGAAGTCCTTTTACTTAATAGACACTTCATCCATTACATTCCAAGCCATGGAAGAATTCAGTCCTATTAGAAATACTTACACCAAACAATATTTCTTAGACAATGTCCAAATGCCATCATCACTCAAAAAGAAAAAACCTCTCTTCTCAGAAGAGAAATTGTTAGGAGGCGTTTGGTTCGAATTTCATTATCACTATCACTATCGGTATCATAGAGTGGTCAATGATAATGGGTTTTGATGAAAACCCAGAGTGTGTTTGTTAATGTGGAATGGATTTTATAATTTATTATTTTTCTTTTTCATTGTTTCATTTTTTCTTTTCTTTTTCTTTCCATTTGTTGAAACAAGAGCATTTTATTTTCTTATTTTTGCATTTAATGAGAATAAAAGGGTAATTAAGATGATTTAAAAAGAATAAGATGGCAACTAAGATGATTCCCTAGTAACAAGTGGTTAATCAAAAAACCCATAGAATAGGCCTATTATTCCCATTAATTCATTCCCATTGACCCTAACCAAACATTTTACTCTCTCCGTCCCACTTTGTTAGGCCTATTTTCCTTTTTGATTTGTCCCAAATTGTAGTCCACTTTCCAATTGTAGAATATAGTTAACCTATAATTTCTCTAAAATGCCCTTAATTAATGGAAGTTGTTGTTTAGTACTACCTACTTTATCATTTAATGCAAGCATTAGTCTTTCTTTATCATTTAATACAATCATTAGTCATACTATATTTAATTAAGGGTATTTTAGAAAGATATAAGTATTTCAACAATGTTACCTAACTTTTCTTAATCTTTGTGAAAAACAAACTAAACCTAACAAAGTGGGACAGAGGGAGTATATGGGTATAATTGAATTTGAAACCCATAGTGGGAATTGAAACTTATTTACCAAACACCCCCTTAGAAACACTATTCATTATTACAACCTCAAAAAATTGGGATATCCTCCCCATGAATTTCAATATTATCTCAAACAGAATGAAAGACTACAAAAAGAAATCAATGGAATTGTTTATTGACTTTTCTTTTGTAAAATGGCAAGAACTCCGAAGGATTATGAAATGTCAAACACTATTCAAAACCCGTCCAGACCTTTGTCTACTTCAAACAGATATGAATTATTCCAAGACTTTTCGGCCCTTTCTTATGTTCAAACAGCCCAAAATAAACCCTCAGATATTAAACCCCCCAATTCAGCTACTACTTCAAAAGAAAAATCAGCATACATTACCAAGTCCAATACCCAGCATATTACACTCACAAAATTCAAAGAAACACCACTATACACTTCCCTTCTCAATCCCACTCAAAGAATATTTTCAATTGGATACCACTGGTGTCCTAATGATTCACTCAAAACCCAAAAATATTATGAGTTGATACTCTTAGATACTCAATTAGTTGAGATCATTCCAAAACCCAATCCTAATAAACCATAAATAATAGGCCGTTCCAAATGCATTATTGCTTACCTACAGAATGGGTTTCAATTTATTCAAAAAAACAATTTTCTGTTCGTGATAACTTAGATGGATTCACTTACCAAGATTACAAACAAGCTTGATATAGAGCTTTTTTGTACCGACCTTTTGATCATTCATGGTTTTTCATATTCCATGAGAATTGTTCAAAAAAAATTTCAATGTGGTTTTATCACTGGTGGATATAGTTCGGCTCTCAAAAAGAGATCTATGCACCAAAGGTCTTAATGGGATTACAAACATTCATTAAAAAGGTTCAAGGAGAAGAATATGCTAAACCAATTCTTTTTCCTGTCGAATTTAAAGTCCCATGGATTTTCTGTTGGAGTTTCAAAATCACTCAAAATTTGGAGGCACCATTATCAATGTCACTGGTCCGAGAATTCAAAGCAAAATGGTGGGATGAGTTCAAACAGAATATATGCTCACAGGAGACAATTCTCAAATATTTACAAACTGGAGAAAAACTCAAATGGATTATGAATCAATTAATCACAGTCAAAGCAAATGTACCAGTTCAAAAGAAGGCTACCTCTTCAAATATTCAAAGGCCAGTAACTCCCACAAAAGAAGAAGAGCCTAATCCGGCACATGATTTTTTACTTTAAAAAATGATGACAGATCCACAGATGCTCCAGGAGTATGTTAATTTTTTTAAGCAGCAAAAAGACAAAGAATTAGAAGCCACAGTAGGGTCTACTACGGCTGGATCCTCATTTGAATCCAGCTTAGCCCCACTCAAACGTCAGACCCTTTTGAAGAACCATGTGCTCAAGATCCATACGATTATTAAAAGTGATATCTACATTATCAAGATGTCAGCCATTCAATCAAGATGTCGGCCATTCAATCTACATCAACCAATCAAGAGCAGCTATGAAGATTTCAACAAGATAAGAGATAAAATTCAAATGAAACAACTTTGAAATGTATTGAAATGCAAATTCAAAAAACTTGTATAAATAGATGTAATAAAGTTCATAAGAAGTAGAGTTTTTTTCATTCAGCCTTCTAATCCTAAGAATCCACTCCCAACTCTCTCGTAAACTCTCAATTCCATCCTTTGTAAGACATCAATTTTGGAATCAAGTTTCAAAAGATTATTTCAGATACTATCTTCTATTCAATTCAAGAAAGATTTAAAGTTCCGCTTTTATCTAGATTTATTTTCTATTTTCCTTTCATTACTTTATGCCAGCCTGGGCTGGCTCTAGTGTCAGAGCATTTTTAATTCTTTATTGAGCATATATATTATCACATATATATATATATATATGATAAAGTGAAAAGCATATATATCTTAAAGAAAGTTTTGTTTAGAAAATTCAATGCTACTTAATTAATTCAATGCCGCTTAATTAATTTAGATTTTTTTATCAAATACATCTAAACATAGTAAAATCTGAACTATTAAGTGTTAAACTGAAATATCAAACAGATCCTCAGTCATATTGAAAAGTAAATAATTAAAGCAAAACATGTTTCCAAGTTTACTAACCATAAACATGTTTTTAGATAATTAAAACAAAAGTAGTTTCTATGTGAATAATGATGAACATTCAAAAAGTGACATAATATTTATACCAAACCTCCCTCCTCTTCAAAAAGTGGCAAATAATATGTTTTAACCAAACCTCCCTCCTCTCCCTTTATCTACTGTGTAGTTTTCTTCAAATTTAGGTGCAGCCAATTGCTAGCATGCCTATGGGTAAATGGTAATTACACTACCACCTTGGACTGATATAGAAATGCTACGTTAATTAAAGAATCACAACAAAGCAAGTACTTCCATGGCTCAAAACAGTACAAAATTTCAAGCCACCATAACAGAAAGTAAAGATATTTGCAATATAACTGATCTGGCGAACTTTGATGACATGACAAAAATTAACATCTGAATCGATAAACATAGTGAAAACAGTTTAGCTTTCAGGGTTCAACCTATAGGTTCTGATGGGAGTATTGTTCTTTGTGCAGATTATAGGCTTCGGTATGAAGTAGGATCCTACTATTGGAGCACTTGAAGCCCTACATACAGAAAAATTATACTATGAGGTTAAAAAGAAACATTGATCCAGCACGCATCTAGCTGGTTCAATTTCCACAAATTCTGCCTCCAAGGCTGGGGTACAATATACAAAATCACCTGTCCGTATTACAGTATAATTCTGGCCTCTGATGTGAAGAATATAGTGTACATTATTAAACACCCAAGTCTCCTCGCATGCATCCAAGTGCAACAAGGGTGAATGCAGTTGTATGATCAGGCAGTTCATTATTTTCACATGGACTCCGAGATGATTGAAAATCACCGCTTGTCATTTACTCCACCTCGTTTTAGTAACCACATTTTCCCCAAGGAATTGCAATGGGAGTCAGATGCAGCACCATTCACCAATTAAGCGCTGCATTATCAGGTGGAAACTTTAAATTGCTAGTGAAGGACTCCGATCCTCTTGTCATGAACAATTTCCGCAAGCTGAAATGTAGGTGTAGATAATCCGCAGTTATTATGGACATAGAGTGCTCACTATCTGGAAGCTCGGGAGAATTCTGAAATCAGCCGAACTAGTCATCTAAAGCCCAAAAAAAAAAAAAAAGACACGAAATTAATGGCAAGAAGAATAGGTAGTCAACCAGCACCAAGTGAAATGAAGCGTTTGCATGATGAACCCAAAAAAAATGCAAACAGAGAACTTCTGGAATATGTAATTGAGAGCAACGCACCTCAAACTTCCAATACTCTCCAAGCATAGACTCCAGTCCAAAATTCTGTTACTCTCAACATCGACTATATCAACTGCAGAATACTATGATTTCAAACTACGAGGAACATTACTTTTTCGAAGCTGAGGATTGTCAATGGAATACACAAGAAGACTTCCATCTTTTGTCCCAGCTATGAAACATTCTTCCGGCGTCACAGTAAGTGAAGTTATTACTTTTCCAATTGCAGGGTATCTTCTCACCACTTCCAGCGTATACATGCACCATACAACAATCTGCCCTTGGTCTCCAGCACAAACTAAAAATTGACCGCAGCTACTCAACCCCATGCAGTTCAGGCGACCATTGGATTCAGAGGAAGAAATGTGTTTCCCATTAATTGAATAGAGATGCAAACTCAGATCATCGTCAGCATAAACAACAATCCGTCCATGACGAGATACAACGAGCTTCGATATTGCACAGCCAGATGGATGCTGAAGAGATCTTACATATCGACCTCCCCGCAGAGTATGGAAAACACAGGTGCCATCTTTTGATCCACTAATAACTATATCAAGTTCAACACTTGCGAACAAGCATGTGATTATGTCATCATGTCCACACAAAATATGAAATGGAGTTTCAGCAATAACGTAGTCTCTCCGAGGAAGCTCAGCTTGTGCATTTCTAACTCGCTTCTCAGTGACCCTAAGACGATTGACTTCCCAAACCATAATTGTTGTGTCATAACTTCCAGTAACAAGAATACTTCCATCAGATGTGACTGCAACATTTTAAGAAACTTTTATGAGACTGACTAATTCTGAAACTAGAACAGCAAACTAGTCATTACACCACTTAGTTGATAGATAGCAGATAATCTCACCTTACTTGGATAATGCTTTGACAGAACATTTTCTTATTACATTGTCAAAAATCATTGTAAAAGAACATTTGCTCACTTCAATTCTCCTTATTTTGAAAATGTCAGTTCACTTAACATCTGGTTTCGAAGTATCAAGAATTCGACCAGGTGAAATGTTCGCATCTAAATATGATATGTGAGAAGATGAAAATTTGTAATAACGGATTCGCACATGATATCAACCACTCAAGCATAAACTAGTCCAATTTGGTATCCATATTTTGTGAGAGAGAATGCATGCGATCTATGTTTCTTGTGCTTGCTTTTTTCTGGAACTTGTAAATTGTATAACTGCATGCACAAACTTTAGAAGAATGACATGTATCATAAATGCATATTGAAGGAAAAGCCTAAACTTGGAGCTCAGTCTCATGGACAAAGAAAGAAAGAAAGAAAGAAAGATCCTACTAAATGAGATTATGAAACTTCCCAATTTTCACCTACCTGAATCATGCACTGGCCTGGGGCACCTAATACGATTACAGCGCCCCACCCCCCAGCCTTCTTGTATCCTTCAAATTGTGTCTATTTTGCAATTTTAGGAAATAAAGCACCAAAAACTTCGGTTATGAGAGATGAAAAAACAAATTCTCATCTTGTTTGGGAGTTTACGAAAGAAACAGTAATTTGGGACATCCAAACCAATGCAATTTTCTTTCACAATTTTTTTGGGCATGGTTGGCACTTTGAAAAATTGCACAAGCCTTTCCCAAGTCTTCTCTCCTTTCCTTCCCAATTTGGGGACAAAACCTTTTGAGCTGCAGCCCTAAAATTCATTCCCCATGTCTCACTTTTTCTCGCATCATTTTCCTATGAAATCTCAAGAAAACTTAAGGTTCTCTTCCTTTCTTTTCTTTTTCCCCATATTGCCAACTAACAAACAGTGTTAATAATTCATTTTCCAGTTTTGCTGAACTTAGATTATTCACATAACTCCTCACCCACTAATCTTTCCAGGAACAGTTAAATAAGGCATTCATCAAATGAAACAAATGACTGAAGGTTTTTTCATGTAAAATGATAAATTAGCTTTAAATAATGCTAATGCTACATGTCACAAATTAGCATCTCCAGGGTGACAACCATTCTGCAAATAAGCAAGTCTCATCCAACAAAAGATAATGATGTCTTGCTCAATTGCCATTGTCAACTGAAGGATCTGAAGAGATTGCACATGGATTGAAGCAGTTTCAGAAATAATCGTGGCAAACAAACATGTTGATAGAATTGTTGAAATCATCTTTTACCTCCGGTGAGGTGGTTCAAATATCAGAATCAAGAATTTCAAAGAACCAAGTACTTCATCAATAATCAAATAACAGATGATTGCTCCATTTCAACTTGAAATGGATACGTGTAGATTTTTGCTTGTATTCAGATTCCACATTGCTTTCATCGAGGGGACAAGGAAGGAGGTAAACAACCAAAAAATAGCTCAAAATACTCAATTGTTACGTATTTAACATTTTATATCCTCAAAAGACTTCATTTTATCAAATTTTAAGTCTCAATGAACCCTCAGCTGTAAGCACTAAAAAAACTTCGTTTTGTTTTAGTTTTGCAGCCAGAAGAATGCACATGCCAGTGTTGTAGCTCAATTCGAATTAGATTACTGTTATATAGACAGATATAATCAAATTACCTGCTATACAGCTGACAATGTCTTTATGCTGCCTAATACTTTGCACCATTCTTCCATCAGCCAGGGATATTACCTGAAAACTGTTTTCCCAGGTGCCACATGATACCAAAAAATTTTCAGATGGCATCTGCAAAGTTGAAAAGCACTGTGCCCCAAGTTCAAGATTTTCAGCCAAAGGACTGCCAATTTTACGTGGAGAAAGCACATCAGAACCAACTCCAAAAAAGGGATCCTGCATTGAAATGAGTAGTCAAACCACATTGTGGATAGTTTGCATAATGCTAAATTTCTTCGATTTCATTTAAGCCAGCACTTGAACCTGAGAGCCAGAGAAGGTGAAATTTCCACCAGACTGCAACTGGGTTGTCAACCATATCTTGACCGACATGGTGAGTCCCTGATTCACAAGAACAATGCTCGAGTCCAAGACTTGAACATATAAAACAGCTGCTGAATTACTTGAACTTGAGACTATGGAAGTCAAATTGATAGAAGCGGGAGCAAATCTCAGAGGATGAGTAATTGGAATTGGCGGGCCTCTTCTAGGATGTTTCTTACGAAAAATTTGAATTGGAGTCTGACCAAAATTGGCAATCTGATCTTCTATGGCAGACCTTTGCAATTCATCATCCATAGTATCCAGATCAACAGCGCCTTCATAAGTTAAATAATAAAAGACATTTGCCGCCTGTGGAAATTATATCTCGAAAACATTAGCAAGTATGAAATAATATTAAATCTTAGAAAACAAATTTACTTCAAGTATAGCCAGATGGATCTTGATCTCCATATACCTCAACTGCTGGTTTACCACGCTGCTTGTATCCAAATACCAAATCAATCCAATGATGAAGGTTTGAGCTAACATATTCACTTTCAAGAGCCTCTCGATTTTTACTTATGAATTCCTCAGATGAGCCCTGTAAAGCAATTCAAAGAAACACCCTATTATTTTCTCTTTCATATAACCACAGAAATAAATATGGAAACAGGAAACGTTGTACTATAAAACCACATTTCCTTTCCCAAATAGAAGCAGAAAAGAGCCAATGAGATCCTATTGTTCATCAAAATCATCTCTACTGCACATATTCAAATGTATTTGAGCAGGTAATAGCCTTGTTCAGGTCATTGTACTTCTCACCTTATAGTCCAACAAAATTTGATACAAATAAAAGACTCCCTGAAGTAGTTATTAGCTCACATTCTCACTTTTTTGGAATTTTGCATGGAATCATGTAATTGCCACAACTTCAAACAAAAAGAAGATCAAATGACATCTAGACCTGCAATTGCAAATTAAAGATGCTCTTCCTATCGTCCAATCCCTATCCATTCCCAAGTAAAAAGATGATTTTCCCAAGAAAGACCTCTACCAAACAAGGCTTATCCTCTACATTTGCCTCAATGCAATGCTTCTTTCTCCAAATTGTCTCCAATTAAAAGTAACATCTGAATTGTGCAACTATGTACAGTTGCTTTCAGTGATTTAGTGCAATTCTAGTGTCCAAGGTGCTGACCTAGATAGGAATTGAGCGCTACTAGAGGCTTGTGACAGTGTTGCAGTTGCGGAAGATACTCTGACACATTTTATCTTCTTCTAGCTCAAATAAATTGGGAATGTGTGTCAAATATCATGAAATTGTGGTGCCTGAATATTAGGATATAAGCTATCCATTATAATTCCAATTCCTATTTCAAAATGGAATAATTACTGAGTTTTGTTTCAATTTTCCAACAACCTTCCAAGCAAATGAATCTTAAAAAAACTAGTATAATTCAATTTTTAGTTCAGTAAGAGTACACTAATGCATAGCTTTGATGCCTGACAAGCTGAGGTGTCAAATAGGCCTTTGGGGTACAGACAGACTTCAATCCTCTTAGCAGTGGAAGTCCATGGACTTCTTATTATTACTGCATATTTTATATTCTAGTATTGACATGAACAAAGCTACAGTATCTTCACTCAGAAGTCCAATAGTTACTTCTCGAAAAACTCTAGTAGACAACTGAGTAAAATCACTTAATCAATGAGACCTTGGTTCTTTCATACTGAGATACAGAAATCTATGTAAATATGCACATCTTACTTACATACCTTGGCCCAAGTGGGGAGCAAAACATCACCTAAGGGTTCCCCATCTTGTCGCACACCAAAATGATAAGAATTTGTATTGACAAGAAATTCAGGCATGTAAAAAAATTCAGGAATCAACTCTTTCACATCACTTGTATTTGAAAGACAGTTCTTGTATGTGCCCTCAATGCTTTGAAAAAGTCGGTCTGCATGGTCGAATTTACCGCCCTAAAAAAAGATAGTGAAATTTATACTTAAAAAGAAATAGATAAGACAAAATAATGCAGTTGTAACAGTTTTAAGTAGGTATTCATATAGTACCTGCAGATTACGGTGAAGAGCAGTGAATGGCTCCAATCTAAGAAGGTAAAAGAGTACAATTCCCATACTTGAGTAATGAGAACCATAGTAGAAACTGTAAGGAAAAAAAAAGAATTATCCAACAAATTTGTTAAACCCGGGTCTGAAGTTAAAATTTACAAGCTATGAAATATTCCATAATTGTCGGAAAGTACCTTGGAATATCAGGATCACAGAAGTTTCGGTACCTATCCTCAAAAACCTACAGAGATGAGAGTAAAAAATTGGTGTGGGAGGCTAAAGTCACTGATTGTTGAAAAGTATAACTAAATAAGTATCATCCCACAGTATATTGCAAATAAGGTTAGTTAGATTTTCAAAAGGTCCTAAATAATAAATTACAGCATGCTAAACAGCAAAAAGGTCCTAGTTAAGTTCACACCAAAGCACTCATAACAAATGCACAAAGCCAAAAAATGTGAGAGAGAGAGAGAGAGTATATCTAGCCCGACGATCACCATGATAAGGTAGTCTTAAGCATAAGGTAACAACTCTGTCATGCCCTAATCTTCCAGGCCACGTTTGGAACCTTGAACTTTACTTCAACAAAAATCATGAAAAGTCTTTTCTGGCATTAGGTTTATTAGGACAAAAAATAGAAGTATTACCCAAAGGTAAAGAAACAAACTTGAATTTTGACAACAATGATTATTCAATTGTGTTATAATCGAACTATGAATTGACGTTTAAACCATTAAACAATATGCTGATATAAGTGAACACATGAAAAAATCTTCATTCTTGGTAGTTTTCTTTTGTTTCTATTTTCCTTCTTAAATTCCATGACCTATGAAGAAGTTAAAGTGGTGATCATTAATTGAACAGAAGAGAGTTAACTAACCTCAAAGCGTTTCAAATCTAATGCTCCAACTGGTTTTGAAAGGTCTCTGAAAGTTGACGACTTATTGAAATCAAGACTCTCAGATGAATAATCAGCTAATACCCAAGGAAATACAGGATACTGAGTCAAATCATTGTAAGATCTTCCAGAAAGTGTGTTGAGAATCATCAAATACTCAAAATTTGTAATATCCCTTCTCCTCCAGCTCTCTCTGGCTGTTTCAGCCATCTCCAGTGCTACACGTCTATCAACAAAGGAAATAGCTGCACTCTTGTCCTTGTATCCCTTTGGAATTATGGATTCATTTCTGGTTGCTACAATTAGGTTCCCAACATCTTTTGCATCCTTCTGTGAGGAAAAGTTGAAGAACACTGGAGCAACAGAGTTGTTGAAGAAAACCTCAATCGCAGTGTATCGGAGCAGATATCGAGTCCAATGAACAGCTTTAATCTATAATCAGCAGCACAAGTTAGAAAAGCAAAGTTTGTATAATAGGTATGCAATTATCTTAAAATCTAACAGTAGAATATTTACAGCCTCAAAACCTTGGAAATGTTCCATCTTCTGTGGCGCTTAATGTCTTTGTATTGCTTTTGAAGAATGTCGTCGTGAACAGCATTAATGCAATCCAAGACACTTCCTCTTTCAGAACTCAAATCTGAACCGATAGGAAACTTGTAGAACTTCTGTTTGTCAACTCCCCCCAACTGATCATGACTTTTATCATCTAGGTTACCTGAGGAGTCAAAATTCTTAAAAACAGATGAACCTCCAGTACCTTCAACTAAAAACTCTCCAAAGAAGTGAAGGTAGTTCTTCATCACAGCCAAACGTCCAGCAAATTTTCTCTTTGGTGTTACAAGAACGCAGGGAACAGATTTAAGGACCTGAATATTACTCCAAGGTTAGAAATGCAGATGCATATTTGCCATTCCACATAACTTCATATGTCATACCTCATTATTTTCTGATTCTGTTGTTAAGTTGGAAGAATCTTTTCTGTCCTGCACAATGTCCTTCAGATTGCTACCATCTTTCACTAACTCAGAATGCTGTTTTTCTGTCAAATCTTCTGGGGTTGAGGCCTTTGGATTGCTAGATTCAGCATCATTGTCACTCATTTCTGAGGTCCCTTCTTCTGTAATCTTGTGAATTCCTTTGAGTAAGAAACGCTTCATCTGCTCAGGAATATGTGCACCAAAACCAGTTTTGGCTTCACTAACAGTAGAAAGGGCATCAGAGTTTGGGAGGTTGCTTGAGGGAGGAGAACAGAGCTTTTCATTAAAACAATAGTTACGTCTCAACTTCTGTCTTCGACGCCATCCATCCTCTGTTTTGTCAAGTTTCCAATGAGTCATAGAATTGTTTGGGAATGCTCTAGCAGACCACGGACCTCTTTCATCAATTAGAGACCGAAACATATGAATCCACTTTTCCTAATAAAGCAAAAATTTTGAACATCTAAGAATCCAAAAATGTATAAACATTTAGAAATGCAATTACAAAGGCAACAAGTTGACACAAATTCTGTTAGCTTACCGCGATACTCTGCTGCTCCTCATCACAGGCAAGCTGGAAAGAAGCTCTTCTACCATCATCAGAAGCAAGAATGGAACTTAAATTACTGTGTGTCTCATCTTCAAAAACTTTCTGCTGATTAGACTCTGAATTTAACACTTCATCCATTCTAAAGCGGAGATCATCTAATTGCCTAGTCCGATCTGCTGTTGAATCTTCTATGTACTTCATTTCATCGGCAAACTGAAAAGTGCAACCCGCAAATTTGACGATAAGATTCACAGCAATTGCAACAATACAACACAATTAGCTTGCTATCATCTGTAGTTCCTAAATCGAAACATTTCTTTTCTATCATACAATATTCTCTCATATGATCCTTTTGCCAAACTTCGATGTCAAATTTAAAATAGATTTTCAAGAGTTGAATACAGAATTCTTCTTAATATACAAGTGTGAAATTCTTTTTGTACTCTGGATTCCGGACATTATTATCAAATGTGGAAAAAAGTGAACTCTATATACAAGCAACAAGCATTAGGCTGATGGAGAGGCTTGGTTAATTAAGGATGATTAGTTGTGGAAGATATGTAGTCAATCCTATGGATCGTCTTTTGACATAAATCCTATGTCTGTTTTTCACTATTCAACCTAGTCTTGGGCATAAATGAAAAGTCACTAAACAAGGTTCTCAGACATTACATTTACCACAAACTAATGTTGAAACATTGGAGTCAGAATGGAAACAGTAATAATATACAATGCATTCTCTTTTATCCAAATCAGTCATGTTTTATCTCAATACACTTCAATGGTTCTTTGTTGATAGCTTAAAAATTTTTTCCACCCTTTGTATCAGAATTTGGGTGCACAAATGTCAGAAAGTTGTTATTTATGACCATATAAAACTCACAGAGGAATGTTCAATTCACTTATGATATATTCAAGACACTTCACAACCTAGTATTACTTGTCGCTTGCCTTCTGAATAAGGCATTCCATTCTATAACTATATAGTCAGCACTCCTAGTGTTACATTGCATCCTTTGCTGCCTCATTTATACAACTCATTTACCTTCTCCAAACAACAAAATCAAGCCCATGCTATTAGTACTATCTACAACTGTACTGTCTGTATTTCTGAACAAACTAGAAAACTTTTGGGTTAATTCCTTAAACCTGCTCATGTTCTTGTAAACAATAAAAAAGCATTAATACTTCATTAATTTCTTTTAGAAGAGAAAGTATAGTTTATGCAAACGAAAACTAGTTCAGAATGTCAAAAACATTGTCAAAGAAGCTTTGGGATGTAGCAAGTATGAAATCTTTTTCTATCAAGCAACACTAGCATGGAACCTATAAGCAAAATGTATATGGAAGAGATCACATAACTTATTTAAACAAAGCTAGGAAAAAGTGAGGCAAGTACCGCAGCAATCACACGATCCTTTTGAATTAAATTGTGAATGGAACTTGGCTGTTTTGAATTGCCACCCAAATCTGATGAGTCATCTCTGCTCATACTGGAAGCCAGTACCAACTTACTGCAATTGACTGTTTCCCGAATCAGGTGAGAGATAACATGGATTCGAGCGCCATCATCAGATATCCCGTAGCGAGACCTAACAGCAAGCAAGGCCCTGCACAGAAGCCAACCAATTGTCACAAGTTCTCCAACAGCAAAAGAAGTCAGGAAAAGTACCTATGATACTAACTTAAGCAAGCCAATGCACCACATAACTTTAGATTATTGGTTGACCAATCTAAATCTATGAGGCATCAAAACTGTACCATATGAAAAGTTGCACTCTGTTCTTGCTTTGCTCATCATCAGCTGTCAGCAGACCAGGAAGAAGAGGAATAAACTGTTGGACACATCGAGATGCCCTTTCAAGTGAGGATTTACAAAGATAGAGAATCATAAGCCGGAAAACAATCTTTGGACACTTCTCCCCTCTTAACAGCATGGCCTTATCAACAGTTTTATTTGGCTTTCCACCTAATGCATTACTAATTCCCCCAGATACTACTACTGCAGCCATCTCTGCCGCAGGGATATTAAGTGATTCCACCAAGCCACGGGCACGCTGACCAAAAGTTGGAATTGATGTTGATGAAGATCTGGGCAATGCTTTGTTTGGGCCTTTGCCATTCATCATACTGACAATAGTCCAAATATTGTCATACATAATCCACCATTCATCATCAGTTTTCTCATCTTGTATAGCATCAATCTTCTCGTTGTATCCATGGGTTTCTGAAGAAATATATGCAAAAAAATTAAAAAGTAAACTGCAGGAAGCTCGATTAAATGGATGTTGGCACATCATGGACAGTTACCAGACAGACACTCCAGCAATGGGTGGGAGGGTGAAAACAGAAAAGAATTCAAGGATACCTGGATAAGTCATCACGGGGTTCTCCTTGAAGGGCTTCAGATAAAACAGAGCCAACATCTTTGTGATTTTCTATTTCGAGAAAGTCAGGAGGATATCCAGAGCTACTTGTTGGAAACTAAGAGTAAGAACAGAGCAAAGAAAAAGGTTTTACTTTTCTGTCTTCTCTTTCTTCTTTTCTTTTTGCATTTGGATATGAGGTAAAGATAGATATGCAGGTCTACTGAAGGAACTTGAGAAAATAATCAGATGATTCACTCATCATGCCAGCAACAAAGATACAGACAGAATAACGGTTAAGCAAAGTCGTTTCTTCACCATTTTAAATTGGAATTCAGTTTTGTGTGAAAAAAACAATTAATTAACTGAGAGGAAATCCAAGCAAAAATCAAGCAAAGCAATTAGTATGAAGACTCATAGACATCTAACTTCTACAGGAACTGATGACAAACATAGCAATCTCCATGTGTACTCATGCTTATAGGCAACTCCAACAGCGAATAATAGTATTAGTAGTCATATTAGATGTTTAACTAATCATAATCATATATTCAATGCTCAACTAATCATGCAAAATGAAGCAATGTTCAATGTGATACCAATGACAAATAAGGAGTAAGCTCACAATCCCCACTTGCTCTATCTGATGATCCTATGGCTACTAAATTTTGGAACCACTATAATAACTTCAAAAATGCCTCAAATTCCTCCTAGTACACTATGAAAAAGAATGACAGGGTTACATTTGCAGCAGCAGAAATCCAGCAATGCTTTATGCAATGATGTGGAACAAAAAGTAGAATGAATGAATGAATGCCTCCAAATGATTCAGCAACAGCACAAAAGATAACATCTAAAACCCCACATACCGGAATCTTATGATCAACTTCAAAGATCAGCATGTCGTCAACTAGTTTTAGAAGATACAAAACATTGTCTCGACATGGTTGAGAGACAAAAATGTTTTCTTCAATAGATATTAGCCTCTGAGTTATGTCAGCATAGACATCACGAAGGAAATAATGATATGAGATACCACCCTGCAGAAAAAAGAATTTAATCATTCACATTTATTTGACAATGCACTACTTAATCAGGCATTACAAGAGACATACTTGGTGACATTCTCGGAGCAGAAAATTCATTGTTTCCTCCAGCTGTTGCCAACCACCTTTTACAGAAATAATGTAATGACAGAGAACACAGCAGTACAAGCTCCTCACAAACATTCGCTCATTCGTCTCAATGTCATTGAGACTTCGTGACTCCATTTTGTAATTTTTAACCACATCAAGTCTCACTGATGCAAGCAACCATGCATTCCATCCATTTTCCTATGTGAACATTGAAAGTTATAAGAGGATAGTACATCCAAGGCAGAAACTAATTGTAAGCCATGATATCTCTACCATTAGAGCTTCAATATTGGAAGGATTTGAATCAAGAAGATCGAGTAGATCGCCAATTATTTTGATTCTCGCTATTGCATCCTTGCAACCTGACAAAAATCTGAAAATGAGACCCAGAATTTGAGGAAGGAAGAACTGAGAATTACTTCTGCTGCTTCTTTGCTGCTCTGTCTGGTTATGTTTCTGCAAAACCTATAAACAAAAGTTTGAAAAAGAGTCATTCAGCTATGCATTCCACAGTGTCACAAATCCACTATATGGTCACAGAAAAATGATGATTGCAATGATATGGCAAAACAACCACCAAAAACGAGGAGGAGAGTTCATATGACAGCTATACCTGTTTAGGACTAGCACCTCCAAGAAGAACATCAAACAATGTTGCACACAGAACATCCGTCTGTGGAAATTTAAAGAGCCTGTCTGATATCATGGAAAAGATTGGCTGCAACCTTAAACTGACTTTCTTATAGCCTTCTTGAAGAGATTTGGACCTTCCAACAGCAATATTAAAAAACTTTGAACCTTTTTTCTCAGGTGGAAGACCAACTAAAAGCCTTCCGATGAACTGCAAGCTAAGCAACCTAATAGGCTCAAATTCCCTGTAACAAACAAGTTGGAATTAAGAAAGTTAGACTGGAGTATATCTGCATACTGATCAAAAAACAAAGTCCTGCTTGTTCCAAGAATTAAATTATGCATCAGCAGCCTGTCAGAGTCACACAAATCTAAAGCAGACTACGACCAAAGTACCTAAATGCAGTATCTCTCTCCCATCATTCTACTCTTGATTTGTTCAAATAATATTATTTTAAAAGTTCATGCAACATTCTAAAATCCAGAGGCAAGAAAATATAATGAGGGGTAATATCCTTCAAATGGAGAATACTGGCAATTCTCAGTCAGACACACCACTAAAGCATCAAAATCGCAGAGAGAACAAGGTTGCAAGGAGAGGTGAAAAAGCTAAGGATTATCTTGCAAAGGAAAGCCCTAAATTTGGATAGCAAATAATGCTTAGCACTCATGTAAGCAAAATGTTTGCGTCTTTATAGATTTATGTGTGTTGCAGCATTTGCAGTAATTTGGGAGAGAGTGGTACTTGAGGCATTATCAATGTCACTTAATGTCTATAAAACTGCTGCACAGAAAAGTCATCCACACCTCTTCTCATTGGGTTTTCACATCTGTGCATTTATGATTCTGTAAAAAGTATTTACTTTTCTTCAAGGGGTATCTTTCTTGTCTTTATCCCCAGTGAATATTCCTTTTATATGGGAAAGAATTAAAAACCAATGTCACTGAAAACCAGTAGACTTGCTCTTTTTAAAATGAAACACATGTAGACCTCTCAATTATTTTAAATGCTTGTTCTGCTTAAATATAAGTAGAATACATTGCTCAAGTACAAATTGTAGTAGTAGAGATTACACAAGTGTGGAATTCTCAAAAAAGTTAGCAGAATATGAAAACCCAATCACAAGACAAGATTGCTAAATAAACTGATGATGAGGTTAAAAAAATAAAAAAGAACAGCAGAATACAGTGAAATGACACAAAGAATTAGAAAAGGACCATTAATGTAAAAATGTGTTAAAAATGTGTTGAGGCGCAGCAGTTGAGTGGAGATCTGAAAATCCAACTGCATAACCACATACACCATACCTTTCAAGAAGATTGACAAAAATATGACAGCCACCAAGCAAATTGAGCTGCTCCAGGAAGGAAGCAAGCAATGGTTTCTGGGAAACAGCACGAATGACCATGTGTAAAACATCTTCAATGCATGCCATATCCTGACTGGTCTCGAAAAAAGCCACCAGTGCTTTTATGTCTGTCACTGAAATATGCTGCCTGCATATCATAAATAATGTCAAAGTTGATCATTTTTCATAAAATTAAAATGAAAATACAAAAGAGAAACAAATCGAACAGTATAACTACAAGAAGCAAGCAGGGTGAAAGAAAACACTCTACCTGAGACTCATCTCACCGAGACTCAATAACAGTAGACGGATCTTATGAACTTCTTCTCTGTCAGGTCTCTCTCCAATAACTTGGTTTGTTCCAGGAAGCAAAAGTGGCTTGCCTCCAATAACAGAATTGGATTTTGCATTGGTCCAGTAAAATTTCCGTATTATATCAAGAACACGAGGGAGCCTACAGAGACTCTTTAGCAACCTTGGATCATTGTCAAATTGTTGAATGAGAAACATATACAATTCTCTTTGCACTTTGTACACCGCGTAGACCCAGACAAAGGGATTGAGAAAGATGTGGGATATAGCATCTTCAACAAGTGCATCAGACAAGCCTATAAAAGATTTAAAATACAAAACTGTAAAGGCAAATATTATAACTAGTGTCAGAATAAGTAAACGAATGAAGCCCATGAATCTGTATGATATCCAGAACTATGGTAATAAACATAGAGTCAACACAATAACAATGAAAATTGAAGCTGAGAAATCAGTACAAGCATTTCTAGACAGGCACAAAAAGAAGTAACGATTTCATGTGATTTACCAGAATTCGCAACGACATTGAATAAATGCTTCAAAGCCGACAAAGTTTCCAAATTAAGCTGCTGCGGAGGAACAGATTGGAGCAAAAACCCCAATAAAGAAAATCCAGACAGTAGAAGCATCTGTTGCTGATTGGCCAAATTCTCATCCAGAACAGAAGCTATAAGCTCAATGATTTCAGCAGTTAAACGTTCCTTTGTAATAGTTGTAAGTAAAGTCTCACCAAACTTCTCACTCTCTGTGTGTTCATATAAATCAGACTGAGTGAAAAGTGGAAAAAATACAGAGACACCACCAACACAATAAATGATTTGTTGTAGCAACCGTCTGGAACAAAGCTGTGTCCCGATTAACACATTAGCTTCAAATGACCTGTCACCTGGCAAATGCTCCAGTGAAGGAGAGACATTGTATAGTGTCCTTCCATTACTCGCCTAAAAACATATAATTTTAGAATTCTGTAGGACCAAGGACAAATCAAAACCTTCCAGTAAACATGAACCAAGAGAAGAATAACCTGTGCATTAAGCCCAAATATAATTCTGGATGAGAGGCCATCTTTGGCATCAAGAATGCTACCAGGCAAGGGATCATCCACAGAAACTGAAACTTCATTATCAAGAAAGGAATACATATAGCTTGGTCCCAAGGAATAAATACCCTGTGCTTGTTCAGGAGTAATGGCATCATTGAACAGGTAAACTGGTCCTATCTGACCGAAAAAAGAGGATGAATCCTTGATGGAGAAAATTGCATCATCTTCCTTGTACAATTTTAGGTTGAGTTTTGCACCAATTGAGCAACTGGTCAAAACTTCATTAACTTTTGCATATCTGACCAAAAAAAGAAGAAAGTAAGGTTAATATCTGGCAAGTTTATAATCCTTCTAATGCCATCTTTGCAGGGCTGACGGAACTTGAATGATCTGTTTAATTAAATCTGCAAGTTCTTCCTTCTAATACATAAAATTGAATCGCATATACAATTGCACAGCACCTGCACTTTTCTGAGGAGACGAGAACTCCATCAACAAAACATCTTAGTTGGCTCCCCCCTGAAAATGCTCTGCCTATGGTATGTGTCAAACACAGAAAATGCCATTTCTTTCTGACAAGGTTGACTTGCAGTGACACAGCCTGGTGCTTTTGATTATTTGACTGCAAACATGTGAAATGCATAATCATAATTCCACAAGCTAAAGAATAGACATGCCACAGAGATTTATGCAGTTCAAAACCAATAATGATCTGAAAGAAAAAACCAGGTCCAAATTGTAAACTTGCATTGATAGAAATGCAAACTCAGTAACAACTGGAAAAATCTGAGTCTTACCTCATAAATCAACAAGTCCCTTGCAAGAACAGCAAAGCACCCTCTTCCACTTTCTGTTAGAAAACTAAAAAGACTCATTGTCCCACTTCTAGGAAAGCTTTCTACTCTAAGCCAACAAGAAAAAGAAAATCCCTTATTCAAAGGCCAGTGTACTGGTGTTTTGATCATGACCCCCTGCAAGTGAGAGAGAAAGTATTACAAAGTAACAAGGTCAATTTTCTAAATTAAGACATCTAACAATAAAACTTAGATCCCTAGCAGCCAAGAGAAAGCGGCAGGGACACAGATAGAGACAGAGACAGAGAGATGCAATCAAAGTAACAAAGAGCTACACAATAGAACTGCTACCAGATCCTTCTTGTGCACAATACTTTTGTCTCTATAATTAGTGCAATCACAAGAAAAAAAATTCCAGCCAAAAGAAAATTTTAGAAAAGCAGACATTGGGGTGTGTGTGTGTGTGTGTGTGTGTGTGTGGAATTCTGCCTAAATAAAATTAAAATCAGCTATGGACATCAAAGTGAAGAGCGCTGATATGCACAGAGCTATATGTGAGACAAATATGATAAGCATGAAGATGCAGTCTAAGTGACTTTCATCACTAGTCTAAACAGTAACATTAACTAGAATCCAATCAATAAAATCTCTGTTGATTTGAGAATTTATATTATATTTGTGAAGGTTCCTTCTGGAATTAATAGGCATATGATGAAGAACATAGCAAAGAAAAATCTCCATAGGGCCTTAGTTATAGCCATTACAAGACCATAACCCTTTCAAAACTAATTAGGAGGAGAAATATAGATATAACACCAGAAATTACTGGGCATTCTAACTATACACTTTCTTCACTGAGTTGCCATAGTCCATCTCTCACTCAAACTTTTGTGATCCTAAAACTTTTTGCTTGCATCATCGACACAAATTCCAATCACCTTTTTATCTCACATCCATCACATCAAAAAAGTGCTATAGTATCCTTTTCAACAAATTATTCCCAAAAAATCTACTATCCAAACGCACTCTAAGTTTCCAAACCCATGCTGGACCAGTTTTCTGGTTTGTCTCCCATTTCCAACTTGCGTCCAATCATTCCTTGATGAATGAATACCACCAGTTAACACAGAAATGGAGTTTCTCCAACTAGCATTCTAAAACACCAATCCAGCAAAAACATGACGGTTACATAAACTTATTCATCATCATTCATGCCATGCTGGATTTGGAAGATAATGTTTTCTTTACCCAGTTGTCAAATTTGTCTTCTAGTCTATATTATCTTTTTTTTGATAGAGATCAACTCTAACAAGAAGAGTAGAGTATTGTTTGGAAAAATCAGTTTTAGTTTTTTCCATGCAGTCCAAAAGCAGTAGGGCATTAAATATACAAGAGGTGATCTTGGAAACTTAATCTCTCTTGGAGGGATAACTATTAAGAATAATGGTGCTGGCAAGGTCAATCCATATGCATCAGCTGAAGAATACATCAGACCAAATGGCAAATGGTAGTTGATGACAGAAATGTATAACCACGTGTTACCACCATATCCACAAATAGACAAATAAACTTCTCAAAAATAAACCTTCCACATATTACATTGAAACATGTATCACCCTGATGCAACATGAACATACCGAGATACATATGGAAATTGAAAAACAACCACCCATCATATATTTCTAGGCATATATGTTGTTACTCATTGACAGTCAATGGTTAGAAAAAGAAAAAAGGATTGCAGCTGTTGGTAGTAGTGCAGAGAAGAGTGTGAACCATGTCCCGGTAGTTGAGGAGACTTATTCACCACTGTAGCCATAACTATCAAAAATTGGAGCCGAAGGGATACCCCCCCAACTTTTCAAGAAAAGAATTCCACCAGCCAAGGAAGAGGACAGTTTGAGTTGCTTATTCTTTACTATGCACACCCAAAGTTTTCAAAAATTATAAGTAAAAATGAAATGTAAACCTATGTGTTGGGGGATTTAGTGCCAACCACCTTTGCCCCCCACTTATAGCATATTGACATCTGCATGAAGGTTACTCTAGCCTTATTTTGATTTCATTTACCAAACAAATTAAATTAAAGGACTTCTCCTCAGAAGCTGGCAGCCATGCCAGCTAAGCTCAAGTTCTCGAATGCACATGTATCTATAACTTCAGCCATATTTGCTCCAGAAGTCAATGAATAGACTGTGATCCTTTATTGCTATAAAATGTACGACCATGAAATGTATATAATAAACAAAGTACATAATAGTCATGGAGAATATCTGAAACCTATTTATGGTAGGGACTAGGCTTAAACTATGACATAATGAATTTCAGAGGGTAGCAAAAGTCTAAGGAAAGCCTAATTACTTGGATGCTTATATCTTCTCTTCTACAAAAGGGAGACAAAGTTCCAGCAAATATGTTCACCCTGTCTCAGATATCACTATTATAATTACTAAATTCCACATCTATGATGCACGTGAAAAGGGTACTCTTGGGCTTGTAAAATATTTAATCTCAACATTTAAATTCATTAATATTCATCTTATAAATGAGTAAAACATTTATCACCATGTAACTTCTAAAGTAGCATTCAAGGAGATCACTAGACTTACCGAATCAACCCCATTACAATCAAAAAATGCTGTAGGTCCTTTCTCGTTTAGCATTGATAACATGCTGGTTAACAATAATGAGCTGTACTGCTGCTTAGTTCCAACTTTCTCACTTCGGAGCAGAGCAAAAATTTTTCGAATATCCTTTCCTGAAATGCTATATCCACCTGTGACCTGGATCAGTTGAGCTATTTTCAAGACCACATGAGCATTATCTTCTTGTGAAAACCAATCCAGAAGAAAGTTTAGGATTCCTGCTCTAACACATGAATCTCGATTGGATATGGAATCTCGTAGCAGTTGAAGAAGAACATTAAGCCCATTATACCGCACTGAGTCACTGCTCTGCCCAGTCATGAAATCACTAGGTAATGGCTCAAATGAACTTTAATACAAAAGGCAGTCTGACATTCAAAAAGCAATGACAGAAAGTCTGTTACTCAGGAACACAATAAGGGATATGAAATACCAACCTTGTGAAGAACATTAAGATAAAGCAAGATCACATCCTCATTCTGCAAATAGAAAGATAATAACTATTATGAGTACTTGACACAAACTAGTACAAGAAAACCAGAAAACATGCCTTACAGGTAAATGATCAGTAAAAATTCCCATACACAGCCAAGTTCATTTTCCAAAAGGAGCCTAAAGTCCACCTGGCAGAATGGCGATATTCTGAATAAAACTTTGAAGACTCACCTTTATCAGTGGAGTTTCTTTAAGATCAAACTTTCCATCGACCAGCATATCAAGCAGAGCACTTAAAAGTGATTCACTTGGCTGCCACTGGCAGAAGTCCAACAATAAGCTCTGCAGTGTCTGGTAACCCTTGCCCACAAGAGCCCTAAAAGCAGCCTAGACAAATTTAAAATTTAAAATCAGCAAAGGAAAAGAACAAAAATATGAAGGTACAGCCAGTCACTTATCCAGAGACTCCATGAATCTGTGAACCCAGACCAGTTTACTAACAATCCTTACAAGGCTGGTCAAGAACACAAACGGTTAAATGTTAGCAAGCAGCCACTGCATCATACTTAATATATGAAGCATACCAAGGGATAATTAAGGCCTGAGAACTATTTGGCCCGTAACCATACCAAGGGCCTTCAAATTAAAAAAATTCCATCGCAAAACTTGTGCAAAATAATAATAGGACCAAACCGTCAATTTAATGGGACAAGTGAACGATTGAAGCCAAGATCAACTTGGTCAAGCCCAAGAAAGGATAGGCCAACCCAAGGCCAAGTAAAACAAGAAGGTCTCTCAATTTAAGCTTAATTTCAATAACATTTACACCAAACCCAAGTCCACAGCCACTAACCTGGTCCTTGATCTAGAAGAAACTAGGAAGTGTTTAGCTCATAATCTGTAAACTCAAACGTTAACTTTTGTTCTTTATCCTATTTCAGAAAATTCTAATTTAAAAAAAAAAGGAGAATAAGGAAAAGGAGGAGGAGGAGGAGGAGGAGGAAGAAAAGGCTAGGAGCATTACAAGAAAGACCATGTTAATATCAACTCAATTGTAAGTACTAGCAGCCAACTCTGGTGTGTCAGCTAAGACAATGGGCCAGTGCAAAGACACTGTAACCAACCTGCAGCATGGTCTATGCTAAGGCATGACAACTGATGCCAATATTATTTACTTATGTCCACTGATACAAATCTTCTTCATTATATACCAATAGATGTTAATTTGGTATTAGAAGTTGCAATTTACAATCCTTTAGCAATTTGTAATTCACAGGACTCTAATTACCCCCCCCCCCAAAAAAAAAAAAAAAGGGAAAAAAAACTTTCTAGCTTGTTAAAGTTCATCTTTCCTATTTCTGACAGAGCCTAGTAAACAACAGTGTCAACCAAATTCTTAATAAATCTGTTTCAGGAATGTTTGCCAACTAGAGATTTTCTAGATTCAAACGGACCTTCAAAATGCACTCTTTTCGAATCAATCACAGCCTGGTCAAGATTGTGACTTAAACTTATCACATATTTTCAAACTTGGCTAAGTTATAAGGCAGTTCATCTTGTCCTGTTTACAAAGGCATATAGCTCTCTAGATATGCAGGGACACATATAATCTACAATAATCATAGTCAGAAAAAATGAGCAGTTATCTTTTGATAAGCAAAACACAGAAGTTGAGAGCAAACACAGCCAGAAAAGGGTACAAAGATAAGAAGTACAGTCACGTCAGTGACTATTAGATTGAGAAGGGACAAAACCATGCAATGATCAACCACAGCATATTAATAGCTCAATTATTCTCACATCAAGCTATGAAAGCTGTAATCTAAAGCTCAATATCAAAGTTTTAAACTACACAAAACTGCAAGGAAAATAGCAGGCACCTTTGAAGCATCATCGCCAGAGAGCAGGCAGGTAAGAGTTTGAAGAACATTGAGAACCAACTTCTCACCAGTTGTTGCATCAAGGTTGCCATTCAATAACGATACAATGTGCAAGAAGCACTCACCATCCCGAAACAAAGCCCGATATTGCTGATAAAAAGGAAATAAGATACAAGTCACCCATAAATACAAGAGGGGGGAAAAAATCTCCTACAGCTTCATCAATTATGCATTTCCCGATGGCAAGAAACAACCATCCCCTGATTCCCCAGAACCCACATCCTACAGGTCAACTGCCATTTGGAACAATTTGGCCCTCCAACATGAAATATGTTCCGGTCATCCCACATGAAATATGTTCTAGTCCTCCACCCTGCATACCAATGACTACCCCATGCAGTCATATTCCCCTTTCTGTCACTAGCTAGTACAGTCCTTCCTTTCCTCCACATCCAATACAAAATCTCCCAATCCCACCTCAGTACGAGGGATTTCTAATTAACCTAGATGCCTTGACCCACTATACCAAGCTTCAGCAAGCAACAATAGCAAGGATCAGAGTCAATTAGCCCATTCACCATAGTCCCAATCCATTTAATTGACGATTACAACATCTGTGAGTGTTGTTTCCCTTAGATGTCTAAATCCATAGGAGAATATGACAGGCAAAGTTTTAAAACAGGATGTGAAAGATGGTGAAGGAGGTGGTGTGGAAGCAAGTAATTAAGCTGGTATCATGTTGGAGACAATTGATATACATTTTTCTTTCTTTCCTGTATAAAGAAGGAGATATATACTACTGTATACAGTTAGGGGTAATAGTAGCCAGAAAACAAACAGAGTAGTCTGGTATGGTTCAAGGAGATAACATGCAAGAGACACTTGGAATTAGCTCATGGTATCCCATCATTGTCACATAATTCAGCAACTATTCTAAGACCAAGGCCAATTAACTTCTAAATCATAGTATAGAGGCATTTTTTTTAATTTCAAAACTGGTAACAGCATAGTTTGCAAAGACTGACAATTCCTTTTATCATCACATATCACATGCTAAAAGAATAAATGCAATAGAGCACACGCATAAATACAAGGACAAAAATGGATAATAGCAAAACCAGATTTGGTTCGCCTGATTAACATACCGTTTGATCCATCAAAAGTATATTTCTCATCCCAACTAACAGATCAACTGACAATTCTGCAAAGTTCATCTCTCGTTCCTTCACGTGAGTAAATGTCTCAAGATACTTGGAAGACAAATACAATTTAGCTTTCCTATCCTCCTCAGATGAAGGAACTATCTGTCACACAGAATACTTGAACAGATGTAAGTATCCATCTAGTGCTCAACTGTAAGAACAAACATGATCTGCATTAAGTAGACAAAGTACCTTCATCAAATCAAGAATGTACTTGAGCATACGGTTTCTGAAATCTTCTTCCCAGAATAAATCAAACAAACAATCAATGCAAGAAGAACTATGAAGTATACAAATTTTTGCATCATCTGTGACAAAATACTCTGCAAAAAGTTCAAGGGAGGTTTCCACACTTTTGCGCCAGCTGGGGACAGTTTTAGGAGAATCAGAAATCCCATTGTTTACAGAGGAAACCATTTTCTCAGAAGTAGTTTCTGAAAAACTTGAACTCAAATGCCTTTTTGATTCTTGAGCCAGCATTGAAGCAGCTTTGAGCACCCGAGGAATCGCATCAAGAGTCTTGAAAGAAGAAACAGTTTTCTCAGGTGAAAGCTGCATTACATGAAGAAGACTCTTTGCAAGAACATTAGCAATCTCAGGATTAGCAACAGATTGTTCAAGGGCATCCAGTAAAACTGAACATTCAGCCTGCCAGAAAATGAAAAGGAATTGTTGGAGTGAAAACAAATTTTGATGCTGCAAAAAACGTACAAATTGAAAAATATGAAGAACATACAGTTTAGAGATTAGGAAGAAAAAGAAGACAAATCTTTCCGCAAATTAAACATAATACATGCTTCAGGAGAAAATGGATTACAAAAATGCCAAAGTTAGTTTGGATTCAAGGTAGAAAAAGAACAAAATATTGAAAAACACAGATGCATAGCGATAACTTACTAATGAACTATAGGACTTTGTCAAACAAATGAGCATTGATTTTGTAATCACAGTCCCGTAAAGACTATGAAGGGTCACCCAAAAGATAAAGACAAAGAAACAGATTAAGAGTACCGAGAAAAGAAGTCATCAAATTTGCAGAACATTGATTAACAGATTAACCGATCAACAGATTATTGATTTTGTTTACAATATTTTACAAAATTCACAGTAGCAGTGAAGTACTCTTCATGCGACGTTCAGACGCTGAATCTCATGCAAAACAAGGGCAACTTAGAGTGGGCCTAGATCAGGAAGATGTCATCTTATTTTGTTCAGTGAACAGGTAGCACATACGCCCAATCAACCATTAACCATGTGATTGAACAACTCTCTCTACAACAAATGGAAACATCACAGGAGTCATCAATATACAGACCTGAAATAGCTGGACTTAAAGATGGGCAAATATATTGCAAGCCTAGTAAAGAAGGCTTGTGACCTGCCTGGGGGCATTAAAAAGTCAAGTGACAAGATGTACAAGGAATATCTGTACTGCTATGTCAATTCATAACAATCAAGCGTTCTAGAGCCTAAGCAGCTTTGGTGGTGGACCAAAGGTTGCTTCACTGTCTGCTGTTGATCTACAGTTTCCAACTTTTGATATATTATTTTCATGGACATGCATCCAATAGAAGTTCCTTATCTCAGTCAAATCTTCTTGGAGTACCTCTACTGACTTCACAACCAAGAAAGACAGATTTACACAAAGACAATAATCTCTAACATCAGAGCATATATACCAGGTATCTAAGAGCAAGGAACAAAAAGGAGCTGATACAACACAGACAAATGTGCAAATCTATAAAATCTAAAATAGCAGATGAAATATTTAATGCGAGACCCGCACAGAAAAAAAGAACAAACCAAGTTATGAGAACTTCCACTTAAAGTAGCTGCCAACTCCATGAATGAAATTGCTTCCACTTGGAGAACTTCAACTTCGTTACTACTGACATGACCATCATTCCCAGTCAAACTGGAAAACTGTCTGCTTCTCATAATGAAACCTTCAGAACTGGAGCATTTATCACCAGAGAATTCTACTGAAGTTGGGCCAAAATAGAAAAGATTCTCAGAGAAAATAAAGTCCCACAGTCCCTCAGCCCGGAACACATCCAGTGATGAAGGCAATAAAACAAGGATCTTCCGGAATGTCAAAAGAACATGATGCTGCAGCGTATACACAAAAATCCTAGAGAGATTACACAACAAAGCATGTAAACATCAGGGGAAAAAAAGAAAAATGGAATAATAAACCTAAGATAAACCATATGAAAGAGAAAAAAGATGCTAATAAGTAATAAAGAGCAAAGCACATGGACAATCTGAAACTACAAAACCACTGAATAAGGGAACTCTCTTCCCTTTCTTCCCCACTTTCTATGTTTCTGGCCCCCGGAAGTTTTGGCATAAGCCAGCAAGTAGGTGCAAAGAGATGAAAATGTGAAATACTTATTTACACACCTTAAGTGGCTAGGCAGCTCATTTCCATAGGAGCATGCCTTAATACAAGGGAATATTGTAAGAAGCACCCTCAAGAACCACTTTATTGAAAGCTCAAGATATGCTGAAGAAACTGGCAAGGTAATTCTACTAGTTGATGGTTGAAAATTTTGATGTATGGTATCTTCAAAATCCAGAAGGAAAGAACAAAGGACTGCAATCAAATTCGTAACATAGTGATTCCAATTTTGCGAGTCAGGTGCTAGAGGAGAAAGCCCTTTCTCATGAGCTTTTGCTGCATTAACATCTTCATCGTCATGTACAAGCATTTTCAACTCCTGCTGGTTGCAATCTTGAAGCATGAATGCGAGTGAGCAAAAGCTATTAGCAAACTTGTGTACTCTTCCATTCTCAGACAGGAATTGCAAATTATTCATATTCCCAAAGCTATTAGCTGGTTAAGGGCATGACTAATTTTTCAAACAAATTATTTAAAATCCCGAAGCTATTAGATGCTAAAGGCACGATGAATCTTCTAAAGTTATATTATAGCACTGAGATAGCTTAAAGTCATAAAAGTAAACACAAAAGTGCTTATTTTTGCAACTCAGTGTTTATATAAATCCTATTTGTCAAGCACACTTCAAAAGAAAAAAACAATTTAATTTTCACGGTCTTCTGGATTTCTAAGGCACTCATGCAGTATGTCAGAGGTCACAAGATTTGGAATACTTATTTGAACATGTAAAGCAAATTATAAAAAACAACCAAATACACATATGTCAGAGGTCAAAAGGATACACAGCCTCTCTAAGTGCCTCCAAGGAAAGAACATGAAGCTGCAAAATAGCCTGCAAAGGATTTTCCGTTCTGCAATGAGAATACCCACAACATCAGTGGCTAGTGAAAATGATGAAACGTTGTACAAAATAAATTTAAGTGACATCAAATGTTATATCACACAACGCTATATCAAAGCGTGACTACCTCTAAAATAAGATAATCGACCCAGTTGAGTTCAGTTTGGCCATTCTAGGGCACACTTTCAAAAAAAATTTTGGTCACAAAGTCTAAAACTGATATAGACGCTATGACAGGGAATGCAACCAATATACAACATTCTTCAGGCATGCAAATACCACACAGTCAAATAAAACAGCAAGAGGGGAAAAAAAGAAAAGTCTATGGTTGAACTGGAGCCATTTACTTGCAATAATCAGCATAACAAGAATCTATTCAATAATGCAGGAATACTGAATCATGACACCAGGAAAATTCTTGATTCAAATGGCAAGGACAAAGGCAGAGGAGAGGGAGCAAGAAACATATCAAACGTTCCTAAATAAACATTTGTAAATTAATGGACTCAAGGATGCTAAGGCCACAACCCAGCAGCAAACTATTTCCGTGTTGTGTAGTAGAAAGCCAAGATATATGAAAGTCTGTAGTTCCAAAAAATCAGCCCAATCCACAAAAGAAGTCTATCCACTTGACACACTTACAATATCTTCAACTTCTCAAAAATCAAAAGGCAGCAAGAGAAGTGGAAGAACATTGCCAGAATTACCAAGAAAAACACATTCTTTGCCAAGAAGTTTCAGGCGACAAATTCTCTCTGATAAAAAAAATTAGCTTGGTATCCACAATGAAAATTTTCACCAAATAAAGGAGTAATAGAAATTCTGCAACATTTACAAAGAAAGTGCAAGCTAACATTCAGCAAGCATCTAAAAAAAATAAAATTATATAAAAATAAAATACACACACAAACACATATATATATATATAAAACAGCTCTACAGGAGAAAGAGAAGAACACAAAAAACCTATCAGTTCAAAAGCATTACCTCACCAGCCCAGGGAATGAGGAATTGCCTGGTCTAATAGCATTGTTTGATGAAACTCCCAATCCATCCAACAAAACTTCCAGTCCTCCTATACTACGAAAATGATTTTGACCACGAGAATTATCAGCTAATGACATCTTAAGAGTTCTTAGAGTTAAATACTGAAGTGATAGATCAATCCACTGTTCTTTCATGATTAGCCTCCTCAGCACACGCAAAAGCTCTGCAACAAAATTTGCAGTTGAAACTTAATGGAATAGTAGAAGAATCTTAAATTTAAAGAAAAAAAAATGCAACCGCAGAAGCAGTAATCAGCTGAGACTGATTGATTTTCATTTTATATGGCTTTACATTATCTTACACACCACAAAAGATAATTCAGCTTTTGATACACATTAAGTAGCCTTAAAAAGGAATAAAAAGCCCTTGAAACAAAGGCCAGCCTTTGATAGCTCTGGCTATTCAAACATCCAGACGCTTAACCTATACAAGAAGGAAGAAACCTCTGATTCTTTCAAGGGACTCTATTGGAAACAAAAGTTGCTGGAAACTGAAACCCACCCTGGTGTTATGGAGATCTGAGGTACCTGAAGCACATATGCAACAGGTAGCCTCCTGAAGCTGTCTTAATCAGCTTGCTTGAGCCAATAATCGAATAAAAACAAAGGTCTATAATAACTTCTTGGGTGCTTGACCATCTTAACCATTGGAGAGATAATGATACTCCAAAAGTTAGTTGCTTATTAATTTGCTTTTATCATCTCTCATCAAAACAACAATTAACTGTTATCATACTTCAGAAGAAGATTAATTTACACATCTGACAAACAATGCTAACCACTTTCTTTTTTTCACCCTTTTTAGGCTGCAAAACAAAGTGAAATTACAGCCTAATTCTACAGCATCCACACTAGTACTTCAAAGTTGCGTTCTTGAACTTTGACCCGGACTCATGGACCAAATATGCATGCAACATAAGACCAAGCACTGAGCATGATCATGAGATATTCATAATAACATTTTGTTGAGGAGTGCGTGCCATACTCGCTAGGAAAAACAGTGGCTCCACAACCCCCTAATTATTGAAGACCTTAAAGAGGCAGTTGATGTCCGTGAGCCTCCAGAAGAAGATAGAAGAAGAGTGCTTATTAATTTAGTTCTTTAAAACTCCGCACTAGACTAGACTAAGAATCACTCTGTTTTAAAAGGAATTAAATTAATAAGCACTCGAACATATAGAAGGAAATATGACAATTGTATTTAGGAGTTTGACAATTAGAGGTAAAGACCAGTAACCAAATAACCACAATCAACTCCAGTACCAGGTTCAAAAGTTGCATAACTTCCTACTCAACTCTCAGCCCACAAACCATTTTTTAAAGCTTATGGTAAGTTAAATTCCAATTTTTATATCAATCAGCTATGATGTGTTTGATCTCATGCAATGGATACCAGAAAGAACAATACCACATCAAACTATGAGGTGAAGCCACAAGTTTCCTGACTATTTATGCATTCTACAAGCTGAAAATGACTCTGGTATTGGTACTAAAGACATTATGAACAAGAAATTGCATACCTTACCTACTAACCAATTAAGGCCACCAGCTTCCATGAGTAAAACAATGGCCCTATGATGCCACCGCAACAAAGTTTCAGAATAAGAAGCCTTCACACCAGTAGAAGATTGAGGCAATGTTGCATCACTCCTTGGTTCATAAAACACCCAGCTGCTGTTGTTCAATTGAGTCTTCTCATATTCACCAGAATGCAAGTCAATAAAGCTACATAATACTAACACCACATGAAATAGTATCTTCTGCAAAATCCCAGACTTGTCGAGAAGAGAGGTTGGCAAACTTTCATCTGCTGAAAGAGCACTACTAGTGGCCTTGATTTGCACCACAGCAGCTGAAATATAAGCATCCCGCAAGGTTTAAGTACATGTTCTGAATTAATGAAGGCCCACAGGCAAAATAAGGATTGAAACAAACAGCTAAAAGGAAGCAGCAGTCAGGTAGAAGAGCATCACTATGATAGATATTTTGCATTCTTGTAATATTTAATCTCAATGATGCTACAATATGTAAACAGTCCACTGAGAGTTATAAAATCCCGAAAATAAGAGAAAAGGTAAAAAGACCGTCTTCCCAAAGAAAAAGACTTAGCAGTAGAGAAACAGGTTTGCAGCCTCCTTCCCAACCTCAAATAATCAACAATTACAGAAGATGTGCAATGACGAACTGCCTAGCACACTAAAATGGCAAACTAGGTAATCAACATGATAAATGTTTCTTCCAAGGGTAAAACAAAAGGCTACAAAGGATAACTACACCAAAAAGAAATTAGTGTTTACTGTTGACTGTTGAGGATGTCCAATTGATAGCACTCTATAATAATGAAAGGAAAAACTTTTCATAAAACTACAAGCATCTAACATCATAATCCATTTTTCTCTTTCTCAAAATTTTAAAAACAGAGAAACACTCGGTTTCAAACAACCAATTGAAAATTAATGGCCATGATAATATATGGGCACTAATTTAACTAATCAGTTATAACCTTTAAACAAGGTTTTAGAGCTCTCAAACATTTCCTTGTTGTCTGACACCCTTCCTTAAACCTCATTGTCCTATTCTAGGTTCTCTTTCTGTTTCTTATCAGATAACAAGTTACCATACTTGCAGAATATTGGATAATTTGTTTGTCAGCAAATTCAGCTAAAAGGAGCATAAATGAATTTGTCTAGAAAATAAATCATGAAAATTACAATTCAAACTCATGTTCCAGGAAAGCCAATGTTACATAGAAATGATACGACAGGATGGTCACCACTTCTCAAATTCATAAATTTTCTATGACAAGAAGATCAACCTGAATCTTCTTGGAAGAGATTTGAGAGCTATACATAGTACAAAACTAATATAAAAACATTATCATCAAGTGTCTCCAACATCACTTTTTTAGTATGATGTTTAACTGGTGCACTCAAGTACTGTCTCAAGGGATAGAAAACCAAATGAGTTAAAAGAATTGCTCAAGTAAAAGATTCTTGCAGTTAGATATAGAGTGTTGAATAGTTCCATCCTTTTTCTCCCCATTGTATGACATAGTTAAACATTATGGCTGGCTAAGCCTGGTACAATATTGAAAATTTTTGAGAGAATCAAAGGGGTCATTGTTCAATTAAATCCTGTACGCCTCTTGAAAGGGTAAGATCCTAACCCCCCCCAACCACCACCAAAAAAAATGCAAATAAAATCAGATGACAAAGTATAATGAGTTTGTGCAATAGGAAAAATGCAAAACTGAGACGAACAAAATTTAAATTGCACATGGCTTTCTGTTTCCAGATGGGAGAAAGACAAAGTTCTTCAATAAGTACCTAGTAGATATAAAATGGAAAGAAAAGTCACACAAATCAATAATCGTACCTTTCAGCAATGCCGTAAGCTTCTGAACACCACCATAAAAGCCAAAAACCCTGCAATTATGCATTGACCGAGTAATAATAGCCAAAGCATCTAATACGGGCAACCCCTCATACATGATAGTGCTCATATGACTTCCTGAATTAGCTGTGCCTGATTGGACAACTCAAATAATTAGGAGGAAAATAAGTACCTCAAAACACCATACTTGGAATTTCAAAATGCTACTAAGAGAATGACGTTACCTAATTTTGTGAAAAAAGCTGTAAAATCTCACTAAGTTTCCAAATGGACTAAACATAGCTGACTGAACAACATTATACTTAAGAGATTACATGCGAACTAGAGTAAAAAAGATCCACAAACAGGTCTACTCAATCAAGAAGACTATCCCAATTACACAATCTAAAGGATTCCATTTTTCTCCAATAACATTGAATAACAATGAGTTCCACAAAATTCTCGAAAAACAACCATGCAAACCTATGATTCCATAAAACATTTCACTATAAAATGACAGTCACCAGAAGCAGCTATGCCTGCAAAATGCTCAGCGACAAAGCTGAGAAAACAGGAATACAGTAAACTGAAAAATCCAAACATGTTTTTAAGTTGCAATAGAACTGTAAGGAGAAACAGATTGAGAAAAGCAATATGATTGTTTTGTAGTAAATAAAGCGAAAGGGAGTACCAAAAAAAATATGATTCTTATGTAGTAAGTAAAGCATAAGGGATTACAAAAAATAGCCCTGTTCTCCAAACCGATGCAAGAACTCAGACAAATTTAACTGTTGAATTAAAGATCAAGAATCTGGAGGTGGGAACATTCATGAGTTCTTAATATACTCTCAAATATTTAGCTCTAGATAGATGATCAGATCAATCCCCAGACAACAGATATAGAATCAACTCACATTCTGTAACCATTGCTGTTATTTGTGTCACTTCTTCAGCTAAAACATGAATAATCTCAGAAGGATGGCCATTTGAGCATCCAATCACCACATCACTTAGATGTTCTGAGTATTCCACAGGCAGGGCAGAGGAGGCATCATCAGGAGATTGGGCCACATTAGGGGTTCCCAGTTCCGGTATACAATCAAAAACTGCTTGAGAAAAACATAAAATAACTTCCTTTTTTCCACCTGCAAAACATAAGATTAGAAATGAGATTCACTTCAATAAAGACTAAAGCAAGAAAAAATGAAAGCAGACTGCCAAAATCCTCCATAGCCCCCCAACCCCCCAAGAGGGGAAAAGAAAGAAATTCACATCTGACAGTTCCTAGCTTAAAGAATAGAAATAAGGAAATTGAGCAGAATCACAGTTCAGGAAGTTAAGTTCATGCCTTTTACAAGGAAAGCAACTAACATAGGTAAATCAGTAACTGGAAAATGCCTAAATCAAGCTTGTATACCAGTACAAATTCCAAAGTTCCACAAACTCAAGAAAGCTGACAAAAGATATAAAATTGCAAACATCTGGGACAAGAAGATATCAAGATATCTGGCTTAACTTAGACCAAAGCATTGAAACTCAAGGACAAAGGCTTCAATCCAAAGGTGAAAGCAGTAATTTGAAATTATCAGGATGGAATGGAGCCAGTCCTTCTAGCTGTGTAAAAACAAAGTAAATTGATGTGTTTTAATCAGTAGTTTGTTTAAATTCAAACTCAAAAGTGGCTACACTATTGGGTTTCACTTTAAGCTTACTATGTGACATTGGTAGATTGGAATAGCAGGAATCCAGGTCAGATATTGGATTTGAAGGGATGAATAAAAGATCCACATCCAGAAACTAAAGCTATCTCGGTCAGAAATAATATTTGGTCAGTATGACATTACTTTCCTTTATTGCTGTGCGAGAATCCTAGAGCACCAACAAAGAAACTTTTTTCAATTGTAATATGTTCATCCGTGAGATAGCGAACCTCATCTTTCCTACACAAAAAGCTACTTCATTGTGTTTAGGGAAGGAAGAAATGGAGAGGGGGCAGAGGCACTGAGAAAAAAACCTCAAATTACCATTGGCCAATATCCAATTGTCCCCAAATATACAAGTCTTTTAACATTAAAGGTTCTTATAACTTCACATAAATACATAATTCATATTTGGTTGTGTTTTCTAGGTACCTCCCTTGAAGGCTGCTTTGACTTGACATTTCAAAACTGAATCAGTTTTGGTTTGAACTTAGAAGATGAAAACAAACAGAAATTGCATTTGGCAAACCAAAGCTAGAGTTATGCACACACCAAAAGTTTCACATCAGCATCAAAGAAGAAAAATCTTAATTTAACTTGCTTGTAGAAAAATTCTAATATTCTATCTTAATAAATGCTCAATATTTCAAATGTTGCCTGTCATTCAGAGTCCTAATACATAGAGCAAAAAAGCATACCAATGCATAAAGCCAACGAGACTGCGAACAAATGGATTTTCTTTTATTTAGATCACTATCCACCCCTTCAACTTGGATGCCATAAGTTTCACAAGATCATTTTGTTTGTTAACAACAGCCACTTCATTTGAAAGCTTAAACCATAAAATGTGATACAAATACATTTGTTGATTCACTTAATATTCCCCAGGCAGGTTAGCCAACTCACTTATATGATGGACCAAGTATGTAGCAGTGTCATAAAGGGTGGTGGCAAGATTCAAACTGGATTTTATTTTCCCTTACTAAAACTCTATATTAATCATTCGTGTAACAGCTTACTCTGCAAGAGATAATGTCTATCTCCTCATTTCCAAACTAACAGTTTTCAAATGATTTATTGCACATTAAGTTTGTGATGGAAAATAGCTGTTTGCAGGTAAGCATCAAAATAGTCAAACATTACATGTGAAAAGCCTCAGGCCCCAAAAGTGGTGGAGGTGCCAACTGCAGAGCTCCAATTTCAAATCTACCAAGGGACAACAATGTCATAAAGCAACAAAGACAAGAAATTCCCATATGTACCTTATCAAAGGAATTATCATATCTGTCCCATAAGGTATTCAGGATTGCCTCATCACCAACCTCACTGAAAAAGAGAAGATTCTAGAATCAGCTGTTGGAGATAAACAAACAAGGTAAAGTCATAAACAAGCTACTTTTCAAATGAAATATTAATAGCATTTGCAAGTAGAAAGATAAATCAAAGCAACACAGCCATGTCAAACATAACAAAATGCAATGAACCTCTTTCTCTTATTTTGCAGAGAGATTTTTTTTTTTTCCCCAATTTCTTCCAAAAAAGCTGTCCTCCTTGACCAGAACGATATATTAAACATCAGAGTGCTCTTGATATCCAAAGCAAATTCTCAAAGTCCCATAGGATCTACAATTTCCATCTCTGCAAATTATTCAAATAGGGCACGGGATGCTATCCTGTGTTTTTTCTTTGTGTAATAATCTTCCTCTAATCAGCAGATCTCCAACAAAAATGTGTGTTTTGACCTTTGTAAAGTATTCTAAAGGAGGTGCTTTTATTCTGTAGAACTAAGTGCACTAAAATTCACAAGGCAATTAATGATGAATACAAACCTAACTTTCCCAACACTACTAACTAAAAATTAGGGAGAAAAATAGTTGACCCCCAAACTAAACCCAGGTTCCCTAAATGAGCACGGAAGTTCACTAGTCAACTTTCATGCTCTGCAGTTCCTAAAAATCATAAAAAGACGTTAAACTGAATTAAACTCACCAAAGATGAAATTTTATCCACATAAGCATGTACAAACCTTTTGATCCGAGTGATGATACCTATAATATTTCTGAAACAACAGTAAAGATGGTCTGTTCTGCTAATTTTAGCAGTACAATAACCGATACACCAATAATGGGACCATTACATGATATGGTTTCCTACTTCTTTCTTCTTTTTTTTTTCCCTCTTTTCTTTTGGGGTTGGGGGGATGGGGACAATTGCCTGACCAAAAGTTAGACTGGATAAATCTCTGCTCTGGATAGCCTTTCTTGAACACTGTGCAGATAACAAGCAAGGGTCAATGGCAGGAAACCAAGAAATGCTCTTCTTAAGACTAACCTTCCCAAGATCAGAAATGCCATCCTATGCAATCATGAAGCAAGTAGCCCTGATAGGATGGCACTCATCGGTTTTGTTTCTCAAGGTTTTCAATTATCAAGAAGCTATTAGTATGAAAAAAACCCAAAAGATAAATTAACCACATTAGATAACAGAAAATCAAAAACTAGTTGCCAGGGTAAAGGATGACAGGATTTTGAAAAAGAAAAAAAAATTGTAACTTGAGCCAAAAGTACATTCAGTACGTACATTAAGAGTGTATCAATTACCCAAAGCCTACTCTTAACCCCACTACATCCTGATTCTCCATCATTGACGACATTAGGCTTACTGGCAAAGGATCATCCTAAGCATATCCTACTTCATTCAAAGCCATCATGTGTTTAATCAAGATCATCCAAACAATGCCCACCGCACTTCCCCAGCATAATTTTCTTGTCAGGAGTCAACAAATGCCAGGCACAAGATCATTTTTTTAACTGAGCATCTAATTATTGCTCCTTTTAGCCTATCATTCAATTTCAAAAGGTGCCAATTGAACACTCTAAAATATTATTTTTTCAATTCCACTTCCGCGAGCTCCATCAGATCAAATTCTATTAAGTACCTTGTCATCTTGGTAAAATGATTAGCACATGGCATGAACGTTGGGATTTTATTACTGAACACATGATTTAACACGACTGAGCATATAATTCCAATTCCACTATCTAATGTACACAGTTTGAAGAAAAATAGACTGTGATCAACGAGTATTCCAGTACCTGAAGCGAATTTTTGGAGAAGGGGGAGAAAAGCTCTCCGACTGTGACGCCGAAACAAAGTCTCCACTCTGTCCAGCCGAGGTCCTCCGAATAAGGTCAGCAACTCCCTTGACAAAATTCATGCTTCCCCACCCAGCACTTATCAAGTCAAGACTTCAACAGCCAAAAATCAAAATTGCAGCCCACCATCATTCTAACCACACCAAAACTTCTCCTATTCCAACAAAAAACAACAATCAAAACTAGCTTAATCAATCCTGAGCTTACCTGATCATATACCACCTCAAAAAAAAAAATTCTGAGCTTCACAAAGTTCACCGACAAAGTAAAACTTAATCAGAGGCTAATTCAAACTAAAACAACAAAAAATAAAACTCAGATTGACGAGTTTAGGAGTCCATTAACAGTAAATTGAAATGAACGGAAAATGAGATTTTACCTGATCGGGAGGATGAATTTCTCAGTGAATATAAATTTGATTTCCCTTTTTCTCGTTTAGGATGTTCTGTTTCTAGGGTTTAGGAAATCCAAGATCTGGGAATGGAATCTCTGCGAAGGTTAGAATTAATTTTTATGTTATCCAACTTTTTGGAAAGCTGAGAACGTTGAATTTACGTAAAGCAGCAAGTCTGGAAGATAGTAGTGGACCAATCTGCAATTAAAGTGTTCCTCTTTTTGAAATCTTCAATCTTTTGGGGGTCGGAAAGTACAAAGTCGTTCCGGCCCGGAAGTTTAATAAAATTCGGAAATACTCCTGGGAAATTAGAGCGGTGGACTTGAGGCACATTAAAATTAGGATTAAAAACAAAAAAGCCCCTATAGTTAGGCTAATATACAAAAAAACTCTCATAGTTTCAAATCGTATATTTCGGTACCTCATAAATAAAGTTGAAAATTGAAGGAAACCGTTAAAAGTAACAGTTTTTAGCTGAAATGACAGATTTACCCTCAAATATTGAATAATAAATTAGGAGTTTTACGTACAAATTTGGGATCAATTTAGAGTTTTACTAAAGTTTAAGGGGCAAAATAGGCATATTAGATCAAAATTTGTGTTAAAAAATTATTTTTCAACTAAAAACTATTATCAATTTTTATTTTAGTTCAAACCACGAGGTATTGAAATGTACGATTTAAAACTATAGGATCTTTGCTGTATATTAACCTAATTACAGGAGATTTTTTTGTTTTTAACCCTTAAAATTAGGTAATTTTCTCAATGATACTATGCCCTTCGTTACGGTGACATGCCCTTCCCAAAATTGGTCTATTCAAACAAAATTAATTCCATCCAAAACAATCAGAATTGTTTTGTCCATTTAGTTGGTAATGTGGCTAATTGATTGGCTTAAGTGAATTACACAAAAATGGAGTTTTTGTGAATTTTAAAAGTGTCAAAGAGTTGTTTATTAATGTTAAATCAATCTAATAAAATTTTGATTGCTAGATAAACACGAGAAAGTTTAAGATTGGGAGATGAAGTTGAAACCATTAAACAAAAAAAAAAATTAAATCATGACTAATGCAAAAGAGATTTCCTTTTTTTTTTCCTTATCTTTATTGGTTAATGGTTTTTGTCAAATAGTTTTGATTAATAGTTTATGTATCTAAAATAATTCTAACTAGTATTTTGCCCATGCATTAGTATAGAATTTTTTTTTAAGTGCAGTTATTCATGAAAGTACAAATAATTCATCGATAGCATTTTTACATACCCTTCTCATTTACTTAAAAAGGTTAGTGCATTCCAGATATTAAACCCCAAACTAGTCTTTGCAAACTTTTATACATAAATTTATTACAATAATATTTATTAAATAGTACAATGCATATGCATTGGCATAGTAATTAAATTTTCTCCTAAATATGATTACACACCTACTCATATTCATTTTTAGTTCAAGAGAAAAAAAGTTAGCAATCTATTTCTATAAAAAATGATATGAACAAGAATTTGTGCAAATTTCGTAGAATGTTCAAAAAAAAAAAAAATCATATGCTTTATAATAGGAGATGATTTTGGTTTTGGACACGTAGGTTAAAAATGCCCACTGCCACTACGGCGGCTGCGTCTTTGAAACGAGATGGTCAACTCGAATTGGGCCTGAGCCCAATGCTCGTGGCTAGTGAGACTCTAAGTCCAGCTACATGACCAAATCTACTACCTACTAAACCATTCGCTGCAAAACTCCGTTGAAGCAGCTGATTCTCAAATCCTCACCTTTTCCTCTTCCGTAATGCTTGAGCACTCCTTTAAAATATATATACATGTGTATGTGTGTGTAGCTGAACGAAAGTATAAAACTTTAAAAGATTACACTGTAGTGACAGAGCCAAGACCTGATCTTAGTGGAGTCAAGATTGTACACTTAAACCGAAATAAAAAGAAACTTTTCGAGTTCTTGTTCTACTTTCTATAATTTTTCTCGTTAAAAAGTAGTAGTTAAATGCATCTCAATTAATAGTTTTGAAACAATCGAACCATAGAAGAGATGATTTAAAAAAAAAAAAGAAATTGGTTGTTTACATATCACTATTTTTTCAAATATACGATGCCAATGTCAAGAGATAAAATATTTTTTTTTTAAATTGAGGAGGACAATTATGAGAGAAACCTAAAATGTTATAAAATTTTCAAGCCTATTTTGAATTTTTGCAAAGATTGCAGGGGGGGGTGAGGGGGAAGTAGCAAAATTGCCCCCTCTCACATCAAGATTACTTCATCCCTAGATGTAAGGATGGCCTGTATATAAGAGGTATATAAAAAAGAAAAAAGTAATTAAAATCCGTATGGAGAGAATTTTTCTATGAAAACTCGCAATCCAAACAATGGCTAGGCTTCTTACCATCATCGACACAATTCTAGAATATATGTAGTTCGACAAGACGGTCCGTTGTGAAGCATCTACAATTATACATAAACTAGTAATCATGTTAGATTAGAGTTTAATAAAACTTGGACTTTCGAGTAATGGCCAAATGGGTTTACTATTGACCCCCTTGCTTTTCCTCAACTCCACCATTTATGGTTTAATTGTAATGTTATTAGATCCTGAAGAGTTTGTATGGATTCCACCAATGCGATTGGTTCATCGTAACCTTACCTTATTAAGAAAATCCACCTTTTCTCTTAAAGGAGTATAACTCATAAAATTTTGGTACTCAAGATTCAGAAGCATTTGTTGACTCTTAAGTTAATTATATATCACAAACCCTAGTTAACTAGTGGATGCTCAAGATTACTATTTTCTCAAGGCAAGATAACTTAAAGCCGAGAAACATTGGTTAAATAATCCGATTGCGCAATTAGCAAGATCGAAAGTGTCATTTAGGAAGACTAAAAATCATTCTTCGAGAACCAAAGACAGTGTGTTTGTTTGCAGGGAAAAGTGTGGGAAAGTGAAAGAAAATTAGTTATTTTTTCCTTTATGCATGTTTGGTTAGCAGAACTATTGAAAAACTTTTTTGCATTTTCCTGCACTTTCCTACATTTTGTATCCTATAAAATTTGTAGGATTCTGAAGGAAAATAGTTAGTTACACACAAAAATTTTAATAATTGCTATTGACTGTAATTTACTTTCCATATTCTCTCAATATTTTTTTTTAATAACTAAACGTGTATGGAAAACTTATTCTCATTTTCCTTTACCCCACTTTCCTTCATTTCATTTTCTCATACGACTTCCCTTCCATTTAAACGGAGCCTCCTAAGAGAAGCTGACTCAATTCTTATGCAGGATTAGCCCATGTTCATTTAGGTAACATTTACAGGCAACCAAAATCCGGTGTTATGGCATATATGGTCGTGAACTTTAAAATAATACCACATGCTGGAAAATTTCTATCTTCTTCATCATTTCTGATAAAATCAAATACTGTATCCAATTTTCAGCTAATAACGTAAATATGCTATATAGCAAATATTGATAAGATAACTTTCAGAAATTCATTCTTCAAACCTTGATGAGGCAGCAAATCCACCATACAGCAATATTGTCACTTAAAATAAGATTGTGTAGCTCTCCATTAGTCCATTATCATCCATGTAGTGGGTGTTATATATGAGATCCTCTTTTGTTAAAAAAATTCCAAAATCCAACTCTGCATACTCACTGGGTTCTTGTAGCCCACCAACCAACGAAGATTAATTAATCCAACGCGCCGTCCTGTCCACTTAATTGTTTCATTAGTTATTGATTTAAAATTTTAAACAGTATCAACAATTATTGCTCTAGCTAATAGATTCCAGGATAATGGTTTCAAGAGGACATTTTCAACTTTCCAGAGGCATCTGTGAGGAGTGATCATTTGTTAAATTTCCTTATGACCCACGTATGTGACAGAATCAAAGCTCATTTGAAGTTCCTAGCTGTGAGGACAAATTGAAAGTTAACAATTCATCACAAAGTTTATTTCAGGGTTAATAACACCTGACCAAACCCCAACAAAAAAAAAAAAAAAAAGTGGATGTTAATAACACTTCCCCCCCTCAAAGAAAACAATTTTGTTTGGCGTTTATGGCAAATATTTCATTTGAAAATTCAAGAAAATGGACTATTTAAATATGTTGACAACTTGACCCTTGTGCTATTGATAAATAATATACTATTATGCTGCTGATAAATAATGTTAATATATAAAGGATATTTATTGAGGAATAAAAGTCACTAGGAGTGTTCAAACTTTGAAAAGAATAGAAAAATCGGCTGATACACTCTAGAGCAGATATCAGATTTTGGTCAAATTGAATTGATAAAACAGATTGATATCAAACTTTAAAATCTGGTAAAATAATTTTGGAATAGATATTTAAATTTGGTTACTGAATTCTTGATTAAAATTTGGTAAAATTATTGGAGAATGGATAATAAAATTTGATTAACGAATTCCCGATTACCGTCCAAAGTATCAAATTTTATATGTTTATATATTATATATATTACCTACTAATATATATCATGTACTAATCTACTATATAGATGGTGCTATAAGTTATTAACTTAATGTTTCTTATAATCAATTTTATTTTTACAATATAACGGTAGAATTGTTAACATATTTGAGTAGTCTTTTTTTTTTTTGGCCTTTTCAAATGGAATACGTGACACTAACACCAAATGCAATATTCTCAAGTATGGGAAAATGCACAATAAATCTCTCATGTTTTGTAGTTTTAATTCTTTTCGTCCTTCACATCTGAAATGGTGCATTTATATCCCTCATCAAAACAGTCCTATACTCTAATTCCTATCATGTTTTCGCTTCACATAGTTAAGGAACCAAAACATGATGAATTTCAGGAGGACAAAAGGTTCAAATTAGGGACTTTGCCACCTATACCTCGCCTGCACAATCCGAAATTAACTTAAATCTAAAACTCTTTTAGATCGATATTAATGTATCGGGATATTTAGATGGGATAAAATCTCTAATTTGACCTTTTTGACCCTTTGAAATACATCAATCATAACCTCCATGAAGGTTTGAAGCGAAAAAATGATTGGAATTAAAGTTTGAAACCAAATTGGTGTGCTGCATTTTTGTGAGAGAAATAAATGCATCATTTGAAAGTAAGGAATACCAAAAATAAATAAATAAATAAAAGTAAACCACAAAATTTGTGCAGTGATCGCATCTTATATTTTCATGATGGAGCAAGAATATGATCTCTCTCTTTAATTTTTTTAGCCAAATGTACTGACTGAGAAGCCACTTCCTCTTGTGACATGAAGAGATGTAAAAAAATAATAAAAATAAAAAGAAGGCCAATTGATGAGGTTATTCCATTTGCTCGCATATTATCAAGGGTCCAAATTGGTGCTTACTAAGAATAGTAACAAATTCCTTAATTAGCTGAAAATTTGTCATTATTGGGTGCAATATGGGAGACAGTCGAATTGCATCAATGCAAAGGTTATAAAAAAACACGGATGCCCCTCTAATGCTCCAAATTGAAGTTGAAGCTGACTGGACAAAAAAAAAAATTAATTGGCATCATTTGTCATTAGCTTATTTTGGTGAACAGTTCAACTTTTAGAACTTAGGTTAGTGGTGGGGAAGATTGATGAGAAACTCTTACCAATCTCTTGTCTGCGATCTCAATAGTATCTAAAAAATTTTAACTATTCCTAGGTTCCATACCAATCGTCCTTTTATCAACCAACTTCTTGGGGAAACTTAAATTAATGAAAAGTTGTTTGTCAATCACGTCAAGCACTTTGTACCACTTCAATGAGGTCGTGCCTAATTAAGACAAAAATCATCAACTATTCGTGCCCATGCAAGATTTCGCATTCTGGTGCAATATTGGTCATCCTATTGAGGGTTACAAGCCAGTCAAGTCAAGTCGAATTTTTGGCTAAATGATTTCAATTCAATTCAATTTTGACTAAATTCTTAACTCCAATTCGAGTTCAATGAATTTTTATTCTAAAACTTGAGTTCGAATCTAAACTCCAATCTGAGCCTTGTCTAACTTGGGTTCGAGCCTACTCGAGTTTAAATAACATAAAATATAGTTTTTACATTACTCAAAATGGATAAAATTGATATTTGACCCTAATTAAATAATAAAACTAGAGGCGACGTATATGTAATTTTACTGTTAAAATACAATATATTAGAAATATAGAAACTTGAACTGTCTTGACAAGTTAATGAGTCGGGTATCTATGTATTCGATTCAACTTGACTCACTCGTCAAATCAGCTTGAGTTTGACTCGAATTCTATGTTGATCGAATCGAGTTGACTTTTGATTGAGCCGACTCGTGAGCGCTCACGAGCCAACTTGACTTGTTTGCAACCCTAACCTTGATTTTTACATCCTAAAATCCTGGCAACATTTGAAGATTTGTACATGTGACAATTGTCAATCTTCTGATCAAGGACTCTAAACTATATGTAAACTAAACAATTGCTTGGTGCTTTTGTGGGACTTGACATTTTATGCATCAGTTTCTTTCCTCTTTTTTTTTCGGGGTCAAAAACCAAAAGCTAATATGTTTTCCTATCAAATTTCTCTGAATAATAATGTAATTACTGGAAAAAAGTATAGCTAATGTATCGAATTGGTCATCTTGCCAACATTTTCTAGGCCAGGCATCAATCATCATGTTTCAAGTCACCATTGATATAATTAACTACGCCGTAGCTTGCAACTTAAGCAAGAAATAATACAAAAATAAAGAATTTTTATACTGCAAATCAGCTTTAATCTTGAGGATACAATTATGGTATCCATTTTCCGAGATGAGATCTATTCCCTCTTCCCATAAACAGTAATGACTTTCTTTATATAGAAAGTGTCTCCGCATGTTTTTGGGTCTCCAAAAGCCACTGCAATCATCTGCAAGTCGGACATTTTAATATCTTGCAAATCCACCAATTGGGAACTAAACAAATGTGATCCACTGACTCTATAGGCTCACACCCTTAATTATGATTGGTCTAGCATCAAAATCATTCGCCGAAATAAAGCAAAAAGACAAACTTAATACAACCCAATGAAAACAATTCTTAGTTTCTTATTGGAAAACCATTCAAAATATCTCTTACAATTCATCAAATGAATTTTTTTGTCCTTCACTTTTGAAATATTGAATTTATGTCATTTACAAAATCAAGTCGATAAAATTTTGTCCCAACCTAAATTTTCAACCATTCTTTATCCTAAATCCATTACGTGACTTACATATGATCTTTTTTTAGGGTCAAAAAGATTAGATCTTATTTGTAGTTAAACAAATGAACTAATTCATGTTCATTTTTAAAAAGTAAGACTACACTTAAACTACATTCATTTTTTTCATAAAAAAGTGGGATCTAACTTGATTCATATTCATTTTTTCTATTAAAAAAGTGGGATTTGATTTTTTTGTACACAAAAAATGATTGCATGTAGGTCATATGGTGATTTTAAACTAAAAAGTGCTCGAAAACTTAGACTAGAACCAAATTTTGCTAACTTGAATTTGTAAGAGACGTAAGGTTAATATTAAATGATGAAAAAATTCATTTGGTGAAATGTGAGGCATGTTTTGAACCATTTTTTCTTTATTTATTTATTTATTAATGAATAAGAAAGAATGATCGGTTATGTCATACATGGGATAATAATCATGGTTATCATAAAATTTTTTTTGAGAAAACACTTTTCATAAAACTTAATTAGGAGTAATAAAGGATTACAGTCTAAACATTAATATCTGAACAATTCCTAATTCAATACCTAAACAAAGTATGATCAAAGTTATAGTGGTCCTTCACTGTTCGACTAAATATTTTAACGTTTGCTTGATGCTAATGCCAAGATTAGCTTTAGGCTTTGGCTAGTGGACCAGCATCTCTTTTTATTTTAGGGCTAATGAACAGTGGTAAAATGATTAGTACATTGAATTTAGCCACAGATCCGTTTGGAGCAAAGATTGGATTTTCTACGTAAGTAACTAAGATAGACTAGTCCAGAAGACAAAGGAATCGATTGATGTGGGAGTTTACAGTCAACTTTGCCTTGTTACATCTTTACTATAGTATACTTTGTGGTCCATCACGGATTTGTGTTGTTAATCACGCAAATTTTGTTATTTTAGTAAGGACTTCATCAATGTATTTCTTGTGGTGTTGGAGAGTATTGACTGATTACAGTTAGTTGTCTCTTTAATTAGTAAAACAAGTAACATATAAAAATATTGCGATACTACATTCTTGATTAATTCTTCTGGTGATGCTGCAATTGACAAGGATTAGTTAGCTTTCATGTGGTACCAATTAAACCTCAAAAGCTCTTCTTTACCATGACCAGATGGAGTTGTATATAAACGGAAATTATTTTTAATTAGAACAATTTTTATAAATTTAAAATTTTAGCCCCGTAAAAATTTAAAATATTTTATGCTATACATATAAATTTAGGTATATTCAAGTTCATCCATCCAAGATGAATTTTTTGGTTCCTTCATTTGTGTATGGAGAACCCTGATATGTTTATTTTTGGATAGTAGATTTTTTGGAATAATTTGTTGAAAAGAATACTGTAGCACTAGTGTAACACTTTTTTGATGTGATGTATCTGAGATAAAAAGGTGATTGAAATTTGTGTCGATGATGTAAGCAAAAATTTTTAACTAAATATAAGCAATCCAAACCTGAAGGAAGAGGAAGAATATGAGTGCTGAAGGACAACCCTGTAATTGACCTAAGAAAAAGGGTATTGAATCTATTATGTTACACCACCGAGCTAATAAGACTTTAACACCATTGGACTATAGTCATTAGTCAAATGTCTTATCATGGACTACTTGCTAGTGTGTTAAATCCTTGAGAAAAAGGATGATTAGTCCTCTACAACGAGGTTGGAGAAAAAAGGATGTCAAAATCTATAAGCGTTAAAAGTCAAATTAACCTGTGGTTAACCTAAGAGAAAGGGTATTGGATGTATGTTATATCACGAGCTAACCAGACTTTCACCACTGGATTACAGTCATTTCTCATTATTCAAATGTCTTATCATGAATCACTTAAGTCCTTGGAAAGTAGGTATTTACCCTCGACAGATGGATGTCGGTAAATTGGAAGTTCTGGGCAAAAGCTCAGAATAAAAGGTGCCATTCTGCCTTAGTCTTTTTTTTTTTTTTTTGTTTTTTTGTTTTTTGTTGGTCCAAAACGTCATCTTGTATTATGTAGAAGGAATAGACATCCGAATCCAGTGCCTAGCAGCTGTCCAGAGCGACTATACAATCTGTGAAAATCACAGTGGGATAAGATCCCTCCATTTTTCATCCTGAAGACTATATAATGCATATTTTGCTATTCTAAAGCTAATCTCATTATTAGAGTTGTTAACAAAAGAAAAGAGCACATGTGAAATATATAGATTTCAACACAAAAATATTGGTTGCCATGTTAAATTTCGTCCTACAGTGGAATTATATTCAATCAATCAGATCAATAATCGTCATGAATATGATGGACAAGTACTGGATCCATGCAATAATAATGTCCATTTATATATCTAATATGTAACTGCATTAAGTAATGAGATGAGTACAAAGAAATGATTAAGAAGTCGATGAAATGACTCAATGAACTTTGAGTACTCAACATCTTCTCAAATCTCATTCAAAAGGTGTTGAGTTAGAATGCCATTCTAACTGAGGATTTTGTGGTTCCAGAGGATCTAACTATAGGAGAACCAAGAACGGAGAGCTTCCCCCCTCCTTTCGCCTAACTATTTGGCCAGTTTTAAAAACGCTAGTTTTAAGAATGAGAAATTGCCCTTTTCCGACCTTTATTGTCCAATACAAATAGCTAATATATTCCACTTATTGAGTAGTGTTCTATGGTCGGTCCGTGACCTGAATGCTGAAGGCACTTGAAATTATCTGTTTGAAAATTTTTTGGCACGTTCCATATTTTTCTGGAAAGAATTATTAAAAACAAAAAGTGAAAGACCAGGTTCAATATTGTTCCAGCAACTTCAGGGTTTTGCCATTTTTGGAAACTGAATAGCCAGTTGCTTGTTTTTCTTTTTATTTTAGGATAACGCTTGGTCTTTCAGCAACTGATCGACGATATAAACTAGCTATACAAAGAAAAAAAATTAAAAACATAGATGAATTAGTCAACAATTAAATGATTTAAGTACATATAGCATTAGTAATAAAGTCGTTAAAGCTAAAGCAATGCATTTATTCTTAGGTTATATGACTTGATAAAAAGTATTTTCTCTACAAATTCTTCAAAAGTTTGGTAACTTTTCAGAATATAATGCTCTAAGTATTCAAAGACGACACGTTAAGTATTTTCTAGCAAGGTTATGCCAACTAAAATACCTGCATACGTGTGTTTTGTTAATCTGGGATGATTCTTGGCCTTTATCGGTTTGACTGTTGACCATTATTCTTAGGGCTGCCGGTGTCGCATACTACTTAGGACAAACCTTTTGAAATATAAAAGTTTTCGTATTACTTTTGAATTAACTCTTTCGAAGATAAGATCATTTGTGCCAAATTCAGTTTAAAAAGTGTGCAGATGTGCGCATGTGGGTTTACTTCATAGACAACCATTTCATGCAAATGTCCTAATGAGGAAATTACAAGTCAGATTTTGGAAAATCAAGCAAGTCATGTCCAATTAGAACTTTGAAAAATCAAGCAATGCGTATTAATATTTCATTCAAAATACAGTACAAAAATATCACATTTTATACTACCATGACCATATTGCTAGTAGTTGATGCTCTCAAGCCAATGTACGTGGTCATCATTTTATTTCAATGGATTAGGACATGTTTTTAGTTTTCTTTTACGTATTCTTTAAATAATTTTTTATACAAAATGGAAAATACATACATCAAGCAAAATAACTACTATGTGTTTGGATTGGAGATTCTTTGGAAAAATTATTTAAAATAAAACTGTAATACTTTTTATAATATAATGCATTCAAGATAAAAATATGATTGAGAATATAAAAAATTGATTGAAAGATATGCATATAATACAAGTCGAATAATGTTTGAAAGACAAAGGGTGCGTTTGATAAAACTGGAATTTGAAATCTGAAATCTGAATTTATTAAGTGATTGAATTGTTAAGTATTAGATCTAATACATTTAAATATGTATCACATTCAGTGATAAGTTAAAAGTTTATCACTTATTTGTAGGAGCAAGTTTTACCCAAAAGATTTAGTGACACTTAATTAATTCAGATGTTCTATTTTTGGTTATCAAACGTATCTAAATGGTAAGATCTAAACCCATTAAGTTTAAGTGCTGAATTGGGTTATCAAACGAGCCAAAGTTAATACAATGGTATACGAGTGACATTACGCTATTTTAATTTTTGGACACACTTCACCAACCTTTAGGGAGTTGAAGCCATGAAGGCGAGATTTTAAGAGAATTTCCGAGGATGACGGCCAAGCACAAGAGCAATCCAACCACCACCACCACCGGGGAACCATTTCCGTCGTGCCCCGCCACTCACCCATTATAATAACACCAAAACAAGATTATGTACTATTTTACTAGATAATTATCCCCTATTTTGTTGAGATCAAAAGATCGTTATGGTCTTGACTGTGTATTTGAGTGCAGCATACGCACTAGTACAGAAACATAAAACAAGAATTCCCTTATCTTCATTTCCAAAAGAGCTAGGAAAGTGGACTAGCTAGCTAGTGATCACATAGACTTCAATTATTGTTAATCTCTGTGAACTGCATTGAGCTTGACAAATTTGTCTAACTCTTATATTGTAGTTTGGTGTATGATGTATCAATTACATAGATCGGAAAACTTGTTGCCAAGGACATAAAGTATGTCATAGAAAAAAATCCTTTTTAAGTGAATATAAGAGTCATTTGGTCGAACATCAGATAACAACTACAGTTTCCTAAATTTTATTTCAAAATGGTCACTTCCTAGGATTTACTAAAAGAAAACAACCTGTCATTTGAAAGTTGAAACCCTAGCTATGAGAGTGAGTATTATATGCCAGAGGAACCTACTTGTTTTAGTCGTATCTAAAACAATGAGAGATGACTATGAGGATTGTGAGGATAGATTTTTATTTGGATTTGCTTCTTAAGAAAAACAGAAGAAGAAAAATTGCTAGTGAAAATTAGATATATGCTTCGTGTGAAATTTTGAAAATAGTAGATAGCACCAAAGAGATGACACGAAGCTCCCGTCACTACTCTTTCTTGCCTCTCTCCATACTTCATCGCTTCTCTACCACGTCTGCCTCTGTTTGTGCGCTTTAATCATAACAATCTCAATTTTTTTTGTGGGGTTTTTTTTGGGAGTTGGGGTTGGGGGGAGGGTGAGGTCCTCATATGCTACTCAGTCCATACACATTTTCTTATGGTCAGATGGCAACAAATTTTTTGCAAACCCATGTGACTTTCTAACTATTGCCAATTATCACAAGAACAGCACAAAGATTGATCATGGAACAAGTGTTATTGATTGTCACTTAAAAGAAGTTGGGCACGAAATTCAACCAAATAGAACACCAACATACAATTTCTGCAAATTTTCCTTCAGCAAAGGGAAATTAGTGTGGGCCTCCAATAATTGTCAATACTAACCATTCGAGTAGATGTGCATTGTCAAATGAAATAGGGGTAGCCTGGGAGGCACTCGTGCGAGACAAACTAGAACAGTACAACACAACTGTTGTTGAACCATACATTATATCAAAAAAGTGTTATAGTTTTTTTTTCACTAAACGAACATAAGTGTGATATTCAGCAATTTTCATGCGGGCTTATACATATTAATTGCATTTCTATTACAAAGTTGTACGCAAGTAGTTTAAAATGAATTATAACTTGTATAATGGACTCAATCCAAAAGTTTATCAAAGCTTTTATCTTGTCCTCAAACCTAATACAAAAGTCATCATTAATGAATGCATTTGGATAGTAGATTATTTGAGATAATTTGTTGAAAATAATATTGTAACACTTTTTTGATGTGATGTATGTGAGATAAAAAGATGATTGGAATTTGTGTCGATGATATAAGCAAAATTTTTTTTTGACAAATTAGAGCAATCTAAACAAATTAAAAATTAAAAGGGTGCGGAATGTAATTGGTTTTATTATTCCAAGTCGACGAGACACATTAACAGCTTAACTGAAACATGTATTAGCCTATTCAATACTCAAATAGAGTTCAACAATATAATGAAAATTACAATTGAGATCTTTGACTTTTTTACACAATTATTACATAGCTTTCTTTTATATTAACATAGGGATAATATTAAAAATCTCTCTTGAGATTTCTCCTAATATCACTTGGCACTTCTAAAATTTTAAAAATATCACTTACCTCCCCTAATAATTGCAAAAAAAAACTATAATAACTCTTATTTGATACATGATTCACATATCAAATGAATGGATCTTAAAATAAAAAAAAAAAGAAACAAAAGTCACTTTCTTCTCTTTTCCTTTTCTCAAACATTCTCTCTTACTCATTTTTTGGATGATTATGCGATTTGTTATTTGTAAATTATAAGTTGAATTTTGTTTATCTTTTATTTTTTTATGATTATGATAGAGTGGGGTATGATTTCTTTATTTATTTTGAGTTAATTTTTATAATGATCAGTACAATTTAAAAGTTTGGGCACAACTTGAGAAAAAGTTGGAAAAAAGTGCAAAGTTCACAAGAAATATATTTTGAGCATGTAGAGTTAAATCGGTGCAAATGTATTCCTTTACAAATATCTTTTTTATTTTTTAATTTTATATTTTTATGGACTATAGCATTTGATGTGGTAGCACTACTAGAAATTATTTTTGGGTGATGGTTTTCTTGAAATAAATAAAGTAGATTAGGAGTATCTTTATTTAGCAAGTAAAAAGGTAGTTTAGAATTTTTCAAAATTTTGTTACACAAATAACAAAAGTAAAGAGGGTAAGTGATATATTTAAAATATTAAAAGTGCCAAGTGATATTAAGAGAAAACTCATAGGAGGTTTTTTATATTATCCCATTAACATACCTAGATGCATGTCAAAAATTAAGAACCTATTTAAATTACTATTTTTGGAAGTTTGTGCAGAAAAAATACAGTAGTAATTCTAATATATGTAAAAATAAAAAAGGTGATTGAAAAATATAGTTATAAAAAATATAAAAAAATTTTAGATGGAAAATGATAATCCAAATATGACCAAACTTTCTTTGTAACGTATACGTAACATGTATCTAAAATTGTTAGTAATAAAATTTATACATTAACACAATATCTGATGAATCTAAAAATGAAATCAAGTTACGCATACTCCAAATGGATAAAAGAAAAAGAAAAAGCTCCAATATTTATCCCGAGCCAAAAACAAGAGCTCCAATACTGGCAAAATCGAGCCAAGCGGTTGCATTTGGACTCTGGATGAATTATACGAAAAATTCTTCCTTCACCTCTCCGACTTTCAAGACGGGCTGGCATAGTCAACTCGTCGCCCTTCATTTTCCAATGACGGTAGCCCATCATGCTGACGCTCGTGGGACCACTCTTCCATCCGACTAGGATTTTGTTAATACACAAACTTGCACTTTTTAAATTAGGGATAATTTCAAAAACCTTCCCTGAGGTCTTTAATAATTAGAGACAGCACCCCTCAGATTTTAAAAATTACACCTACCCCTCTTGCCTTTACTGTTTATGCAACCATGTAGATCCAATAAACTAGATCTTCTCCACAAAAATCCTAAATTACATTTTTGTAAAAAGCTAAAAAAGAAAAATGCAGTGTATTTAATTGCTTTCTTTCACAGTTTGCACAAACTGACTATCCTAATTCCTAACAACCATCCACGCAAAAGCTCTAGTTAAAAATCCATGTACTTGCACAAAGGATCACAAAATGTATGGCATCAATGCTTTATGCAAATACATATACTCCTCGTGCCCCATAAACTTTGTCATATTTGTCACCTTTTTCTTGTCCTGAATTAATTGTAATATTAGAGAAATCAACTTACTTTTTTCAATGAAATTTTATCTTTTTCCTTCATGATCTATAACTTATTATTCCCCACAATTATCAATACATCAAATAAAAGTTGACCTACCATTAGGATATAAAAAAATAGAAATTATCTTTTCTACAAATATTACTAAACATAAATTGCATGTTTTCCCAAAAATGGCTAATTCTATGGGTTGGAGGAGTGTGTACGTGTGTATATACAAAATTACATGCATACATATGGGATAAATTTTCCACATTTGATCCTTCAATCTGTTTAAGTAATTATTTCATTATTTATTTCTCTATCACTATTGAGTCTTTTCATTTCCTTCCAGTTTAATGCATAAGTTGCTCCCTCCATTGAATTATTGATCTTGTAATTTTAATTTATTAATATCCATAAAACTGCAAAAACAAAGATGGTATAGTACAATAATAATTAGGAAAGAGAAGAGCAGAAATAGATATTAAATTTATAAATCCATCATATTATACTATAAATTGTCTACTGAGTGGAGGCAGTGAAATTATCAGAAACCCTCATTTCGAAATTAACCCCCATCCTTCTGTAGTTTCTAAACCATATCCCACTAACCTGCGCAGCTGTGCATGATATACACCTACCTCAGTTTCGCATGCGTGGCCACACTTCCACTGACGTGTGCTACAGAGCTTGTAGGTGCGCTTTCAACTCCCGGCGCATTTTATCACCCACCCCATCCGCCCCCCGCGTCATTGATTTCTTTCTCTCTTTCTTTTTATTTTTTCTATATTTTTTTTTAATTTCCCACCGATTTCCATCTCTCTTTCTCTCCTACCCGCGCTTAAAATACTCAAATTAAATTCATTGAACCATCTCTCTCTCTCTCTCTCTCTCTCTCTCTCTCTCTCTGTCTCACCTTCGACTTTCGTCACCGCCCTCTCCCCCTCTCGCTCTGCATATACATACGCAAAACCGTTGTCTGTATCTATATCCGAACTTTCACATTTCACCATTACTTAATAGATCGGAAAAGGAGACCTTCTCCGTTAGCCCTCTTTGCATCTTCCGATTCAGAAATTTTGATTCAACAGCCTCAGCTAGATTGCGTTTCTTTTCCTGTGCCGCCGTCGTCATGTTCATCTGCAGCCAACTTCACCGATTTTGATTCGAGTTCGGCGTAGATAGCAACAAGAACAGCACATTTGGTTGAGAGTTTGTATTGCCGCAGTTTTTTTTTTTTTTTTTTGGTTGGTTTTTTTGAAGTGATTGAGATGATTGTAAAGGCTTGATCAAGCGTTGTTGTTTGTTCTTGTTGTTGCTGCTACTTGGTAGTCGTTGTTGGTGAATTTTGGAGATTTTCTGTCAGATTGTACCGGGATTGCCAGGCTCTGGAGCTGTCATTTTCATTTGGAGAGTTAGTTGCAGTTAGTTTTGATTGAGACAGGCGGAAAAAGGTGTATTCGTGCACAGACGGGTGAATAATAATAGGAGAGTGAAGAAAAGGAGACGAAAGAGGTGAAAGGAGAGGTTTTTGCTGCTGTTGCTTTGATCACGAGAGGATTGTGAAAAAATGCCGCATCGAACAACCTACTTTTTTCCACGGCAATTTCCTGACAACCACGAATTTGATCCATCCTCGTCAAAGTTTCTCTTAGATCACGAGAAGAAAATCGGTGCCACCACTGGTGTTCATGAACCCGCACATTCAAAAGCAACGGGCACAGGAACAGTTATTACTGGACGTGATAGATACGGTGAAAAGGTTGCACGTGTTCCTTGTACAGCTGTATCCGAGGAGGACGAGGAGAAGGAGAAGCAGCGTCTACATGCTTTCACGGGTGATAAGATCCACGGAAAGCAATTGGCGGCTTTTGTCAACTGGTTGGCTGAGAAGAAAAAGAAAGACAGTCACGTGAGGATTAAGTTAGAAGGTGGTGATGATGGAAGTGAAGAACATGAGCAGTTGCTTCCGCCGGCGCCGGAGGCTGTGTCACCGGAGATTGTGCAGGTCGAGGTTGGCCATCATTTACCCGCGCAGGAGAAAGATCAGCATGTGTTTGACCGGCAGCTTTGTTTGACCGGTGGGAGCAATTTCGAGTATAGTGGTGGGAAGGTGACTGGGTTTGTGAGGCCTTCCTCGTTGCAGAGGCTGTCGAGTTTGGGGAGCACTAGCTATGCGGGAAGTTTGTTCTCCGGTGGGACGACCACGATTCTTGATGGAAATTGGACTAGTAGCACTGGAGTCAAGGACTCGACGACGAGGACGAGGGAAATTGAAGAGGTGGAAGAGGATGAAGAAAGGGATAATAAGAACAGTACGGTGCACAAGTCTAAAGAGAGCTATTGCTTGCAGCTGACGCTTGCGAAACGGCTCACTGAACTAGCCGCCCTTGCTAGTGAGCCTATGCTCTTGAAAGGGTGCACGAGTGCTGTAACTTCTGATGCACAAACAATCTCCTATGCTCTCTGGGTAACCCTCCCTAGTTTTTGTGGTACCTTTTGTCACTTAATAGTTGATACGAAAGTGTTACAAACTATTTCACTTGGTCTTTCCCTAGTTGTTTTGGATGTTTTTTGTGTCCCAATAATTACTTTTATCGAGGCTTATGGATCATAGACTGATGGTTTTAGATAGTTTCTTAAGTAGGACGGCCAAGATGCATGATCAAGCTATGGTAGATGGTTTCTTAAGTAGGACGGCCAAGATGCATGATCAAGCTATGGTTTTCTTTCCACGAATTGTTACTCCATAAGTGGTTTTAATTCTTTCTGGGAGGACACCAGTTTTAAGTTTTGCATCTTGGTGTTAGTAGATAAATGCTTTTGCTCAAAAAATAAAAAAAGGGTAGTTCTTTTGACACCCCCAGACAGATATGCTTGTACTGATAATAAGTGACTGCAAGAATATTTTGGTAAACTATGAATTTTAGACATGGGCAGTACGTTTGATAAATGGAATCAAGTTTCAAAATCAACATGTCTTCTTACAGCAGGAAACGTTCTATCTTCCTCTCTCATTTTGCTAAACTATCGTAGTATCTTGTGCAAATTTGCTTTTTTTTTTTTTTCTAAGGCTTGTTCTTACGCAAGCACTTCTGTTTCCTGTGTACCTCTCCGTCCCTAGGTCAATGGTTGCTTGTCATATACGGACAGGATATCAGATGGGTTTTATAACATTTCCGGTATGAATCCATATATGTGGGTGATGTGCAATGACGTGGACGAAGGTAGAAGTTTGCCATCTTTGATGGCTCTTAAAGCTGTTGATCCCATTGATACATCAATGGAGGTAGTTCTTGTCGATCGGCGTGGGGACTCCCGGCTCAGGGAGCTAGAAGATAAAGCTCAAGAGCTGTATTTTGCAGCAGAAAATACTTTGATGTTAGCAGAAGAACTCGGCAAACTTGTTGCTGTCCATATGGGGTAGGTGTTGAATTTCTTCTTTCAGACAACCTTTCACTTGTTTATACTTCTTTGTGAGGCCGTTAAGTTTGTTGAATTTAAGGGGCTCTTTTCCAATGGAGCAAGGTGATCTTCACATGCGCTGGACTTTTGTGAGCAAGAGATTGAAAGATATGCAGAAATGTGTAGTTCTCCCCATTGGGAATTTATCCATGGGACTTTGCAGGCACCGAGCAATTCTCTTCAAGGTAATTTTGTGGAGCTACTCTGACTTCTCACTATGAGAGATTTTTGTAACTCTTATAAATTTTTTTTTATCTCACTTATCTATTCAATGTTTCTTTTCCTGTCAATAAGTGACATTGTGAATGTACTATTGATTACGTTGTGGTCTTGGATTCAATATTTGTCCTTCAAGTTAAAGGTTTGTGATGATTTTTCTTCTTAGGCAGTAAGTAAGTTTCAAGTTTTGTAAGCTTAGTTAGCTCTCACTTTCTCTTAAACTAAATGTGCAACTGGTCGCATGGCCCCAGTCCATATGCGGGCTGGTTAGGATTCAAAATGACCCCAGTTTCATGATAAAAAAATCTTATTAGGTTGTATGTGAAAAGAATGAGAAGGTAATAAGTATGTGACAATATAGCTGATGTATCCTCTTCACATTGTCTATGGAGAGAGTGCTATTTTGGTGCATCAGCATGAGGAAATTGAAACCAAATGCAACAACTATGAAGAAATCATGACAACAGTGAAGCTTAAAAATCAGATTCTTTATGATCTTAAGACATGATTGTACTAATGCACTGAATTTCCAAAAGCACAGTTGGTGCCTAAGTGACGCAAACTGTCCACAGTATTACCATGGAAGTAGGCATCCTTAGTTGCTTCCTTATGATAATGTGTAAAAAATTTGAAAGAGTTTTTCCATATGAGGTGCTTTACATATCATGATTCTTTAGGAATATTCAGGTATTTGTTTACAAATTACTCTACACAAAATTTTTGCTTACTGTATGTTGATCATTGCATCACTTGTTCAAATAGTTGAAAATTGAACTCATGCCAAAGCTTGTTGAACAAGGAATCTCTTGTACGTTTTATTTTCTTTTGGTTCGAACATATAGATAATCCTGTCTGGATGGCTAGCTTTGTTGTACTGTAAATGACAAAAATTTCAGTATAGTTGTGTAAGGAAAAAGTTAGTTTGAAGTTCATCTCCATCTGAGAAATGTAATTCTTTCTGCAACTTAAGATTGGATAAGTGCCTATTGGCCTGAGTTACTCAGTTCCTAGTGCTTGTGGTTCACCTTGATTATCTTATTATACAGGAAGCAAGGCCACTATAGTAACCGCAAGTTTTATATGCAGAAATTGGCCGACTATGTAGGTTTGCCATGCAGGATAGCTCGAGGCTGCAGGTACTGTGTTGCAGACCATCGATCTTCCTGCCTTGTAAAAGTTGAGGATGACATGAAGTCATCAAGGTAATGCAATATGTATTTTTCTCTTAGCTATTTGCCAGATATTCTAATCAGAGGAGAGAGAATAAGGATAGGAGAGCCATATTTAAAGATGTAGTTCTCTTTTAGTTCTTCTAGTAGCGTCAGTGGTAGCGTGTTTAATCAAGTTGACTACCTATCTTTTAAATGATCTTTCACATGCTTTTAGTTGTCTTAATTTTAGTAGGGCTCTAAGCGTTTTTAATTTTGTATGTTCATTCTTTGTTTGGTTCTTGCCCTTGGCTTGATAGGATTTCTACTGCCCTAGAAACTACCTTTTTTTGGGCTGTACTTGGAAGCCTGTTTGCCATACAATTTTTCCAATGCTTATTCTGCTATTTTTTTAACGTGTAGTAAAAGTCAGTCATCTTGAAGTTTAATACAATGCTTGAGCTGTTTAACATATTTCTTTGTATCAGTGGGCATGGATTACAATGTAAACATCATTTAGGCTAACAAGTCATATACTATAGTTTTGAACATGTCTTTAAGTTTTTTAAGATTTTTGGTTCACATGGACTCTTTCTGAAAACATGTTTAATGTTTTATCAGGGAATTTGTAGTTGACCTTGTTGGGGAACCAGGAAATGTGTATGGTCCAGATTTTTCAATAAGTGAGGGAGTTCTTTCCTCAGTGGCTTCGCCCTTTCAGATTTCTCATCTAAAAGAACATCAAGATCCTTACTTGGATCGTGAAGCATGTAGTCAAATGCAAAGCTCAAAGAACTTTTGCGCTCCTACAAGTATTCTCTATTCAGGTATTTAATTCTTTTTTTAATGTATTTGAGTTTATTATTGGTTTTCTTCATTGATCAAGAATTGCAAGACTCATTTCATTTGAATTTTATACTAGAAAACATGTCGGATGTTGTACAAAATCTTTCACAGTGATTTATTTGTGTAACTAGGTGATACCTTTCGACTTTCTTCTACTGCATGTGCTGTTAGCTGCAGGAGCCCCTGGTGCTTGTCTGTGTCCATCTAATGAAGTAAAATCAGATGCATTGCCTCCTTGATTGCTGCACAATTTGGACTTTTATGTCTTGTTACTTATCAGCGTGAAAAATGGGAGAAGCTCCTATGTTTGATGTGTTACGTATTCAAAATACTGAAATGCATTCTGCATTCAGCATCTTGAAGAATTCTTGTAATCATGAATTTACTTTTGAAACCATAAAGTGAAAGACTAAAGTGAATGAATTGGTTTTACAGTAACAATCATATTACTGGAACATATGGCTTTTTGTCATTTGAAGCTTATTTTCCATATCCTGCAGGCAATGAGGAAGGTGGCCACGCAGTGCAGGGGATTGGCCTGCACCACAATCTGAGGGATACAATGTACTGTCTGACTAATCAAGCTTCTGGAAGTACAATATGTGCACCTATTAATGTTGGCTTAGCAGCAGATGAATGCTCTATGTCCAGAGATGAAAATGTAGTTATCGGCCAGGGATACAAAAATGAGATTGCCATGTCTGGAAATTCAGTTGTACGTGCTGCTGGCATGCAAATTGCTAAGCTGACGTTGCCTGCTAAGACAAGCTTGAAGGATGTTGAGAGCCGACCTAAGAAGTGCGGGAGGTGTCCTGCTGGTGGCCATTCTAGATACTTGAATCTTGAACCTTCACTTGCAACAGATTGGCTTGAGATATCATGGGATGAATTACATATTAAGGAGCGTGTTGGTGCTGGTACTTCCTTTGCTATCTTTGGTCTAAGATGGAAACCATAAGAATTACTGTTAACTTTATTGTCTGTGCAGCAACTAAAATATTTTCATCCTGGCTTCTAGGTTCATTTGGGACAGTACATAGGGCTGAATGGCATGGATCGGTTAGTAATATACCTTCCAGCTTTATTTGTCATCAACAGCCTTTTAGATACTCTGAGGCTTTTTAAATTATTTGTATCACTGGTACCAAGATATACTGGTAGTTTTGAGTATGGGCAATATATTTAGGTGTCTGTTACTGCTTTACTTGTGCCCAGCACTGAATTTGTTTATACAAATAAAAGATTTCTTGGTCTGCTTGGAATCTTTTGCGCATGATCATGTGCTAAATGCATTAAAAAGATTACAGATATAGAAATCCCTATACTTGCCACTTTGAAGGTGATATTTGACTGAAAACAAAGTGGGATGATGTCCATGTATGGTTCATATTCGTAGGATTTTCAGTCTAGAGCTAAAGCTTCCTCTTTTTTCACATTATGATTTTGAATACAATATTCGTTTCACATGAAGCTCAAAATACTTAATTTCTTGCAGGATGTTGCCGTGAAGGTGCTAACTGTCCAAGATTTCCATGATGACCAATTCAAGGAGTTCCTGAGGGAGGTGTGCCCTGTGTACCTAATTGTTTGTTACAAGTATAATGGCCCCAGATACTTTTTGTATGCAGACAATTTTGTTATCTGACAGTCTGTGGCATCCACTCTGGAATAAAAAGTCGTTTAAGCATGGATCACAATGCACTTACTTCATTGTCTATAATATAATCTTATTTTTGCTATGTGAACCTGACTCTTGTGCCAGAGTTCTTTTATGAGGTAGTAGCTTATATTCTAATTAATGATTCTGTGGCTTTTCAAGGTTGCAATTATGAAACGCGTCCGTCATCCGAATGTGGTTCTTTTCATGGGAGCTGTTACGAAGCGTCCACGTTTGTCGATTGTGACGGAATATTTACCTAGGTATGTTTTTTCTTAGTTTCTGTAGAAAGTTAAGTACTATTTTGTTACCAGAGGTTAAATTTTCACTAATTTATGTATGCCAATGGTTAATTGTCATGAAACAGAGGAAGTCTGTATCGCTTGATACACAGGCCTGCAGCTGGGGAAATATTGGATCAGAGGAGGCGGCTAAGGATGGCTCTGGATGTGGTTAGTGCAGAATATAGATGTACTGATTACACTGCTTACCCTTGTGTACAAAGCTTTCTTATGCCCATTACTTGCAGGCTAAGGGCATCAACTATCTTCATTGTTTGAGTCCTCCCATCGTTCACTGGGACCTCAAATCTCCAAATCTGTTAGTTGATAAAAATTGGACTGTAAAGGTACACAATGTTAATCCACTTGGTAAATTTTCTTTCAACCAACCTAGACTTGCTTTAACTTCTTTTGTTATGGTATGCATCAGGTTTGTGATTTTGGCTTGTCAAGATTTAAAGCGAGCACATTTATCTCATCAAAGTCTGTTGCTGGAACGGTAAGCCTCGCTTTCTTCTCTCTCTGTCTCTCTCACATGCTTGCGCATGTGCATTAGAAGGATTAGTGTTTACACATCACTAGTTTGTGTATTTTGTCACATTCTCTTGTAGGTTAAGCTTTACTTGTAGAATGAGATACTGATGATGGTCATTTTTGACATGTTTCACTGAGTGTTTAATTTGATTGTCACTTAAGTGCAAATGGTTATGTAAATCTCATTGATTTGATTATATCTAATTTACCCTTGGGATCAAGGTCTATCCAATTTCTAGCAATGGTGTTAGCTTTGTTTTGAATATATGTACTAGAGCCACGAAAGTTCTAGAATTGCTGCTCTGTTGACAGAGGATGAGCTCTCCCACCAGGGAGTTATGTTTCTAATTCTGATTTGTTGCACTACTAATTATTTACCAAATATCTATGGAAGTTCTATTTCTGATTTGTTGTACTATAGCTTTGCATTTGGGGTTTTTTTTTTTTTTTTTTGCCAACTAGTTGGACAAGTGGTCTCCTTTTCTTGCTCAACAGAAAGTCAGCTATGCAAATTAACATCTTGCAGGTTATGCATTTATTTTGCAGTGCATCAGTCAGCATGTAACTCTCTTGCTTTTCCTTTCAGCCTGAGTGGATGGCCCCTGAATTCCTTCGAGGAGAGCCGTCAAATGAGAAGTCTGATGTTTATAGTTTTGGAGTTATCGTATGGGAGCTTGTGACTATGCAACAGCCTTGGAGTGGACTTAGTCCAGCTCAGGTTTGTATTGACCTGTAATACAGACAACATAAAGTGCTGTATAGAAAAATTACATTTGGCAGCCTATTTCTAACACAAAGCACAAACAAGTTTCATAATTGAGAAAAGCCTTGAAATGTCTCAGGTTGTTGGTGCTGTAGCTTTCCAGAATAGAAGACTTGTTATTCCGCCTAATACATCTCCTGTCCTTGCGTCTTTAATGGAATCATGTTGGGCTGAGTAAGAATTTTTTGCTGCTTTAGATCTATTGGTACTTTAGTACTCCAGTACATTCTCAAAGATATTTGGTAACCAGACATGTGATTTGGCCTTTGGGTTGCAATGAATCCAAGTTGTTGGAAAGGGTTGGCTCTTGCAAATCTGTAGTGAATTTCTTAGATTTTGTAACAACCAGATTTTTTTTTTTCCGTTACGAAAAAGTTTTGGGTGCATTTGGCAATGGTCACCACCACAGGTCAATGCATGTTCCAGGACCATATGTTGCTTACAGCTTCTTACAAATCATCCACTAGCACAGCTCCTACATTGACAATAAGATTCGAACATAAAATGAGTTGCTCTTTTCTTTGATTACACCTCTTATTCTATTAATTTTTTTTTTTAAAATTTTGACAGTGATCCTGCACAGCGTCCATCCATTAAAAGCATCGTGGACACGCTAAAGAAGTTGTTAAAGTCCCCGATGCAGCTGATACAAATGGGAGGGCCATAAAGGGCCATCTCCAATTCTTGTTGTCAGGCGTTTCGACAATTTTCAGCACTTTGGTACGTCTAATTGTCCATCGTCATGAAGAAACCACAATTTAAATTAACGTAGATATAGTTACAGAGTTAAAGCAACTTAAAAGCAACAAGTGGAGATTAGTTTCTTAGCTAACCTATCTGAAGAAGAAGTTAACTAGTGATGTGCACGGCCTGATATTGCATCTTTGGAAGATCGTATCAATCTCTGTGGCAGGTTTTCTGCAGTGCAAGGCCGCTGGTGTTCCTGTGAGCACCTTTTTTCCAAGCCTAGCGAGAAATAAACAGCCGTATACCATGTATTATTTGGGTTTCCTTTGTTGGCCATAAATGAGCCAGAAGCAGATGCATCACCAACTCTTGTTTATGTAATTTGAATAATGTTAATCTAAAATTCAGCCTTTCTTTTGGTCAAGAAAATTCAGCTAATTAGTGACAGTCTTCTTGATGTTTTTGTCCAGTATGTGATGCTGAATGTGATCGACAATTTATGATACGCATCTTACTAACAAACATTAAGCTACAAACAGCACCTAGTGTCGTCATGTTCCATTCTCCCATCAGGGTTGCTGGATCATAGCATTTGTAAAAAGATTTGGGGCTCCTCAGAGCTTTTTCAAGCCTTTCGAGTATTTAAAACTTGATCTATTGGGACTTGCAGTAAAATTTAAAGGGTCTGCAGTAGTGCACACCTTTGGTTTGAAGTAAGATCCTCTCCATCTAACCCTTAACCCAGTTGAGTCCTCTCCCAATTTAGGTTAAAAGTAGGAATAGGAGTAAATCTATTACTTGTTAATTGCAAAAAAGAGCTCAGAAAGAAAATGATCTATTGGAACTTGTGATAGAATTCTTAGGCAAATGAAGTTTCGAGTTTCATGATTACCAATTCATCTTAGTTTTACGTCTTTTAAGTTAATATTTTACATATTAATTAGAGTCAAACACATTGAATGAATACATTTTTTTTTAAAATAGTAAACCTCCATGTAGTATCTTTTAGACCCTTGTTCTGTGTTTTGTGTTCAATATATCATAGTTAGTAAAATATGGAATGGACATAATATGAGATATCATACGTTCACATATTATACAATTTTTTTTTCATAAATACAATGAAAAATTCGGTATGAAAATATGTATTTTGAAATTGCGCATATAAATTCATATGTGAATAGTATGAATACATTTGAAAGTTATAGAACTAAAAATATGGATAAATATACTATATATTTTAAAGAGTATGCTACAGTTATACTAATTTTAAACTTAATTTTAAACTTAAAGAGATATCATACGTTCACATATTATACAATTTTTTTTTCATAAATACAATGAAAAATTCGGTATGAAAATATGTATTCAGTGAAATTGCGCATATAAATTCATATGTGAATAGTATGAATACATTTGAAAGTTATAGAACTAAAAATATGGATAAATATACTATATATTTTAAAGAGTATGCTACAGTTATACTAATTTTAAACTTAATCTTATGTGTGAGAGCTATTAAATTTATTAAAATTTTATCACCTCATTACTCAAGTATAGATACATCTACCATTTTTACAATACATATTGCTCTTATTTTCTATATAACTCAAAAATTATGTCATTATCCTTACTCAATTTTAAAAATTTTTAAAAATTTGAAGTATAATACGATTAAAGTTTATTACATATTTTATACAATTAATTGAAAAGTATGAATATTATTTAGCATATTTTTAAAATGTATGAAATACAAAAGTTTCTTTAAATAATATGAATGTGTATTATACATGTACAATATGAGTATTCACTAACTATGATACATACTACTTTTCCCAAAGACAATTCATGTTGTAACTTTCCTATATTCTAACTCCTAAGTCCCAGCCATCTCAGTCTAGCTTTCTTCAACGTTAATAATAATAATAAACAAAACCAAAAAATTACAATAATAAAGTGCAATCCTGACGTATGTGTACATGCAACAATAATAGTAATAATAATAATAACAATCCTGACGTTAATAATAATAATAATAAAGTGCAATCCTGAAGTATGTGTACAAGCATGGGCATCGTAGAAATACTCACAGTAGTATACGACTGCTGAACAATCACTTTCTAATACTCAACCCACACATTTTCATCCAAAACTGAAAAATCTATCTCTCAGAGTAAATTCCACAAACACTTGTCAATCAATTTTAGAAGGATCAAATCAGAGATGTGGACCGATCTTCTTCTACAAGCGGGCATCATCCTATTCACAGTCTTCATGATTCTGTATATGCAAAACATCCCCCAAAAATTCTTCTCCAAGCTTCGGCTCGGGGGCCAAGCCAATGTTCAGGCCAAGCGCCACTTCATCAAAGGAGCTCAGCTCTACTCTCAAGCCAGGTCCGCCAGGGACGGATCATCCGTTTCCTCCCTGCTCAAGTCAGCCGAAGAAGAAGCCGACATGGCTACAGCTCTGGACCCCAAGGACTCCGCGGCTCACATTCTCAAGGCGCTGGTTCTGGAGCTCAGGGGATTGAAGGCCGCCGCCATCGACTCGCTCGACACCGCGCTTTCGCCGCGCTTGTCGCGGTCGTTGAGCGGGGAGGAGAGAGGGGACGCTTTGTGTAAGAGGGCTGAGTTGAGACTGGCGGTGAGTCGGCGCGGGCAGGTTGACTCGGCCGTGGAGGACCTGGTTGAATCGGTGAAGCTGAAGGGTGATAATTTTAGGGCCTACTGTTTGTTGGGCGAAAGTTATCAAAAAAAGGGGATGGTGGACGAGGCTAAGAAGGCTTATGAGGATGCTCTCAGGTCCAGCCCACTAATAGCGAGGCCCAAGAGGCATTGGACCGCTTGGCTTCCTAGTCCAACTTGGGTTTGTCATGATTATGAGCTTTTGAATGTGTATTCCCTTTTTGTTTTCAGTTTTAACCGTCTCCATGAGAAGACGTTGCCCAACAAGACGCCTAGCTTAATTTTCATACCAATGTTTGTAGAATTGAAGCAATTTCTTGCTTGTTTTCTTTTCTTCTGAAACTCACCAATGTGTGATTATTCCATGATTATTGATATTAACCTAAACACAATAAGATAATGTGCCTAGCCTCTAAGGGTATATACGTGTGGTGCATGGAGAACAAGGGTTGATTAGAGTGGTAAGTGCAGTTTTATGCCTCGTCTCGAGTGGACATATATGCGTCGGAGTATTGATTAAACTTATGAGTGCGTTTTTGTACATAAAGAACAGGAAGCAGGGCATGGAAGGTCGTCAATGACTATTGTCTGGAAGGCTATAATAAATTTTGAATGGATTGTAATTTCACGTGAATTGCTTACAATAGAGATGTAACAATTTTTTTTTTTTTTTTTTTAGATGGATTCCATACATAATAATTTTATATCTCTTATGATGTTGTACAAATTGTTTACGTAGCAGTACAATTCATTTGAAAATTGTTTGAAATTGTTCCACCATTCTAAACTATTGCCATTGACAACCGTTTGTACCTGCTCTCGAAAGAGCAAGGATTGATTAGAGTTGTAACAAGGATCCTTTACCCATTTCTATGCTATGGTTATGTGTGTATATATATATATATATAGACACACACACTTTCGACGGCCTAAAGTAGAAAATGAGTACTGGTGATACGCGCAATTGAAGGAAATTTAGAGAGACTTGATGGTTGACATAGTCCAGCACTTTTTGTTATACCATCGCCATCATCAAATTAAATTTAACATGGAAGACGGCAATGAGCCAAATTTTAGTGCATTGACGAGGAGGACGTTTACTAGCAATCTAGATGAGTATCTTTTGGACTAAAAGTCCTCATAGTTGAATAATTTAAGTGTAGCCAAAAGGATCAGCTAACTGAACGCAGCGGATCAGTATTGATGGAGTTCAGAAAATCAGTGCAAAAATGGGATTTTTGTTGCTCACAGAGAACTGTTGTTTCATGGATTTTCTGGTTAATAGCATGTCATCTCTTTACTAGTTCCAATGGGACAACAGCAGAGCAGGAAAGAAGAGCTCTTTTTCAACTTCAGGATTCTCTCAATCACCCAAATGGCTCTGCGCTTGTGAATGAATGGGTTGGAGATGATTATTGTGCTTGGGGTGGCATTTTCTGTGCTAGATATTTAGATGGAAACCCTCGAGTTCTTGATATTTTCCTAACAAGTAGAAGGCAACTTGGACTTGGAGTTTGGTATCCTAATGCCAGTCTGTTGTCTCATTTTAAGGGTCTGTCTGAGTCTCTTGACCTATCTGGGAACTACTTTGGCAGTTGGGTCATGCCAGGAGGTGCTCTTTCATCTTAAGTAGCATCATTTTTGTTCAGTAGTATCATCTTTGGCAGTTGCAAATTATTTTAAGGTTATCATTTTTTTCTTATTTTGAAATGTAGTTACCATTTCACTTGATAACATGAATTCAGCAGGCAAGAATGTGTTTCATAGTTTAGGCACTTGCAGCACTATGCAGGTTGGATAACCTTAAAGTGCTGGATCTGAGTTCAAATCCTGTGGATGGTGATATCTTACCTCACTTTCAGACATGCAGTCTTCTTCTTTGGAGGAACTGCACCTGTCAAGCATTTATCCCAAATCCTTTCCAGTTTTAACAGGTTAGTTACATAGCAATCTAGATAATGAACTATATTGTATGCCTAGATGTGCATGATTACAGAATTTATGAGTATCATCTTAACTTTCATGACAATTATTAAACTACTCTTCCTAAATTCTAGCTTTATGTCAACTCAAGAATCTTCTGTCACTGGATCTAAGTAACAATAACATCAATGACGGAAATGCTCCAACATGCCTGCTGAAAAATCTTTCCTCGCTGGAGACCCTTGACTTATCAGGAAATCGTCTATTGAACTCTCCCCGTATACTAACAGGTAACTTTTTCATAACCTGAATAGCAAGACAATCTCTCTCCAGAACTGCAATGGTACTTTCTCTTTTAGATGGAGAGAGGTTAGAATGATTTCATCCTCAGACAAGTTCCAAAGTCCTTGAATTAATTAATCAACTATCTAATGGACATTATCATTGATTTATTCCAGCTCTATGCAGTCTGAGGAATCTCAGAAGACTGGACTTGAGTGACAACTTTTTGGATGATGTTAGTATACCACCTTGCCTGTTTGACAACAGCTCGTCATTGGAAAGTCTGGACATTTCTCTGAATTATATCAAGAACCCGTCAAAACTCTTTTCAGGTATGGTGGCTGAAATATATGGCAATACAAAAGCAAAAGTTGCCCTGTATGTTTAGTTCTATGATTGACATGCGTCTTGATTATACACGATATACGTCGAGATCATGTCCATATAATGCTTCACTAACCTGTATCTTTTTGGTGCTCCAAGATTGTTGCCTAAGATGCGTCAACTTGTCATAGTGGTGCTGATTCTAAACTTCCGATTTTGCAGGAATTTGCAAACTCCAGAAGTTGCAGATGTTGAACCTAAAAGGAAACCTGATTCAGGGTGGAATAGACCCATGCTTAAGTGAGATGACATCGTTGATTTCTTTAGATTTATCCTTCAACCATTTTCAAGGAAATTTCCCTTCTAATACGTTTAGAAACTTGACTTCACTCCAAACCTTGCTTATCTCAGATAATAAGCTCAATGGAATTCTTTCTTTTGCAATGTTTGCTAATTTCTCAGACCTCCAAGACATTGATCTGTCAAACAATAACTTTGAGGTGAATACTGAAACTCCACGCTGGAATCCTTCATTCCAGCTTGTATCTCTCAATTTGAGAAATTGTGGTGTAAATAATTACCATGGTCGAGTGGTTCCAAGCTTCATTTCAAGTCAAAGAAATATTGAAGTTGTTTCTTTGGCCTATAATGCCCTTCAAGGAACACTTCCCTCCTGGCTAATGTATAATACAACACTTGATCTACTGTCTTTGAGAGGGAACTCTTTCACTGGGGGTATCCCCGTGTCTTCCAGGTTAGAAACCTCAATGCTCATAATGCTAGATATATCCGATAATCGACTTTATGGGCAGCTTCCTGCTACCATTCACCAACTGTTTCCAGACTTGAATTACTTAAACGCATCTTTTAATCTTTTCCATGGAGACATCCCTTCTTCCTATGGAAATCTAACAAAATTGAAGGTGTTAGATCTATCTAACAATTTCTTGCAAGGCATGACCCCTGCATCTTTAAGGCAGAATAACACTTCATTAGCACAGCTAGTTCTATCAGGCAAACATTTTCACGAGCAGACCATGCCCTCATTTTCAAATATGTCAAATCTTGCTTACTTGCATCTCCAAAATCTTGGCTTAAGTGGGTCCATCTCTCATAGTTTAATGAATCTTCCCATTCTAAAAGTTCTAGATATAAGTCAAAATAATCTATCTGGCAATATCCCTAACTGGTTTCACACATTTCCAAACCTTGCCATAATTCTATTTTCCAGGAATAAATTTCACGGAATCATCCCCACATCAGTATGTCAGATGCAAACATTGCATGTCTTGGATTTTGCTTCAAATTCTTTATCTGGGGTCATTCCTTCATGTCTCAGTAACATAACGTCATGGAAGAAAGAATCTGAACTTCTACTTCCTTCTTTTATGTGGTTATCATCTGCTTATGCCAATTATCGAGTCAAAGTCCCCCTGACAGCAAAGGGCAACAGACTACTTTATGAAGGCAGTCCTCTTTCTTTAATGACTGGACTGGACCTATCCATGAACCACTTAACAGGTGAGATCCCCCCACAATTAGGAGAGCTTGCTGCACTTCATTCACTGAACCTTTCTTTCAACATGCTAGCAGGCCATATTCCTAAGTCCTTTAGTACCATGGAAGAAATAGAAAGTCTTGATCTTTCTCACAATAATCTAGTAGGAACCATTCCCCATGACATAGTCCAACTCCATTTCATTTCAACCTTTAATGTCTCCTTTAATAACCTCACTGGAAGCATCCCTTTGAGAACAACTTCCAAACTTTCGATGAGTCCAGCTACAGAGGCAATGAGGGACTTTGTGGACTGCCACTCCACACAAATTCTACTTCCAACAAGAACAGTAACAAGCCACCTGAGGAACAACAGCATGAAGAGGAGGATGACAGATGAGGGCTTGCTGAGAGTGACTTCTTTTTCTACTCATGCATTGCTGTTTCCTATGTTCTGGGATTTTGGTGTGTGATTCTTCCTCTTATGGTAAGTGAAAACTGGCGCAGGAAGCATTATGCTGTAGTGGATAGTTGCATTAACATGTGCTGCAACAAGTTTTCTAGCTTTTTTACTAAGTTGGGATAAGGATTCTGGTTCAATAATTCATTATTCAGATATGTAAATCAACTCGTAAAAGTAGACTGTTTGAATTGGAGCTGTATCTGTTTTTATCTAATGATACAAAGATCTCTACATCAACTCATATTGCATTGCACTTATTGCCAGTCGCCAAATGCACTTACATCGCCATTTGACTAAAGTCACCAGCATTAGAAGCCAAAAGGTGCACTCAAAAGCTGCAATAGGCACACTCTTTTGAAGTGCCATTTTTGTAATTATAATTTTGTGTGTGTGTGTGTGTGTGTGTGTGTATTTTAAAGTTAAAACGTCCAAATTTGCAACGTGTAAAACTTAATTTTTAGCTCATTTTGTTACTACAAGATTTCGGACTGCCCAAATCACTTTCAAAGCTATATACATTCAATACGGGATTCGTAAATTCTAAAACTTTTGTATTAACATTTATCTTTAGTTTCTCATTAAGATTTCTCAAATCATCATGTGTAAATTAAATGTAAGTGACATTGAATGATAGACGTACAATAAATCTTTCTGTTAAGTCTGATGCTCTAGCATCGTGATCATAGCTAGAATCGATATTGTACTGCGAATATTTTTTAGTTAGGGAAGTCATTCACTTTTAAAATTGTAACTTTATGTCTCTTATAAAATTAAGTTTGTAAAATTTGATCACAATCTAGGTTTTCAACTACTTTTTATCTTGAGTTTATCACGTAACCTGGTCATTTGTTTCAGATAAAATGATTAGATCTTATTTACAGTTTAAAAAAATCCCTATTTATATTCATTTTTCTCCTAAAATAGTAGAATTTGATTCAAATCTTATTCATTTTTTCTCTAAAAAAGTGGGATCTGATCAATCTATATTCATTTTGCCACCAAAAAAAATGAATATGATCTTTGTACATAAAAAATGAGGATGAAACCTGACATTATGTTTTGGTATCATGTCTCACTTTATGGACAGAATTCTTCCTTTTCCTACAAACATTTGTGATTGAAGTTCAAAAAAGAATTGCAAAGATCTATATTCTCTCTAAATGATTAGCTTGTTTCACATTTCAATTTCTTATTTTGTTTTCAAGAAAATATCACAAGATGAATTTGAAAGTGATTCTGAAAGAAAATTAGAAAGTTTTAAATCAAACAAAAATACATCTATTGAGAATCGAAGCAAATAAAAATGCATTTGCCTTTATCAAAGTTGATATGAATTTTTCTAGCCCAAATTAGGCATTTCACATTTAATTTTATCTTTCAATACATTAGGTATTGAAAATTGAATATGAAATTAAATATTTACCGCTTTTGCCAATTGAATTGAAACATTGAAACAATGATAAAATTTTTCATTGAGATGAAATTTTCTATTCGAAAGGATGGAAGAGAATATAAGGAAGAAAGAAGAAAGAAACATGGAAAAAGATAAATAAAAGTTAAAATAATAGAAGGGTAATTCAAAAGGGGTTAAATGATAAAATTAAAGATTAGGGGTAAAATGACACTTTGATTAATTGTAATTGACCCTATCATTTATAATCTATTTTAAAATATAATATTAAAAAATTCATTTTGGGAAAGTAAATGCAATCTCATTCCAAAATTACCTTTTGTTGTCTTACTTTTTATTGTCTAAATATATTAATAACAAAATAAATGAAAGTTCATGTCGATTGGAAAAAATATAATGCGTTTTTATATAACAAACGTTAATATTTGAATTTTGCAAGTGAAACCCATTTCAAAATATAATGTTAAAAAACTTATTTTGGGTAAGAGAATATAGTTCTATTCCAAGTTTGCTTTTTTCTTATGATTTCTTAATTACTATAATACACCAAACGTATCTTTTTAATTTTTGTAAATGAATGGACGTAGTTTCTTAATGAATATTTAGGACTTTGTAACAATATTAAAAAAAAACTCTTTAGTAGTTTTTATGTCATTGGTTTGGATAATAAATTTTAAATTACTCAAAATTATGAATAATTTATAATACTTTTAGAAATAACTTATAATAATTTATAACCATGATGATACCTTTTTGCACTGATTTCAAAACAATACAAAGAAATTTAAATATAATTTTTGGTATGTTATATCTTTTTAGTCTTCAAACCATCAATTTGGACAAAAAAGTGAAAAATTCAAAAATATGTAAATGATTTGTAAAACTTCTTAAGTTAACTCAAAACACTTTGCAACAAAGAACATATTATCTTTGTAACTTGAATTCAAATATTAATTTCTATATAATACAATCGACATGAACTTTCATTTATTTTATTATTAATATATTTAGACAATAAAAGTAAGACAACAAAGGATAATTTTGAATGAGATTGCATTTACTTTCCCAAAATGAATTTTTTAATATTATATTTTAAAATGGGTTATAAATGATACAAAACATAAAGTAAGGGAGGCAAGTGAAATTTTAAAAGTTCAAAATGATTATATGTAGGTCATATGGTGATTTTGGACTAAAAAATGATTAGAAACTTAAGTTAGTATTAAATCTTGCTGACTTAAATTTGTAAGGGATGTAAAGTTAATATTTTAAAAGTGAAGAACCAAAAAAAAAAAAAATCCATTTGGTCAACCGTTATTGACGTTTTGGACGATATTCTGTGTTGATTAATACAAAAAATTTTGTTGATCATTGAAAAATTAGTATGAACGGTATTGATAGACCCAAAACATTATTGAATATAAACCCCCTGGAATAATCACAAAAGATTGATATACGAGACAAATGAAATTTTCTATTAATCAATAGAGGCTGCGGCTCTTATATCTATCTTACAGGTATGAATATATTGATTTTCATAAATTAAGAGTGACCTAGCATGATAAAGAAAATTTTACTAAAAGTTGTTCAATATACTTGCGAACCAAAAACGCATTTTCTGAAAATGAGTGATGTGAAATAATTTTTCAACGTGTTTTTTTGACAAGACTAGTTAGTTGATGATAACGAAATGAATTTAGGTTCTATAGTGAATTCATTTACCATTTACTCGAAAACTTACCAAGCCAACAAAAATTAGATTTTTTGTTTTTTTTTTTCAGCGTTTTACCAAACCAACTTAATAAACTACACCAGAAATACATTTTCTTTAAATTGTTGGTGCTGATTTTTTGCAGTCGACCAACCGACACCGATGTCGGAGATATCCACCTGAATATTGCATCGACAGCCTGTGTATATAAGATTTTTCTTTTTGTTGGTTTAAGTGGACAAACTTTTATCAAATTCCATACTTTCAATTTAAGATATTTGGTTAAAGAAAAGTTACGATATTTGCTTTTAGGCTTTACTTTTCATATGTTTAACAACCAGTAGTAAGATATGCTTCGCATGAAAACAATGGCTTGATGTGGATAACAGGAGACTTGGAATTTAAGATTAGAACCTACAACTTGCAAGTCCATTATTCACTCTACCTTAGAACTACTATCAAGTCGAGTTAAGCTCTATTAGTGCAGTAAAAATGCTTTTGAGTTTGAGTTCGTCGAGTTCTTCAAAATTGAAATCGAGCTCGACTTCGAGCATATTTTACCTTATTCAAGCTCGACCAAGTTCTGCTTGATCGAGTTTAATCGAGTTCAATCAAGTTTTCAAACTTGATTTGTTTAGTAAATTTCATAATTTTATAATAACTAATTAAAAAATTATATTATAAATACACTATTCGATAAGGCAATGAAATTCAAGACATTAATTAAATTATATAACTAATTTCTTTTATTTGTCAAGCATATAAAAATTAAAAAAAAACCTCATATTAGCTCTATTTTTAGATAGCAAATTAATTAACTTTTTACAATTCAAATTATGGTTTATGTAGTTAGCAACCGTTTAACTCTTTTCCTTCACATATATGTGTAAAATATCCTAAAGTGTAAGGATAATAGAGTCATTTGACCATTAGTGATATAATAATGGGACCTAAATGATTGATAGGGGATATAAGTGAAATTTCTAAAACTTAGGGGAGGACAATGAAACTGTCGGAAAACCTCAAGGGAGGTTTCTAAAATCATCCCTAAATAATACTCCGGTCAATAGCAATAACGGTTCTATAAGTTCAAATTTCAAAAATGAAGCAGCAATCATTGTCAGGATTACTCTCAGACAATCACTCAACTCAAGAGTCATAGCTCCTCTTCAGCTCCAGTTTCTGCAAGCAAGAAAAAAGAAGCAAGAAAACCAGTAAACCCCTATTAGCTGTCGGAACATCTTCATATTTTTCACTGTCCAATCCTGCTTTATTCCTTGTAAAATCAAGAAAATGATGGGAGGGTTTCAAACTCAACCAAACAGAGCATTTCTTAAATGGCACCAGGATTCTTGTAATAGTACCAAAAAGATTAAATCACCCCCTCTTCTCAATCAAGAAGAACAACCATCTTTCGACGATGCTGAGGCTGTTGATTCTATACTGTGTGTTCCAGGTTCAAGGCTGGTTTCTAGGAGCACCATTTCTAAAGGTTATAGTTGCAATTTCCAAATTTTTAGTAATTTTCAAGAAAGCATTTATTTTTTACTCAAATTTAAGGCAATTGTGGTTGTTGGATGAAAATTGTGGCACTTTAATCTTTTTCTGGATATGGGTTTTCTAGTGAGTTTAAAATTGAAGTCTTGAATTTCTTGGATTCGCAAATGAGTCGGAACTGTTCATTATTTTGATGAAATGAGAATTCTGGGTCTTATTCCATATTTTAGGGGTGGATTTCATGTGTGAGTGCTGAACTTTTGTGAACAGTGTTGATGTTTTCATTTTATTGTTATCCTCTTTGGGACAGGCAATGTAGTGAAGTTTGTAAATGCTGGAGGTGGGGCTATCAAAGAAGAAGGAGAATTTGGCAATTTTATCATGTCTGATCATGGTTTTGATGGAGGGAACATTCTTAAAACCAATGAAAGTGTAATTGATGACAGTAATTTTGGGGCTTTGTACCAATCAGCAAGGGTAGGAAACTTCAGCTATCAATTTGAAAGCTTCCAGCTGGAGACTATTTTGTTGATCTTCATTTTGCCGAAATCATAAATACAAATGGTCCTAAGGGGATGAGGGTCTTTGATGTGTTCATACAGGAAGATAAGGTGAGCAGCTTTCTTCTCGCAACATTGTCTAAGATTTCATCACCTCTTAAGTCCCATTGATAGATATAATTTTCAAAGTGTTCTATTGGTCTCTTATTGTATTCCATCGTATGGGAAAAACTGGCAAACACCTGTCAATTCTCACTCATAAATTCATTCCAAAGAAAGCTCTTTCTTTCTCTTATTGTTCCTTTTTCATGTTGTAATTGGTAGGTTTTATCAGAACTTGACATATATTCCCTAATTGGAGCCAATAGACCTTTGCAACTCGAAGATGTCAGAATCTCCCTGGGGCCCAATGACGTGATGGTAATAAGGTTTCAAGGATTAAATGGAAGTCCAATTGTAAGTGGCATATGCATTAGGGAAGCACCTCATTTGCCCGGTATGCTGGATCTCCTGAACCAGACTCAGTTATTTTGACTAACTGCCCAAATGTCATACTTACATTTTTCTATGGTTTGGTTACAGTATCTCTGGTAAAAGAAAGGTGTCCTGAGACTGAGAACCTTTCCTTTGAGGTAGGTTTAACTTTGCTCTCTAAATGTAGTTGAAAGGCCAACAGCTAGTAGGCTTACTCCTAAGTCTTATCTAAGACTCATACCTGGTAATTTGCAGAATAAAGATGTCAGAGCAAGAAACGATGCTAGATATCAAAGGAAAATAGAAGAGTTGCGAGCGCAGTGTGAGCAAAAGACAGAAGAGTGCTACCAGGCCTGGATGTCACTAACAGACATGAGCAAGAAGCTCGAAGAGGTGACAATGGAGCTTGATAACAAATCTTTCCAAAATAATTGCCTAGGTACCTCTTTTTGGCATAGCTCTTTCTTTCAGATATAAAAAGGCTGGATCCTTTTGTATTACTTTTCTTGGCAGGGGCATAAGAATTTTGACCTTTTTGGAGACATCATGTCTAATGCTTCTTCTGTAACATGCATTGCCAAATCATGATGTTTGTAAAGATCAATCTATGGTGCTACAAGCAGAGAAGTTAAAAGATATATCCACCAAGTACAATTGTGAAAAGAGGCTCTGGTTTGAAGCCATTAATAAGATAGAGTCAAAAGTAAAGGTAATTTTATTTTAAAAGTGATAAAAATATATAAAAGTTGCGTTGCATCCTTGTTTTGGTGTTAATCACCTCTATATTAACTTGTTTGTAGATCATGAAGGATGAACAAAGCAAACTATCCCGAGAAGCACATGCTTGTGCCAATTTAATTCCTGATTTGAATAAGATGGTTTCAGCTGTTCAGGGGCTAGGTAGGTTACAATCATTTTATTGCGATAATGCCTGCTAGTGTTCTATTTTGAACTGTTTGCATTTCAGTGGCACAGTGTGAGAATCTTAAACTGAAGTGCAGCGAGGAGCAGGCAGAGAGGAAGAAGCTGTACAACCAAATTCAGGAAACAAAAGGTATCCCTCATTTTAAAAGGTGTAGCATATCTCTTTGGATATTAGGGACTTTTTGAGAAGCTTCTTCCTGTGACATGAGGAATTTTTTCCAAAAATTCTGAGCCTAAGCAACTCTGAACATCAGGGAATATCAGGGTGTTTTGTCGGTCTCGACCACTGAGTAGAGAGGAAGCTTTAGCAGGATATGCAACAGTCACAGATTTTGATGGGGCAAAGGATGGAGATCTGGGGATAGTTACAAGTGGTTTTACGAAAAAAACATATAGATTTGACCGTGTTTACATGCCAAAGGACAATCAAGGTAGATATTTTAACTTACATGCTATTAGTTATGAGTTCTTTGATTGAATCTAGTCAACCAAATACTGTTCTTTTTCTATTTCCTTTTCTTTTTCATGCAGATTTTACATCTATTTTTTCATGGACATAATGCTTAATAAATCTTCTATTATTAAAAAAGGCTCAGTTGGCTAAATATGCCACTCTTACCTGCTATGGTGAGAGCCATATGTTTATCAAGACATATGGCCGACATGATTTGGGAAGCCCTATAGGTGTTGGCTTGGTTGGCCAACCCTCACAAAAGGGGAAAGAAATTCTTCTATTATTTGTTTTGTTGATATTCAAATTCCATTTTACCAAGTTCCCTACTCACTTGAGGTGCCTATTTGGTTCTGTAACAGATGATGTATTTGCGGATGCTTCACCATTGGTGATCTCAGTTTTAGATGGCTATAATGTGTGTATATTTGCTTACGGACAGACGGGAACTGGAAAGACATTTACCATGGAAGGAATTGAGAACAACAGAGGGGTAAACTATAGGACTTTGGAGCTTCTTTTCAGAATGATTGAGGAAAGGAAAGACACTTTCACGTACAACATATCTGTTAATGTACTGGAAGTTTACAATGAGCAAATTAGGGACTTGTTAGTCAACTCACCAGCGTCAAAGAAGTAAGTCTGTATCTTGCTTTTAAGTCGAATACTGTCTTTTTATGCTTGCTGAGGGTATTTAGGTAAAATTCTCCTAAAAGAATAAAAGGAAATAAAGTAATTTTGAGGATTCATGGCAGGAATCAAATTTAAATGAAATAAATTTTCCTTTAGAAATAGAGTTGCTTTTTCATATTTTCTTATGGATGACTTTATAAATTGTAAAATTAATAGGAAAGGAAATTTGTTAGTATGGCCTTCCTTAGTGACTTCATAAACATAAATGTATGAATGGCCCAAACATGCAAACAAAATGAGAGGTAAAGAAAGTTAAAAATTAAAAAGCTGACAGTCATTATGAATAATAAATAGGTTTTGCATTTTTTCCTTTGACATCAAAGCACAATGAGACTGCTAAGTCAATGACATAGTCAATATATAAAGCAAGAGCAGCACAAAAATTAGAAAACTTTGAACTAATAAAACATGGTGAAGACCAAAATTGTAAAATAATCTAGCAAAACCAATAAATCTTGACCAGAAATATAGGCAACAGACACTACTATTTTAAAAAATAAATGTGTACTAATAACTTAGTTAATTTTGTAGGATTGAGATTGAGATGGTCTCAGATATTTTACGACATTAGGATAGTTCGATTTGGATTCAAAGAAGACTCCAATACATACACAGTTAAAACAGACACAGGTAGACTTGAGAGTCAAACCAAGAATTTCATGGTTACTTTGATTAATGTCTCTATTAGTTAACTTAGGAGTTAGAACTGAATATTAGGACATTGTAATACACTGAACGGTCGCTGAAGAATTAATTATTTTGATTAGTAAGATCATACCTATGAAATAAAATGTGTGATGACCCAAAAGTTTTTAAATTATGTATATGCATATGTATGTTGCGTGTTTATGTGTAGATATATATCAGTTGTAGAGGACATTATATTCTAGACATGTGGTAATATAAAATACAATGTAAAACCAATTAAAATTTGAATAAGACTAACTGAAATAAAAAGATTGCAATTTACTTGAATTGAGTTTGCTGTAAGGTCCTGCTGCCAGGTTCAAGGTTTGATTCCTGGTTCTGGTAGTACTCCCTAATCAGCACCTAAAATCTATTCTTTTGACAGAATCATTAGCCATATGCAATTTTTTATAGTATGTAAGTAAATTCTTTTGATAGTACTCCCTCTATTCCCAATATTGTGTATCACAGTCTTTTGTTCAATGAAACTATTCTTTCAACATGACAATATGGGCTCCAAAAAAAAAAAAGACAATATGGGCACAAGTTAGATAATAATCTAATCTGTTCATGCATGCATTTTTAGTAGTGCTAGAAATTTAAAAAAAATCATAATAGTGAAATGAATGACTTGGTTATTCCACGGAGAATGGGGTGCCCATTTTGTGGGGGACTATTTATCAATCCTGATCTTGGGATGTCAACTTATTTCAGAATCATATTAGCATATAAATATATGTGCTGTCATATGCTTTGACTTTGAAATATATCCATAAATCTCTTTTCAGGCTCCTTCACACTTTTCATTGACAACGCTTTGACTTTGAAGTATGTCCATAAATCTCCTTCACATTTTTCATTGACAAACCTAAAAGAGCGACATATGATGCCATTAATACAATGACTAAAATTTGTTTATGAGTTCATATCTCTGTTATAACTATTAGCTACTTGTTGCTCATATCATTCGATCAACTTAGCCTTGCTTTACAGGTTTTTGTAGTTAAAAGCACTGACAGCTTAGCTTATATTCATGCAGATCTTATAATGCAATTATATGATGTGAACTTTCAAAAATAAGAATCACTTGTCTCAAAGCTTGTGTCTTTGTTTCATTAAAAGGGTTTCATCCAAATTTTATATGCATATTCCGTAGAAGAATGCCTGTTAGTTTCAGAAAATGTCAATTCTTTAGAAGTTGCGAAATTTGTTTCACAATAGGGATTAAGAAAGCAATGATTCAAATTCAAGCTTGATTATTCTATAAGTCATATTCTTCTGTATGTAAAAAATTTCCTTCTATTTTGCAATATCTATGCCTTGTCGACAATTATTTATTTTAGCTTAGTAGTTGTTTTCGCAATGAAACTCATCTGACACTTTCTTGCCATTGGTTTTATTAAACATTCAAAAAATTCTAAATAATCTATTAAACGTCTAAACTCAGCCGAACTCTTTAAGATAAAGAAAATAATCTTATTGTGCTTTGCTAAACATAATTTTTAAATATAATTATAAATGTTGTTATTAATGATATTTTAACTTAAAAAAAGGAAAAAGTTAATCTCTTTATAGTTAGCATTTTGTTTTAGATTTTCTTTAAGATAAATAAATATATTTTCCTCATTGGAAAGTGTTTTTGGGTGAGTTTTAGCAGTTTTATAAATTAATTACTATCTCTAAAATCTCTAATATTTTTTTTTCCAGGACAATGGCGTGAAAGATTTTTGAATAGCCACTAAATTTCGTTAGTGATTCTCCATTTTCCATTGCAAGTATAACCTTAGCCAAATTTTTAACATTAAAGAGATCAAATTGGTTCATCAAGATGCTAAGTGAAGTTTTAAAAATAACACACCACATTAGTCATCTAATTGTTGTTTTGATGAATACCAATAAGTTAGTAAATCTTGAAGATATTTGAAACATTTGTAATTTGAGTATCTTAGGCATTGATACTTTCGTATTGCATAACTTAGTGACATGCTATGTATTTGTCTTACATTTTTTTGAACACATATAGTTTCTACTACTACATTTTTTCTTAAATTCATTTTGATAATAGGGTGTGTGCTTGCAGTGAAATGGAATGTGGGTGTAATTTTGACAGATGTAAATTGCTGAATGGCAGATATATGCGAGTTAGTAGTTAGCCACTAGATGAATGGTTGTACGGATTACAACTTTGTGGATTTGTTGTACAATCCAACACATGGTTGCTATAAACCAATAAGACTATTCATGTAACTGTCATCTATTATAGCCAGATTATCATGAATGACTTGCAACAATTACCAAATCATTAATTTTTTTTCTCTCTTTTCTTATTAATCCTGAAAAAATTGTGTATCGAACTAATTATTGCAAAGAGGAACACATTACATGTGCAACGCACATACTCCTATGCTAGTCTCCTTCAAAGATAACAATTATCATCATATTGTTGTTTCTTGTCTTGATTTTCACACATTGGTCATATTTGAGTTTGAATTTCCAGATTGGAAATAAGACAAGACACTGGAGGAATTAATCATGTACCTGGAATAGTGAATGCTGAAGTTGAAAATACAAGAGAGGTTTGGAATGTTCTGCAAGCTGGAAGTAATGCAAGGGCTGTAGGATCAAACAATGTGAATGAGCATAGTAGTCGTTCTCATTGGTGAGTCTGAACTTCATTGATCATATCTCTGCATTAACACCTCTTGAGTTTCTCTTAGTGGATGTGATTCAGATACTACAGAAAGTCAATGGCTTGTCTTGGAGTGTATATGAATTAATCCTTTGGATTTTCTTTGTTGTTTATTTTGTACTCAGCATATTGAAACTTTGATCTTCATTTGTCACTTACATTTTTCACCTTTCCAGCATGATCTGCATAACTGTTAGAGCTAGAAATTCAATGAATGGTGAATGTACCAAGAGCAAGCTTTGGCTTGTGGACTTGGCAGGCAGTGAGAGGTTGGCAAAAACTGATGTTCAAGGAGAGCGGCTCAAGGAAGCTCAAAATATCAACCGTTCTCTTTCAGCTCTTGGAGATGTCATCTCTGCTTTGGCATCTAAGAGCAGCCACATCCCATACCGGTATTCTTTTATTCTTTTTACTTCAATTGTCATTGCTAGCTACCACTAATTTTAATTAGCTCATCTGGGTTATTTTCAGAAATTCAAAGCTTACACACTTGCTGCAGGATTCCCTGGGTGAGTATGTGTCTCATTAAGTATTGAATTTTGGTTGGTAAAATTGATTTCATTGCATAAACAAAGATCCCTGCTCATCCTTCTTGGCTGCTTGTACTTTAGATATTCACTGGAAATTCCTCAAATGTTTAACAAAAATGGATGCAAATTGCCAATAAATTAGCTGTATTAGGGCTTTTTATGCTGCAGGAGTTTCTTGATGTTACTAATTTATCAGATCTATACTTCAAGGATGATGAAACTAGACAGCTGATTTGCTGCTCAAGAAAAAATTATTAGGTCAAGCCATGCTATCTGTAAAAGCCATTTAACTTCACTATTTTTTAGGTGGTGAAGCAAAAGTTCTGATGTTCGTGCAAATCAGCCCCTTGGAGCAAGACTTGGGTGAGACTTTAAGTTCATTAAATTTTGCAACTCGTGTTAGAGGTGTTGAGTTGGGTCCTGTGAAGAAACAGATTGACCTTGGGGAGATTCAAAAACTTAAACTACTGGTAATTTTTATTGATTTCACACAATCTTTTAGAAAATTCTTTAATTCCTAAGTTTATTTATTCCCCTCTTCACCCCCTCAGTTACATAAACATGGATGGATTTACATGCATACTGTGGACTCTTTTGGTATATATCAATAACCCATCTGCATGAACAGAAGTTTATTTTGCTTATAACAAATTTTTTTCATCGTCTTTTCATCTTGATCTTTTAAAGCTTGATAAATTAAAACAAGAATCCAGAGCAAAAGATGATGCCTTGCGGAAGTTAGAAGAGAATTTTCATGCCTTGGAATCTCAAGCAAAAAACAAGGATCAGTTCTGCAGAAACCAACAAGAAAAGGTTAATGAACTAGAAAGCCAACTTGCGATGAAGGCAGACTTGTGTGGACATATGGATAGACAGTTGACAGAACTCTCAATGAAAGTGAGAGCTGGAGAAGACATTAGAGCGAATCTTCAGGAAAAGGTACCAAACTTTCCAATGTGATTGCTTCTTCCCATTGTCTGGCTACCAAATCTTATTCTGGATTTCTATTCAATGAATTAGGTAAGTCAGCTCAAGAAAAAGCTGATAGAATCTGAGCATGTTGAGAGCAATGCCCTTCAGCACAAGATTTGTGCATATCTTTCACTAGTTATATTGGCTTTCTGACATGTTTTTAGGTGCATGGATCAGTTTTTTTATCAATTGGCTAGAGACCTTTCTGGGTTGTGAATACACCAACCTTTGATTCAATCTGAACTTATTCACAAGATTTTGCTCTAAAGAGAATGACATCCGTTAATCGATGAATTACATCAATCAAATGATTTAGCTTCTCTTAATGAAGTTAAAATTAGTGCACTTTTGCTGCAAGGACTTTGTTATACGTACCTGCCTCTTGTACTATTTTAATTATGCATGTCATAAATGTAATTTGCTTATAGCCTGAATCATCTTTTCTTTTTGCCTAGAAAAGAAAAATGAAAAAACTCTTAAATTTTTGTACAATATGTGTTGCTCTTCTTATGCATAACAGGTCAAGCAGCTTGAAAGGACATTGAAAGAGAGAACTAATGGGTTTGAAGTCCATTCAGTGACCCTCCAGAAAAAGGTATCTAAGATTTTTCCTTCTAATAATTGACTCTCATTTTCCATTGATCCTACTGAATTTCACTTCTCTCTGAACTTTGAAGCCAAACAGTCAGGTATTCCTGAGATGTGGTGGAAAGCTTTCCTTAGTTTTTATTTTTGGCAGCGAAAGTTTATTTTTGGTAACAAAAGTTATCTTTTTACTTCATAAATGGAATGATGGTTACAACCCCAACCCCCACAAACGCAACGCACCCCTAAGATCCTTCACTTACATCTTTGCTTTGTAAAGCTATTACACAGGTCATAGCTGCATTTTTAGTCTATGCACACTTGAACATGGAAAGAATTATATTTACTTCTTACTTCATGCTAATCCACAAGGAGATTTCCCTGTATCTAAGCAATAACCTGTGTTTTTGTCACCTGTAAGTGGTAGAGGGAATGTACTACTTAGCATATCACTGTTGATAACACAGGTTAAGGAACTTGAGCAGAATTTGGAAAGTCGACGAGGAGGAACCATGGTGTCTCCAATGCTTCATCCAGAGGTCTTCTCTCTTTTTTTCCCTTCTTTTACTCTTAGTTTCTTTGTCTATTTTATTTTATTTGGGTCAGAGAATACCATGGATTAATATCACCACCCCTGAGGTCTCACTCAAATCCTGTCTAATGTCTTGTTTCAGATTCAAGAGCTTCAGGAAAAGTCAAGCCAATGTGAGAAACATTTGGAAAGTTCACCAGAACCATGCGCATCTGACCGTTCAAGAGCCAGTACAAATGAAAGGAAAGACTCATCAATAACAGAAAATGAAGTCAATACAGATCCACGGACCCAAATGTTACAGCGACGGAAAACCCTCACAGGACAGGGTTCTATTCTGCTTAAAGGAAGTGAGTCACTGGGCCAATTGCGAATGAAAAGAGAGTTCCAGAATAAAGGGATTGAGAACATCTGTTTATCGAACCCTTCAACTGAAAAGAAGGGGTCATTAGCAGCTGAATCAAATAAAGGCAGGCGTATGGACCCTTCAAAAGCGTTTGCAAGAGTAACAAGAACTACAAGACCATTCCCGGGTATTCAGAGGTCCTTCTCTAGTCGAATCAACAGAGAACCAGTGCCAATGGTCAAGGAGAGGGATAGCAGTACAAGAGTTTGGTTGAGATAAAGACAAAAGCAACTAAAATTTAAACCCAAAAAATGCTTTACATTGTACTCCAGCTCATGTGCAATTCTTTTTCCTCTCATCTAAACATATGTTCAGGTGTCTGCACAAATCCACGAGTGTGCAAACGAGTTGTCTGTTTCGAGACCTGTAATTAAGACCTACTGTACATAATATGGCTAACAGGAGGTTGCATAGCAATGCCAGTGCCTCAATGGCATAAAGTACAGCCTGCTTTCTTGTGTATCTTACCCATACATCTCATTGTTCTGCTTGCTTTTGGTTTCCTGCTTTATATACCAGGCAAATTATCACAAACAAGATTCCCAGCATATCAAACATTTCTCGGAAGTTCATAGGAGCCCACTTAGCATTACCTTGACACTAAATGTGGATCGGCTTCTGAATACTGATGGGGTGGAAGGAATGAGAATCAATTGATAGCAGCACTGAAACTGAATCTAGTTCAGAAGTCTCTGGCTATAAATCCAGGCCTCGAGACAGATCATGCAAATCATATGGCTTGGTATCCAGACGAGATTAAATCGGTTCATCTCATTGGGTGGTTGTCAGTCTTTTTTACTCGTACTCTCACTTCTAGCTTAAGCTAAACTGAACCTACCGCCTTGATCTCTACAATCTACCAGAGTAGAAGACGCATCAGTACGGGAGAAAGCATTTTATATAACCTTCCAGTTCATAGAAAAATCAGGGTGATCCAGTTCATAGAAAAATCAGGGTGTGCGGCGCAATTCACCTTCAAAGGGCTTATCAACCTTTCTTCACCCTCTGTTGCAGCCATTAAGCCCACGAATAACGCTGTCACAAAGCACCACACGATGGACAATTGTCAAAATAATTATTCAGAACATTTTTTCCACAATCTAAATGGATGCACACTGCAGGCTCTCCTGCAAGGAGACTTTGTGTAGACAACCCAATTCTGCAGTCTTGTCCTGCTCTTTCGGTTACCAGTTTCCTCACAGTAGTACGCTTGCTGATGATACATTTTGGACTTGTAAAATCATGAGTACGGATAACCATAACCTCATAACTAGTAAGTTGGGCTCCAATCCCATCAACATAGGTTTTACAATCTTCAGTTTCAGCAAATCGCATGACCATCTCAGAAGACCAAACATTATTTGCAATTCATGGGCTAGTGACATAGAAGCCACTTTGAGTAACGAGACATGAAAGGGAGCCACCACAGAGAAGTTCCGGAGGTCCCAAAGGAAGCTTCTATCTCACATTGGTCATGAGTTGAAAATAGGAATGATGCTTTAACGAGTTCAAATATGCAAACATCAAGCAGTTTCCCTTCCTCGGTCCAAGAAATGCATCCAAATATGAAAGAAGAAGGACAAGATATTTGTATTCCTTGGAGACCTCCGCCCACATCACTATTTAATATTTCTTGGCCAATATTGGCCAAGAGTAAATAGAAAAAAAGAGCAAATTGACAAAATTTAAATTGCCATAAGCATTTGACATAACAACTGCACTGTACAATTTATCAACATGGATAACTTGGGCCTTCAACTGGCCCTCCCTAACCAATTTCCTTCATAATAAATTTCTTCAACACGACATATCTACATCATTTCCTTTTATTAGATTGCTCTCAACCAAATCCAAATCCTTCATTAGCTTCATGAATTGCAAGTAGCAGTCTCTCTTCCAAATGCTGTTTAGAAGGATATTCAGGTAGATCTAATTGATTGAAACTGCAAAACCAAGAAAAGTTTCTTCAGCTACCGATACAAACAACAAAGTTCAAAAACCAAACAAAAAAATTTAACTGGAGATGAGACCTAGCAAACTAGATTATCCACGTTAAGGATTTTTTCTTTTCTGCAATTGATAACCATGATTGCCAGGTAACAGGTTATTACCATGTATGTGCTGAAGGCAAGTGATCAGGACTGCCATATGCTTTATGAATCTGAAATTTCTGGGAGCCCGAAATTCCTTGTAGTGCACTAAATCCTTCTAAAGGAACCTGTAGAGATGGATATAATCAGTCAAAACTGTTTAAAATTTGCATGAAATGTTAACATTACGTAACATCTAAAACAACAGATAACTGGTAAGTTAGTCTTAGGCAGGAGTACATTCATCAAACAAGGTTTCTTGTGTTTTTCTTTTAATTTATTCAATAATTGCCTCTGCGTGCGTGAAACTGCTGATGTTGAATGATGTTCAATACACTGTTTTAACTTTCTAGAACAAATGGACAACCTTTTTACTTGTTGAAGACATACATTTAATGTCATGCTGTCTATCTAACCATAGGAATTGAAAGAAGAAAAATAATCAAGACAACACCAAACAACAGTGCTTTCAATGAAACTAGACATAAATCCACATTCACCAGTGCTGCAGGTCAGCACCAGCAAAGTATAGATTCAATCTAAAGCATGCTTGTTGCAATCAATTCGTGAAAATGTACACTAGCTTAGTACAACCAATATGTTAGGGATGAAAGATAATGATGGTTTGGAAGAATCAACCCATTGAAGATGCTATATAACCTTATATCACAAACTAGATCTTCGCATACTGGTTCTGGGAACTGCCTAACCATAGGGCCAATTGTCTACTAGGATAGTTTTTCCTTGATTTAATATTAAGTACTGAAGATGATCATGGCATGGAATGAGTTGGGGCTCTTAAACACAGGCACAGTAAGATTTGCTACAGAATCAATCAATTAGTAAGTGGTTTGATATTACTTGCATTGAGTTCCGTACCTCATTTGCAAAGCAGCAGTGACAGCACAAAGAAAAGATGGGAAAGCACACAAGTAATGCATGAATCAACATGAAACGATGGAAAGGTACCTTAGAGGTTCCTGTTACAAATTGTAACAACCGAGCCTTGTCTTCCTTGCTAAAACCTTGAACAACCTCCCAAAACCATTGAATGACAGGAGATGCGGCACTATAACCCGAATACTCCGTATTTGCTCTCAAGTCATCCACTGAAGGAATTAGCATAAAAGTGTGAGAGAGAGAAATAAAGACCTCCCCCAGGGTTGAGGGACTAAGAGGGAATAATCAAAAAACTGCTTCATCTTTCATCAATGTATTTTTCAATGTACTTTAATTTGTTTTTCCTTCATTTTTCCCGGGGCCTCATCTCATCCCCCTTATTTTTTCTTGTTCCCTTTAAAAGGCTCAAGTTTTTACCCTTCTTTTCAACTTTTGCCAGCATGCAGTAGTTTTTCGGGCCCCCCGAGTTGGTAGGGGAAAGCATAAGATAGATGGAAGAACATAAAGCAGAATATACTAGTTACTTACAGTCAATATCTGGAAGCCCACTTATCAGCAATTCCAATTCCTTGTCATTGAATATAGCTATCAGGTCCCGAGGAATTAAATCATGGAATCCCTCCAAAAATGCATTTATTTGTGGACGAATGGCAGTATTTAATCGATGCTCTGCAACAAGATCTACGTACTGGTGTTTATTTTCCTCAGTAACTCGGATGTTTCGACCACCAGGAATCAGTTCATAGTCAGTAACCTGTAAAATAGATCAAAGAATAATTAAATTTGGGAAACCACCAAAAAGTAAATTCATCCAAAACAAGTACAGATATTCATACTTCCGCCCGCTCATATAGGATCAGCTTTTCTTCATCAGCATCAATGCTGAATGTGAGATCAAGAATATCACTGATGTCATTCTGCAGAAAGCTTATCAAGATTAGTTTTTTTTTTTTTTCCCACCACAACAGTTGTCTGTAAGCAAATACAAAATGCAGAGAGAGGCTTTAAGAATGCCATACCTCCAGCAACCATTTCAGATTCTTAAAGTAATCAGGGTCAATCGCTTCAATGTCGTGATATGTTACTTTGACCCCAAGGATATGCTTGTAAAACGACGCGTAAAATGAACATCAAGAAGTTGTCCATCAAAAAGAGCCTTCCCAACCTATAATACACAAGATGATTAAGCATGCACACAAGAAACATCTCAATCCAACAGTCAAAAAGGACTAATACTCACAACACGCCCGACAAATTTGAAGTATGAAAGGTGCTCCGTTTGGTAAACTGAGTTTGGATTAGGCTGGAAGGTTGATTCATTGCCAACAGTGGTAAATAGTAGCGCTCCTTTATCAAAAATGACCCTTGACAACAATTGATACCATTCCCTCGTTAGACCACCAGCATCAATTCCTTCCTCCCCTTGGAAGTGAACAGTCAACCTTCCTTTCAATTCTTGTTCTGTCCTCATGCGAAGCTGATTATACGAATCTTCCAGAATGTAAGCTCTTCTAACAGAAATTCTTAAAGGATTGTGATGGTGATCATGGTGGTGTTTGATCTTAGATCTAAAATGCGCACGTTTATTGTCAAAATCAATAAGGCGAGGAACCTTCAACATCAGTGAGAAGGACTTCTCAAGTAAACCAGGATTTTGCCGGATGAAAGAATTCAGAAGTTTTCGGTGCTTATCTGAGAATTTCACAAATGCCATTTGCTTTTCATCAACTTTTACCAAAGGTCCAGAAGCTTTCTGCTGACTAGCAAAAGCAGCAGCCTCTTCAACATCAGAAACTGTAGCAAGAGTAAAATCATGCCCTGCACCTGGTTCTTCAGGATGCAACTTCTCACACATCACAAAAAAGGATTCTATATAGGGCAATATATTCTGACTGCCTGCAGGAAGAGGGGGCACCATGCCAGATGGTTTAGATGCTGAAAGAACAGATGAACGCAACAAATCAGGTGCTGAATCAGAATAGCTCTCCATTTTGCTGATGCAAGTGCTCAGCTCCAACCATAATGGCTCTAATGCTGCATTGATTTCCCGTACAAGAGAGACAGTTTTAGAGTGCTTCTTTTCAGAATCTTTCTGAGAATCCTTCTGGTTAAGTGCAGCAACAAGAGAGCTCAAAGCTTGCAGAACCCTCAAAATAGCAGCTCCATCAGAGGAACTAGTGCTAAGAAGTGCTTTCTCTACTTCCCCAAAAATGTGCAACTCATGCATTGCAGACTTGATCAGACTTTGCACAGAACTAGCGAGCTCAGTAATGAACAGATGACAATGAACAGGAGCTATAGCCACCAATTTTTTCAAAACTTCTGCCACAAGAGTGTATGCATTATCTGACAGACTGAAGAAAATGACACTGTTAGAAGACAATCATCAGAAGTTAAATTTCAACTTGTAAAAAGAAGCAATAAAATGATCAGAAAACATCATCAGTAATCAATCTTCACAGATAGTATCATTTGAAAACAGTTTAAGGAAAACTTAAAAAACCAGTGGGTGTTGGATCTGAGTAGTAAATTTTGCGTACCCTTTACCTTATTGTCATTTTTGGACTCAAAATTTTTAGAAACAAAACAAAAATCTTTATTCCGCATTTTCAAAAGGATTAATGAAAATACATGGAGGCCTAAGCAATTTTCTAGTTTCAATTTGAAAACATATCCCGATAAAATACTATACTTGTGCACAAAAATGTTAATATGGAACAACATGCCCATAAAGACTTAGAACATTCAAAAAGGTGCAATAGCTCAAGCAACTTTTTATACCATTCTCTTACAAGCAACGAACACAGAAGTCAATGAAAATACATGGAGGCCTCAGCAATTACGTAGTTTCAATTTGAAAACATATCCGCATAAAATACTATACTTGTGCATAAAAATGTTAATATGGAACAACATGCCGGTAAAGACTTTCATTGTATGAACTAGAACATTCAAAAGGGTGCAATAGCTTAAGCAGAACTTTTTATACCCTTCTCTTGCAAGCAATGAACACAGAAGTCGAAGTTCTGCTTGTGGTAAATTGAGCAGAACATGAAGAGAGTCCCCTTCACCCTTGGCACCAGAGGAAGAAGCCTTTAAGGAATCATTGACTTCTGGTGTAGCTACAGAACTGGTGTTCATCTCAGCATCAGATGTGGAAGTACGAGGATCAGATTGTTGTTCAGGAACTGATGAACCAGGCTCGTCAGATGAATTTGACTTAGTTTCAGCATTGTCAATGACCACATCCAATAAATTTAGCAGCTGCAGCAACAACCAACATAAAATTAGAGAGAGGCTATTGTTACATAAATTTTGCAAAATCTAGGAATGACACCACACACAAATAGTTTGGAGTTATCACCTGTTCAAGATGTGCTATACTTCGTAAATAGAGAGGCTGCTTCAATAGTGACAAAAGCAAAGCAAGTGACACAACCCCTTCTTGCTGCTGCTTTTGTAATTCATCCTCTTCAACAATCATTACAGCTTTTCCCTTCTGCTCAGAGGTCCCAGAAACTTTCGATACTGGCTCAGGAAGGCTAGATTCTAGAAGAATCTTTGCAACAAGAGAATGATTCCGAGCCAAGTAGGTGAGGGTTTCTAGAACACGCCGAGACACCAGAGGAGGAACCCCTGCACATGAACAATATTTTAAAAGCACACTCTTTACGATCTGAAGATGAACTCACAAATGTTTGCAAGAGCAAAATCTAACCAAAGAATATTATCCTTTGATAGCTAAATGAGCCATCAGATTCTGATATGCAGCTTGGAGAAACAGAAATAAATAGCAGGATGGCACCTGAAAGAGTAAACTATCCAACACCCACCCCCCAATGCTTTGTCCCCCCTGGGGCCTAAGAAATGGCAATCTGATCATCAGAGCAAGTGGTACCTACCTTAAACCAAATCTTGCAATATTTTTGAAGGCAAACAAACCGCTAATTCAGGAGGTCAGTTTACATGGACAGACCAGAAAGAAATTTAAGAAATTCAACTTTCAAGCACCTCTGTTAATCAACTGGAAAGTCACAAATCTAATGTCTATTCATCTTGCGACCACGTTGAAATAAACCAGCTTGATTATAAAACACATACAATTCAGCTATTTAATAATCATATTCCAACAAATTCAAACACTAGAAAGGAAATCTATATTCTATCCAGTCCGGGATTCCCCACTTATGCCAAAGAACATGAAATGGTAATGCAATTTGAGTAAGTAGCAACAATTAAAACCAAAAAGAACTCAAGCATGTACAACAAGAGGGGCCCCAATTGGCAGTGAGATATGCATGTATAAACAGAGGAAACCATACAGCTCCTTGTTTGTGCCAAATTTTAATAATCCTAGACCAAACACAATCACTTTAAAAAAAAATTTGGCAATTACATGTCACATATAAGATGATAGAAAACAACTGATATCAGGCTTAAACCATTAGATTACAGCTCATGAGGAAAAATTGGACCAACAGCAAACAGTTGTTGTTAGGAATTACAGCATTAGATTAGACGTAAACCCAAATCTAAGACACAAGTTAACTTGAACTCAGGATCGATCACAAAATGCATATGGGAAAGTAGTCTTACCATCAGTATATTGAGGGCGAGAATATGTCACGTGACTCTGACATGCATAGAGTCTGTAGAGGGGCTCAGCAGCATTGACACAATTGGCTGGCTTTCTTATATCAAGCATTAACAAGTCCACTAGAATTTTAACCAATGCTGATCTGGTTTCGGCATGAGCGCTAAGGTTCAAGAGGAGCCTTTGCAGCTGCCCTTTATAAAGTGGCTGGAAAATAATAAGATCAGATAAACAACAGTATGCAAAAGACCTAAGAAGAGAGAACCAACTCTTCCAATTGAATACCTGAACTATCCGAAGCAACCGGATCATTGCTTTCAGATCCTCTGTGTCAACCAAAGGTGAGCCCTCAGCCTCAACTGGCTTACTTCCCATTGACCTTCGGGCAAGAATTCCACTAGCTCTGTCCAGACCTTCACCACGTCTAGAAGATTCACCCCTACGATTTCTTGGATACATCCCAAAAAGTGTGCGATTATAACGACGTGCAAACCTTTCCCTCAACATGTTTGCTTCCGCCACAAGGGCAGGAGTCAGATTTGCAAGAATAGCATCGGACGAAGTCAAAAGGACCTTGGGATGATAACAAAAGAACATTAAGTAGAGTTAGAGGAGATGAGATCCCAAGAATGAAAGAAATTAAGAAGCGTCCTAATTCAATCCAATAACTAACACAACGGAAAAGAGTCTTAGAATGTACCTCCTCTCTTAATTCTGAAGGAAATGTTGCAATTATTGAGACAGTGTCCATTTCAACAGGTTGACCTTCCAGCTCTTGTGCTTGGTGCAGCCTTTGGGCTCGTTGTTGAGCCAGAACTTCTTCTCGAATATCAGGGGGAAGTGCAGCAAGAAACTCAGGATCAATATCTCCAGCATTCTGTGGCTCAGGATTTTGAGGTTGAGCTGCTTGGCCCTGCTGAGCAGAAAGAACTTCAGCACGCAACTCCTCGGGCAGTGCATCAAGAAAAGCAGGATCTATCGATCCAGAGTCAGCATCAGCATTTTGTGGCTCTTCAGCTGCATCACCTTGCTCTGCTTCTTGACTGGGATTTTCAGAAACCTCAGTTACACTATGAAGGGGAGGATCTCTTACATTCAGTGGGGTAGCATTTACAAATGATACACTAGTCCTCCTTGATCGATCTCCAGCACCTTGCCTGTCTCCACTATCATCATGGCCATCAGCACTCCCAATTTCGACATCCAAACTCCGAAGACTCTCCCCAAGAGTTGCCCCACTACCACTACTTTCTTGACTTACTGCTTCTACGTCCCGAACAACGGCATCGCTTTGCTCAAACTGCATCTCAACAGATTGAGGCTGTCTGCTAGAAGCATCAGCTTCCTGAGTGGCTTCATTTGCTGCAGGTACAGTATCAGTAACACGAGAGCTATCTATCGCTGTGGAAGAGGTGGAGGTATGTTTCCACTGTCATTGTTGGCACTGTCTGCAACAGAGGGTCCAGTCATTATCTCAGCTGATACAGGGGAATGACCAACCTCTTCTTTATTTTGCGATGACACTGAAGTATTATGATCAGAGTTTCTCTCAGGAGTTGTGCGCCTCAACTGGGAAACAAGCAAGTCTTCAAGACCCTGCGGGATTCCTGATGCACTTGATCCCCCACTTTGCTGGTTATCACTAGCCCACAAATTAAACCGGTGGCCATGACGTCCATTGCGAAGTGAGCGGAATATGGAATCCAACCGAGATGATGTTCCATCCAAGTTTCTATCTGTGTAAGCATCACGAGCATTCTCTGAGCAAGCAGGAAGATATAGGCATCATTCCCCCATTCAACGATTATACAGGGAGAGACAGGACAAAAATCAGGCAATAAATCACAGAAATTAAATTTTGCACCATATAAAAAGACAGACGGAGGAGTAAATATACCTGACTGTCCCAGAGAAGCCGTTTGCGACAAGGAAGATGGTTCCACCAGAAGCGGATGTTGTGAAGGAACAATACTATCACCACTTCTACCCAACAAATTGTAGATGGATGTAGTACGACCTTGACGTCTGGAGCCAAATACTTCAACAGGCATTACATGTAGAGTTTCACTGGAAAAACTATGTTCTCTCCCAAAAACTTCAATATGGTCAAATACATTAATGCCATTCATTCCACCTCCCAACCTCAATATTACACCATCCTCATCATCCTCATCATCTTCCTCCTCTTCTTCCATCACTTCTTCATCAAACTCATCTTCATCAATTTCATGGTCATCTTGATCTGTATCATGATGTGGTAAGTGATGCACTTCATCTTCTTCAAGAATGTTCTGTTCTTCATCATCCCCATCTTCATCAACCTCATCTCCTTCATCACCTGACATCTCATCATCCTCATCCTCATCTTCTTCCTCCTCCTCCTCTTCTTCATCAAGATTCTCTTGCGCATCCGGTTGTATTTCAAATCTTATTCCTACAGAATCAAGGCCATTTTCCATGCCTCTGGTGTCCTCTGGAGTTTCATGCATATAATCATCTTCAGGAGCAGTAAAACCTCCATCAATATCCTGGTCATGTTCCATATCATCAGTAACAGCCTCAGATCCACCATAATTCTCAACCACAGTAAAAGACTCAACATTGTCTGCATTCACTGCATTTGCATTAGCTTGGGACATCGTTTCCTGCGACTGTGATATATCACCAGCAATTTCTGTTTCTCTAGACTCTGTTTGGGCAGATGGTTTCCCCAGCTGCTCACCTCTCCCAGCATTGGAGTCAGCAGCATTGACATGTTCCTTAGTCACCAATTCCAGAACTTTCACAAGCCCAGTAACCAACTTGGCAGAATCAGCATGATCTAGATCTAACACACGAAGAACTCTAGTTAGAGACTGAACTAGACCAACATCGACAAAAGTTACTGAGGCCTCAGCTGAAATGTATGAGCCTGTAGGCGTGCGAGCAGCCAGTACATCATTTAGGAGATCAATGAAGGCTTGGATATCAATATCAGGTGCTCTAAACCCTTTAGCTGAATGAGAAAAATCATTGAAAACATAGCTTATCTCCACAAAAATTCTTTTCCTTGCTTCAGCAGAGCGAACACATGATGCCACCAAAAACTGGTTTGCTCTGCTTGCTAATTTATGCCTCCAATCACCATCTGCTTTCTTTTCCTTTCTAGAAGTTTTCAAGTGTGGTAAAAACTTGTGAAGAATATGGTGAAAAACTCCAGCACTAGAACCCCGTTCAGATGTAACCCTGCAGCTGCCAACTTCAGAATCTTTCCGGAGCAAAACATGAATAGACGAAGCATACATCAGAAGAATCTCAGTTAAAAGCTTCAAAATAAATACAATCCTAGCCATGGATGCTGCAGACTCCTGCTCACTGCTTTCATTCTGATCGGAGGAAGACACTATAGCTTTACCTTTGCCTTTAGATCCAGATATATCAATGTCCATGTCTTGCAACAATGAGTTATCTTTTGTCAAGGATTCTTCTTTAACTGGAGGGACAAAAGTAATAACTGAATCCAAAAGAAGCTCAATTACATTTACAAAGCTATGAGGAGGTTTCCTGTGAAGTTTAACATTCTTTGAACTTGTGTCAAAAAGCTTTCCCTGACCCAGGCTAACTTTCCCATCACTGTTCTGTAGTTTGTCTTTCTCTTCTGGTCTCTCCTTCTCCTTATCTCTTTCCTTAGTTTTGTCCTTGTCACGATCTTTCAGCAAGACAATGCATGGCCTCTCTCCAACCATCTCAATTTGGCAGACAGACTGAGCAGCTTTCATGAAAATCACTGGATCCCGTTGAATGACAGAAGTTAAATTTAGTAGAAAATTTCGGGCTGAAAGCCTTCCACGGGCCTGCCGGTTAGCTGCAGTTGCTATACTGTGCCGAATTTCAGATTCCATTGCTTGCTGAAGTGTCTGGGGATCTTCAAGAACATGTCTGATTATGGTAGCAGCTATATTATCAAATCCAACAAATAGGCTACTCGTTGGCAAGGAAAGCAGTGAATGCAGACCCCCAGCATCAAGAAAACTGACAGCAATTGAGTGAGTTTTTGTAAGAGTAGAACATAACTGCAGCACAGCATGCATTGTCTCAGAAGGAAGTTGTCTCTTAATACAACCACATGCGATTTCAACAAGTCGCTTTTGCTCCTGTACATCCAAGTGTTTGGGAGATGAGCCCAATGCTGTCCGCAACTTGTTTTGTCTATCCTCATCTATCACAATAGATGCCTGACTGCCAACATCTTCCTTCTTTAACAGTTCTGAAACATCAAGATTTGATTTCTGATCCACTTGAGCAAGGCGGTCAATGGCAACAAATGCTGCTGTCACCCATTTAGGGACTTGAGATGCAACCTGGTCATATGAAAATGAATTCCAGTGTGACAGGAGGTCTGATGCAACTTTAACCAAACCATGCTTTGCAGCAACTTCCCTAGCAGCTGCATCTTCATTTAAAATCAAAGCAAGAACATGTAATAAGGAAGACAGCATGGTACTGCTGCCACTGTCGGAAATGTTACCGCTGCAAAGCTTCACTTGTTCAATAATAAATGAAATAACATGGGACCTGTTATGACCGTCATTTTGGGAGCAAATCATCACAAGGAGCCCTCTAACAGGATAAGACAGAGAGTCTTTCATATGCAAAAGCCTCCTACAGGTTAATAACAACTCGTCAACAGGAGGAAGTTGCACCATTTCCTCTGCAACAGATTGACTAGATTCATCAGCAGAATCTTCCTTTGTCTCTGATCCAGAGTTCCCAAGGGACATTGCTAGTGCTCGGGCAAGTTCATCATCCTCTTGAGTTTCCTCAGGATGTGAGAATAACCACTCCATTGCCAACTCCACACTGTTTGAACCAACCTGTCTCAGTGCCTCTTCAGCACGGGATCTGGAGAAACCCATCTCTACTATTGTTGCAATAGTTGATTCATTGGGTGGAGGGCCAGATATCCGAGTTGCATTGCTAGCAATGTTTTTCACTTCCACCCCAGAGTAAATGTGTCTGATGATGTTGATTAGTGTTGCAATGAAATCATAATTGCATTCTGTAAACTGTGGATGAGTCCAAACCGGAAGAACAGCTTTCAGTACCATAGACTGAAGAACCTTAACAAATGTTTCAGCATCTCGAGGAAATGGATTATCCCCATTCACCAAAGGCTGTGTAAGCAAGTGCTTTGTAAAAGGAGATAAAATGAAGGATGAAGTTGCCAGGTGGTCCATAAGTTTACTGAAGCAGGCTAAGGGACCATATATCCAGGAATGATCTACGTCTTCCATTCTATCCTGCCTCAAAGCCCCTTCATCAGTCTCCATGGGAGAAGCAGGAGCTCTATTCACAGTATAAAGCAACTGACTAGTAGCTTCAAATGTGGTCAAAATGGATTGGATTACCCCTCGTCCATACAAGCAATTTAGTATAACAGGATTACACGAATCGGGCTTGTCAAGTAGAATGCCATCAATAAAATCAACCACCTTTCCAAAATAGCGACACTTCGTTGACACAGATGCCTCAGATCCACTATGATTTACATGGCCTCCAAAGTTCATGTGGTCTAATGCAATTGAAGCAAAGGTAGAACCAACTGATTTTGAAGAAGGAGACACATTTAGCATGTCATCTCGCCTGCGAGATGGAAGAAGCATTACCTTTCCCAACTCTTGAAACAAATGGGTGATGTGAATTGATAATGATCTCACCATATCACAGCAGGAACGGTAATAGGATCTCTGCCTATCTTCATCCTTCTTACCACTGGACTCAGCACCATTGGCAGAAGCAGACTGATGAGATTGATGACTGACTCCTGGCTGTATGTTTGAGAGACCATCAACAGTCTGTCGTTGCTGAAGACCAGATGCGCGAGTAAGATCACGATAGAGGTTTATCAGATCAAAAAACTGTGATTCAACACTCCATCCAGACATTCTTCTTCGAAGCAGGGGATCAAGAAATTGTCGGAAAGAGTTGAATCTCTGCTCTTCAGAATCAATCATATCCAACTCTGACTGCCGTGACTCATCAGCAGAGCCAGTAGCATCATCCTCTACATCAATCTTAGAGTCTTCAAGAAGAGCAATCTGCCATAGTACTTCACGATGGATACGCCCAATATCCTCCAAAACATCCTTGCTTTCACTTCCAAATTCAGTAAGCAATGCAGTCACCCAACGATTGTCTTTTGAGGCAGCCAGAAATAGAAGAAACTCAATAATAAAAAGTGATGAAAAAATTCCACTATCTGGAACCACCCTAGGGTCCAGCAGAAAGGATCCGGAGACACCAGTGAATCCAGTTAAAGCCTTTTTCAGATTATCCTTGAGAGAAGAACAGAAGGCACGTGCTAAAGGTGTCGAATGATGTTGAGTGAAACTCTTGAAAACCATAGTGCTGTGTAGTGCTATGGACATCCCTTCGGATGACTGTGCAACACTTGGCCTTAAAAGAAGTTTAAGTAGAGCTTCAATTCCTGACTTCTCTACAAACAACCTACACGTTTCAGAATTTTCCATAGTCCTGTGAACAAGTACCATCACATGAAAGATACTTAGCTGGATGAACTGCTCATCAGAAAGCCCTTCAGAAGTTGAACCAGTAGCATCAACAAGGCTGCAAGGACCCATGTTTTCCTTGTCCTCAGAATCCATTTCCATCGCAGTGCTTTCATTAGATTTCCCTAATGAATCTACAGGCTTAGCATCCCCAAGCACTGCAATCCTATTGATAATTTCAATGATCAGATCAACACCAGTACCTCGTAATGAAGAAACATGCCTCAGAAGCTCTTCCACAGCATTTGCCAAAGGGACAATACCTTCATTCATAGCTACCACATACTTTTTGTCGGTGAATATATCAACAAGAAAGCGCAGTGCTGAAGTTTCTCTCACTGCCTCTAAACCCTTGGCATTAAGACAAACCGCACCGAGACCATTTGGAACACATGTAAGTGCCTTTGAGGAAGGCAGTATACCAGCCACCACTGACGACAGAAAAGCATTGGGGAGACCCAATTCATACAAAGCAGGAAAGCAGGTGGGGTCCTTATGAATTATTTCACTCATAACTGTCACAGCAGAATAATAAATATCACCTCCAAATTTTTCCACATTACCAAAAATCAGTGAGAGAGTAGCAGGTAAAGAACCATCATAGGCATTCTGGGATCTTGTCGAATTTGCTAAGGCATAAGTAGCAGAACTAAGTGCTTTTAATAGAACCCTGATGAGTCTTTTCTGAGAATTTATCTGCTCATTAGTGTTCCTGGAGCATTCACCAATAGCCATTGAACTAGCATCTACTCCAGCCAAATCAATTACTCTATGTACTTCTATCTCCAATCTATGTGCCAAAAGCTCTACCCCACCCAAATCTTTAAAGAGTGTCACTGCTGCATTGCTGTAGTCCAAGAGCTTTTGCAGAGTTTTCACAGCTAAACACACAAGATGCAGATGTGTCAGATCAGAATCCTCTAAAAGAGGTAAAAAGGCAGGCACCATCCCTGAGCCTCTAATTACACTCCCAGAACTTGAAGAAGATATGACATGTAGCAAGTAGAACTGAACAAGTGCTTCCACAAAGGCAACACATGATGGATCATTGGAGCTATTTAATGATAAAATTGCTCTTTGGAGCACATTCAGAAGAATCATACGATTACCCCCAGCAAAACTGATGCTTGAACCACTCAAAATCCTTGCCCGCTCATGTGATGATGAATGAGCAGCTAACTGGGCCCCCAAAGCATTCATTGCAAGTGTTCTGATAGCTCCCGATATGGTTTCTTCAGACCTCACAATCCTAATTAATTCATTTGTGTATTCAGGCTCATTGGCAAAAAAAGAAACAAGTTCATCATGAGAATCACTGGATTGGATGAAGCACAATGAAGGACAGTAGACAAATCTTGCTGTACAGTCTGCATATTCTAGGAGAACGAAATGCATGGGCATATCTGATCCTTGTCAGTAGTGAGAATCTGTGTTCAGGAGGAACATTATGCTGATCAATGCACAACTTCATAAGCGATAGATCATCCTCTTTCCTCAAATGGAGCTCGGGCAAGCGAATAACACTCATGCCAGAAGATACCGAGCTTTCACTAACTCCCTCAGTGCTTTGACTACTGGTACCATGAAATTCATAGTAAAGGGTAGACCCCAAATGATATTGTGCCTTCCCAGTATCATTTTCCACATCAGACGGAAACAAACATAACCCTTCTTCTTGGGTCATTTCATTAACAGTAACACAGGAGTACAAACCCAACCCTTCTTCTTTGCTTCCCCATCCCTGTGCAAGTGATAGGAGGCAGCTATTTACAGACCCACATCCAACCAACTTCCCACTGGCGTGCAACTTGGACGGATTTATTTTCACTAATGCAGAAAGAGTCTCTAAAGTTGCTATAAGGATTTCAGGATCAGTCGAAGCAAGTAAAAGCCTGAAATGCTGGAAAGCAACAAAAAACAGGGATTATCAAAAATCACAGACACAAGCACTAGTTACTATAATGAAAAGGCACATAATGCCACCTAAAATGAGGATAACACGTAATTTTTTGCAGAATAGTGAATACAATAACTTTTTTCCTCATTCACAGCGTCCAACTCACCTCTAAGCCACTGAACGAACTCTTATTATGGCAATTTTCTAATATGATTTGCATCACTCGCAAAATTTGTAGAACTGCTTGCTTTGGAAATGGACTGACATCTAAAATGTTATCAGATAACAGGAGATCATTCCTGCAAGATATGTATGTCTTCAAATATGTATCAAAATGAAGAAACAACGGCCTCCAATGATTAAAGTTGCCCTGAAACACAAGCAAGCTGCATTAGAAACCAAGAAGAACGAAAAAACAAGCTTATGGCAAATAAAACAAGTAGCTACTTTCAGGAGATATCAAACGAAGGCAAGAAGAGTAAAATTAAAAAGAAAAAAAAAACCACCTTGCCATATTCCCACCGAAATCCAGACAGAGGTATAGCTATGTCTTGTAATGGACTTTGAATCACCTTGTCAATAAAAGCCTTTACTTTTGCCGGCTGCACAATACGTAAAGTATATCAGACTACAGCTCAAAAATAGGTAGATATAATCAAAATTAATACCTTTAAACATAGTAAGAAACTAATTCCATAGGCGACCAAGAGAGAGATTCATAGATTGCACATAATATTAATTGTTCTGTTCTCCTTTTTTCCTCTCTTTTTTCTTCATTTTACATTTTCCGAGTGGCAATGGGATTTTGGAGATAAATCATTCATGGAAACACTTAGGTTCTTGTCAAAATCTTTCCACATAAGCATATAGCAGAATGCAATCCAATCAATGATTTTAGAATACAATCCAATCAATGATTTTAGATGTATCCATCAAACAGCCCCATGTGGTTCCAGCTTGTTGCCCATGACCACCAAAATTCCCTGCCTACTTTTTTGACCAAAAATTGTGACAACATACAACTTAGTCGTTTTTAACTTGTCACACCCAAAACACAAATACAACAGTTACAAATGGGATTCCTTCCAGGAAGACACATGAGGCCCAAAATACTTCTCTTTTGCCGATATTGACATTGAAAGTGTTACTTTAAATTCTTCCTGTACAATCCATCCATGGCTCATGAGGCTGAAAGGTAAAGTTTTGCTCTTAATTTGTTCCTAGTAATCCACCTGGTATTGGCAACACTGGGTGGGTGCATAACATGATACAAACTACAACTTTGTACTACTTTCCTTTATCCTTTCTATAAAAACAAGTGCTAAACAGTAGGACTTTTGACATATCATAGTTACGGGTACCAAGTATAAACTACATGGGACTGTTCAATTATTTCCCCTCATTATTATAGCTTTATCCAGATAAAAGATCTAGAAGACCAAATAATTCAGAACCCACAGTGATATAAATGTTGGAAATTTCATTAACTTAAAAACTAATGCACATCTTAATTCTGGACTTAAGTTCACATTTCAAAATTCCAGGTACTAGTATCATAGTCCAAAGCAAGGTTGGACAATTGTTAAGAGTTTCCATACGATTAAATCAGAAATCAGAAAAATACAAAATGAGGAAACATGACATGCTCCAAACATTCCTGCTATACAGAACTGTAAAAAAAGACATTAAGTTGTACAATTGTGTGCAAGCATTTGATAGTACCACTAACACTATTCGGCTGGAAATCATGCATATGGCAAATGTACATTCATGGTACATCTAAATTAAAAGATAACTTAGTGAAGACGATTAAGTCTGCAAAACACTAAATCATGGCAATTAAAAACATATACTAAATAATGCAGAATAGTTTAGGGAAATTCAAAACTAAAAAATGCTTCCTTCACTTCATTTACATGCATCTTACAAGATAATCCATTTCAAAAGATGCATATGTATTTATTGTAGACAGCAGTGACTGAACCCATTTCATTGTTTTATCATCATAACAATGGATAACTACTATAAGTCCCAACACAATTTCCAAACTCAGAATATTCGCTTATCAATACATCTAACAGGTACTAAGATCCATGTACTAATCCCCAGCAAATAAAAATGACAACACACTTGACGTTATCCTATTCCAGTCTAGAACGAGTAACATGCTTCTCTCCTTAAGCTTAGACAATTGAGCAACCATTCTGCTAAAGCTAAGCACCAAAACCAAAAGGTCAAACTGGGAGCAAATGCTTGGGCTTGATTACAAAGTTAGGCTCATCTGTATATAACTATATAATAAGCATTGATACTCTACACAAGCTAATATTATTCATGAAACAAACAACAATTGTACCATTGTATGTGGTACACGATCACCCACTCTACATAGTTTTTTGAAGTGCATATTGTATATTCTACAAAGTTTGAAGAAGAAAAAAATTCATAAAGTTCTAACTGTATACTAATTCAGCCCAAAATAGTTTCAATTTAATAAACTAAAATTCCATAGAAAGTACTGCTCTGAGAAGTAAACTGCTTAGAGAACTTGAGGAAAAAGGAGGCATTTACTCAGGAAGAACAAAGCAATTAATACACCCTTTTATAGCATATTCGCATAGCCTAAAAAACAGCATGGCAAAATACATAAAAACAAGTTTATACGTGATTATTATGTAAATCATTCTTTACAATTAACAGCAACAAAGTAAGCTCCCAAAATTCAAAACAAGGTCAAGCTAGTGAAATGCATTGTTGTCAAGTCGAACAGAATAGAGTTCAGACATTATCCATGTTAGAACTCAAAATCAAATCACCCAGGCAATTGGTCTGAAGGTTATCCAAATGCATAATTCTATGATATTGAGATCAAGTTAAGTTGAAGTCAAGAAAGAGGATACCAATTTAACATGTTGGACAGACTATCCCTTTTACACAGTATATTTGTCAGGAGGAGTTTAAAGCTTGATGTCCAGTATCAAAGATCATCACATAATACAAGAGAATTCACACAAAGCAATCTGCTGGTTCTGAGCAAGCATTTCAAAGTCTGCTCAACCTTTAGCAAATCATCCATCAATTAATTCCTCATATGTAAAATAGACTAGTTAATGTACATGTGACAATTCTAATAAGGTTTTCTTTTACTTCAATTAATAAAGTCATTCACCAGCAAAGTCAAGTATAACCAACATATGTTGCAGATTACAAGCTTCAAGAACACAATGGAAAGAAAATTAGAAAAAGAAGGACCTTAGTTCAGAAAAAGAATAATAATAATAATAACCCGCTCAAGTGCTTAAGAAAGCATAAGATCAAGACATTACAACGTGTAATGCTCATAAAACAACATAGATTACAAAAAAGAGCACCATATCCTCATCAGTAACTCTTAAAATACCCAGAAGCGTTTAGATGAGTACAAAAGGCATCAACTTATTTAATCCCCTTGTGACACAGAAGAACAAAAAAAGGGGAAAAAATAGCAGTTTTAAATCAAACAAAATCCCCAATGCTGCCACATCTATTGAGCATCAAAGCAAATAAAAATGCATTTGCCTTTATCAAAGTTGATATGAATTTCCCTAGCCCAAATTAGGCATTTCACATTTAATTTTATCTTTCAATATACCAAATTATTAGACTGAAAGCACATAATACTGCTGAAAGAAATCAAGCAAGTGCACTTTTTAGCAAAGCAAGCAATGCCCATACCCGAGCTCATAATACAACAGCAAATTATTGGCACATTGCCAGAAAGAAAACTTTTTGCAATAAATTAAACCCAAAATACAAAACCCTCAAGCTGAATCACCAGTAAATAACATTACATAAACCCTAGGCATCACTTGAACAGTTATAATATACACGCATATATATATATATATATATACGTTTTTCTGTGTGTACTAATTAGTCTAAGTAGCGTAAGTAAATTGAAGACATACAGGCTCGGAGTCAAGTTTGACAGAGGGACCGATTGCTCCGTCACCGGACAGAAGTTGCCGTAGCCGCGACGGCAAGCTCGATCTTAAGCTCGCCATATCCAAACTCTACTTCCCTATATCTATTTACTGTATTCACCAAAACCACAAACAATAAACCATGAACAAAAGAAGTTAGCATCAAAACAAACAATTTTAAGCTCCAAAATCGACAAATTAAATCAACAAAACCCTAAAATCGATATTGAAAATAAAACGAAAATCATCCCTAAATACGGCGAAAAAAAGCCCATAAATACAACAAATTTTTACTCGAAAAAAAGGACAAAGTGGCTGACCTGCACAGAGGTGGATGCTTTGGACATCAAAAAGGTCAGAACTGTACAGAGAATTTGTTGGAGAAGATTTGGGGATTGGCTTAATTCGAGTGAAAATAGGTTAAGAAGACAAAAGGGGTAAAAGAGGAGAGGAGAAAGTAACCCTGGAAGACGAGGCCTGAGTTGGGGCGGGGTTTTATATATATGATGATGATGTACAGTGTTAAAAGAAAAGGAGAAGAGGAAGAGGAGGTCTATGCGATATGAGTTTTTTTTCTTTTTCTTTTTCTCTCTTTTTTTTTATCCAAATACTAAGGCGGTTTTGCTGTTTTTTTCTTTTTTATTCCAAGTAGCAAGGCGGTTTTGCTATTTAGTCCCTTGTGTTCTAGGTTGTTCTTTATTCGACCTGTACATGCTTGGGTATGAGAGACTGAATTCCTCTCCAAGTTCTATCCTTTCTCTTAAATTGCAGTGTCTTCTTGTTTAAGAAATTTATGGATTCTAGGATTTCGAGATTTGATTGGAAGGCAAGAGGTAACCATTTTTTATGGCGGATGTGATCGTCTCGGTATTTGTAACTGTCGATTCCTGTTGATCATTGACGGTTACAGCGAGTGCTTCTGAAATTATCAGCGCGTATAAGTGGCGGTTACGCGTCATCGTTATAGTGAACACATATGAACTTATTGGTACATATAAATAAAGACTATGCATCATTGATCATTTAGCGAATCGTGTTTCTAGATATTGGGGTTTTATAGGAGTAATGAATATGCAAACAAAGTTCTGAATTTTATTAATTTAATTTTGTAATAGTAGTAACTTGATTGTGCTTTGATAGCCTAACAAGAGTAAATCATTTGTGTTTAATTTGCATATTTTATGTTAAGCACATAGACAAGAGTCAGCTTGAAACTTGAATTCTATTTTCCTCAAAGGATAATATTATTTACCTAGTTTTTACTTCCACCTAGTTTTCTTATATTCATATATATATTTCATCTTTAGTATAAACAAGTAACTATATAACACAGGCACATACGCGCGCACGTGCGCACATGCATTTCATGTTTAGTATAAACTAGTAAATATGTAACACTTAACTTGTTTTATCAGTTATCCTTAATTGTTTATTTCCTCGTATCAGTTAGCTTAACACTTAACTTGTTATTTCATGTTTAGTATAAAACCAGTAAATACATAACACTTAGATTGTTTTGTCAGTAATCCTTAATTGCTTTTTTCCTCGTATTGCTTTCATTTAATGTCAAGCAAAATTGTCTGCAAATGTGTAAAATAGGGCACTTCTTTTGCAATATTTGATAAATCTTATCCCGACTCAACTTCTTTTGTTTGTAATAGATAAAATGGTTGAAATAAAATGAGTAAATCGTGCTATGATGTCTGCTTGCGTTGTCCTGTTTCAAGGCCCCTGCATCCAAAAAATAAAACAAAAAAGAGCTACTAAAAACATGCTTGAGTCGAATTAGTATAAGTTTCCCAAGACAAATTTACTATCTTTCTATATGTAAAGTTTGAGGCATGGGTTTGGAGTTAAATATTTTTGTCATCTTTTATTTTTTCAATTTTACCCTCACAAAAAGTAAAGATTTACTAAATATCTATACAATATATAAAGACAGAAGGGTGGTAATTGGTGTAGACCTTTTTCTTTTATCATTTTTTAAACTTTTAATTTTATCCTTATAGAAATTGATTTTTACGTTAATACCTAGTCACATTTTACACCCATGATGACTCGTAACCACTTTAAGTATCGTAATTACCAAAAAACTATAACCTTATAAATCTAGGTTCTTTAATGAATTTATATAAATTGTATTTATATGAAAAATAAAATTTTTATAATACTGATAAATTTTAAGTTTTTTAGACTACACACACATTGAGTGTATTTTTAACATTAGTAACTATTAAGCTTCATTCACTTTTTACAACTTCCATTATTTTAGCTTCCCAATAACATTTTCTTTTTCATTTTACCAAAAAAGTAAGTTATATATAAAGGTTGAGGCATGGGTTTGGTGTTAAAATTTTTTGTCATATTTTATGTTTCCAAATTTAACATCACAAAAGTTAAAAATTACTAAATATAACTACTAAAGTTCAGTAACTTCTACTATTTTAACTTCCAATAATTTTTTTTGTTTGCCAAAAAAGAAATCATAACTTTTTTTTTTTTTTACAACCAAGAAAGTAAAACTGCTAATAACTTCCATTGTTTGAATAAAAACAACGTGAATGTTCTCTTAATTTGCACGCCCACAAAGTGTGCTTTTCTCACCAGTCACTACATTAATCGTAATCACCATCAAAGAAAACAACTTTATCAATGAAATATGATCAGGAAATGATGATATAGATATGATTTTGGATTTCACCCTCATAGAGTAAATTCGTATACAAGTTTACAGGGTTTAAATCAGACTAATCAATTGGCTTTGATGATTTGTCTCCGGACTAGAATGAGAATCCCTTTCCCCCCCTAACAACATGTATCCAAAGTTACAAATCTACTTTCCAACTAGTAATATAGATTAATGATATCGACTGGTATAATTTCTTGAACTATTTTATACTTTGCATGATAATTTCTCTTCTCCAACCAATAGAACGAGAACATTAAATTGTTTAGTTTCAGCAACACACACTCTTCAAAAAATGCACTCTCAAGCGTGTGAATTCACACATCAGGATGAACAAAATGCATAGCTGAAGAAAGAAGAAAAAGGAAGACGAAGAAGAAGATTTATTATTATTATTATTATTTGGTCAACTGACACTGTCTATCCTACCCCTACCTTATAGGAGAGGAGGAATCTAAAGAGACTTGTATCGAGGTTGGGGGAGGTTAACTACCAAATCAAATAAGTGCATTACTCCTCCTTCTACTCTATGGGGAAGGGGAGGGGGAGGAGGAGTTTAAAGAGGATTGTACCGAGATTAAAGAATTAACCACCAAACTAAATAAATGTACTATTGCACTCGCTAGATTTTTGAAATACAAGAAACGCTACATTTCTTATCAATGCATTAGGCGGGAAGAGTCTTAAAAGAGTTTTCCCAACCATTGAACCAAAACCCAATGATTAAGCAGAAAAAGATTTAAAAAGGCATTGATATGAGCAAAGTGAGGAAAAGGAGAAACCTTAAAACAAAAAGGTCCATCCAAATCATGCTTCTGAATAAAAGAAAAGTAGAAAAGAATGAACTCCTCCATGTCTCAACATTCAAATGTCTACATGATTGAAACTGTGCATCCATCATAATATAGGATTTTTATTGAGCTTAGAAATTTTGGACCCACCATAGGAGGAGAGAGGGAACAAGAAACTATAAGCGTTGTGGAAAAGTTTAGCGATGAGGACAGAGTTTGCCAACTGGACTTCCAAGCCAAGACATGAAAGCCATAGACATCGACTGGAAACTGATGAATTTTCATCCATAGCAATATACCCATAGCAAAATGAAAATAAAAAATAAAAAAAAAGAAGGGAATTTTGTATAAAGTCTTTGATCAATACTCAATACTTGCACCGTACAATTAAGTGGCATGATTAGAGCAGGACATTTGGTCATTTGCATCCGTGTGGCAAACCGGTTGCTATTCTGTCATACATCCCAATACTTTGCATTTGAAGCGATAATCATGGCTTGCAGTATTGCTGATCATCATCTGTCGGCTGGCTGTGCCAATAAAGCTTTCTAGACATTTATATGAATTGTGAATATGTTCTTATTGATCCCATTACAGTTATGTTTTTTAACTATTTTTTTTATCTTACATACACCACATTACCAAAAATAAATAAATAAATAAATTTACAGTAATTATTTCAAATTTACAGTAATTACATTTTTTGGGTCTTTGCCTCAGAAGTTGAAGTTGAAAGCTGAGACTTAGGAATTTGCTCTTTTTTTTTTTTCCGTTCATTTGAAGTTTAGGACAATAGCACAACCAATATTTTTCTACCAAAGCAGCAAAAGTAATACTTGAATCATACCCTTTTCACTTTCCAGCTTCCTCAACCATAATTAATCTTATCAAAGCTCAATAAGGGCACACAAGTATAAAAGTATTACTTTAATATAGGAGGCTGGGTTAGATTACAAGTTAGAGGGATTGTAAATAAGATATCTTAATTTCAAATCCTCTCACTTACAAAACTTTTGGCCCCTCTTTGTTTTGTAGCACCTGTATCTTATCGGAGCTCAATTACGTGGCCCCGAAGCGACTTTTCGTGGTCGATTTAGCCACTACCAAGATCCACAGCCAACCCGAAACGAAAGTGCAAGTTGACGAATAAAATAGTCGTATCTAATCGGGAAAGGACATAAAATTGAGGTATCTAATTGGGAAAGGAGACTACTATTACTTACGTATATTCCTTGGCACCAAAATCCTCGAGTTTTGCCAGAGAAAAATGCCTCCTCGAGTCCCTTTATTTCTTTCACGTCACCTTCAAAGAGGAGGCGGCAGTCCTGCTATATTATTTTCCTGTGGCCTGCGTTTTTATAGAGATTATATCATGCGATTATCAGACGAGCAGTCCACTGATTGGACCATGCTCTCTGATGCAAAATTTCAGAGTAATAATCACAAGAAAGATGATGGAGGGAAAAGAAAAAGAGCCCACAGGGTTGTCATATAAAAAGGGGCAAGGAAAACAGATTCAATCCAGTAATCCATCTAATGGTGAGTGTTTCTGTTCAATGAAAGTAGCTCTAGGAATAAAGCAGAATAATGCAAAGTTCATTGGCTAGCATCTTCGCAGCTCACATGTCCACAGAATGCGACTAGACCTCTCAACAGTGAAGAACTTGGATTCTCAGATAAGCACACAGTTTTTCTACTGAGCAAAAACACAGAAACATGCTATGGAATCGAACCAGCTTCTCAAGAATGAAGAAAGAATTAAAGAGTATCACATGTGTATGTCAAATAGTCAAGAAACACTCAGTTTACAGTGATCGAGATCATTCAGGATTTTTATACATATAGAGTTCCAGTCTCCCCCTCAGCTACAAATACAACTACATGAACGAGCTTCCATGTCTCTTCCGCCAACTCCTCTTACAAGTCTCATGCACCGTCTGGCAAATAGGAGACATCAGCATCTAGTATTACTCTATATCGCCCCAACAAGCACCTTTCTCACTGTGTGAGCAGCTTCGAGTCACATGCCACTATCTTAACACGGCTAACATTCTCTTGACATTCATCACTCTTGAAAAGAGCATCTTGTAAGATGAAAGTCCAGACATTGTCACAGAATCTATAGGTGTGGAGATGTCCCTGTAGGACAAAGCAACATGTTAGTGTTGACGAGTAACAAGGAACTCGACAGCAGCTTGCCTTTGGTAATAGCAGCAACTGAAGCAGCATAACATCAAGACAAAAATTTGCCAACCGAGGGACTTTGCATCTAAGACACAGCCCTACTCCAGTTTGACTGACACTTCTAAACCAGCCGAGCCTACCCAAACTCATACTGATTAAGGCAGCTAATACCATACTTTATTCTTACAATTTTCTAAGCCGTCGAAAATTTGAACAAGAGAACATTAACATCATCACTAAGCAGTCTGGCATACAGTAAGCATGACTTTTTCCAGTCACTTTTTTTTTTTTTGCTTAATCTTGTCTGTCACCTTTTTATTTCACATAGATCAAATCAAAAAGTGCTACAGTAAATCATAAGTAACTTTTTTCAGATAATCTTCAATCAAAACGCGTTGAGAGCAAATATAAGAATCATATATCCTAGCCACTAATTCCTACAGGATGACATCAAGGTTCTTTCTGGTGAAAAGCTAACCCAGCAGAAATACTCTTACTGCCACATTTATTGTACCAAAAGATATACGACAACATAGACTAAAATGAAAATGGCAGGGTATATATGCATCTAAAGAGCACCAGCCTTCCACTTAAGAGGACACACATAACTTTTAAGAAATTCAAATCATTATCTCCCAAATAGGCTAAAACTGCCCGTATCAAACACGAAATTTTGATTATTGATGACCATCACTGTCAGATCTATACACAAAATCATAATAAACCCAAAATCTTTCATAACAAAATTAGTGGCATCACTTTTCCATACTAAAATATTGGGGTTGATAATTAATGCTAACCAATTTTAGCCTATAAATGTCCAGATATACTTGATAAAATCTTTTCACATATTGGCAGTGATTGTGAAGTTCAAGTAGATATTGATTAATGATAAAATACATACCATACTACTTTTTCAGATAATACGAAAAGTGGGCAACAAAATTGCAGTTCCGGCAACTATGGAAACTAAAATGTTTCTCCAGTTGCCTTAACCAAAAAAAAAAAAAAAGAAAAAGAAGAAAGCTTCTCCGTCACAACCAATCAATATTTCCACAAAAGCATGTCTTCACCAGCAACTTCATTACAGCATGGCATACTGGTACTCAAATGTGTAACTTGATACCTAGAGATACAAATTATTTTGAAAAGAAGATCTCCCACTCCCAAACACCGAAAGCAATTTGTAAAGTGCTTGATAGGAAGGAAGAAGAGAAAAAAAAAAAAGCTGAAAACAAGAAAACTCATAAACTTCTTTTAAAGTCAGTAATCCACCCAAAAAAAAAAAAAAGTGACCTGCAAAACCCCAATACACTTTACAGCTCTCCCACAGAATGACGTGTCAGTCTTTACTTTACCAAAATCATACAACAATTCACCAATAAGATATACTTTTTAAAAAATCACAAATTATTTGAGAGGAAGATGTTCTCACACAATAGGGGAAAAATATTTATTTATTATTTTGATATGATGACAACACTTAAGCATATAAACTGCAAGAATTTTAAAACAGAACAAAGGTAATTCCTTAAACGTCTGAGCAATAATGTCCAAAGACGAATGTCATGTAATGATGCAAAAAATAACACAAATGAGGAAGCAAAATGGAAGCATTTGAAATACAATATTCAGGAACAGGGCTAAACCACTCAAATCCCCCAAAGAAGAAAGGGCCATGAACACAAGGGCAAAGCAAACCACATCCTCAATAGCATAATTAGCTACACCTATTATGAGGTTTTCCATGATCCTTCTAATGTCTGAAGCATTAAATATGTAAAAAGATGCCCTTTCTCCTTTTGTAGCTACCAAAGTTCCAGATCTTATAAAAATCCTTTTCCATTTCTTTAAATTTGAACAGTATTCTAACCACAAGAATAACTCAACTTGCAACATAATATTGAAGTGTAAACACAACAACTGACATAATTAGGAGCAGCGACACTTCTCCTAATTCTGTATATTTTTAGCAAGAATAAATGAGAACAAAAATTCATCTGAGCACAAAGAGTTGAGGAATTTGAAAGTGATCTAACAACAAAATTGAACTCAATTACAAAATGAATGCGTCCACTTACAAAACCTCCACTAAGTCTTTCTAGATGTCTAACCACAATAATCAGGTCCAAGTTGCATTATTCAAAACTCAACAATATTTGACAAAAAGTTCAAAGAGACACAAGCATTTAACCAATTGAATATGCACAACAAATGCAAAATTTGAACAAACCATGTAGATACACCTAAACTGACCATGAAAGCACGTTTGACTGCTTGATCAAATCACATGTTTCATGTTCCAATACAGGAAATAAGAGGGAACAAGACTATATACATCTGCCTTGGCGTCACATGTAAAATAAGAAAGTAGGCACCACTACACTGTGTTTCACCAAATGCAAGAGTTGAATCAACTCACTTGCAGTACTTTAAATAGATGACTTCAAACAGCATTAAGAATTTGAAGCAGAGAGAAATAGATTTTGGATCACATATGGTTTCCTCTAGAAGAAGTTAAGTAGTGAAACACATTTTCTGATACAAGAAGGCATTAGATCAAAAACAAGAACACATGTAACTTGACCTTAACCATGTTTATTCCTTCTTTTTCTCTTCAGAACAAAAGAAACAAATATCATTTGTCACAGTCAAATAAAAACCATCTTAAGGCAATCCTGAACAACCCAGATAGGCTATAACAAATAGCAGTGCATCAAGACGACTTACATATAACAAACACGTTGTAGTAAACTATTTGCTCTAGGTACATAGACGCACATAAAACTTCTATTTATGGGATACTGTTGCACATGAATTATTTCCCTCTGAAAATCAAATTCAAAGTACACAACATCATAGCACGATGACAACCAAAACCCTTACGTAACCATCACCAAAACTGAAGTAAAAAAAAAAAAGGAAAAAAAAGAAAAAACTCATTAAAATTTCATAAAACACAAATATATTCACTCCAAAAGAAATACATATATTACACACTTACCTTAATTGTAACTTTGCTCTTCACTTGAGATTCGAGAGCTTCAGTCATCGACTGCGAACAGTACAAAAACAGCACCAAGAATTCAAAAACCGAACCAATATCGGCGCACACCCAAACTCTCCAACCCTAATTAATCACCAAAATAAAAAATTTGAGATGGAAAATCAACCTTATCAAATTGAACCAGAACTTGGATAGCCAGCTCGGGGCTGAGGATGCCGTTGGAAACCATCTCATCAAGCGTCTCCGTCAAGCACATCCCGATCGTGGACCTCCGATACAGCTCGAACGTCGCCATAATCTCAAAGCTTTTTCCTACTCAAGATCCATAAATTCAAAACATTTTCAGCAATTAAAACAAAAAAAAAAGTACTCGAATCAGGAAATTGAACAACAAGCTTAATCGAATATCATATCAATTGAGACTAATCAATAAACTCAAAGGTATAAAAAAATGAATGTTTTACGTGTAGAGAGAGAAAGAAGTTACGATTGAAGACGAAGCGCGCGAGAGAGAGTAACTGAGAGCTGTGTGAGTGTGAGAATTTGGAAAGAAGAACTGAAAACGGGGTCGGGAGAGAGGGAGAGGATTTGGGGCCTTTTATACCCTAGAATTTGGAGAAGGGGGCTTAAATAGGGGGAGACCTCTGAAATCTCAATCGGATTGATGGGCGCCAAAAGACATTATTGTCCCTGTCATTTTCCATAATTACATCATTTTGTGAGGGATTGCTTTTTCCCCTTTTCCTTTTTAATTCATACCATTACTATAGGAGTAAATCTTATATACATTGATAGTATATACACTATCACTATTGGATCAATGGTAGATGTGCAAAAGTTAAATTTCAAATTCAAATTTTACATAGTTGTCATTCATCTAAGATTGACAGTGTATAGTGTATACATTGTCAATGTAGAAAATATTAGGGTTTAAGAAGAGTAAGAAAGACACACATGTAGTATATTATATAACTTCAAATATATGTGGTTTAACTTCAAAATTTATGATTATAATAATTGACTATATATCTACGTGAAGTAAAATTTTAATATCTAGAAAATCAATATGAAAGTCTATACATTTTAAACATAACATGCAAATAAACCTTATCAACATAAATTCTTTTTTTTGATAAAATAAAATATTTCATCCTATAAAATATTTTACCGATCTAGCTATACATTGAACATACCGATCCAGCTAATCTAAAAAATCTTAGATTTAATTACATTCTAAGAGTAGGTTATTGTGCTTATAGGCAATGAAACTCAAGCCAAAGTAATGAATTGAACAAATCAGTGCCAATGGATCTTCTCTTTTTATTTTACTTTTTATATTTTGAAAAAAATGCTCCTAAAAGAAGGAAATACAAGAAGGGGCAAGAAAAGGGTCTGTGGACAGGAGACCGCATTTTCAACTTTAGTCCAATGGGTTCTGAGTCCATGAAATATCCAAGGCCTATTTAGTCCATTGAAGCCAGTCTAAAAGAGCAGGCTTCTTAATTGTCAAGCAAAGATTTTATTTTGAGTGTAGACTTCTACACTCAAGTCTACACTCAAATTCACTTAATTTAGTAATTGGAATCAAATTTTTCCTTGATTTTGACCTAGTAGATAAAGAGAGAATCTTGTGTTAGTGTATACTAGTTTTGTGATGGACTAACCCACGAGTCTGTACTTGTTTTTGCCTTTGATGGCTTTCTTCGTGTAATTGCTCAAATAGGCAATTGATAAGAGTTGAAATAGAGATCATGAAATGGATTCTTATTGATTCTAGCGGAGAACACCAAATCACCAACTTTTTTCTTTTGAAACATGTACATTGTTTGGCAGCTAAGTTTTTTGGGAGTTTGTATAAAACTCTACTGTAACTTACTGTAGAAGTTATAGAAAACATTTTTGGAAGTGAAGTTTTTTATGTGTTTTGAGGGGGTTATATTAAAAATTTTGGGAGTTTTTTGAGGATTCTTACAGATAATGTTTGAAACAAATAAGTTTTATACAAACATACTAAAAATTTACATTAAAAATTTGGAAGTTTTTTAAGGTTCCTATAGTACAAGTAGGTAAAAAACTAGTAGCATACAAATCTGACAAAAAACTCAGTTGCCAAACAAGACAATGTTTTTAGAGGATTCTGTAGTTAAAATAGAGAATGACCAAAAAACTGATTTGCCAAATAAGGCGATTCTCAACAATACCAAAAAAATAGTACTCAACAATCTGCAATTCAACAAGATAGTACCTATATAGGCCTGTCAATGGACCGGGTCCAGACTTGGATCCGACTCGAATCGGTCCGTTTTTTCGGATCCGGAACATATCCTAGACCCATCTACTCGGATCCGACCCGAATCCATTTTATTTATAAAATAAAACGGATCAGATATGGATTTATATGTTCCGACCCGTTTTGGACCCAAATCCGAATAGTATAATTATTTTAATAAAAAATTATATGTTTTATTAAAATTTGCTACTAATCTACTTGTTTTTAAATTAAAAATAATTTTTTATAAATTAAATGTTTCTTAAAATTAATTTAGTTATATTATTAAATTTTATGTATAAATATAAGTATTATACTTAATTAATTCTTAAAAATAGATATACCCGACCCGGATTCGGATCCTCTACATTAAGACCCATCCGGATCCGAGTCTTCACTTTACATGGTGGATCCGGGTCATGAAATAACCAATTTCGATTCGGATCCAACCGGTTGACACCTATACCTATATTTGAAGTGTAAAGCATATGGCCAGGGAAACAATAGCTTAATTTGGATTGTAATAACATTCTAGTATCCAACAGGACTAAACATTGGACCGTCACAACTAATAAGTTAACACAAGTTGGTCCAATTGACAAAAACAGTTCATTTTTTCACAAAATGTCATGTGTTCAAATTACGCTTGACAGGTGCCGAACCTGTGCAATAATAAATATTAAAAATCTCAATTACCACCACAATTAATTACAGAATAGTTCTGAGTACTGGAGCAAGGACTCGGATGTGCAATGGGTTGCTGGTTTCACCCTGATTCCAAGGAGTATGCTAAACCCGATATACCAGAATTATCTCTGAGAAAATATTAATTTGTAGTAGTGGCAAGTAGGGTTGTCTTCTCAGGAAACGGTAGGAAATTGGTTCTTTCTAAGTCACGGAAAAATGGGGGGTTTGGATGGGATAGAACTAGAAATAAAATAAATAAAATTAGAAAATAAAAAATAAAAATACCAATTAAATAAATCACCAGAGAACAAGCAGAAAATAATTTAATAGAAATAGCAAGTAATAAAATTCTACTCAAAGGAACAATTTCTCAGGCACAGTCTAATCAAATGATCATTGATGCAGAAATATTTCATTCATTTGTCACTACGTTAGTTATAGCTATCAACAAGTTCTGACAGCTAGCTTTTCCTTACTTTTTCGACAGCCAAGGTACGACTGTTGACTGTTTCCCTGACCAAATAACAACCTTAGGTATGATCATAAGAGTTTAATTACCCGATTGCATTAAAAGTTAGAAAAACCCAACCCTAACCAATGAACACGCTAAGAGGTTACATTTAAACTAGATTTTACGTTTCCCCAACATAAAACCAATTATGGTGGTCGCCATTAGTTATTAACTAAATGAATAATTATGGATTCAATTTAGTTAATTTGACAGTAGGCTATTAGGTTAAATTAAATATCCGGCCGTTGACATTCAATTAACAAAATAACCATAAACAATTAATTCAGAAAATGTATGAATAGTAACGAATTAAAAGAAATGATAAAGATTTGATTAGATCTCACGAATTATGGATCGCACCTTTGAGTAGACGAGAAATTCAGCCGTTTCTCATTATAACCATCCCATGTGATTTGATTGACTTAATTTGTATGCTCATGACCACGTCGGAATTTGGATGTGAATATGATTGGAATTGTAAATGAGAAAACGACCAAGACGTCAAAGTAAAAGAACGAACTAACGTTAATGAGAAAATAGGAAAATAAGAAGAAGCAAAAATGGAACTTCTCCTCCTTGGTTTTCTTCCAAAAAGGAACTACTACTACTACTAAGAAGAAGCTAGCCTACGAAGAAGGAAAAAGCTATGGAACGAAAGCTACCAAACTTCTCCCAAAACAAGTCTCAAACCTATTGATCTAAATCTGCCGCCCTTTGCCTTTCTTTTCCTATTTATACTAGCCAATCACTAATTGTAATAAGAATCCTATTAAATTAGGATACTAACAAATAAGCCTAACAATAGAAAAGGAAATCAAATCTTCTCCTAAAAATCAGCTTCCAATTCCTCCAATGACGTCAATTTGTTTTGTCAGTAGGGATTCCAGGCGGGGCCCATTCCAGTACAATTTGGCATCTATATTTTATAGTAAAGTAGAGCGTGCCCGCGCCTTATCAGCCAATGTCTTCTGGAATTTCTACTTAATTGCGCTTTTAACTTCCATTTAATTCCATTGACCTAAATTAGTGCCAAAACCAAATATGAGTAGAATCAAACAATTAACACAATATTTTGGCATAATAAAAAGGAAAATCTCCATAAATTATGTGCACAATTAAGGACTTAACAACGCTATTGATGTGAGAATTGTATTGATGGGTAATTTATAAATATAACGCGACCTATGGTCTCTGAAATCTATTAGCCGGTGGTAATCGGAGTCAAATCCACTTAAACTTTAAATAACCCAAAAAAAAAAAACTGGACCTTTGCAGCTTTGCTTATCAAATTTTTGACACAATTCTCTTACCAATTATTGAGACTCTCACCCGATGGAAACTAGCCACCTCAGGTAACTTCGCAGAAAATGTGGCAAATGCTGATGCCCTTGCTCCAGATGCTGCCAATTTACACCTCTTCTTAACTCAGATCAGCAAACCATACTTTATTGCACACAAGAAAAGGATAGACAAACAAAGAGCAAATCAAGAAAAAAATTGGATCATGGAAGGGGTAGAATCTGCAGCATCACAACAAGTTTAGGTTTGAATCGTACAAAACTTATATGTGTGTGTGTGTGTGTGTGTGTGTGTGTGTGTGTGTGTGTGTATGTGTGTGTGTGTGTGTATTACAAGTCGAGTTTTTGTGTGTATTCCTGAAAAACACAATATTCAGGGAAAAATGAGGCAAAACATTTAAGAGTTTTTGTAATTTTATTGACAGAAAGAAGATTAAAAGAAAAATTAGGTAAACATAAGATCCAAGATAAGGAAATGGAAGATATAGGATTAGCTACACTGAACCCACAACCGAAGTACTCAACCCATCACCAAAGTGACACACGAAAGATTTTATTAGAAGTAAAAGAGGAGAGAATACCTTTATCACCGGTCATATGGTCTGCTGCAGGAATCAATAACCCATTTATTAGAGGATGACACAAGACACGTAGTAGAATTACCTAAATGATCAATGTAAGATGAAGATGGAATACTAGAAGGAGGATTACAGATTTTTGTGAGGCTCGGTACTTTTCAAGATTAGCTGGCAAACTCATGCCAGAGACAAGTATGGATTTGTCAGAAGATGAAGGCACATAGTTGCTTTCCTGGTTTGCAAAATTCGCAAATTGGGAATTTTGTGGAGGTTTGCCATGAAGCAACCAACATGTACGTATAGTGTGATCCGGTTTCTTACAGTGATAACAGACCCGTTGATTTGGGTCATACGCCACTAACACTTCCATCGCTTTGAAAGTCATGGCCATTTCGCCACCATTTCCACCATTATTTCCTCGATTATTTTCTCGATCAATCCCATTAACATTATTTCGGCTCACAAGGCGCTAGTAACATTAGAGGAAGATCGAGATCCTCAACCCTTAACACTCGTGAAAAGGTGTCATGGAGATGCAATTTCTAGATTAGAGAGGATTTGTGTTCGAGCACCATCAAACTCGTTGGCAATCCTGCAAGAAAACTCATAACAACCATTTGCTCTTTTGAGACTGTTGAGTTTTTTATATCGAATAAAAGGAGAAGAGAATTTAACTCCTCATACACCTTTTTTAAAATCCATGAAATATTACGTAAGAGATCTTTCTTGCTTTTTCTCGACGATAAAATTCCTTACAAACATCATATATACGGTTCAAATTTCCCTTACCAGAATATAAGAAAGCCAAATAATCCATAAGATCTTTAACAAACTCACAGTGATTGATCAAACCAATTATCTCGTTGTCAATGGAATTCGAATGCAAAAATATTTTTGCATCCTCTCTCGAAGCTGCCTTCTTCTCGTCGCCGGTGGTTCATCGGTGAGATGATCATCTTTGTCAATGCTATGAAGATATATCCCAATAGTTTTACCCAATCCAAAAAAATTCTTTCCATTCAATTTATGATCGCAATTTTGATGTTGTGGGAATAACATCAATCACCGCTCTAATCTCTTTATCGCCTATCATATCGCCCATTATAACTCACTAAAAAAATTTCAAGTAACAAAGGCGAAAGATTCTAAAAGTGACTCAATAGGGTCACGTCAAGAAAGAAATCGATAATAGAGCTCCTAGTGCTCTGATACCATGTAAACTACGAAGGAGAGAAAATCTATTTTTTTCATATTCATAAAATGTACAATATACACCTATTTATACAAGCTTAGACTACTCTAGAAGATCTACTTGAATCTTTTAGTATCTGATCTAAATCAATCTAGAATCTAATCAAATATCATAATTATAATCAAATCAAATCAAATCAAATATTTACATTAATATCTACAACAGTCATAATTCAAAGCAATCATTTATTTATCTTACTTTTCACAGTTACATTACATGCTTGTTTGAGCAGGAGCAGTTGGGGCTGAGGCATCTCATAACAAAATGGCAAAGCAAACTAAAATTGACAAGGGCGAGAATATCAAATCCCTTTCTTCTGTAAGTTTGTCTTGTCTTTTTTTTTCATCTTCATAAAATCATGGGGAAAACGAACGGATTCTCCCTTCATTGCAGTATCATCATCCAACTGTGAGTGCTCAGGGAGTCTAAATTGTTGACGGTTTGTACTAATGTTTCGAATTCATGACACTTTTGAAGAAAAGTGAACTAATGCAGTCCTCAAGAAATGCATTAGAATGGAAATCTGTGTTTTGTTTTTTTTCCACCATAGCTTCTTGAGCTATTTATGGTCTGAGCTTCTTAATCGGCCTGTTTGGTTGGATCATTATCTATATATTTTAGTTCATGTGTATCTGCAATTTTGTGTATCAGGTAAAATCAAATTTGGAAAAGCTAAATACAAAGTTAATGACAAAAAGTCAAAGGAAATAAATTTGGATTCAGTCAGGAGCAAAGAAGAGAAAAGCCAGAAAAGGAAAAAAGAAGATGAGCAGAAGAAACCCAATTCAAATAGGCATAATTCCTGTGATTACTGGCTCCTTCCCTTCTTCATTTGCATTTTCTCATGTTTGACTTGTTGAGCTTTTCATTTTCTTCTTTGCCTTTGTTTGATAAACGCAGCCAACTCCAGAAGCAAAGCGCAGAAAAGACACCAAATTGGAGCCAGAGAAGAAGAACTCTGTGAGTAATTTGCAGTTCTAGGTTCCATTTAAGGATGAATCTTGATTGTCTTCCTATCATATTGTTGAAATAAACTTGGGATCTTAGGGGAATATCTCTCTAGTACAATTACTATCAAAAAGTGAGAGTGCAGAAAGCAGAAAACCAAAGCCTAATACAAAGCTCAAGAAACCAAAAGCCACTGCAGTGTCCGTGAGTAAACATCTTTTCTGATCTTACATGCCTTAATTTCCCCTTTTCAAAGCTTGCATTTTCTGTTTTTCAGTTAAATAATAGTTTCTGGGTTTTTTGGTTTCCTCTAATTGAACTTTATATCAGGTAAAAAACTCAAAAATGAAACCTTCTAATGGTACTACTGCACAGAAATCGGTTAAAAAGGGTGCTGATGCTTCTGGGTTTCCGAATTGGAGGCCTCCCATGTTTCCGGCGGGCAATGAGGACAACAACAACAACAGAAATGTTGCTGGTAATGCTGTGGTGGGGATGGAGAGTGGGAGGAAGGAGCAGGAGATTGCGAAGGCAACAACCGTGTCAAATCCGGGTGCTAAAAAGAGAGGCAGGCCTAGGAAGAATGTGACCAACGTATGAGCAGTAAGTTGATTGATGGTAGAATGAGGTGATGAACTGGTGACAGAGGTGAATGGCGGAATGAATTCCGCTCACCTGGATTACTACGGGGAATGTGTTTTCTTGCAGTGGCACCTGTTATAAGTTAGAATCTGACTGTGTGGGGTCAAAGGTGGGAGTAAGTTTCGTAGTGGCATCTGCTTACAAGTTGGAATTCGAATAGATTGGCTGGACAGAAGCCAAGGGGGACCGAGTTTGGTAACAGCAGTATCTGCTTCTAAGTTGCAATGTGCTGAAAATTTTGGACCCATTTTGATTGGATTCCTTCACATAAGGTGGCTGATGTTTAGTTTTATGTTGGGCTTTTGTAGTCGGAAGTGTATCTGGTATTTTAGCTGTTTGTCTGATGCCTCTGTTTGTAGAAATCTTGAATGTTTGTACATTTTGTTACTCTTGATCTGACTCCATGTAGGGAAGTCTTATGTACAATCTCTCGCTCTTTGCAGGCAAAAATTTGTTCAACAAGTTTGTGACTGATGATTGTTCTCTATGTAGTAATCAGTTGTATATGTTCTTGCTAATACATATCTAAACTAAAAGTCAATATGGCAAGGATTTAGTTTGCAGTTGATTCATACAGGGTCAAGTGTTTTACATTAGTTGGAGTTCAAGGCTGTGTACGTAGAGAGTATGGAATTGGGACTGCAGGGCTACTAGTTGGAATGGGGTACAATTTTGATTTGACTTGTCCGTTTCTTGCTGTGATACATACATGATTGGCGTAATTAGACGGACTTCATGTCTCTTTCTTGCTGTGATACATACATGATTGGCTTAGTTAGATGAATCTCCTGTACAGATTATAGCAAAAGGGGGTGGGAGCAACCGTCTAAAATCAGTTGGGACCTCACGACTGAATCTAACTTGTCTTACAATTCCAGATTCTCTCTTCGCTTTAAGCTCATAGAACACCAAGGCAGGGTGCCCACTTCAAAAGCTAGATGTACATGTTGTTGGAGGAAATTGCTTTTGTGTTGCAAGGAATTAATAAATTTGCATCTTCTAATATCACGCCTCAACTTCAATTTAGATGGCTGAGTTTATCACATATCGAATAGTGATGACGGCCTAGACAAATATCTGGAGTGTCATGAATTTGCTCATCCATCCTTTCACACTCAGTATATATAAACTCAGAGATGTTACCAGACAAAATAGAATCAGCAATTTCCTATTGCCATCATCTGAAATACAAGATCTAGAGTCTCAAGCATGGGTAACCGTTTAACAGAGGCGAATCAGAATTTCTCATACTATCATTTGGATTACAACCATCAGTGACAGAATAAACCAATTGACCATACGCATGTCAGTATGAATATGGAGCCAATCTTGATCATCCCTCATCAGGAATGGATGCTACATCCCTAATCTACCATGTCTTGAGGTTACTCTGCTTCAAGGGTAGATAGAATTCTCCTGACTTCAAGTTCAAATCCATCGAAATGAACTGGAAAATGCAATTAGTGGAGTATGATGGGACGGATGTAAAAAGAAAATACTTTACAAGACAAATGAAACTGTCAACCAGAAGATGGAACCAAAATAAGAAAGCACCATCAATATGAGAAGCATAAATCTTGAATTTGAAAAGAGATACGCATCTCAAACAGAACGTCAATTACAATAGAATCCTGAGGCTATTTAAGAACAATAGCAATGCTATGAAGACATAGCTGAAGAATTTGAGAGCCTAAGGCACTCACTCTGACACCTCTTAAGACAAATGTCATTCCAATTAGGCACTTGATGTTGATTAACACACACAGTCCGGGCACAGGCATCAGCGCAAGCATCTAGCTCAGAAACACCACAAACAGTCACACAAGTATCAGGAGTTGGGTCTTTTGAGAATGCGCCAACCTTCTTCAACATCCTCTTTGAAGTACACACCCTCTCACAAACAAATATTTCATCTGAGCTCTTTTCACGACCTCGAGCACTCTTCAACCTCTGCTCTTCAGCTCTCCTGTTCTTCATCCTGAAAGCCTGCCCTGCAACCACAGCTGGAATTGCAGCTGTAGCTATGGACTACCACCATTCCACCATTTCTAGATAATTGCTCAACAGCTACACTTCATGCTATCATAACCTTTTAACAAAAATAGGAGAAACAGGGAAAAAAAGTAAATCCATCAAGAAAGGTCTAATTTTAATTTGAAATATTGCCAACCACATGCCCCATTTCCACAAAATTCAATTGGCGGGTCACGAAAGAGATGCATCCTGACGAAGAATTCTTTTGTTCTGCTTTTCCAAAAAAGCAAAGGCAACAGCTCAATGATTCTAATAAGAAAGTACAGAAAAGAATTTTCAAGATTTGATCTTTATCGATCAAATTCTATCTCCCTTTCCTTCAAATGCCATGTATTTCTTACCCTCCACAAAATCCTATCATTACAAAATGATACAAATTTGCTTTGAAAATTTTATAGCATAATAACAAGTTCCACAAATGGTACACCATTTTCGATCATTGCATCAACTTACATTCAGACAATCTCACTTCTTATCTTCAAGCAGGGACATGGAAAGAGCAAAAAGCTATGCATAGGAGCATCATATATGCATAAAAGCCTGCTAGTACTCTAAATAAACTATAATGCTTATCAATGTTCTAGAGCAATTCCATAACTAAGAAATTGCATAGGCTGAAGATAAAGGGGATCAGGGCAATAGAAAAGAATACCTTTTCGACAAAGGAAAAAAGGACATGATGCTGAGTCTCAACGAGTGCACCACAGAAAAAACCTTGTTTGAAGATCCATTTTTGGTAATCAACATTATAAAATTACTAGCCCATGTTATCCGCAATTAAACACGAATTAAAAAATGGATATAATGAAATTACACCAAATGGTTGTTCAAATATATAAGCATGTGAATATAAGCTCAAACATGTAATAAGAATAAAACCCTACAAATACAAAGATTTTGCCGGTCAAAGAATTTCAGAATTCAATATTCAGTGCTGCAAAGCTAAAAACCAAAGGGAAGGAAAGAAAAAAAGTGTGAGCCTTTAGTCGTTACCTTCTGGACTGAAGAACCCAATTCGAGAAAATCAGACAGGCCTGCGGAGAGAGCACTCGGAGCAGGCGTCACTCAGGGGTTTAGCAAATGGGGAGGGGAAAAAGAATAGACAGAGACAAAAGCAAAGAGGACGGAACGACGTAGATTTTTTTTTTTTTTTTTTTTTTTACTTTTTGTGGGAGGGTATGGGCATGTTCACAAAAGGCAGATGTTAGTTTCCCCTACTGGCTACTATAGTGGTTTCATTTTGGAGGTACAACATGCCGCCCAACAAGAAACATTTTTCTTACTTTGGCCAATGATAGACTTTTTAGTATTTCTCAATTGACACAAACAACCCAATTAGGAAACTATATCAAATTGGATACTTAAACTTTATCATATAATTTTGTTATAAGATTACAGCAGTCTAATCAACTTAGACATTATAATTTAGGTTACACAAACAGTATGAACTATAACCTACACAAGGTGGGGAAAACCTTTGTCCAGTACAAAGCTTAATTCTTGACCTTGGAAATAGTGGCATTTTATGCAGACTAGGTACTGATGTACACTCGATGTGTGTGCATCTTGATAAAAATTGTAATTAGTAATAAGCATGTTAGATTTGTAGTGCTTAGAAGTCAAAATATATCATTTTGAGTGTATAGAGCACATCATTTTGAGTATATGGAGCATAATACAACTTTGCTTGCACATATAATCAATTTCTACCAATTGTATACACAAATATAGATGTAACCAATAATTGAAGATCATAAAAGAAGATTGATTCGTGAATGTAGTCACTGTCATTTAAACATATTTAAATTCTTTAGTTTTCTTTCATTTCAGGACATCCCGTATGGGTAGTTTTTTCTAAAAGTGTTATTTTAAATCTAAACGATTATATACAAACAACTATAAGAGCATCTAATTTTAAATTGGTCCAAATCAAGGAATAGCAAAAAATCCCAGAATAGAGTAAAACAAAAGATTTTAGTAGATAAATAGCAACTACCAACAATTTATTAGAATTGTCATTTTTTAATACTTATCAAAAGATTATAATCTTACCTAATGCAGAATAACAAAGAGAAGTTTCGAAAAGCAACTTAACACCACCACGTTCAGTTGTAAAATTTTGGGCTTAGCAATAAATTTGATGATGAGAAATTCATGTAGCAGTATTTCTTATGGTTGAAGACTACATAGAAGAATAGGACTAATAAAATGTGATTTTAATAGTCATCTGAACATGGAATTATGGAGTAATATTCATTCATATGTTGATTTTAAAATTGCTTGATGATTTGGAGGATAAATTTGGAAAAAATTTAAAATGACAACAAAAGTTTACATCAAAAGTGACGCCTCTCCCTAACTAGTTGGACTAGTTAGCTAAATGCACTTTTGTTATATACGAGATATATCAGTTAGATTAATCAACTAATTTTTGTATAAAACTTCGATTGTTTGTTGGCATAATATAAACTAAGAAACAACATAATGAACAACATTAATTGATAGTTGTACAAAATGTTTATTGTATACAAAGTAGTTAAAAGTTAATTGTGATTCTGTAGTTATAAAAACTATGAAGATGGAATTTTATCGCATTTAAACTAATGCTGTTGGAATAGTAATTTAACAAAAAAACCACTATCCAAACAAATGGATATAGCAAACAAAATTATACACAATTGTATAATATTATATAAGAAACAAAACTATATAATTATACACAATCATATAATAAAAATATTATATAATATTATACACAAAGCAATTGAAAGGTTATTGTGCATATTACAATTATGAAAACTCTAAAGATGGAAGATTATTATATCTAAACTCAGTTGTTGTAGATTTTACTTGGATTGTGATAGTAAGAAGAGAAAATTTTCTATGTTGTATCAAATTAGTACATACAACAAAATTTGAGCAAAATATATACTAAAATAATTCTTTTAGATACAATGAATTTTCATCAATTTCATTAGTTGTAATTTTTTGGTTTTTTATAATTTTTGATTTTTTTTTGTAATTTTCTTAATCAATATGACATAATATAGTGAATTTAATCATTAATTTAAACTTCTGTTTTCTCATTAACTGTTTATAACCTCTTGTCTTCTTATTAATCATGATTTTCTTCTAAACAAATGTAATAAACTATAATTATATATAATAATTAGAGATAATTTTAACACATACAATAATTGGAGATGAGAAAAATGATTGGTGAATATAGTTGTTATATCTAAACTAACTTGTTACATATTTTACTTGGATTGTGATGTCAAGAAGAGAACAATTCCAAATCAATGTATACAGTAAAACTTGAGCAAAAAATATACTAAAACATTTTTCTTTGAATACAACAAAATTTTAATCAATTTCAGTAGCTGTAAACCTTTTTATTATTTTTTTTATAATGAGCAAAACATATACTAAAACGTTCTGATTTGATACAATAAATTTTTATCAATTTCAGTAATTGTAAACTTTTTCGGTTATTTTTTATAATTATCAATAATTTTTTTTGAAGTTTTCTTAATCAATGTGACACAATATAGTGAACTTAATCATCAATTTAACCTTTTGTTTTCTCATTAAATGTTTATAACCTTTTTTCTTCTTATTAATTGTGATTTTCTTCTAAACCTATATATGTGTATATATTATAGTTTACTTTAATTATAAAACATAATAATATAATAATTGGAGACAATTTTAACACATACAAATAATTGGAGATGAAGGAAATGATTGGTGAATGCAGCTGTAAATGGGTAGTTTTTAATTTTAATTACCAACATTTTTTAGATTTAATTTATTGAAACTTTTTATTTTTTTTATTAGTGTCATGATTGAAATGCAATAACTCTAATTAAAAGGCATACAATAACTCTAATTAAAAGGCATAAGGATAATTTAGACATAACAAAAAGTAAGATCAAAATATGCTTCCACACTTATACTCTTTATTGCCAAGACTCATCATACTTTTTATATAGTAATGATATATTCGGGCAGCAATTGGCCCCTATTAACCTCTGGATGATTTCTTGGAAGACTCCAATTAGACTCCCTCGCACTTTTTGCAGGAACAAAATTTCATAATCACTTCCTTCAATTCTCCTATCCTTCACTAATTCCATTTGTGCAAACATCCTCGAGGCCACCATTTTTGTAAAAAGGTCATGTTCAGAGTTTGTCGTCGATGTGAAAATTATATAGATAGTAACTTGTAATTAACCTGTAAGCAATTTGTAATTTCTGTGAGGACCCGTACCGACTATCATATTTTGTCTAAAGTTTATTATAGGCATTATTATTTGCCAAGGTGTTTATATGCTTGTTTTACTTTTAAAAGTGTTTTGTTTTAATAATCCTGTTTTACACATTTTAAAACCCTAATTTGAAACCTAAAACTAATTTGTTTCAAAACCCTAGATTTTGATAAAACCCTAGGTTGATTTTAAAACTTACAAACCCTAGTTTTGAAAATGAATATAAGTTTTATGTTCAATTACGAAGTTTGTTACTCTTGCTTGTAGGTTGTTAATGCATGATTAGGCGAAAGTGATTAGGCGAGTGATTAAGACTTCTAGGTGAATAGTGGCTATGTAGGTGAGATTATGTGCTAGATTAGTACCTATGGACTAATTTGATAGAAAAGAAATTATGCTGGTCGAGTGGAAATAAACCTAAGTTGATAGGTTTTGGCATGATATTTTGACCAAGTTTTGACTAAGGAAAAATATCTAGTTGGGATTATCTTTTGGTTATTTATTAGCTTGAAGCCGCAAGCAAAGAAAAAAAAAAACAAGAGGGAACCGTGAGAAAAGAGAAGAAAGGAAGGAAAAAAAAAAGAGAAGAAAAAAAAGAAAAGCTTGAGATTTTGCAACTTTCAACCGCTTGATTTTGTTTTGAGCTAGTAGGTGGAGCTTGGACTTGGAAACTTGGGGTTTCACCAAGAACATCATCTAGAAAGGTTTCTTCTAGTTTCCTACAAGCTTGAATTTGGATGAAGTTTATGAATTGTGGGTTTTGTGATTTCCATGGCTTGGTTCATGCTTATTTTTCAGCTTATGGAATGATTCTATGGATTAGAATGGTTGATTTTGATGTATTTGTGCCTAGCCATGATTTTGAGTTAGGGTTAGGGTTTTGTTTTAAGTGCTAATGGTAGGAATTAATGTTGGTTTGTTGATTTAAATGATTGTGTGGGTCTTGATTCCACTTTGGTTGTGTGGCTCTTGAATTCCACTAGTGAGCTAAGGACTTTCGCTTGTGTGTGGTGTGTGTGTGTGCGTGTTTAGGGCTGTGTGTGACATGTAAGGGGTTGCATTGCATGTTTGTTATCGCAATCGAGTCAATGGAATTTGCTTGATGCAATTTGGTTTGATTGGGCTTGAACGAAAGTGAAATTTTACAAAGAACTTTAAGGCGTCGTTTTTGGTGTTGATCCTTTGTGATTTAGCTTTGGCCAAAACACGAAAAGTTATAGCCCTTGTTCTAGCTTTCCAACGATCTGGAATTTCTTGATTTCGATCTACTGAGTCTGTTTGAAGTGAGCCGACACGACGCAAAGTTCTGAAACTGTTTCTACGTTTTGACCTAGAAGGAATAAATCTGAAGTTGCCTTCATGAAAGTTGTAGCTTGTTCTCTTAGCTTCCAAACGGCACCTTGTACGCTCATATCCCACACTTGTAGCCTGAGATATGGCAATGGCACAAGGTGTCAAACTGTTTTCCACCTTCAGCAGTGTGTTTCCTTTCATTTTGTCCCGTCCGCTTTTTCCTCCAACGCCCATGTATGTGCTTCTTTTGCTATTTTAAGTGATTATAAGCGTATGAGAGCTTAGTTCATTGGGCATATGCATGTCAGCTGGTTCACATTTGAAATAGGTTTTCTTCCAATCTTACGACAAGATTGCTTTTAATTAGAAACCAAAAGGGTTAATGGTTTGATTTGCATGTTCCGGTGAGTCCGTGGACGTTGATGAACGTTTTGACTTCACATTATCTTGCTTACGCTCAACTGGTGAGTGTTCAAGTGCTGTTGTTTCATGCTTGGATGTCGATTTGATGAATTTCATTTGAAAGCATGCTTGTTTGACTTATTGTACTTTACAAGGCCACCCTTGTTTGGACTTACTTGAATTGAAATCGTGAAATGCTTGTAATGTGCTTGTTCTTGACATGTTAGAACCAAACGGTTGTATGTACCACACTCAAGAGAGGTGAGGTACCTCTCCGCTTGGGTCGCTTGTTGATTAAGTCGATGGGGCGTAGCCTCGTCGACTCATTTACCAAATGTAGTAGCCTATGGAGAGGTGCCGCCATCCCACTTGTTTAACGATATTGCTATTTTGAGGAGCTGTAAGCGGGTGAGAGTAAAGAGTGATTGCTACCCTGTGGAGGTAGTGGTTGAATGTCAACGCTTTCCGGGAAGTCGACCAACGATGGAGCGTGCAAGTTGTATCCTTTTCTAGTGATTATTTTTATCATCGTATTTTCCCGTTATTGTTCTGAAGTGTGTTATTGCTTTGACCCGCTTGTGCATGAATTCTTGGCCTCGAAGCTTTTGCTCACATGCTTTGTTTTCCTTATACGCAAATCGAGGATTCTTAGTTTTGTGGATTTTCTTTTCCTTTTGTATAAGTTGGAAGATAATGGATGCCTTAGATGGTTTGTAGTATTTTAGAGTTGTTCCAACGTAACCTTGTTGTTAGAGGTTGTAATTTATAAGAATTTGTTTTCTTTTACTATGGTTTTATGGTTATATCTTTGAGTCCTCAAGGAGTTGGGCTTGATAAGAATTAAAACCACTAGAATTAAAACCACCCAAAAAAAAAAGAGCTCGGTATTTTGGGCTCAATTGGGATGAAAAATAGAAAAGAGAACCCTGTAGATTTAGTTTCACCTATTTGATGAAAATCACCATATCCCAACCAGTTGACTGTATTCATTTGCTCCTATAAACTCGTTACACATATTGAGTCAATTCCAAGCTACAAGAAGCACAAGAACAATGTACATGCATGATGAACAGATGAGCTTTACAACTGGGTTTGTGGGTCATAAAGAGCGTGCTTTAAGATTCACTTTAAAGATTCAATCACAATTTTGGAACCAAGCAATGGAGAAACAAATTGCGGTTCTACAGATTAGCCAACTATTAAATTACACAAGAACCAATCACTACAAAACCAAAGAACCACCAAATCTCTCAAGATGTTAGAAAAGCGCTTGCAAAAAATTAATCAAACCAATATCTGCAGAGGAAATTATGGCTTATAATTATTTTCTTTCTCGTCCGTTGTTCTCGGATTGCTCTTGAGGACATCTAGAATCTGTAACTCCAGTCTCCTTCATAACAGTAGAATCACTGCGGGATCCAATTCTCTCTCTTAAGGATTATTATGTACGAGAGCAGAACACATAAATCTGGGCAATTTCAAGGAAATATCACTCTCACTTGGGCAGATTTTAGGCTTTACAGATCCTTCAATACTATTAGGTTCAGCGGCAGGTGGTGGAGCTGGAACAAGTTGAATAGTAGATTTCCGCCATTTCTTCCTTTGATTAGATTTTGGAGCGTTTGATTTTGCCTGTAATTGAATAGCTAACTAAGAAAGCCTAAGAAAGTCTTAAGACACTCCCTGCTTGTGTGTGAAACAGATATCATCCAAGAAACATGCACACATCAGTGACAACAAGAAAGATTGTAAAATAGACATACCAGAGTATTTCCAATGTCAGATAAAGGCTTTCTTCTGGGTCCACCATCTTCATTTGCGATGATAGGCTTCTCAGAAAGTGTAGACTGGAGTAACATTGCACCATGAGAAGCAAGGATGTGACTTCCATCTGCTTCATCGGTCTCCAAAGCAGTTCTAGTCAGTCCAGCAATCTCTGATGGTGGCAAACCATCGTCCTGTTGGGTGTGTTGACTCTCTATTACTGCATTTTACAAGATCACAGCCACAAGATGTCCCACAAATGCCGTCAGCAAGTCGACATTCACATTTCATTGTCTTGCACAAAGACTTCTTGCTGCACGAGCAGCAGATTGCAGACGCATAATTCTGATTCACAGTACTATCTTCCCCACCTGATGCCTTTGTATTCAAACTTTCAGAATCACTGACAGATATGGGATGAGATGCTGTGCCAGAATGGCTATTATTCTTGGAGTTCCTTTTCTTGGCATGCCTACTTCTTCCATTTGTAAGATACCACTCAGGGTCATCCAAATCAGTGTGCCCCAACTCATAGTCATCATCCCCTTGGCCCATGTCTGAATATTCTGAATCTGAGGTATCCATGTCTTCCAAAGATTGCAAATTATTCCAGCCACCATTTAAGATGACAGACTGCCATATCCCCTGATAAAGACAAGGCAATGGTTTCACTTGTTCATCACTAATTAAGGTGCCCAGAAATAACTACTCTTATTTGAAAGTTTTAAGAAAGAAATTAAGTCATCTGTTTTCATGGACTCTGCAACTATGTATCTGCAGCTTAAAAAGAATTACCTTGGGCCTCAAATCATACATGTGCCCTTCAGGACCACCATTTGATGCATCTTCACCATTCTTTGCCTCTCCCTTGGGTTTCTTGGCAGCCAACTTCTACAAAGATTAGGTTATTGGCTGAAAACTGAGTAATCAATATGACAAGGAAACCTATGCAGGAAGTTTTAATTGTGAACCTTCCAGAATGGAGGGTCAATCAACTAGAACACCACTACAAACCACAGAGAACAGGACAGGAATAATTACAAGACAAACTAGGTGAGACACCAAGAGGGCAACAGCAGCCGATTATGAATAAGAGCTTCACATCTGCTCTGAATTTAAATATGGAAAAACACCCCACATTTCTAGTTGATTGAGTCGTGAAACAAACTCAAGGTTTGCTCAGTGGTCTACAAACACACAAAATATCATAAAACAACCAAGCTACTGTAATTAATTGATTGAGCTCCTATTTTAAGCAACTAGCAACCTTGAAGATGATATTTAAGCAAGTTAGCAACCAAACCAACTGAACACCTTGGCCGTAGGGCCTCAGAGTGACTTATTTATACCCCTAATTATGCAACACAAATATTTTCCAACTCTCAAAGGAAAATAAGTTCTTAAAACTTAAACCCAAAGTAGTCATGTCCAAGAAAATTCACAATATATTCAGACGAGAAAATATGCCAAAGTCGTAGACTTAGGAATCACTAACCACATCAATTTCTCTTGACGAATGAGATCACTTTGTAGTTCTATCTGCCTAACTAACTTGACTACCTTCTTCTTCAGGTCTCTAATTTCAGCATCCCTTCTCTCTAAGGTCAACTTCACGATCCATCAGCTGGCATCTTCAAGAAACAAGGCCAAAGTACACTTTCCAGTACACAGCTTTAGAAGGTCATATTTCATTAGGAGCTTAACTTTTTAATGCAGACCTGGAGGAGGAAGCTAAGTTAAATAAAAAGTTCATGACATCTTTAATTTCTTCAGCAAGAGATCGAACTTGCTTCCATCGTCCTCTACCACTATAAGGCTCGTTCACGCTCTTCTGCTTCTGACAGATGTGATGCCATGGAAACAAGGGAGCTGGATGAGGTGGCAAACATGTTTTCAAGTGCAAAAATTCTTGAATCTCTTGCACCAGGAGACATGGCGTGTCTGCTAACTGCTACAGCCAAAAGTAATAATTTTACATGATGCATTAGTTCAATGATGATGTTGTAATATCTCCAAATAATTAGAACAAGATAACAAAAGCCCCTGGGCAAGTCAAACCTTAAGCTTCCTTGTTTCTGTAATCTGTGCCTCTTCCTTCAATTCTGCAACTTCCTAGCCATTGTAGTTCTCCTTGCTTCGTCACTATTTACACATAAAATTAGATAGGGAAACAGAACCAAAACTCAGAAAGTCAGATATTAAAGTAAATTCTATGAAGTGTTGAACATATCACCAATTTAATGAAATTAGTGATGAAAAGACAAATGACAATCATTTAGTAGTAGATTCATAAAAGTGAGGTAATGATACTCATGCTTACATAAGCATCATCATGGGATATCAAAAGCGCACAAGTACTACTAAGATCAGGGAATCAATGGAATAGCCCAGTTCACGATATTCTCATTTGGCAACCCAACACCACCCAAATGGTGTGTAAAGGATACTTAAATCCATACTTTTGGGAAAAAACTTCAGCTGAATCAGAACAGTGAAAACTTTTAAATATTCTATTTGCAATGGTCAGCAATCGATAACAGTAACCATAATCAGGAAAACTCTGGTCCCAATATAAACCTCAACAAAGCGTATGATGTGGCATAGCTCAACCAAACAAAGAACTTGACACTGTTGTTATCTTCAAATTGCTGAAATATATAACACTAACAGCAGCCCATATGTGCTGCAGATCTGCTACATATTTTTTGTGTCATCCACAGCATATCTTAGTAAGACAGTGAGAGGATACTAACTTTGCCCTCTTTTCTCATTCATTTCCAACCATCAATACAAAAGTAAAGTAAATTTATACTGCAAATGCCATCAAAGAAGAAATTGTACCACATGAATAGTTACAGAACTCTACAGCAACATTACAATGGGATACTAAAGTTTGAGCAAGCATTAAAGGATCAACAAAGATTGTAATTGTAACGTAACAGAACTCACTCTTCAATTTGACGCTCATATTCTGCCTGAACTTCATGTACACGTACAGTAACCTCAAGTTCATGTTCAATTGCCTACATTAGTGCCTTTTGAATAGAAAAACTTATTAGTTGGATGCATAATAGAATACCCACATCTGCTGTAGCAGCCTGGGGCACCTTAAAGAGGTATCTTGTATATTCATACAACACTATGGAGAATGATTAATCAATCAAACACTACAACATGTGCATGTAACCATTAGTTTAAGCTACCTGGATTCCAGGGCCACTGCTATTTCCAACACCTAGACAAAAATGCAAAAGAGTAATAGAGGAAATGTCAGTGGACTATAAACTGTAAATTGATGTCTAGGCTAAAGACTGTGTAATAGAGCATATCCCTACCAGATAGTTCACTTGAAGCTTTCCGAGACTCTAGCAACTCTTTAAGCATTTTAGTGGCCAGGCTGCTTCCTCTTTCTTTCGTTGCAAAACCCAACATGCAATTGAAAGTGAAAAGGATGGTACTTCACAAATAGATAAGTTTCGTAATTCAAGGGAAAAGAAAAGAATGACTCACCATCTTTTGTCTTTGATTGAGCGCTAATAACTTATGCATCTCATATTCATTCCTTCTTCCCTCTTTCTTTAGCTGTTAAGCAAATGCAAAAGATATTTGATTACCTCTTAAGAAAATTACTTCATATTACAGGCACATATTTGTATAGAAATAAGGAAATTATAATGATTCCTTCATTGCAAAGCACTAATTACCTCAATAGAGAACAACAACAAGGTTAATACCAAAGTTTTATCTCTCAACAGCATATTCCCCCATATCTAAGGCAAATTCCTCAGATTATTGGTGTTTGGAAAAAAATCCAATGTGTTCTGATTTTTTGTCTTCTTATCTTAAGTGCCGACGCGGGGCGTCACCAAGGTTGAATATTTTTTTTTTACCAATTTGCGGGGGGAGGGGCGGTGCAAAACGTAAAGGGGACTGTGCGGTCTCTGGAGTAGACACAGGCTTCTTGCCGCAGTCGCTGCGGACTTTGGGTGCTACGCGATATGGAGAGTGCGGCAGCAAACCCAGGTGGTTGGTGCCTCTATCCAACGAATAGGATCAATTTCAGATAAATCCAACGGTTAGGGCTGCTCCTCGTGCGCCTATAAATATGGACGGATTGCCCTTTCCGAATGCACCTCTCAGTATCTCGAACTTCAATTTCATTCGTCCCTTTCATAAAAAAATTCGTCCGTCAGAAAAATCCATTAGCTGTCTTTGAGCTTGCTCTTCATCCGAGAAAAGGCAAGCAGTTTGGGGAGCGGACCTGAAGAATTGCTGGAACGCAAGTCTTCAAATTCTTCCGACAGTCCGAAAGGAATGAAGTTGATCCTGGTGCCACCGCATATGAATCCTTGCTAGTCATTATAGGTAATGATTGTACAATTTAAAATTTACTTTATTAAATAGTATATATACTTTGACACCAGATTTTAGTATTACTGCTTTGACCTTGTTACTCTAGGGAAATGTGATAATTAACTTTATTCCCTTGTCATTTGATTTAGTCTAACTACTCGACTTTAATAGTTTACTTAATTGCTGAAATGTTAAATATGACTTGGACAGTATTAATTTAGTTTAAATGGTTTGACGTTGATAAAATAATTACAGGTGGAAAGGAATATTGTGATGTTGACATTATTAATTTGGTTCAAGTCGTTCGAATTTTATAATTTAGTTATAGGTAGTGATTTGTATTTTGGATTTGACATCATTAATTTAGTTAAAGTTGAATGATGTTATATTTGACTCTGAATTTGATTTTGACGTGTATTAGTATAACCTAAGTGGTATGACTTAATCAATTTACTTTAAGCTTATATCTAAGTTTAAGCGAATTGGCTTAATATTTGAATTGGACTTTATTAAATATGTCTAGTTGGCTTTTCCTTTTTTTAATGTAGTTGAATGTGTAAATTTACATTCCGTCTAATTGATTTGTATTAAATTAGTTTACGCTCTTTGATCATGCTTTGACCGTATTAATGTAGTTTACGCGATACATATAAACTAGTGGAACTAAATTAATTGATTTAATTTGAGCCACGAAATGAGTATTTAAATAAATTGTGTTGGTGTGTTAAATGGAGGCATAACATGTAAATCACTAATGTATATTGTCTATAAATATTCATATTTATTAACCGCGAGAAGAAAGTAATGCATAATTAATCAATGTTTGAATACATGTTTACTTAATTTGAAAAATTCGGTGGATTTAATGAAATGTAATGATCGATTTGCAACACTATAGTTTTACGTGGGTATGCATATAATTGGTTAATGAAATGTTTGCGAGAGTGAAAGCCATCAGTTCATGCCGGTTTGGGAGGATTTTCCGTGTGGTTAAGTGGTTGAGCACGCGTTCGTTTTCCGACATTAAAGGTAAGTTCTTATTTTACGCTTTACTTTTGACTTAATGTTTTGAAGGAATATACAAAATAAATGTTTTGGAGCATTTAATTATTAAATAAGCGTATTTGTATTTGAGATTTTTCATGGCATACTCATTGAAAACCCACTTTGAATAATTAGTTGAAGTGCTTGTAATGCATTCATGGTTGCTTAATAATATGTGTACTAAATTTGGTATATACGTGCATTGAATTTGTTAACTGCATACTCATGTTATTAGACATTGGACTTAGATGTTATAATTTATATGTTTCATTGATGAATAACATGTGTATTTAAATGTGAATCATAGTTTGAAATATAGATGAAATGTAAAGACATAGGGTTTGTTTGGATAGAGATTATTTGAAATAATAATTTGAAATAAAACTTGTATACTTTTTGATGATGTGTGTGAGATAAAAGGTGGTTGGAAAATGTGTTGATGATGCAAGCAAGTAAATTTTGGGTTGTTTGAAAGTAACCACCGTGTAATGTTGTAAATTGAAAAACGTAATATATTGAAAACGTAGTCTTTAGTGAAAGAATTAGATTGTAATGTATTAGTCCCCATTTATGGGCTTGAGACATTAATTGAACATATGATTTGGCTATTGAACATGAAAGCTTAGGAAGATTTTTCAAATGTCGGCCACCCTATTAATTTGGGGTGGAACCATTGTACATTCGGAGGATCAATGTCATACGACCTGAGGTGCAAAAAAGCGATACTTATAAAACAACCTATCGATTTGATCGGTTGGTTGATAGAATCTAAGCTCATGCGTGTAGATCGAGATGCCACGAGACTTACGTGGCTAAGAATCCGTTGGAAGCGGGTGTTTTCTGAGCTTTCCAATTGTTGGCGATAGGGATGTGGAAGTGCACTATATGAAAGCGGTGATCCACATGTTCTATGTGAGGTGTATGTAGAAGTAGAGAACATTTCACCTCTTGCGCACGGTGAGCCAGAATATGGCGCAACAGCTTTCGATCTTTTCACGGAAATTGTTATGGAGCAACGTCATACGGCACTGCATCGGAGCCTTGTGGTATGAGCACATATGTTGGTGACACTGCTGAACTAATTGATAATCTGCAGGTTTAAGATGGCTCGACCTCGACTCTCCATGAGTCCTACACCTGTAAATGAGGTGCAACCGCAACATGGAAGCTGGTCTGCTATGTTGTTCGATGTCCCCCTGGTAACGGGAGCATCCACGGCACATTACCCACATTTTAGTGAGCATTATTTCGGTTCATTTCATCCATCCCCTGACCCGAGTAGAAGGGGTGGAGGTGTGGGCTCTCACGATATGTGTAACAATACAACTACTACCGTGGAAGATACCAACCCGCAAATGGGTGACCAAACACATTACAAAATCCTATTGTTTGGATGAGCAATATGTGCATGGGTGTGGCGGCGACGATGATGATGATTCTTACGGTCGAGAGACCTCAAACTAGATAGCGAGGACTCATGCAATGGCGATGAGGTTGATACTCATGACAGAGATCGGCAATTTGATACTCCAGTGCCCTAGTTCTCAAAATTTCGACCAGTTCCTCGGGATGGGGCAGCTACGGGATGTTGATGGTGTTGGCACCATTATGGATTTCGATCCAACCGCTCGCCGTGCATACGAAAAGTTTCAAATATAGGACGAGCGAAGGAATGAATTGGAAATCGGACAAGTATTTGAAAGCGAAGAGCGCGTGCAAAATCGTCCGATTGTGGTTAATTAAACACAATCGAGTATAAGGTCAAAGAGAGTAGCCGTTACACATGGTATGTCATCTGCAAAGTTAAAAATAATCCTCCGGGATGTGAATGGCAGCTCCGAGTTTCATACCGAAAGTCGCGCCAAATTTGGACCATTGTAACTCTCCAGGAAGAATACACAATGTTCGCATGTCAAATTCAATGATCATCGAGGTTGAGTTCGCCATGGTGTAGGTTCATTTATATTGAGGAACCATCCCATTCCGGATAAAGGAGATCAGTTGCGGTGAAGGCGATTTCACGCCAACATATCATACAAGAAGGTCGGTATGCAAGATGCCGTTCTATTGAATTAGTATCGATGATTGGCCAATTTGATGGTAGCGAACTGCCGCCGCCAAATTGGTTTCGACCAATCCGGGAACTGCGGTTGTTTGGGAGTTTCATCCACAAAGCACCCCAATGCCAGATATTTGACTATGTGTTACGGGCTTTTGCTCCCGCTATTGACATTTCCATCCTCAAGCGATTTTACTGGCCGTGGATCCCCATGTACCACTCTATTAGTATTTGAGATGGTATTATTTATCTTGTCCAGATATTACACCACCTAATCCATAAGGTAAAATACACTACCGCATCATGGGGTCTGGGGGGATCTTTGGAGGCAATGAGTACATGGTAACGTCAACTAAACTTTAAATTAGGTTTTAATTTGTCGTCCAATACCTATCATCTATCTCGTCTTCTAATGATATTTTCGAATGTCGTATTATTAACAGATGGATACAGTCACGCGTATAGCGTGGGACTCGTGTGATGCTCTCACCCAAGACGAGACACAGGAGAATTTAAACGCGTCTCTTAAGGGCATCCAGCAAAAGGCCTTTGGGAGCATGAACTATGTGGATAGGGGTATGCATGCTTGTCTTGGAGTGTACGACAGGCAGGAGGCTGGTGCATCATTACACCATAACGCATATCGACACAAAAAAGTGCTTTCGAAAGTATTGGGTGAGGAACACGGTCGATCCGCAGAGGCGTCCGACCACGAGTCCAAATTGCTACTACCTGTGGTAAGGACACTTTACACATGGTAGATAGATCTTACGGATTCGATACATGTTCCTACTCTTGCGGTGCATATGCCACGGTTTCACGGTTCCCTCAAGCACGGAGATGGCGATTATACTCAATTAGCCATACATTCCGATTAATGCGAGCAGAAAGCACTTCGATGCATATCGGGCGCCCACCAGATCCGGCATTTGGTGTCGATCCCGGCATCGGCAATGGCGCTATTATAATTTCATTTCGGATCGAGTGGGGCGGTTTCATCGAGGTTTCTCCCAGCGGGGACCACGAGGAGCCGACATGGTAGTGCTTCCGACCCGCCATCATGTCCGCCCAACTAGCGGATACATTTGAGCGCATTGATGAGGTCGGATGTGGAACAATCTCGGCCTAGGCCAACTCCTCCGAAGGTCTTTCCGGCAACAGGTTGAGACCTATGGCCGAGAATAAAGGACCGGAAAATGCAAACGCTCAACTACACCTAGGGACAAAGGCAAGAAAGTACATTGGTGAAACCTAGGTACGCTTTTATATTGTGGCCGCTTACTATATTCTATTACTTATCGACATCTTTACATTTTATTTTAGATCTTTGTGGACTATTATGATTGTTCTGCTAACTCCTAAACCCTAAAGCCTAATCCGTTAAGCGATATAATTACATACCCCATCTTTGCCACCGTCTCAGCGTAATAATGCCAACACCCTAAATCAGGATCTCAGGTAAGCAAGATCCCCTAATAACCCTAAACCCCTAAACCCTAAAAATCTTGAAAACTCTAATAACCCTAAACCCCTAAACCCTAAAGGCCTTGGACCCTAAAAAAATCTTCAAAACTTTAAGCCCAGACATAAACCGTGATCCCTAAACCCTAAACAACCTTGCAGGTCCTAAACCCTAAACCCTAAACCCTAAAAATAGACAAAAAAATGTCAAAACACTAAAACACTAAATCAAAACCCTAAACCCTAACATACCCAAACAATAAAGCGTGAACCTTAAACACTATACTAACCCTAAACCCCAAAAATCTTACAAACCATCAAAACCATTAACACTAGGACCTAAACCATAAACCACGGATGCAAAGCGTTAAATCTAAAAATGTAACACCCTAAAAGCCTACATCTTAAACACTCAACCCTAAATCCTAAGGCGATAAAAATCATACAACCCAAACATTGAACCCTAAAAGGCCTTAAACCATAAAACCTTGAAACCCAAACCCTGGACATAAATCAGAACCCTAAACCCTAAACAACCCGCAGCCCTAAACCCTAAGAACCCTAAACCTTAAAATGTAAAAAAAATGTCAAAACCCTAAAGCTTTATGTATCCTAAACAAGAAACCATAAAACCCCAAACCAAAGCTTAAACTCGTGCAATTTTTTTAAACGCCCCAATTATAACTCCCACCATGCACCAAATACTCAAAAGCATTCGTATTTAATTTTCTCTAATTGATTTATATATAATCCGGACTTCTATTTTGTTCCCATATGATAAACGCTTTCCTAATATAACTATTATTTTTAATACTACATTTCTACACTTCACTCTCAAAATTTATCACATGAATAATATTTTGGGTGTAATTGATTTACTCAATTAATTTTTTCCCTCCAACTAGCGATTTAATTTCATATACTATGCCTAAACCCTTGCCCCCTAAACCCTAACACCGCAACACGTAACAACCTAAACTCTAAACCTCACGGATCCTTAATCCTAAAGCGTTAATTCTAAACACGAAACCCAAAACCCTAAATCCTTAATCCAGTAGCATTAAACCTTAAACCTAATATATATCAAACCCGGCGACACTTTTTTTTTAATCATTAATTACAACTCCCAGAAATCAATATTTACAATCACTTCTTATTTAAATTCTCTCATTTGTGTGTCTATTTACAACTTTAAGATTTTCTTAATATCACTATCTTTACCTTAATATAGCTGCTTTTGTTTGAACCCTAAAATATGTGGATTCTCAATTTTAACAATTCAATCAACTTTTCTCTTACACTTCATTTATTACTCTCAAATTTTTTAGGGTCATTGGGCGAATTATTTTTAAATACTATGCCATGTAACTCTAAACCCTAACCTCTAAATTACCAACTTTTACAACTTTTCCGCTTTCATACTTTACAAAACTTTATTCATTATCTAATTATAAAATAAAAGCCTTGTCTTTATTCTTTTTAACCATCAACCATATCACCCATTGTAATATCAATATTCACCATTTAATATTTCTCGAACATTGTCTATTTTTAAGGTTTAGGGTTATTCGGGTTTTCAAGATTTTTAGGGTTTAGGGGTTTAGGGTTTAGGGTTATTAGGGGATCTTGCTTACGGGAGATTCGATTTAGGGTGTTGGTATATTACGTGCTACGGATAGTGGTAAAAAATTAGGGTATGTAATTATATCGTTTAACGGATTAGGCTTTAGGGTTTAGAAGTTAGCGCGTATTATAAATCGCAATAGTCACAACATCCAAAATAAAATGTAAAAGATATCGATAAATAATGAGTGCGTTTGGATAGTAGATTTTTTGGGATAATTTGTTGAAAAAGAATAAAGCACTACCGTTCTTTTGATGTGATGTATCTGAGATAAAAAGGTGATTGGAATTTGTGTCGATGATGTAAGCAAAATTTTTTTTGCTAAATAGAAGCAATCCAAACGCACTAAATATAATATAGTAAGTCGGTCACAATATAAAAAGCAGCCTAGGTTTCACCAATGTACTTTCTGCTTGCTTTTGTCCCTAGGTGTAGTTGAGCAGCTGCATTTCCAGTGCCGTCTCCTATTCTGGCCATAGGTCTCACTGGGAAGAAGACCGGAGGAGTTGGCCTAAGCCGGTTCTTCGTCATCCGACCTATGTTTCATCACATGCCTCAAATGTATCCCAGACTGGGACATGATGGCGGGCTGGAAGCACTAGCCATGTCGGCCATGTCGGCTCCTGTGGTCCCTGACTGGGGAGAAACCTCCCACTCGATCCGGAAATGAAATTCATAATAAAGTCATCGCCGATGCCAGGATCGACACCAAATCGGTATCTCGAGCGGCGTCGATATACATCAAAAGCGCTACCTTTCATCGGAATGTATGGCAATTGAGAGTATAATCCACCATCCATGTGCGGAGGAACCATAAAACCTGCAGAGTGGCATATCATCTTTACAAGAGAAGCCGGGGAACATGTGTATCGAATCCAGAAGATCTATCTATCCCAACTCCTGTGTCATGTGTAATGTCCTCACCCTGGGTAGTAGCCAGTTGGACTCGTGGACACGTGAATGCTCAAATCACGTTCTTTTGGGCCGATATGCCACGTTATGGTGTAATGATGCACTACTCTCACTGTCAGACACTCCAAGACAAGCATGCATACCCCTATCCACATAGTTCATACTCCCAGGCCTTTTTTGGATGCCTTAAGAGAGCGTTTAAATTCTCCGTGTCCGTCTTGGGTGAAGCATCACACGAGTCCCGCCTATACGGCGTGGTATCCATCATTAATAATAACGACATTGAAAATATCATTAGAAGACGAGATAGATGATAGGTATTGGACGACAAATTAAAACCTAATTTAAAGTTTAGTTGACGTTACCATGTACTCATTGCCTCCGATCCCCCTCGTGAACCGTCGTGATGTAGCTATGAATTAGGTGGTGTAATATACGGGCGATATAAACTGAATACCATCTCAAATACTAATAGATTGGTACATAGGGATCCATGCCAAATAAAATCAGGCTTGAGGTATGGAAATCTGCAATAGCGAGAGCAAAGTCGCAACACATAGTCAAATATCGGCATTGGAGGTGCTTTGTGGATGAAACTCCCAAACAACCGCGATTCAGTTGGTGAAACCAATTCGTTCGTGAAAGCCGGCGATTCGGTATCGAAGTTGGCCAATCACCGATATACTAATTCAATAGAACGGCGTCTTGCATACCAGACCTTCTTGTATGATATGTCGGTGTTAAAATGCGCCTTCACTGCAGTCTGGATCTCCTTTATCTGGAATGCGGGACCGTTCCCAATATAGTGGCGAATGAACCGGGCGACCATGGCAGAACTCAACTATCGATGATCATTGGAATTTGACATGCGAACACAGGTATGCTCCTTCCGGAGAGTTACAATGGTCCAAATTTGGCGCGACTTTCGGTATGAAACTTCGGGTACCGATCCACATCCAGGATTATTTTAACTGCGGATGACATACCATGTGTACTCTCTTTGACCTTATACTCGATTGTGTTTAATTAACCACAATCGGACGACATTGCGCGTTCCGCCGTTTCAAATACTTGTCCGATTTCCAATTCATTCCTTCGCTTCGTCCTATATTTGAAACTTTAGTATGCGCGGCGGCGGTTGGATCGAAATCCATAATGGTGCCAACACCATCAACATCCAGCGCCCGTCCAGATGGCGGTGAAATTTTGAGAACTAGGGCCTGGAGTATCAAATTGCTGGATCTCGGTGTCATGAGCATCAACCTCGTCGTCGTCATTGCATGAGTCCTCGCTATCTGGTTCGGGGTCTCTCGACCCGTAAGAATCATCATCATCGTCGTCGTCACACCCATGCACATATTGCTCATCTGAAACAATAGGATTTTGGTAATGTGTTTGGTCACCCATTTGCGGGTCGGTGTCTTCCACAGTAGTAGTTGTATTGCTACACATACCGTGAGAGCCCACACCTCCACCCCTTCTACTCGGGTCAGGGGATGGATGAAATGAACCGAAATCAAGCTCACTGAAATGTGGGTAATGTGTCGTGGATGCTCCCGTTACCAGGGGGACATCGAACAACAATAGGATTAAGGTAATGTGTTTGGTCACCCATTTATGTTTGGGTGTCTTCCACAGTTAGTTGCATTACTACACATGGGTCGGAGATGGATGAAATGAGCAAACAAGCTCAATGGGTAATGTAATGCGTGGATGCTCCCTGTTACCGGGACATCGAACAACATCGCAGCTTCCATGTTGCGGTTGCAACTCATTTACTGGCGGGGACTCATGGAGGTCGAGCCATCTCATGCGCAAACCGCATTATCAATTAGTTGACGCCATGTCACCAACATATGTGCTCGTACCACAAGTCCGTCGATGCCGTAGCTCCATAAGCATTTTCGGTGAAAAAATCGAGGCGCCATATTACGGCTCACCGTTGCTGAGAGGTGAAATGTTCTCTACTTCTACATACACCTCACATGGAACATGTGGATCAACTGCTTTCATATAGTACAGACTCTCCACATCCCCATCGTCAACAATTGGAAACCACAGAAACACCCGTTTCCAACAGACTCCTTAGCTACGTGACTAAGTCATGGCATCTCGATCTACTTGCATGAGCTTGTAGATTCTATCAACCAACCGATCAAATCGGATAGGTTGTTTTATAAGCGCCTTTTTTGCACCTGGAGGTCGTATGACATTGATCCTCCGAGATGTACAATGGTTCCACCCGATATAGCGAATTAATAGACAGTGGGTGGCCGACATTTGAAAAATCTTCCTAACTGTTTCACGTTCAATAGCCAAATCATATGTTCAATTAACGTCTCGACCGTTCATAAATTGGGACTAATACATAACAATCTAATTCTTTCACTAAAGACTACGTTTCCAATATATTACGTTTTCAATTTACAACATTACACGGTGGTTACTTTCAAACAACTATAGGGTTTGTTTGGATAGAGAATTTTATTTGGAATATTTCGTAACTTTTGTGATGTGATGTATGTGAGATAAAAATGTTGTTGGGAAGATAAAAAGGTGATTGGAAAGTGTGATTATGATGTAAGCAAAGTAAATTTTGCAAATAAATTTTACAAATTTCTGTTATACAAACAAACCCTATGTCTTTTACATTTCATCTATATTTCAAACTATGATTCACACATTTAAATACACATGTTATTCATCAATGAAACATATAAATTATAACATCTAAGGTCTGAATGTCTAATAACATGAGTATGCAAGTTAACAAATTCAATGCACGTGCATATACCAAATTTAGTACACATATTATTAAGCAACCATGAACAGATTACAAGCACTTTAACTAATCATTCAAAGTCGTTTTCAATGAGTATGTCATGAAAATCTCTCGAAATACAAATACGCTATTTAATAATTAAATGCTTCAAAACATTTACTTTTGTATATTCCTCCAAAACATTAAGTCAAAAGTAAACTGTAAAATAAGAACTTACCTTTAATATCGGGAAAACGAAACTGCTCAACCACTTAACTCACACCACCCGCGGAAAAATCCTCCTAAACTCGGCACGAACTTCTGGTGGCTTTCACTCCTGTACAAACATTTCATTAACCAATTATATGCATACTCCACATAAAATTATATTACAGTATTTTCAATGCAAATCAATCATTACATTTCATTAAATCCACCTGAATTTTTCAAATTACGTAAACACGTAATGAAGTATTCAAGCACATTGATTAATTATGCATTACTTTCTTCATATTGGATGCAGGTAACAAACGTAATTAAATATGAATATTAATATAGACATGCATATACATTAGTGATTTACATGTTATGCCTCCAGATTTAACACACCAACACAATTTATTTAAATACTCATTTCCAGGGCTCCAAATTAAATCGAATTAATTTAGTTCCACTAGTTTATATGTACTGCGCGTAAACTACATTAATACAGTCAAAGCATGTAAACTAATTTAATACAGTCAAAGCGCGTAAACTAATTTAATACAGTCAATTAGGACGTGAAAATGTAAATTTACACATTCAACTACATTAAAAAAGGAAAGCCAACTAGACATATTTAATAAAGTCCAATTCAAATATTAAGCCAATTCAGTTAAACTTAGATATAAGCCTAAAGTAAATTGATTAAGTCATACCACTTAGGTTATATTAATACACGTCAAAATCAAATTCAAAGTCAAATATAACATCATTCAACTTTAACTAAATTAAAAATGTCAAATCCAAAATACAAATCACTACCTATAACTAAATTATAAAATTCGAACGACTTGAACCAAATTAATAATGTCAACATCACAATATTCCTTTCCACTTGTAATTATTTTATTAACGTCAAACCATTTAAACTAAATTAATACTGTCCAAGTCATATTTAACATCTCAACAATTAAGCAAACTATTAAAGTCAAAGTAGTTAGACTAAATCAAATGACAAGGGAATAAAGTTAATTATCACATTTCCCTAGAGTAACAACGTCAAAGCAGTAATACTAAAATCTGGTGTCAAAGTATATATACTGATTTAATAAAGTAAATTTTAAATTGTACAATCATTACCTACATAATGACTAGCAAGGATTCATATGCGGTGGCACCAGGATCAACTTCGTTCCTTTCGGAGGAATTTGAAGACTTGCGTTCCAGCAATTCTTCAGGTCCGCTCCCCAAACTGCTTGCCTTTTCTGCCGGATGAAGAGCAAGCTCAGCATTTGCGGATTTTTTTACGAAGGGACGAATTTTTTTTATGAAAGTGAAGTTCAAATACCGAGATTGGAAAGGGGCCTTAATCCGTCCATATTTATAGGCGCACGAGGAGCAACCCTAACCGTTGGATTTATCTAAAATTGATCCTATTCGTTGGATAGAGGCACCAACCACTCCGCCGCACTCTCCATATCGGCAAAGAAACTGCAGTGCGGTCTGAGCCGGACACTTGAACTCTCAGTGCTGCAGCTGAACTGGAGCTCTCCAGCCCCAGTCCCTTTACAGTTTTTTTTGCACCGAAGCCCCTCGCCCCCTCCCCTGCAAATTGGTAAAAATATATATATATATATATATATATATTCAACCTTGGTGCCGCAGGGTGCAACACATTGCGGATTTTTTTTCCAAACACCAATAATCTGAGGAATTTGCCCATATCTGAATATCCTTTATTATTGAATGAGGAAGTACTGACTTACATTCTGGCAATGGTGCACGATTTCAATTTAGAAAGGTAATGCACTAACTAAAAATATAATACATGTTTGTTAATTTTTGTTTCAATTGTTTATCTACAAAAGCTGACATCACTTGTGTAGTTACTTCCATGTTGAACCCTGTCTGCCAACATCTAACAACATGACATGACATTATAGCTACACATCCAGCAAATAAGATAAAGCTGAGAACTCCCTTAGTGGAAACAGATTTTACATAAATGTTTAATATAACCTACTTGCCACCTTTAAGGATTATCCAATCTGAGATCCCATATAGAGTCTGTAGTTAAATAGGACAAAAATCATGCCAGCATAAGGGAACTTTTGTTAGTGCCCATTTACTTCAGTACCGTTAAATGACTAGTTTATGTATTTTACTTGGATTTTGAATGTCTTCTGGTCCTTCGCAGACTCTTATCTTTCAATCGAGAAGGTACATATTGTTTTGCAGCTCAAAGATTCCCATTTATCATTATTTCAGAGCTTATGCAAAATATGAGCAACATTACCATATTTAAGAACTTAGTATCAATACAAAAGTAAGATGAGTCAATGAGATAACACTAGTGCACCACTAGAGCAAAATACTCATAATTTCACTATTGAGATTTGGTGTTCCATCTTCTGGCAAAAATCTGTAGTAGAAGAAAAAGCCAAATGGAATAGGGAAACAACTGTAGTACCTGAAGGACCACTTTTTCACGTGATGCTTTCCATAGTCTGAATTGCTCAGATTCTTGCTTTATCTTTTGTTGCAATTGGACCTTTTAGACAATAGAATGCCATTAGAAGCAAGGGATTCTCTATAATTTAAACAAGTATCAACTACCAAGACTCCATACCTTCTGTGTTTTAATCCTCTGTATCTCATCCTGTAGTCGTTTTGCAGCCTCATCGCTCTTTTGCTTTTGTCTCAAAAGCTGGGCTTTCGACAACTTGCAGAAGCCAAAATTATCAACCAGACATAAAGTTTGGTGGGGGAAAAACAGTTGAAGGAATACCTGAGCTTCAAGGACATTTAACTTTTGAAGATAATCTTCCTTCAGCTTCTGAGCACTATCATCAGTAGTAGATGATATATTAGCAAGATTATGTCTAAGTTCCTCAATCTCTTTCTGCAATGGAAAAGAAGCTCAGAAACAAAGAAATTATCAACCAAAATGATCATGCTCAGAGACATACCTGCAGGGCCCTCTTTTCGAGTTCTAACTCTTGAACTTTCTTATCATAATGTTGCTTAAGAATTGAGGTATCAGGATTTGCAAACCGCTTCATCTCGGCCTATAAACAGAGATAATAGGTTGAGGCAAAATCAGAAGTTACAAAGTAAAAATTGCTTCTAGATGTAAGCCAACCAATATAATTACTTCAAGAGATACTGCATACCTCCTTCTGTTCAAGTCTTTTGTCCAATTCTTTGAGCTCCATGTCCAATTTTTCTTGAAGAGAAGAATGCTCTCGCTATTTCTGCTCATCCTCAAACTCACCTAGCAAATATGCAAGAACATTATTCTGCCAGCAACTTGAAATCAACTTGGTCAAATTCAAAACATAAATCATGACCATTCAGGTACAAGTTGCTGCCACATAATTTTTTGTCAAGCAGTGTCAATGATAATGCTACATAAAATACTAGAAAGCCACAACAAGAAACATCCATCATAGCAACCACCGTCACAACCACAGAAACAAGAGTCTACATAATTATCATGGAACAGCTTATGGTAGCTCACCACTTAAATTATCAGTTTTTGTTTCAGACTCTGCAAAACAGTTATCTTTTGAATGAAGCCCACTATCATCCAAACCAAGACAGTCAACAAAATCAGTCCGCCTTAAATGGTTAGCACTTTGTAGCCGCAATAATTCTCCTTCCAATTCTTGTATCTTGGATACATATCCTTTTAACAAATCAAAATCCTGTAGGAAATTTGAAAAGTCATATTAGCCAAGTTTCCCAAACTACATGGCAAATTGACCAGGAATCCTATCTACCTGATTAGAATCAGAATCTAATTCATTCCACGATTTTTGACTTCGAGCTGATTCAATCTTCATGACAAGTCTATACCTCTCCACCTAATACATTATATTGATGTGAGTGGCTTCGAAAATGCATCTAACTTGAATGCTGTAAATAGATCATTTTAACAATTACACAAATAATACTACCTGAGCATCTAGGGCTCTTTGTGTCAAATGATCACAAGTAATTCGACGTTCTTGAAGCTCGTGCTGTAGTTGTGCATTGCTTGCTTCAAGCAAAGAAATTTTATGCTTAAGAATCTGTGAAGCAGAAAAAACAAGTCAATTTCTATCCGAGACACGTTTATGGGCAGAGGTTATTAATTAAAAGGATAATACAGCCTCTTGGTATGAACTCTAATCAAATCCATATCCACAACCCAATACAATGATAATCATTTTAATCATCCCCCAATCATAGCAACTAAGAAACCAACAAACTGACACTTATGAGAAAAAATGAAACCTGAAGTTCCTCAAACGGCACAGTGCAGTCTCCACGAAAGAAAAGAAGCTCAGCTTGCAACTGTTCAATCTGACTTTTCATTCTTTGCATCTGAGTTGCCATTGGATCACGGTTTATCTAGAAATTAAGAGTGGATGAGTTTACTGATTGAATTGAAAAAAATATACGCTTTTTCCCTTAACAATGTTAAACTTACAATTGCTTTGTTTTGAATATTACGAGCACGATTTGCATACTTCAGAGTGTTTAGTGTCTCCTCTGCATTTGTATCTGCAGGACTGATGCAAGCTACCCACATAAATGCACAAAGAGAGAAAAAGTTAAGCGACCTTAATTAAAAATATGATGAAATGCTCAGAAAATCATATAATAACAACATATCATGTTCCTGAGGACAGATATAAAGCATCTTGCCAAAAGAAATTAAAAGTTTACCAATCATTACTGTTTTGCTGTTCCCTCCAAGAGAATCCTGAAGCAGATTATTCCCAAGGTTAGCAATGGCAGATTTGCATAAATTACATAAAATATCAAGGACACACAAGGAAAATCAAGCTGGCGAGACGGGAGAACCACAAATATAGTGAATCATGTTTAAAAAAATGAAAGCACAATCAGATTAGTTAGAATACATGGTATTTATGGAAGCATGGAATCCTTATGAGAGAAAACTTTCAATTGAACTGAGTATCAATGGGAGCTACCACTCTACAAAAGTTCAAAAAATATAAACAACTTACGGAGAACAAAAACCAGAAAAGATCATGTCTTCTGATTGGAAATGAAAAAGGAAAATGAGAACAAAGATTCAAGAACAGATTACTAGTTTGAAATAAGCTGATTTTTATGTTTGTGTTCAATATACTTAAACTATGTCTGTTTTACTCTCGATAAAACTAAAAGATCTGGAATGCGTGAGTAATTTAAAAGACGGATCCCTATATGACAACTCCTAGGCTATACATTGACTGGCTACATTTATTGATGAAGTGCACATATTTTTCACATGCTCCGCTCAACTAGTTCAACAATTTGATGGCATTCACAAGCCATAGTTACAGGCAGGTTCAAAACTACATGCAGATGGAAGGTCTAGAAATAAGCAACTTTTTGAGACCTTTTTGTAGGAGGGATCTCTTCGAAACCCTCACTCCATTGTATGATATATGAAACATTGGTTGTTTAATAATACATCATAGAATTCGTTCTGATTTGTACTTCTGCTTGTTAATTGCATAATCCTAACTCAATGCCATATACAGCATGAAAAAAAATTTTGTTCATAAGACAGGTGTATGACTAAAGTTGAAATGTAGATGGAACTGTAAGGAATAATAACATATAAACACCATATTATATTATATGGTTGTTTAGAGTCTTGGGAAGGATGAATAAGGAAGAAAAGAAACAAAGATGTCTTGACTGCAACAGCCGAGTTAATTTGCTATCTCGATAAGGAACATGACCACCTTCTTTCTGTTTCTTGTCATCACCCAAAGCACTAATCACATTGCCAAGAGCCAGCAACCCCTTGTTGATATATGAATGCCTAATACATATTTTCAATTAATACGAATGCCAAATAAATGAGAAGTAGCAAAAACAATAAAGGAAAAAAAATCATCAAGGAAGTCCAGTAGCCAGTGTATATATTTCAGTTATCAAGGATAGTTCCACCTTCTTTCAAAGGCATCCCATCTGCTCCAGTTCTCTTTGCTATTTCAGAGCCTGCTAGGTCCACCAAGTGAAGTTTAGCACACAAGATTTCATCACCAAATTCATCATGTATGTCTCCACTTGAGCAACTGCTCATTCTCTTTTGTTCCATTGATATTGTGAAAATTGCATGTGAACGACTGAAAAATCATATAAACATTAACATTAAAATTTTCACATTGTAATGACTGAAAGAGTAAGTTAAACCTAAAGGCAAAGCAAACAGATAAATCTGCTGGTTTCCTTAAGGAATGAAACTTATCTAGTGCTCTCTACAGATTTCACTAGGGCGCTAATAAGACAGTACTGGCAATTTGTATTAAGATTGAAAACATGCTCCAAGATTAATGAGACTTCTTGTAAACACAACTTTGTCAGCTAGACCAATACATTTACTGACATAAAAAGAAATTAAACAGGTTGCAAAAATTACAAAACAATGGATGAAGCAATGAAGGCAGCTAGAAGGGTAGTTTCCATTTTTTATGATTTTGATAGTAGGGAATCCTTGAAGTTCCATGTTAAGAAGATTCTCATGATGTGACTTAATTTCTCAGGCTAACAGGCTAATTGTCATTAGGGCAGCACCAATTAGCATACTTTGAGTCAGAGTTAGAGCTATACTTTGAGTCTCATTTTAAGAGTTAGAGCTACTGTAAGTGCTGTAGTAACAAGACATCAGTAACATCTTTGTTTGAGTAACTTCGATTGCCAATATCTTGAAGGACATCCAGACAAATGTCAGTAAATTCTTGACTCAGAGAAATATTACAAGGGAAAAAAGGGGAGGCTGCTGTTGATTGACCAGCTCATTATTAGCATCTTCACAAGCAATATTTGCTTTCAAGAAAACAAAACCTGAAACTACAAAATATCTACCCCTCAAGCAGAAATGTTTATCTCATGCTAGTTTTGCAGAGTTAACCCACATTATATACAGGCTTATGCCCTAATGCTTTTCGAAAGAGATTGAAGAAAGGAATTATGCAGAGACTGATACTTAATTTAAGCAGGAGAGAGAGAGAGAGAGAGAGAGAGAGAGAGAGTAGCACAAGATAAGATGATTTAGAGGATGCATAATCCTGAGTTGATTTGGTATCTTCTCTCTTCACAGAAAGAATGATTTACAGGGTAAAGAGCACGCAAGAATGATTATGTAACTGAAGATATAAATCAGCACCTCCATATAAAAGTAACTACATTAGTCAACATCGTAGACAAGAATGATTATGTAACTGAAAACATAGATCAGCACCTCCATATAAAATTAACTACATTTGTCAACATCATAGACAATGCACAAAAATTTAAGAGACCAACATACAGGTAGATTTGATCAATAACACTAAAACAATGAACACACCTTGATTGACTATTCATATTAGTCCCGTAGCACGAGATACTGAGCCACGCAAGAGGTATGATGCCATCTCTTCTTTTGTCCTAACCTCTGCCTCTGTAACACCGGCAAGTGTGATCCCACCATTGACGGTTTCTCTAATTTGAATGGGAGCTCTTGCTGGGCCAGGTTTTGCTATAGATGCCCCATCACCTTTTGCAATAGCAGGTGGGTTTGGATCTAGTAAATCAAATACATCTTCCTTAAAAATCTGCAAATCATAAAATAAACAACATGAAACCAAATTAGTGGTCAATACATGAACTATGAGCTTTAGCAATAATACCAGAAGACCAAATGACCATACCTCAATAAAAGATACTCTTATAAGAAACTCTGTAGAGGCTTTCATAGCCTCTATTCGCGAAAATATGGTTTCCATTACTTTGGGAATAACTCCTCCTTTATGGTCTTCTCCATTATAGTTCGTTCCCATAGTGTATGTTTTCCCAGAGCCAGTCTTTCACATGAAACGAATTTTGAACAAGGTAAGAGAACAAAAACAAAAGGATGTTGAATTGCAGAAAATAATGTAATATCAGAAACACATGCCATACCTGTCCATACGCAAGAACAGTGCCATTGTAGCCATGGAAGAGTGCATCAACCAATGGAGCCACACACTCATCAAATATCCGTGAAGATGACAACCCAGCGCTCCCAAACACATAATCAAATGTGAATGCAGGTGATCCAATTTGAACCTGTTTGAGCATACAAACACCTCAATAACTCCCAATTTGCACCTAAGTCTCAATACTCCACTCAAAATTCCCGACAAAAAACACACATTTGAAGTAATTCTCAATCAAAGAGCACGTAATTTAAAAAAAAAAAAAAAAGAAATACTAATACCTTCCGAGTATTAAATAGAAAACATTCATCCCAGGTACCTGTGGTTCACCAGGGACAACGGCGACGCAATCAGTTCATCCAGCAACAAGCTCGGGAGTGACAAGCGGCCGAACATTGACTGCAACCCTCACACACTGAGACGTGTCTTTAACTTCAGAATTGTCCATCTCCACTCAATGCAATTTGAATCACTACGCCTCAAAAAAAAAAAAAGTAACCAATAAAAAACCTAGCTAGATTCAATTGAGCCTGCACACACAATCAAAAATCCAACATTAAGGCCTTCATTTCTCCAGATCTTTATTAACCACATCAATAAATCAACCAAAATGTATAGTAAATAGTGGAAATGAATAGTTTGAACTGTACCTGAGGGGTTGGGACGGAGGAGGATAGGAGGGGGGGAGGTGGGTGGTGGGTGACCGTTGAGCTATTTTGAACGGGGAATTGGGAGGGACAGTGGACAGAGGAGAAAACAAAAGAAAGGGTGGACTCCAAACTTTTGAAAAAGAGAATTGAAGAAAAGGCGCTGGAGTCCGAAATTCAAATGAGGCGAAGGTCACGTGCGGAGCAAGTGACTGCTGCTGCTGCTGCTGTTGTTGAAACTTGAAATGGGGGAAATTAAGAGTGAATCATATATTAATTTAAAGTAGTTAAACGTTACAGCTCACAGTAATCAAGCAATTACTAGTCAATAATTTAAATTCCCCAACCAAAGATTTATTTGATACTCTTAAATTATCTGATACTCTTAAAGATTATCTTATTATCATACTGAAATTTACTTCTCAAGTCGACTAAGAGTATATTCATGTGGTATTTACTTATGCAATTTAATAACAAAAAAAGCCAAAAAAAATAAGAAAGGAGCTCAAAAAAGAAGAAAAAAGAAAAGGACTCCAGTGTCTTGTGTACTCACGGCTTTTTCATTGAATGCCTAAGAAATTAAGAATGGATACTTTTGAATTTTGACATTTCATATGCTATGTTGTCCGAGAAAAAAAACAAAAAGATGACTATATTGGATTTATGATAATTTTTTAATATATTGTCAGTACATTTTTTTTATACTGACAAATTTAGATCATGTTATATAATATTAAGTTTTGAAACCTGTTGGGGGTTGGGGTTGGTCATCATTTCAAACCTGTTCAAATTGATTGGGTGGATCGAGATTTTGAAGTTTTGAGACTACAAGTTTCAACAAGTGGTGAGTCGGCCCAGTTGCACTTTTCAACTTATTATGCAGTGTTTCTCAAGCAAGAGCATGCACTAAACGGTTAGAACATTTTTAGCCCAATCCTGTCGTCTATATTGCTAGAATATCTTGAAAGTGAAATCAGACCGAAAAATTTTCCAAACGGGCCGAAAGCATCACACGAGCCCACAAAACCACACGCGAGGCGCGAAAGAGAAAAATAAAACAAACCTACCTCGATCGGATTTTACTCATGGGTGCTAGCAAAGTTATAAAAGCCAGAATGAATCTTGCTGAATTCGTGCCTTAAAAAGAAATAAAATCTTGGGATTAATTCTCACAGATTAGATTCAAGGCAACAACAGTCAACATGTAGTATTAGAACTCGGGATTAATTCTCCTAAAAATAAAATCTATATAGATATAGATATAGATATAAATATGCATAGTATTTTTTTTTACACTATTCACCAAATGGACATGCATAGTTTTGTCAACACCATAACATAGTGCATGCATTAACACAATAACACTATTCACGTTTTAAAATAAATATGCACAAAGTGACTACTAAGGCGTTAGTGTGTTGACAAAACCATATACACCAAATGGACATGCATAGTTTTGTTAATACCAAAACATAGTGGATTGACACAGTAACACTATTCACGTCTTAAAAATAGATACGCACAAAGTGACTATCACTGTATTACTAGTTTATACCAAATGGACATGCATAATTTTGTCAACACCATAACATAGTGGATTAACACAGTAACATTACTCACGTCTTAAAAATAGATATGCACTGAGTGACTATTATATAGTTTTAAGGCGTGAATAGTATAATGCAATATATTGTGCATATCCATGCAAGAGTACTATTTATCTAGTTTTAGAATGTACAAAGTTAAATGGTTATATTTATTTTTATGGTGAGAATGTGAAAATGGAAAAATAAGGAGAGGGAAGAGAGTGAGAGAGAAAATGCAAAGGGCAGAATAGGTGATGGATTGGAGCAGCCATCACAATTTGACGTTGAATAGTAGTAGTAGTAGAAGGAATAAGTTGTGGGAAACGTGCGTGCATGGGTGGATGGCAAGAAAAGCAATAGGCAGTAAAACAAAAGCCGTACGCGGCAACAAAACATAGCTCTCAATCCGCCACGTTACCATTTCCCCAATTTATCCATAACAACAGCTCCCCTCCTCCCCAACCCAAAGACTATCGATTTGACCACGGCACAGTAGCAACCGACAGCCGCAACTTTTCTTCTTTAGTCTTTCCTTCTCAGTTCCAAGCACGGTTCTGTTTCATTCATTTCATATTTATTTTTTGTCCCCTTTTCCTGCTGTTTGCATTTTGCGGTAAATTAAGGTAGAAGCCATTAGTTTTCTTTTTTTCTTTCATTTTTTATTTTAATTTTAAGAATTTATGTTAAACCTTCGACATTTCGTTGATTTTAAATTACTTTAGATTCTCTGCATTGTGAATCTTGGGGTTGTTTAATTGTGATAAATTTCGTTTGGGTTTTGGCTGTGGAGTAGAGTTAAGGTTGAGCTGAAACTTGGAGGATGAGGAAATGGGAAAATAAGCACCCCAGGATGGAGATTATTTTGTGAACTTTTCTGTTATTTTGTTTGATTTGGCACCCAAATCTAGCAGAGGATAGTTAAGAAAAGACTGCTAGGTAAGTAAATATTGCAACTTTTTTTTTTTAAACCAAGAAAAAAAGAAGAAGAAGAAGAGAGAGAGAGAGATTTTCAAAACTCAAGGACGAGGGAGAATTCTTCATGTCATGCACTTGGATCCTGTTATTTGTTAATAATTTATATGTAACTTTTAGTAACTTTATAACATTGTCTCTAAATCATTGTCTACCGAAAGAAAGTGTTTTCTTTATTTTGGAGAATGCTTGCTCAATTTCATGCAAATTTCTATAGTTTGAGAATTTAGTTTTTGTCTTTGATGAACTGTTGTTATTATAGAGTTATATAAAAAAAATGTTACTATTGTGGAGCTCTGCACATTAATTATTTGGGTTGCTAGAAATGGAATCTTTATTTATTCTTCTTCATTATTCTGGGATCAATATTCTTTAGTTATGTCTGCCTTCCTGTTTGACTTCACATTACTTTTTGTTGTGTGAAAATGTAGGTTATAGGGGGAGTTGCAGTTGATGTGCACTCGGCATTGTGCCATTTCTTTTTATATGTTGAGACAATGGCAGCTGCAACCTCCTTGCTTTCGCCCTCCAAAATGCGAATCTCTGGACACTATGGCCAGTTTAAGGTGCATGGAGGTTCAGCACATTTGGTATGTGACCTGCCTCCTTCATCCTTTTGCTAACTTTTTTTAAAGTAAGTTATTCTAATTCTCATTCATTCGTGTCTAGGGCATGATGGAGAAGACCCCCTTACATTTGTTTAGCCTCACTCTTTCATCACATTCTTTGGTATGTAATGCATATATGCTTTCCATTCACTACTTTTATGCTGCTGGAGTTTTAATATGCTTTCATGCTAAGCAACTGATTGGAATTTTTTTGAATAGCATGTCGGGTCAAATATTTCAATGCTCTTGATACCAAAGAAGAAGTTTGTTCTTAGCATATTCATTATCTACATAAGCTTGTTATTTGCTATCTTTTTGGGTCCGTGTTTGTTTGAGAGTTGGAACTTTCCAAGTGGATGAAGAAATAAGTGAAATTCAATATATTTGGTTAAATTTAGTAGGAACTCGTCAAATTTCATGGATTCTAAAAGTTTACCTAGTCCTTGACCAGCACTTCTCTAATCTGCGAGTTTTCTTTTTCTTCTAGAGAAGCTGTCTTATGTGTGGACGCTAGTTTTGTCAATCATGTAGCGACAGGATGCTTGGAGTCTCTACATTTTGAAAAATGTACATGGTCCCGTATGCTCTAATAATGCTAAATTCAATGGTTTCAAGTGCCGATCCCTATTAAAACCTGGTGGAGGATACGAGATTCCAGTTCTGAAAGCAGCTGCAAAAATGATTTCCCGGTACATGTTTTATTTTAATTCTTTCAAGGCTTTCTGTTTTTGTCTTTCCATGGGATTCTTTGTTAGGGTCCCCTTTCCCTCTTGTTGTCTTGGTTGGTTGTCATGAAATGGTAGGATGGACCATAAGCTTGTGTTTCTTTTTTGCAATTACAGTTTTTTTTCCTGCACCATGAGAAGACGAGCACATCGGATAAACTCATAACATTTTTTTAGCAGGTCTTACAGTACTTTGCATGGAAGTCCTCTTGTGCTTCAGTTGGTTCCCGCCATTGGTATAATTGTCTTTGCTGCTTGGGGCATAGGGCTGCTCACACGTTTTGGGAGGATTTTTTTCCTAAATGTACATTCTTTATCATTATCTCAGTATTTTTCTTTTCTTTCGTGAGGTGTTTAAGCTGATAATTTGCTGATGTCCTCCATGAATTTTTTTTGTGTAGAAGAATGATGGTAGTTGGAGAAGGAGTGGGATACATAATCTTATGACTTCCTATCTTCAACCTTTGCTGTTTTGGACTGGAGCAATGCTCGTTTGCAGGTATCAGTGGGAGAAAATTGGAATGTTTGTTATAACCTGTTTTTGTCTTTAGACAATCTAATTTTTCTTTTTTTTCCTTTTTGACGGAACTTCTGCAGAGCACTCGATCCTGTGATTCTAACTTCAGTAGCTAGCCAGGGTGTCAAGCAATGGCTTTTGAATTTTGTACGATCACTGTCTACTATTCTTGCCTTTGCCTACTGTTTATCAAGGTAAACTTATTGCTTTAAAAACTCTCTAGTGCTAGGCAACAAACAACTTGATCTATTACTATCTTTGTTTTCTTTTTCATAAAAGTAAACAGATAGGGTCATTCTACTGTTGATTTCTCTTAGAAAGCTCAGAGTTCGCATTATTGGTTGTTTAATTTGTTTTATTTCTAGTAGTGTTGGCTTTTTTGCTAACGTTAAAAGCATAGCTCTCTCTCCACCCCCTTTTCATGTCAAAAGATATGATTTTGTACCTGTATGTTGTTTGCTCCTCCTCTTTCTTGAAAATATAAGTTGTTTTGCTGTGGTAACAATCTTCTTAGGACCGGTGTCTGCTCTCCATTTACTTGTTTCTACAACTTTATGCTGCTGTGCAACTCTCTCCCTCCCTCCCTCTCTCTGTCCAGTCTATTTGCACCCCTTAGATACAAACATGCTTGTACACATGGGTGTGAGCAGGTAAATATGTTTGCTGTAATTGAACCTTGTCCGTAGTCTGTTGCTTCCCTTGTCCTACCCTTTGTGTTGGAATAGAATGGATTTTGGAATATGATATTTAATCTTGGTGCTTTTTTTTTCTTCTTTGACAGCTTGATTCAGCAAACGCAGAAATTCTTTGTGGAAACAAAGGAATCTAGTGATACAAGAACGGTAGGTTTTGATTACTTTTAGATCTATGCAATAGATTTACATTCTTTCATCACAAGTGCAACTGTTCAAATGTTGTGAATACTAGAAATTAATGTCAACCTAAAACCACTTGCAGAAAAGGTCCATTAATTGATGCAAGAGGCCATTATATTGCCAGTCATTAATGACTAATGGGTAACTAAGATGCTAGTCTTTCTGCCTTGTCATGCATGCACATTCCCTGTTGCTTAATATAGTATCGCCTTTTGGTTCTGAGTTGACCAAAGATTTCATGTTTAGTTTATATCTGTCATGTATTTGTGATGCTGTTTAGAAGTTCTTACGGATAACATGCATCCTAATTCGTCGAGCATTCCCATACACATGTTTAGATAGAGTGTCAATTAGGTCTAGCATTTTGTTTATTTGGTTGGTTTTGGTCATGTGGATCTGTTAGTTTGCCACTGGTATTGTAAATGACCTAGATTCCTGATGATTTGCACCTTTAGATGGGCTTTGAATTTGCTGGACAAGCTGTATATACTGCTGTATGGTTTGCTGCTGTTTCATTGTTCATGGAATTGCTTGGTTTTTCAACCCAGAAGATGCTAACTGCTGGGGGTCTTGGGACGGTATTATTAACCCTTGCTGGTCGTGAGGTAAATCTTCCTCCTTCTTCCCTGTATCTTTTGTAGCAATTAGTGTGAGTTTTTACTGCATATGCTCTGGTAAATGGTGGCTATTGGCACCTCACCTCCCCTGTGCATCTGTCTTAGCTTCCCCTTCCTACTAAGGCTAAATAGCTCTCTTCCATTTTCTTCAGATTCTCACAAATTTTCTTTCAAGTGTAATGATCCATGCAACACGGCCATTTGTTCTCAATGATAGAATTCAGACAAAGATTGATGGCTATGAAGTTTCTGGTACAGTTAAGGTTCGTCTACATTGCCCTTAAATCTTTATGATATTTGTGCCACCTTTTCTGGTACAGTTGAGGTTTGTCTACATTGCCCTTAAATCTTTATGATATTTGTGGTGGCAAAGTTTCGTATCGAAATCTTAAACTCCTTGTTGAGTTGGCTGGATCGCTAAATACTGTATGAACATGTGGCGTAGCTGAACTACTGTCTGGAGAACCTGAAGTGTAATTGTTTTGTTGTTTCAGCATGTGGGATGGTGGTCACCAACGGTTATAAGAGGTGATGACCGTGAAGCAGTTCACATTCCAAGTCACAAGTTTACAATGAATGTAGTAAGAAATCTTAGCCAGAAGACTCATTGACGAATTAAAACCAGCCTCGCCATAAGTCACTTGGATGTGAATAAGATCAATGTAAGATTTGATATTCCTTCTTACAAATGCTGTGTATTTTGGCATTGTTCCTTTATATCATGCCGCTTATACTTTTTGTTTTTAAACAGAATATTGTGTCTGATATGAGCAAGGTTTTGGCTAAAAATCCTCAAATAGAGCAGCAGAAGTTGCATAGACGAGTATTTCTAGATTATGTAGATACAGAGAATCAAGCACTCATGGTGAGTTTTTTGTTTCATAACTGTTATCATGGCTCGTTTTTATGTGAAATAGTCCTACTACTATATCTGATGAGAAGAGATGATTTGTGGAAGAGTTTTTGTTTGTTCTTGTCTGAACTCTGAAATGAGCTCACATACCTGGGAGATTAAATTCAAATACACAGATGCGTTGATCTGTGGAGAATGACAAGGGCGTCTAATCTTCAGTTGTTATTAGCTACTAATACTAATTATATTCACCAAATTAGCTGAATACGCCAATATGAAGCTGTTTGCTGACTCTTGCCTCTGCTTTTGGTTGCCAGATATAAAAATTTGTCATTTTTTTCCCCCTTAGATTGGTTTATCATCTAGCGTTATTACTTGTAGCTACTTCAAAGAGTGTAATAAATTTTTGTTGGCCTATTTGATATAACAGATTATGGTCTCTTGCTTTGTGAAGACGTCACGGTTTGAAGAGTACCTATGTGTAAAGGTAAGCAACACTTAATAGTAAACCAGATTAGCTGGATGGTACGTGCAACTGGAATTTCAGATTAGTAATACGGATTCTATTTATCGTCTGTATTTGCCTTTGTTGCTGTCCTTACTGTCATTAAGGTCTGTTGGAAGCTGCAGCTTCTGTGACTAGTTTCGATCTGCATTTACTAGTGTCATGCTTTTAGTGTTAACACTGAAAACAAGTCTGAATTTCCCAAGACCTAGCTCACTGTTATGTAGCTGGCTACCATGAGGTACCTGGTTCAAGTCTCGAGTCCTCCCCTCTCCTGGAGTTTCTAGATTTTTTTTTCCCTCCAAATCGACGAGGAGTTGTTTGTAGAAATCTTGAGTGTTTGTACATTTTGTTGCTCTTGATCTGACTCCATGTAGGGAATTCTTATGTACAATCTCTCGCTCTTTGCACGCAAAAATTTGTTGAACAAGTTTGTGATTGATGATTGTTCTCTACGTAGTAATCAGTTGTATATGTTCTTGCTAATACATATCTAAATTAAAGTCAATATGGCAAGGATTTAGTTTGCAGTTGATTCATATAGGGTCAAGTGTTTTACATTAGTTGGAGTTCAAGGTTGTGTACGTAGAGAGTATGGAATTGGGACTGCATGGCTACTAGTTGGAATGGAGTGCAATTTTGATTTGACTTGTCCGTTTCTTGCTGTGATACATACATGATTGGCTTAATTAGATCGACTTCATGTCTTTTTCTTGCTGTGATACATGCATGATTGGCTCAATTAGATGAATCTCCTGTAGAAATTATGGCTAGATATCGGTGAATTTCATACAAAAGGGGCTGGGAGCAACCGTCTAAAAGCAATTGGGGACTCACGACTGAATCTAGCTTGTCTAACAATTCCAGATTCTCTCTTCGCTTTAAGCTCATAGAACACCAAGGCAGGGTGCCCACTTCGAAAGATAGATCTACATCATGTTGGAGGAAATTGCTTTTGTGTTGAAAGGAATTAATAAACTTGCATCTTCTAATATCATGCCTCAGCTTCAATTTAGATGGCTGAGTTTATCACATATCGAATAGTGATGATGGCCTAGACAAATATCTGGAGTGTCATGAATTTGCTCATCCGTCCTTTCACACTCAGTATATATAAACTCAGAGATGTTACTAGACAAAACAAAATCAACAATTTCCTATTGCCATCATCTGAAATACAAGACCTAGAGTCTCAAACATGGGTAACAGTTTAACAGAGGCGAATCAGAATTTCTCATACTACCATCTGGATTACAACCATCAGTGACAGAATAAACCCATTGACCATGCGCATGTCAGTATGAATATGGAGCCAATCTTGATCATCCCTCATCAGGAATGGATGCTACATCCCTAATCTACCATGTCCTAAGGTTACTTTGCTTCAAGGGTAGATAGAATTCCCCTGACTTCAAGTTGAAATTCATTTCGAGATAAGAATGGTGCTTTCTTATCTCGATTCTATCTTCTGGTTTTCCAGTTTCATTTGAACTGGAAAATGCACTTAGTGGAGTATGATGAGATGGATATAAAAAGAACATACTTTACAAGACAAATGAAACTGTCAACCAGAAGATAGAATCGAGATAAGAACACCATCAATATGAGCATAAATCTTGAATTTAAAAGGGATACGCATCTCAAACAGAACGTCAATTACAATAGAATCCTGAGACTATTTAAGAACAATAGCAATGCTATGAAGACATAGCTGAAGAATTTGAGAGCCTAAGGCACTCACTCTGACACCTCTTAAGACAAATGTCATTCCAATTAGGCACTTGATGTTGATTAACACACACAGTCCGGGCACAGGCATCAGCGCAAGCATCTAGCTCAGAAACACCACAAACAGTCACACAAGTATCAGGAGTTGGGTCTTTTGAGAATGCGCCAACCTTCTTCAGCATCCTCTTTGAAGTACACACCCTCTCACAAACAAATATTTCATCTGAGCTCTTTTCAGACCTCGAGCACTCTTCAACCTCTGCTCTTCAGCTCTCCTGCTCTTCATCCTGAAAGCCTGCCCTGCAACCACAGCTGGAATTGCAGCTGCAGCTATAGACCACCACCATTCCACCATTTCTAGATAATTGCTCAACAGCTACACTTCATGCTATCATAACCTTTTTAACAAAAATAGGAGAAACAGGGGAAAAAAGTAAATCCATCAAGAAAGGTCTAATTTTAATTTGAAATATTGCCAACCACATGCCCCATTTCCACAAAATTCAATTAGCAAGTCACGAAAGAGATGCATCCTGATGAAGAATTCTTTTGTTTGTTCTGCTTTTCCAAAAAAGCTCAATGATTCTGATAAGAAAGTACAGAAAAGAATTTTCAAGATTTAATCTTTATTGATCAAATTCTATCTCCCTTTCCTTCAAATGCCATGTATTTCTAACCCTCCACAAAATCCTATCATTACAAAATGATACAAATTTGCTTTGAAAATTTTATAGTATAATAACAAGTTCCACAAATGGTACACCATTTTCGATCATTGCATCAGCTTACATTCAGACAATCTCACTTCTTATCTTCAAGCAGGGACATGGAAAGAGCAAAAAGCTATGCATAGGAGCATCATATATGCATAAAAAGCCTGCTATTACTCTAAATAAACTATAATGCTTATCAATGTTCTAGAGCAATTCCATAACTAAGAAATTGCATAGGCTTAAGATAAAGGGGTCAGGGCAATAGAAAAGAATACCTTTTCGACAAAGGAAAAAAGGACATGATATTGAGTCTCAACGAGTGCACCACAGAAAAAACCTTGTTTGAAGATCTATTTTTGGTAATCAACATTATAAAATTACTAGCCCATGTTATCCACAATTAAACACGAATTAAAAAACGGATATAACGAAATTACACCAAATGGTTGTTCAAATATGTAAGCATGTGAATATAAGCTCAAACATGTAATAAGAATAAAACCCTACAAATACAAAGATTTTGCCGATCAAAGAATTTCAGAATTCAATATTCAGTGCTGCAAAGCTAAAAATCCAAGGAAAGGAAAGAAAAAAAGTGTGAGCTTTTAGTCGTTACCTTCTGCACTGAAGAACCCAGTTCGAGAAAATCAGAGCACTCGGAGCAGGCCCTGTTACTGTTACTTTGAATGGGTAGCCTGTTAGTTTGAATGGGATTGATGAACAAAGCAACCAGGAGGCGTTGATGCATGAAACAGTAATTGAGGATGTAAGTAGCTTAAAAAAAGTCAAACGAAAGCAAACAGACATATATTATGCAGGAAGAATCGGTGAAAATATGATGAAGAAAACCACAATGTCTCTCCCACATTTCCTCTCCACGCTCATAACATATTCCTGCGCACTACTAGATAAATCTCCAAAATTAAAAACCCCCAGTAGACAGTTTAATAATCAAACAAAAAGTATACGCAATCTTGCTGGATGCGGAACACCTAGGGTTTTGCCTAATTAAACACAAATACAAATCTAATAACAAACAAAATTCACCTGTACGAGCAACAAAGAAACTGAACGAAAAGAAATCCAGAAGAACAATTACAAAATCAACTAAACAAATAGGAGGGAAAAGAGAGAAGGGGGAAACGAAGTGTCATTTAAAAGTAGAGAAAGGATTTGTCTCCATGAACAGCAGAGGCAGATTTAATTGCTCAAACTAAGAAAATCCGAAAGCAGGACGTGAGAGCGAAGCTTACCTAGCAATGAGCGATGGCGATATATTTACCGACGAAGTTTCGAGAGCTTTGAGAGTTTTGTGCGAAAGGTTTCTGAGTTTTGTCGTTTGAGATTTCTATCCTACTCCAAGTAAATGGCAAAAAGAGGAGAGCATGGAGAGGAAGTTGAGTTGGAGATACAGGGCAACGAAGCTGCGGTCTATATCGTCATTGGGCCATGCCGCAATCCACCGCAAGCTGCTTCGGCTGTTCTCGTAGACCGGAGACAAATGGCGTCTACTCAATAAAATTCAGGCCCTTCGATGTACCCCCTCATTAGTTACATCGGGTTGGATCTTCATTATCGACCCGCCAAAAGGCCCAAAAGGTACAACCCATACATATATTTACTCGATGATTACAGGGCTATTTTTGTCCTATTACTTCACCTGATTTTTTTAATGTGTTCTTGTTTGCTTTTGCATCTGTACTTTTTTAATTGCAAAAAAAAAAAAAGGGCTGAAATATAGAAATTAATCCAAAAGTAGTTTTAGTTGATAACTTAAATTTAGCCAAAAGAACTCTACATATATGGCAAGAGCCTTTTGTTACGATAAATTTTGTCGGCTTACGTCATACCAAAATGCTTTTTATGACATAAATTTCGAACCATTCATATTCTTTTCTTTTTTCTTTCCTACTTCACCAAGATTTTAAAGACAATAAGTTCCTTTAAAAAAGTGCATTTATAAATTTTTGAATTCAGAAGGCACATAATTGGGTGTGTTGAAAACGTTAATATGTATGTACACATACATGTATATGTATGTGTGAATTGCATTTTCATAAAAGCATGTATAGACAGCGTACATTTGTGTGGTATTAGCATTTTGGGTACAAAAATATATAAGTTGATATTTATGTGAAAATTCACTATTTTGACCACTTTTTTTAATATATATTGGCCACTATGGTTTTTCAGTTGTCATCGCATGCTAAGCAATGTACGACTTTTGATGAAAATTTTGTGTCTAACAAGGAATGTTATTTAAGTCACACTACCCACTTCGAATCCTCTATCCAACTTCTTGTTCAAGTTCTATATCCAATTTAAAATGACGTCATTTTACTTATCGTTCAAGTCTGTTAAAGTTCCATTTTTCCCTCCCGTTTTGCCTTAACTCTTCTATATGGCAAAGTGTTGAACAAAATCAACTGAAACAAGGATTCTTTTGCCTTGAACTATCTGGTTCTATCAGGACCAATCTATCTATCCTATTTGTTCTTTTCTCTCGAACAAAGCTACTGCCATGCATTGTTTTATTTGGGTTGTACCTATTGTAAGATTGTACTTAATTGCATTCACTTGTAATTCAGTTTTTTTGATGATTTAGGTTTAGCAGAAGGTGAAACTAAGTGCAAAATGCCCCAAAATGTTCCACATCAGATTGTGCAATCTCCAACCCAGCTAGGCTTACCAAATCCAAATTCACCTTCTCTTCAAAACACTACTCCAGCTAAGTTTGCCTCCCAGACCCAGCAACCTCATCCAACGAATCAACAGTCAAATGCATCAAATATTATTACAACTTCTTCCGCACTTCTTCCTCTCCTCCCCCCTCTGCCAAGAGCTCAGTCTATTCATTTGCAAATGTCCTCACTCGCCACTAGACTCTTTGATGTCTCACCTAATAGATCGCATTGGATTAGTGCATTTCGATGTTCCCTCCCCTCCTTCTTGTCTTCGCAGTCCCAATCTTTGACATCATCTACACCAGATTCTTATCCTTCTTCCCCCAAAGAAATTCTCGCTTTTTTCACAAACCTTCAAACTCAGCTATTTGAAGCTGTTGTAGAGCTCCAAGAAATTCTTGACCTTCAAGATGCAAAACAGAAACTCTCGCATGAAATTAGGTCAAAAGATGCTGCAATTCTTGCGCTAGCAAACAAGCTCAAAGAAGCTGAGCAGGTTCTTGACAACCTTGTGGATGATTACTCTGATTATCGCTATTCAAAACAATCCAGGCCACAAGATGTTGCAGAGGATTCTTCAACCACCACTGTGGCATCTCAGCTGAAACTTTCTGATATATTGTCATGTGCCCATAGGATAAGCTACACTACTTTTGCACCACCAGAATTTGGTGCTGGACAGGCTGCCCTCCGTGGCGCGCTCCCACCTGCTCCACAGGAGGAGCAGATGCGGGCATCCCAACTGTATGCTTTTGCTGATCTTGATGTTGGTTTACAAAAAACAGATGAGGATAAGAAGAAAACTATAGAGCCGTTAATTGAAACCACTGTTGGGCAACCGGCAGAGCCAAATCCACTGGCCAATCTTATTGGATTACGGGGTCTGCTTCTGCCTAGTATTGTTGTGCCATCAGGATGGAAACCTGGAATGCCTGTGGAGTTGCCCAGTGATCTACCCATTCTTCCTCCACCTAGTTGGAAACCTGGTGATCCAGTGGCACTGCCTCCATTGGATTCTCTTCCTGTACCTCCTAGAATTGAAGAGCAAGAACCTCAGCATATCCCTCCATCAATGCTTACGAAGGCCCCCGAGCCTATACAAGTTCGGCATGTGTAGCTTGACATTGACGATGATAGTAGCGATTATAGCAGTGATGTTGGTAGCTCTGACAGTCAAGATTAGTCCTAAACTCCTATGCTTATATGTCATTGTAAATTCTAAAATGCTACATAGTGCATCTTTCAAAGAGGATTGAAGTTGCTATCTCTAGCCTGTACTGACTGCTGATGAAATTGAAGTTTTACTAGAATTCTGCAATTCCTCAGGGTTGTCTAATTGTGCTTGCATACCTAGAGTATCCTTTCAATTTGCTGAACATTCCTTGCAAACCCTTCGAGTACTGCTGTTGACTCTAAGGTTATTAGAAGCCTAGTTGAGTGAGTATGTTCTTTTAAATTTGTGACAATAGGGACCTGTACACTAACATTACACACTTGATAAAGCAGCAATAGCTTTTTAGGTTTTACCTTTGATGTACGTCCTTTGATAGTTGATCATCTTGTGCGCAGTCGAGTGTATTATGTCTTCTGCAAGATGAAAAACGAATGAAAGTAGAAAAGCTGCATTTTTGTCCTCAGTCAATGCATCAAAATACTTGCTGTCTTAGCAGATGGGTGGGAATTTACGTAGGTTACTCCATCCATCCTAAAATAGGAATACTGTACTCAGGTTCACAACCACTCTTTATAAGGAGACATTTAGAGTTGTACTAAAATCTTGTATGCTAGCAACTAGCTTAACTGTAAACTGTGAGATATTTTCCTCTGTCGTCGCTGTAGAGTGTAGATGCTCGATTGATAAACATTTGTCCAATGAGATGTAAGTTAGCAATGAATATGTGATGAAATCAGATTTACAGAAGTTGATTTAGACCAGCTTATGTGGCAAGTAGTTACACTCAATCACATACGTAAGATTATTGTTCTTTGTATTATCCCATGGTTGGCTGATGGCTGGCCATATACTTTTAGACTTCATGTGGAGAGACTGGCTGACTCTTCTCTTCTCTTCTCTCTTCTCTCTTCTTCCTTTTTTTTTTCCACATTTTCTTGAAGACAATTTCAAAAGGAAAAAAAAATTAATAATGGAGACTTTAACAAAATTATACATAAATCCATAATGGTTAGCTGCTTTTCTGATTTTTAAAACAGCCACAATAGGTACAGTCTCATCAAAATGGAATTACTTCTAACCCACAAAAATAGCTATCAAATTTGATCAAACAGAATGACATTCAACTCATTTCTTTTATACATTAGCCTCTGTCTTTGCCAAGAACCTTCACAAAATCATCAATTTTTTTAAATAGTCATTTAGATTATGGAGAATATGGAACTTCATAACCTTGGTTTTATGATGGGTGTCTGTGTAATATTGATGATGACTTTATGTGTTAGGAAAATAATTTTATGGAATTAAACTTCCTTATAAAATACAGTTAGATAGATGTGGAACAAAGTTACTTTATGATGTGAAATTTACAAATTAAAGTAACAACCCAAAAGTTTACCAATTCAAGCAACATGATTATATCCATTGCAGTTTCATTACAAATTTCTTAACGGATGCCATCCCCGTTAATACACCTAAATTACACTTAACTTACCATATTAATACACATTCTCAATTAATGCACTCTCGACATTTTTCTTAATTAAGTACACCTTTTCAAAAAACTAATATTACTTGAATCCCTTTTAATGAGTTCCTACTAGATACTAGATACCCGTTAGCAAACTACTTTCATTACTATAAGTTAAAGTAAGAAGGGAAATATAATATTGATAGAATAAACAAAAAATAATAATAATAAACTCACTGTTCGTTAAAGTGAAGAGAGAAACAAAATATATACACGATGAATAAAAATAATAATCCAAACTTACTAATGGTGACTAAATAATTGCTTCAACCAAATATTCATGTGATAATGAATCAATTCTGCTAATCCTCCTCCTCTAATTAATTATGAAATATGCTTCAACCTACATGTGACAAAATAAAAAAAAAAGTTGCAGTTACCCATAAATACAACTAATTCACTATGACTAACATTGGGCAACATTTACACCATCATTATCCCAATTTTGTTAAACTGACTAAGAAAACATTAAAATACTAAAAATCATTGTTAAATAAAAAAACTTTAATGTGGGGTGGAGGCGTGGGTGGGAGGATAACAAAGAAATTTGGTAGTCGTCTTAATGTGGGGTGGAGGCGTGGGTGGGAGGATAACAAAGAAACAAGTCTTTGGCTATTGTAATTTACAAGGGTCTAAGATGCTAAGAGTGTGAAAAGGGATAGAAAGGTTAAAAAGAAGGGGTCATTGACCATTGCAATTTGTAGACTGCCTTTCTATCCACAAACGGCTTTATTTATATTCACAATTTTGGTGTTAAAACTTGAATTCTTCAAAGTGCAAAATAAATTAACTTGTTAGCAGTTACCACTATTTCTTCCACAATATTCCCGTAAGGTCAAATGAACTTAAGAGATTGCCACTACTTCGCATTTACAATAATTTGGGCACAAGTTGGATCAATATCTAATTTGGACGTGCATTTTTAGCTTGCTAGTCTTAAGAAAAAGATTTAAAAGTCAAAATAAATGACTTGGTTATTCCTTGAAAAATTGAATAATGCCCATTTTATGAGGACTATTTATATAATTTTGACCTTGGTATGTGAATTTGTTTTAGCATCATATTAGCTAGAGATGGCAAATGGACGGGATGGGCGGAACTTGGACGGGACTTATTTGGGATTGAAAAATATGGGCCATACCCAAACAGTCCTATATTAGCAGTGGGACTAATTTGGGCAGGACTAAATTGAGCTACACCCATTTGATCCCGCCCAAATATCCAAATTAATCCCATTTTATTTATTTTTTAAGAAAAACTCTTTTTTTTTTCTCAATCAAATATCTCAATATTGTCTTTTCTTTTTATATTATTTAGTTTGTTTATTTAACTTTGTAAAAGTTCTACACACTTCTTTATAAATTATGCGATAATTTTTCAAACTAAATAAATTTTTCTAGATACGAAATTTATAAAAAACCAACTTCATATAACTGGATGATTATTTCTGGGAGTTCGTGTTGAATAGATAAAAATCAAAGCTTCCACTAGCTTTTTTTTTTTTTTTTGGTGGATGCTTGGAAAAATTAGTAGTAGCAAGTGTTCTCAAAAAACAAATCCTAACTCCCAAATGTCATCTTCCCGTCAATAAACAATCATCAAAGTTTCACTTTTTAATGCCAAAAGAAAAGACAAAGTCTGAATTTAATACAAAACTATCTTCCAAAAATATGCATTTGTAAAAATATGCTGTCGGTACGCGTCTCCAACACCTTCTTCAACTTCTGAGGTTTGGAGAAGGAAATGAAAAAAAATTATTTATTATTTTGTTATTGTTTTAATAAATACCCATGGGATCCCAAATAAATCCCATACAATCCCATATTTTAAATGGGTATTATTGGGTATATACCCAATAAGGCCCAAACTCATATTTTAGATACCCATCCCGCCCAAATTAAATTTGGGTATTGGATCCCAATGGGTTTTGGGTATTTTTTGCCACCTCTAATATTAGCATATAAGTACATGGTTTATTGTTTGATTTGTGCTTTTACTTTGAAATATTCTTTTTAGGTATACCCTTAACAAACCCAAAAGTTAAGAGTGATACAATGATGAAAATTTGTGTGTGGATTCTTTGTTATAATTGTTTGATACCTTTTGCAGATACTATTGTACTAGTATAGTCTTGCTCCGCAAGATTCTACAGTTGCAATCACTTATAGTTAGATTTGTGCATATCCATCTAACAATGTAATTATGTGATACGAACTTTCAAAAATAACAATTTACATAATAACTGTACCTGTCTCAAAGTTTGTATGTTTGTTACACAAGAGAGCTTTCATATAAATCGATCTTATATTCATTTTACTACCGAAACAGACCTATTAGTTTCATAAAATATCATACTTTTTAGAAGTTGGGAAATTTGTTTCACTAGAGAGGTTAAGAAAGCAAATATTTTTGTATCAAATTCGAGCATTTCATAAGTAGTGTTCTTATGTATTTAAAACAAAAAAAATCCTTTGGATCTACAACATTGTTGCCTTAATCTTCTCCATTTAGGTTAGCTGCTTTTGAGGATGTTTTTGAAAAATTTTATTGTAGCATTGTATATTATAAAAAAATATTACTGTAGTAAATTTTGGATGTGTTTTTGGAGGAATTTTTAGGGAGTTTTTCAAATATATCTTGGGGTGTCTTTCAAATTTATAACTTTTTTGGGGTATTTTTTGAAAAATTTACCCACCCACCCACCACCACCCGCTCGCTCATCCTCCTTCTATCCTCTCTTGCCCTCTTCCTCCTCCTCTTTCCTTCTTCCCCCTTCCTCTCCTGCTCCTTTCTCCCCTCCCTTCTCTGTTCCTGCCTTTGGTCATGACTTAGGCTGCAACCAAAGTTCATGACCATATTTGCTAGTGATTAGGAGAAGTGAGAAGGGTTTTGAGGGTAGGGAGGGGAAGGGAGAGGGGGTGGTGAAGGGGAGGGGGTGGCGAGGGGGAGAAAAGAATGAGAGGGAGGAGGGGGGAGGAAGGAGAGGGAGAGGGAGAGGTAGGAAGAAGGGCAACAGCGGCTGGAGTGTGTATGGAGTGAGGGTGGTGGTGGTGGTGGTGGTGGTGGTAGTGCATGGAAGAAGAAGATAGTTTTTTTTTTTTAAAGTGTATTTGAGATAATGTGTTTTTGGAGTTATTTTTGGAGTTGTTTTTGGAGTACATTACTATAGATTTGTAGATGAAAAATAAAATTTTCAAAAACAGATAAATCCAAACGGAGTCCAATCAAGTAGTTGTTTTTCTCATTGAAACTCATCTTAATATCCCAACACATGCTTACTCTATATTAACTATAATGATATAACTGTGTATACATAAAGAGATTAAAAGTTTATATATATGCAAAGAGAGATACCATAGATGAAATGTAAAAGAGCCAAGAGATGTTGTTAATTGAGATTTTGAACATGGCTATCCTTTTTATTATGACTTTTGAAAAACATAAACACCAATTATAAGTTTGTAAATCTTATTAGTAAACTGTGTACAGTTTCATCATTCATATTAAATTGTTCAACATTCAATACTTCTAAATTAGTAAATTTTTTGACATAGAATGATTATTGGCATAAATGCCCAGCTAGGACCTAGCATTGGACAGGGTTAGAATTGCCAAATCAGATCAGGCCTAATGCTCCAAGCCAAAAAAAAAAAAATCAATTAGGCTATCTGATCCAAGAGCAATTTTTCTACGCCAAAGGAATGAATAAAACTCATGAAAGTAAACAATAATGAAAAGGGCCACTTCTCCATAACAAAGGACAAAATGAATACTTGATAACATCCAATTGTTGGATACGATGATCAAGATTCAAGATTGAGCAAGGTACTAGGCACTCAAAGGAGGGGTTCTGAATCTTTACCAAGTGAAAAGCTAGTGAAAATTGAATATGTCAGTTAACACATCATTGAAGACAAAAAACTCAATGGCACTAATTGTGAAAGGTCTATTCATCGAAGCATTTACTATGTAATAAAAGTCTACCACCACTACCAGATTCGTTGGTCTAGCATTATATGCAAGTAGTAATTTTGAGAACTTAAGACTTTGTTTTTGACTCCATTTGCAAAGAATAACACCAAGAAGTCCAAAATTCAAACCAACATAAGGAGATGAAACATATAAAGCTCCTGAAAGAGGCAAAATTTTGGCCAACAAAGTTTTAACCACAGATGAAGAATCACTTATTATCAACTTCATCATCTTGCGTAGCAAATCCAAACACTTGATCGTTTAACCTTAGCTACTCCTAAATAGTTGTCAATGTGACACTACCCTCCTTACAGGCAACTATGACCCATATGATTGATTGTTATTTTGATTAATTGATTGATATTTTGTCACTCATTGATTAAGTATCTCCCATTTAATAGTAATTGATTGGTATATTCTGTTGATTAATATTTCATTCAATCAAATCAATCAAATAGTCAAAGATATTAGTTACAGTTATGAATTATGGTAAGATTTTGTCGATGGAAGAAAACTCTAGAGATGTTCATATATACCAGTAATTGTCCCTAACCTAACCTATAAATAGCCTGTGGTACTCTATCAAATTATGGTCTGTTGGTTAGGCATAGGTTAGAAGTTCCCTTACTCTAAATTTCCCTTCTACGTATTTTCTTCTTCTACATATTTTGCTAGTTTAGATAAGAAAAGGAAGAAGACAAGAAGGCTTGAGGAAGAAGACAAGAAGGCTTGGGTACTAATCTCTACTTGACAACAATGGCTGGATGTAAGCTATCTCAATTTCCGCTATCTAATATATATGTTTATATTATTATGTTAAGTTAACATATGGTATTAGAGCCAACTTTTAGCCATGTTGTTCAACATATAACTTCATAACTTGTTGGTTGTCTGATAAAGTTAGAATGATTCATTAAATGTTTCAACTAATCAATTTAACAAACATAAACATGGGACCTATATTCCCATATTGAGATTCGGACCTATAGTACCCGTATACTCAATATTTGAGAATTGTATAGTATTCCCATGAATATATGATATGTTTTCTTAGTTGATCTCACTTGAAAATGAAAGCCATCTTGAGCCTTATTTCCTTGATTGGATCTGTAATTATGTATGTAATTTTTTCTGAATCATATGTTGCATATTTGATTTAATGAAATATGCATATAAAAATTTGGCAAAGTTATCGTTTGTGAGTTTCATGAGAGATCAATCATGCATATCCTGATAATATCATGGGAATCATACATAAGGATCTTATGATATGATATGAACATGTAATCCAGTTTATATGATTTTATGATAATAACAGGTGTTATCTTATATAAATAGCATATCACTTTTTTTCAATTTGCACCACGTATTGATTAGATTCAATATCTCATTTGACTAAACTTGTTTTTAAGATTGACGCATAATCAGCATATATGCATTAATAAAAAGGTTATAGATCTTTTGGCCATTCGCCATCTAGTTATTATTGTCCAATGATGATTATGATTTAATTAGTCATTTGTGATTATTGAATCCATAAGAGTTATTAGAATTGCTGTGATTTGAATATTTGAAACTATTCTTTTGAATATTTTAAAATTGTTAGATGTCCTTATAAACTTCTTTTCGTCTTGTATTTAAGAGTGGCCACAGCATCTTAAATATTTGATCATTAGGATTTTAATGATTAAATGAATGACATCTTATTAAGAGAGCAATTAATTTGTTAAAATTATCACTTGGCCCGGAAAGTGGTAATTTTAATAACGTTAATTGACATAAGATGATAAATTTAATACCGTATTAAGGGATTTTTTAAACCCACATGTATGAAAAATTTCTATCTTTTTAAATTACCAGTATTATTATAAAGAAAGTAAATTCAAATACATGTTTAGCAACCTCTATCCATAGGAAGATTTGAATTTACTATATGAGTTAACATTAGTTAATTCAATTTTTGTATTTAAGTTTCATAGCAATAATGTATGTATATTCTAAAATATTGTAGTTTTTTCTACCACTACTCTTTTTAATGATTCATCTCATATTCCAGTACTACTTGGTGAAAATTACACCAAATGGAAGGACAAGATTCTTCTGACTTTGGGTGCATAGATCTTGATTTGGCACTTCGTGAGAATGAGCCATCCACTCCCACGGATTCTAACTTGCCAAATAAAAAGGTTACTTATGAGCGGTGGGAGTGATCTAATCGCCTAAACTTAATGCTCATTAAGTTGCACATTAGCGAAAGTATTAGGAGTTTAATTATTGATTGTGATCGAGTCAAAACTCTGGCAAGGGTTTGGCTAGCACCCTTATGAATAAATTTACAAGTAGGACACTTGACAAAAGTAGGAGTGTGCATGAGTACATTATGAAAATGAGGGATATTGCTGCCAAATTGAAGTCCCTTAAAGTTGAGATTTCTGAGTCATTCCTTGTGGATTTATTGTGACTCTACAATTCATATTTCCAAAACCATGCAGGGCTTTATGAACCTAAGGAAGCCACTTCGAAGAGAAAGCATCAAGAAGGTTCATTAGCTTCTAATATCAAAAGAGAATGCCTTTCCTTCACAACTTCATTGCAAGAAGGTTTCCGCTACATCAAAGGAATTTTTGTTGGTCAGGTACTGGTGGCTTTTATTTTCTAGATGCTCCCACCCCACAAAAAATTACATGTGTCTGTGAAATTTGTGGGTGTGATAGTAGTTTATTGATGGATGCAGGCAAAGAAAATGACTGCTAAGGATGAGAAGGAAGCTACTGAAGCTGATCTGCTGGCTTCAAAGATGCAAGTTGATGCTGCTGAAGAAGCTGAAAGTACCAAGAAGAAACTTGAGAAATCCTATTAAATGTTGTCCTGTGCATTTATTTGTCTGATCTTCAGTTTGTCCTCTTTTAAGTTCGTGCAAAATGTTGTCAACTATGAAGCATGCATGTAAAGTCATTAAAATGATGTAAACATGGAACAAATGTTATGCTTTTGTGCCAAATTTTCAAGGGGCATATTACTTGCTGATGATACAGTAATGTCTCAGTGCAGAATTTCTTTACAGTAGAATCATTAGTGATGTACACATTGATAGATCTTAGTACGAAACTTTCTTTGTTTAACGACTAGAAAGTTATTTCGTAGAACCAGTGTCTGCTTCAGGACACTCCATGCGGATGTAGTCATACATAATCCCATGGAGAGCAGTGTCATTTTTTGCTTGTGTGAGGTATATGACATTGTGGCCTTGCTGGAGTTGAGAATCTGGTATGTCGATGTTAAACAGCCAATACAGCCCATGAATCCCATGTCTTGCAATCGCATTATCACTTCCTATTAATCCACTGGTGAAATGGGGTGGATTTACCTCTGGATCATTAACCCTCACCTAAGAGGAATTGTTGATAAAAACTTAGTATAAGATACAGACAATTTATATATCTTGTATTCATCAAGAAATGGAAGAAAACTAGGTAATGCTAAAACTGAAAAGATATCTTGATCTGTACCTGCAACTCTGAGTAAGTAGCAGAGCAGAGTGCAATTCTCAGTTTGTAAGTTCCAGGTTGAACAAGACTGTCAACTTCGAAGTTTATTTGCCATGTACTTGATTGAAAGATATTTTCACCTATTTTTCTGACATCCCAGATATATAAATGGAGAGATTAGGTATCTTCTGTGAAATGGACTTTTTAGGTATGGTTTCATATTATTGCCAAAAGGAGGATAGGCAAAAGATTGCACCTGTTTACATGAGCATAAAACCAATCTTTTCGGTAATCGCTGGTGCCAACTGTGTATACCAAATCTCCATCAGGATATAGGTCTGCATATCTCTCCCACAAGCCATATTGCCTAAACCTGTCCCAAAAAAAAAAAAATTATTATTGGAAATTCTGAGTTGCAAAAATAAAAGACAATTTCAATGTGGAGTATAAAAATGGCCACATAGCTATCATCATACTATAAATTGAGCTAGGAAGATAAATGACCTGTGTGCTGGAAGATTTATGTACAGCTTGTTGATGTACAATGGATTAGGATCAGGAATGTAGAACTCTGCGGCAGAACGATCAGGGATGCCAATTTCCCAGAGTGTTGGCCCATCTCTAGGTGATTCAAATACAAGATCTCCCAGCTCTATCTCACAGCCTGCATTGTTAACATTTTGTTGTTCACAAGTAAGAACCTACGGTTGACAAATTGATAAAGAAATTGAAAAATTTGTTGCCCTGCCAAATTCTGAGTTGTAGTATGACCTGCAGTAATGGTAATTGTGGATTCACTTCGATAATCTCCAATGAAACCCGGCACCCAAGCGTAGAGATTATATGTAGCAGGGCAAACATTGTTGATTGAGAAACAGCCTTGGCTATCAGCTCTTGTCCAGAATTGGTAGCCCTGCTAGTAGATCAATGCCAAAAGATAGTCTTCAATATTGATGGATGCAATTGGTATTATCATCTCTCAAATGAGTATTACCTTGCATTCTTTTTGAAATGACCCAATCTCTCCTGGAGGAGCCAACCCCACATAGGCACCAGCTGCTACTATGAGCTCCTTCCTTGTGTACCTTGCCAAGATACGATTTTTCACATATAATCAGTAAATCTATTTCCAACTTCAAGAAATAGTGGTTAATAACTAAATGGTCATGTTGCATAATCTGAGCCCTGAGGATGCCTATTGATGCACATTCCTAGACTTCTGCTGAGAGATTCCTATACCTGTCTTGCACTAGTAAGCTGCCACTTACAGTACCTCGTTGATCAGCTTTTGGGAAATCTTCTGAAGCTGGGAAACCATATGGCCAGCTTTCAACTTCTTGGTTCATCTAAACCAAAGAATGTTAGCTTCATTGTTTTCATGCTTTATTCTGGGAAATGTATTTTGAAGTAAGCAGTTGAGTGTTTAAAGTTTCACCTGTCGTTTGCCATCATTCCATAGTTTAAATGCCTCACTTTTATCTGATGCAGAGTTGAGATAGATGAAAACGGGACCAAAAACTTTCTTCCATGGCTCGCCTTTGCCAAATTTGGCCACCAAATCAGTTCCTCCATAATGAGTGCTAACAAACATCTAATAGAATAGGTATTTATTTGCAATATTATCTTGGTTAGGATCACTCTGTCAGGTATTAATAGGATTAGATTGTATGTCAGTTACATACAGCAAGGGTGGTTGGATTGACATGAGAGGTAAGGTCCTGCTTGGTTGGCCCTCCAGTCCTGAACTCATTGCTTGGAGTAATTTGCCAGAATCCTACTGGTGGTTCAAGGCAAATAAATCCATGCACTTGATTATCTTTGTTCTCACATGAGTACTCGTACTTGTCATCAACCTGCTTATCAGTGGTTAGTACTCAATAGACATGACATTATGTCATAATGAAACCAAGGATCAGATATGTGGAAAAGGTGGTAGAACAAAGAAACTGCTTTCAAATTTGGTTCAGAGAACAGTAATGTTGTTTTAGAAATCAGATTTGATTGAGTACTTCTCCTTTAAATTCTGGTTCGATAGGGTTGACAAGTCTGACAGCTTCTGGAAAAGCAAGTTCTTCACCCCTTGGAGGTAATCTGTCGTCAGGGAGGGGCATGTATCTTTGCCTGTCATCTGATATAGCCATGTAACGAAACCTAGTTTACAATGCAGAACAAAGTTGCAGTTAATACCAATCTTTTTGCTTATCAGTATGTGTCTCTGCATCAGCTAATCATCTTAATCTCCATTAATGCCAATACTATTAAGTCATGGTGTTAGCATTTACCCAAAAAAAGGAAAATGGGGAAAGGAAAAATGTGTGTTGTTCATTTCTGTAATCAATGCATTTAATTGGTACCAGAAAACTAAATTTTGATGCTGATTTACTCATTTATGTTCAGAATATATTGAGTGAGAGGTGACACAAGATAAGAATGTTTAGAGAGACAAGTAAATATCTGCAGATAAGGCTACTTTTGTATGTTGAGCATGAAAGCTATCCTCGTCTCGTTGAGGTTGAATGCAGGCATATCCTCGTTGCGTTCATAAATGGCATAGGAGTAGAAGCCTGAGCAACCACGAAACAATATGAACCTACAATTTTTTTTATCAGAATAGGGTCAAAATTCTGTCTTTTATTCTCGTTTGCTGTTTTAGAACAAGAATGCACCTTTTATCTATGCTTATTGGGGAATGATCACCCTGAAGTGAAGGATCCCACATCCTTGTGAAAGAAAGCTCCACTTGATCATCAGTTTCAACTATAACTCTGAAAGTGGTCCCTTCAATGCTGCACAATAATCAAATTATTAGATTGTCAACCATTGTGTAATACTCATTTATTTCCACGCAACTCAGCATCAACTCCCCGAAACATTCTCAAACCGTTGCAAAGATGCATGTGGGATCATGAGCTGTGGGGTAAATGTATGATTTTGAAAGATCAATTGTAGAATAAAGAATGTGAGGGTTATGGAAGCAGAATTTTACGTATCAAATTTTCCTCTTGTCCCTGCACTTCCAGCTTCACTCCAGTTCAGGTCCCAGAATCTGTTGACTTGATAGAAGAAGTTAAATCTCAACAAGGTCTCATACTTTGTTTCAATCAGAATCCAGTAACTTAGCATTAGGAATAGCTTACCCTCCTTTCAAGCTTGGATTACTAAGCTCAAGCAAATTATCAATTCCGGAATACTGGATTTCAATGATATTCCCCCCTGGATTTGTTAGAGTAAGTTGGAGTATTCCATTAGCTAACACCACCTGTATGGAAGATAGTACTGATCATCTGTAGATATTAGCATGTGCAGCTAATTAAGTTGTCGATCGACTCGATCCACAGCAGAATTAAGTTTATGATGGAGATTATAAACTTGTATGCTATTGAATCTTTTTTGGCCTTACCCTGCCTAAACCCCTTTAGCATTATAGCAACAACCATCTCATATACATGTAAATTCTTGAACATTCTAGATACCATATCTGACGTCTTCAGTTCTTTGAATTTTGAAGCTTTCTAATGTAAATCTACACCCACTCCTACGCAACAAACTTAGCCTTCCTCTTGCAGTTTTTTTCTTTTTTTTCTAAACTTTCATTTTTGTGAACATGGATACTTCCAAAATTTCCTGACAATGAGCAATGAAATCAGTCACAAATGGAATTGGAAGAGTCTAAAGTAGTATTTGATATCTTAGACAAGTAGGCTGAATTATGTGCAAAAAGATGGACTTTTGTACCATACTATATTGGAGTAACTCAATAAAAATTGTTTAAAAAAAAAAATCAATATATGCACAATAGTAAAATGGTATACAATACTTGATCATCTTGAATAAGCAGTTGAACCGCTTCTGCCATAGATCTCTTTCCCAGACTACCTTCCACCTGAGAACTTTCAGCCCAATATTTCTCACCACTTGAAGAAAATATGTGAGACTAAGAATGCAGACTTTTGTAGATTCAAAAGCAAATGTAATCTCATAACTTTTGATGGACGATGGCCGCTAGACTTGAGTCTGCTTGACGCTTATGTTAGTAGTTAAAGTCAAGAATTGGTCGCTTTTACTATGCAGGAGAAGGAGCATCTCTCATTCCAGTTGTTCCCTTATTGTAAACGACATAAATAGCCAAATGTGGAGAAGTTGCTGAAACTGGAAGCGTAGAACAGAATATAAAACAGCTAAATGTTGAAAAGGGGCCTCACCAGGAAGCATACCGCAGGATATAATAATGATAACTTTGTCGAAAAGTGGCCTCACCGGGAATCGTGGTACAGAGTGTAAAAATGCTGAAAAGTAGCCTCACCAGGAAGCGTAGCCCAGAATAAAAGAGCAGAATGGAAAATTGGAAAACACATAAGGATAACTTGTCAAAAATGGTTTCATCTGACTTAATTGCTGAACGAGCTTTAGGTTCAATATAAAATATGAATAATGATCGTTAAAACTTTCTGCAACTAGATAACGTACACTAGATTTTGTTAGGGATACAATAATGGATACAATGATGAGGGTCCTTCCAAACGAATGTAGTCATACATAATCCCTTGGAAAGGACTGCTGCTTTTTGCTTGTGTCAAGAAAATGGTATTATCCCCTTCCAAGAGTTTAGAACCTGGTATGTCAATATTGAACAGCCAATATAGGCCATGAATCCCATGCCTTGCTATCGCATTGTCTGTACCAATTACTCCACTTGAAAACAAAGGTGGATTTGCTATTTCATCATTGACCCGAACCTTCGAAGAAGTGTCAAACTTTAGTCTCAAGAAGTGTCAAACTTTACTGGTGTCTATTGGGTTTTTTCATTCACAGGATAAACACATGAAAGAACGAATATTACCTGCAAGTCTGAATTGTGTGCAGAAGCAAGTGCTACTCTCAACTTATAGATTTTAGTTTGAGCAACATTGTCAATCTTGAACTTGATTTGCCAAGTTGTGCTCTTGTAGGTGCCGTCGCCTACTTTCCTACACAACAACCATAAGGGCATTAATGTAGAGTTGATCAATGGTTTTGCAGCCCCAAATACTTATTTAATATGTCTAAAGACTTCATTTCTACAAGTACCTTGTAACCTGTTTAAGATTTTTTTTTTTTTTTTGGGGTGTGCTACTGCGAGTCTGATCCAACTCAATATAGTACAACTATAATCACCATCATAGTACAGATGCAGAGTTTTTGTAAAAATAAAAGGTGATCCTTTTTGTTGAAATTTCAGTTATTGGAAATTGGAATCAAATGGCTGGATCACCTGGTAACATGAGCAAAGAACCAGTCTTTCTTATAGTCACTGACATTGACAGTATAGACCAAGTCTTCTTTAGGGTATAATTCTGCATATCTCTCCCATAATCCGTACTGCCTGAACCTGCAAAAGGAGATAATTGTCAGGAATCGATATGTGACGACAGTAATAATGTCAAAGGATGACGCTTTCCATTAGTCTCCATGCGTGAATAGAGTTAAGCACCAACTCTTCAAGCAAGGACATGTGTGATATTCCAGCACTTTTTCTACATGTACGGTATAATGGCTCGATGAGTATCCACTTGAAAAACTTGGATATGCATACTTATTCAAGCAGGAAGAAGAGCTCACTTATCTGGATGATTGACATAAAGTGGATTGATATACTTTGGATTTGGATCAGGAACAAAAAATTCTGCAGCAGAGCGATCAGGAATGCCAATCTCCCACAATGTAGGACCATCTCTCGGAGGCTCATAAACAAGCTGACCAACCTCAATGTTGGACCCTGCTTTAAGAATTATGCCACTGGTCAGAATAATGTCATAAATTCCACTTCAAAGTCTATTCAAATTGTTTGAGACCTGGTGATATGCTGATTGCAGCATCATACTTGTAATCTCCAATAAATCCAGGAACCCAAGCATAAAGGTTATAGTCACCAGGACGTATATTCCTAATGGCAAATGAGCCACTTTGGTCGACTGTTGTCCAAAATTGGTAGCCCTGGTAGAGTTAGAAAATACCAAAACTATCAGCACCTGATTTGAATTAAGAAAATACTACCTAAGTTTCAGGATTGACAATCTGACATGGTTTTCAAGGTATACTTACCTTGTTCTCTCTCTGCCAGGACCCGGCATTTCCAGGGGGTGCTAAACCAACGTATGCACCTGCTGCTGGTATAGCTTCGTTGCTAACATACCTACTCAGTTCAGAATAAGTTTATTGCTAAGCATAACTCTACTTTTGGTAATACCACTATTTAGATATTTATAATGACTCATTCAAGTATATACATCAACCTACACATAGACTACTTATTCGCATGAATCTGTGATCTGAATTGATTGATCTGACAAAACTAGTAGATTTTATAACCAAGTTCGTGAAAGATTGTATACAATAGTAATATGATATGACTAACATATGATGCAAACCTGTCTCGTACTAGCAAATTACCCCTAACTGTTCCCCTTTGATCAGTCTTAGGGAAATCTTCAGAAGCTGGGAATGTGTAAGGCCATGACTGAACTTCTTGGTTCATCTGGAAATCATTTTAACTTGCATTCATATTAGAAAACCAAAACTTGTCACAAAATTTTTGGGCCAAGGCCTCACCTGTTCTTTGGCATCGTCCCACAGATCCTGTGCTTTTGCTCCCTTTGGTGCAGAATTAAGATATATACAGACAGGTCCGAAGACTTTCTTCCACACCTCTCCATCTTCAAATTTTACAATAAGATCTTCCCCAGCATAATGTGAAGTTACAAATATCTGATATCAGGATGAACAACTACAATTAGAACCGTTGATACAAATTATTCTGAAGTTTATCTTTAAATTTTTTTTTTTTGATTGAAAGTGAAGGTCTCCAAAAACAGGCAGAATGCTCTTGAAACCAATTCACATAAGTGAGACAGAGGAGTACGTGCAAATATGTACCCAAATTATAATCTACACATTGGTAGGGCTTGATGAGCTTAAGATCTTATTCTCCTGAAATTTTCTTAAGTCTAGTTTAATACAGATAAAGAAACAAGTGTGAAAAATTCAGCTGTCGAATATTATTACTTTGACCATATGAAATGTATTGCTTTAAGCTGTATGCTCTATTTACGAACCATGTGTAAGTTTTCTGCATCAGTGATGCAAATAAAATTTTTAGAAGCCAACGCGAAAATCCTTCATCAGCAGCAACTTACGGCTAGAGTGGTTGGATTGACATGGGAGGTTAGGTCTTGTTTGGGTGGTCCTCCAGTTCGAAACTCGTTGCTGGGAGTAATCTGCCAGAAGCCAACAGGTGGATCAAAACATATCCATCCATGAACTCGATTATCTTTGTTCTCAAGTGAGTATTGATACTTGTCATCCACCTGCATAGAAGATAATCAATGGAATATACAGACTAGATAGTTGATTTATTTTAGGAGGATAGTATGGCCAATCTCAGAAGTACCTCTCCTTTGAATTCTGGCTCTATTGGATCAACAAGAAGCACAGCTTCTGGGTAGGCCAATTGTTGTCCTCTTGGTGGTATCCTGTCATCTGGAAGTGGCATAAATCTTTGCCTGTTGTCAGTTATGGCAATGTAGTGAAACCTGGCATGTAAAAGCACCATCGTCACACAGTAGTCGTGTGTAGCTAAATTTTCAATATTGATGATCAATGAAGGTTATGCCATTTGGCAAAACTTGTTTTCCAGGTATAACTGTGGCAGTTTAGGATCCATATTTTTCATTTGACTCATTTCATTTGTGCACAAATGATAGGAAGTTTTCATCCACTTGGAATTAGGGTGATTTAGCAAAACTCATTTAATGGTTTTTCTTTTGGACAATAGGAAAGATGGATGAAATATCTTACTTGTCTTTGCTAAGCATGAAGGCAATCCTGGTTGTATTCAGATTGAAACCAGGCAGGTCCTTTAAGTGTTCAAATATGGCATAGGAGTAAAAACCAGAGAAACCACGAAGCACGACAAACCTACAATTAACTCTTTATCAACAATCATCTTCCACTGTGACCATAACGAATCAGAATGATGAATTGTGTATGGAAGTGAGTGACTACATGACAAACCTTTTATCTATAGATAAAGGAGCCTGATCTCCTTGGACCGAAGGGCTCCAGATTCTTGTGAATGAGAGCTCAACCTGATCCTCTGTTTGCACTATAACCTTTAAACTTGTTCCTTCTATCCTGCATAACAGCATAAAGTTCTTTTTTTTTCTCTGCCCATGTAAAATTGGTAATGTATACTCATCAGTATGATAACTTTGGTTTTGGGTTTTGAATGTCAGAAAAGGATGCATAGATACTGAGAAGCTCAAATATTTTCCTGATTTGATAGCACATATGGGACTTCCCCTGATAATACCTTTATGGCCTAAATTTGAAGGCATATTACAAATAGAAAAGAATCGAGAACTCATGGAGGCTTCCATGGCATAAATGTTGCGCGTTGAAGGTGTATCCACAGTTTGGTTTATCTATTCTTACCAAAAAAGAAAGGAGTAGGAGAAACAAGAAAGAACAAAAATTAACTGCTTCTAGCAGAAATAAACTCCTGCATACTGGACTTCCTGAGAGAAAAGAAAAGAAAAACCAGAAAAGGGGAGCATCAGGGAAAACATACGTATCAAATTTGCCCCTTGTGCCTGGACTTCCTGCTTCACTCCAGTTGAGGTCCCAGAACCTGGTATTTCAATAAGCAACAAGTATTGGTCCTTCAAGGTTGCAACAGTTGAGAGTTCAGTTGTGTTTCATTTACAGGCAACCAAAAAAAGACTTGCTAATAGTTGAGTTGAATAAAGCCATAAAACAGAAAACAGCACAAGAAATTGAAACAGTTGATCCACTGTGATGTATCTTCATCCATAAAAATGCTGAAGTTTCACCATAATTCTATGGCAAAAAATGTGCTCAAATATATTCTCTAAGTCCACAAAATTAAGACGATACCCTCCATTCAGATCTTTGTTCTTAAGTTCCAACAAATTGTCAATTCCACCATACTCTATTCCTCTCACGAGTCCCCCAGGATTTGACAACGTGATTTTTACTAAACCATTATCTATGACAACCTGCAGAAAGTAATGATAATCTCATTAACATCAGAAGAAAAGTTTCATTTCTACTACATGAATACAGATTAACGAGGAAGAAGAAAAAATTTACATGATCAGCTTCAATATGCAACTGAACTCCTGTGGCAGCCATAAGCTTATTCAAGGTACTAGTTGGCTCTTTGATCTTCTTCTTGTCCACATTAATCTGAGTTTTTTTCATGCAAGAGCATAATCGAGAAAGCATGGTTATGTTTAACCTTTTACTCTACAGGTCCAAAACGGTTCATCAGATTTTACCTTTGTATATGCAAGCAGGGATGGGAAAATTTTCAGAACTGAAGAAAGCTGGGTGGGATTGCCATTTAATGTATTTTCTGTAAAAAGAAAATATATTATAACCACTTGAAAAAGGTATTTGAAAAATATAGTCATAGAAAACGTAACGAAAAAAACTTCAATCAAATAGACCCTGATTCGAGGATCCAGGAAATTTATTGGTACGAAAAAGGAAATGACTTTTTCACAACACAAAATATTAGTTCTGCGAACTTTATATCAAACCAGGACAGCCCATCAAGAAAACAGAATTAAAGGAGTCATTTAGTACACGCTACAAGCGTTTGAAACAGAAAATTAACTGTAGTTACAAATTTTGGAAGCAAAACTGATTTTCCTTTAATGTAGACAGTGAGGGATTGTCTCTTACTATGGATTTGGAGCCTAAGTGATGTTACAAGCTTTTATTGATAGTGATTAATGAACCTTTTGGCAAATCTACAACAACCCAAAAACAGCTCCTGTAAAATTTCCCCTAATGGTTACACTGTCCCACATCTTTTCCACTTTTCTTTTGGAATGAACTAGTGATTTTCTACATTTAAAATGAAAGTGTATTCTAAAAAAATTTAGCTTTTGTTATCTGGACCAATCTTGGCAATCAATTGTTCCAGATTGCCCGCGACCTCAAATTGGATATCTCCAATGTTTCCTATAAAGAACCAATATCTTCTCAGTCAATTAAAACCCAATTTTTAGGTTGTAGCTTGAATCCCAAATCCCGCTCACTCATATTCATATTAGTTTCAAATTCAGGATTTCATAGAATTGAACTAGCGGATGCATAGTGCACCTGTCTGAAAATCGTTCAGTCTTTTCCGAGTTTCTAATGATCTTTTTGGATCTATCTCTACTTTTAATATAGAGTACTAAGTAGAAATAAGAGTAGAATACAAATCATCCGACCAGAAAATTAGATATGTTATCCAATTCAATCTTTTTTGATTCCCTGATCAGTTGATAATAGGTAGAAGCCAGGTTTCTTATGCACGCATGCTCCAATTCAACATCAGTACTACCTTGTCCAAGCTCATGGTTGATTGCTATCCTTTTCATCACGGGTGGCATGCTTTTCTTGTCCAAGCTCATAGTTGATTCTTATCTTTTTCATCACGGGTGGCATAATTTCACCCCTAGTATCTAGGACCATCTCAAAAGCAAGAAGCAACAAAACATCCACTCAAAGGTTTTGCTAACTTTAGGTTTCTTCAACATCCTGGCCTTTGTTACGATATAGTTTGTATAGTTTGAGGGGATAAAATGAAATTAACCCTATTTGATTGTGAAAGTGACTCAACGTTTCTTTTTTCTTTTTTCTTTTTAATATATTTAACGTTTCTTTTGTTAAATTGACTGATAAAAATTCTGACCACTCTACTTATTCCCAATTAAAGGAATCAATATATCACTAGAAGTATTGAAACAGAAAATTAACTGCGGTTATAAATTTTGGATGCAAAACTGATTCTTTTCTTCAAAGGAAAGAGATTGTCTCTCACCACGAATTTGGAGATTAAATGGTGTTCTTGTTCCGTTATTTCACATGATTTTATGTTCTGATTCCAAAAATATAAAATTTTTAATGTTCTTGTTGCCTATTTGTATCTTGAATTTAGATTTTTCAGTAAACACCAAAATTCTACCTCAGAGAATAGCTTTAGTGGATGCTGATTGATCAAAACACCAATCTATGTATCATCACCAATCTATGTATGACTCCAATCCGTGGTGAGAACCTAGTGCTGTATCATTACCAATCTATGTATGACTCCAATTCAAAAGAACAATTTGAATACCTTTGGATATTTTTCCATGCAACATTCAAGTAGTATAATGATTGGAATTGAGGCAAAAAAAAAAAAAAAAAACTCTCATATGAAACCAAGAAAACCATCCTACTAATCAACATGGAACACATAATACATTTGGACAATTTTGTCAGAAAAAATAAAAAAGTATATATATATAAGCAATTTCTTTTCTTGAAATTTTTGTAGTAATTTCGATTAATTTAACAAGTAAATGAACAAAGGTGCAAAGTGGCCAAATTAGCCCTGTGATTAGCAACAGTTTGAGGATCTGAAATAGAATCTTAAGCAAATAATTAGGGTCCTTCCAAACGAATATAATCATACATGAGGCCCTGGAAAGGGCTGGTGCCATTTGCCTGAGTCAAATTAATTGCATTGCTCCCTGAAACAAGCAAAGTGCTGGGAATGTCAAGATTGAATAGCCAATAGAGGCCGTGAATCCCATGTCTTGCAATCGAATTATCTTTCCCTATCAACCCGCTGGAAAATAGAGGAGGATTTTCTGTATTTTGATCATTCACGCGAACCTACATGTGTTAAATTATTGTGAGTATTTTGTACAATATGTCGAACTATAATTTAGTTTATTGGTTATTTTTCTTTTTATCGGGATAATTCCAAAAACCTGACAATTTTACTTGGCTTTCTTGCAGAATTAGGTATCATATGTACATCCCTTATTTTCAAATTCAATGCAAAATACTAAAGTATTTTCCTACCAATAGAAATTACATATGAAGTGCTACTAAAGTATTTTCATTTCCAAATTATCCTTCCATGGGCTGTAGAAAACTGATTTTAAAAATTCAACAAGAAAAGTAACTTGAGAACGCGTCAAATAAATGAAGGAAATTTAGAATGAAAAATCACCTACGATAGGCTACGAAGGATTATAGATTATAGCAAGCGATTGAGTAAATTGATGTCTAAAGGTTGATGCTTGAAAGTACTTAGGGCCATAAGAAATTGAAAGAGAAAATCTAACTCTTAAAATAGATCTTGACATTGCAAAATAAAAGGGAAGTGAAATATCCCTCATGATCAATGATGTGGTATGTCAAATGATCAGATTTGATAGCTTCAAAAATGAATGTCGATATCTCTTTTTTATTGCATTTTTAAAGTTCCTTTTTTGTTTTGAGTTTAATTGAATTTACGGGTGCGAAGGGTAATTTGAGAAAGGACACACTTATGAGCATTTTATGTGAATTTAGAAGATAAATGCATTGACTTTGTGAGATCAAAACATAGAATAGGGGAAGTCGAGCAAAATTATCAAAAACCTCAATAGAGAAGTCTGTAACAGGAAAGCAAGTAAGATTGTCAAAAACCTCAAGAGAGAATTTTGAATGCATTTTTTTTTCGTCTTCCAAATATTTCTTACGGTGAGTCCCATCAAGATCGATTTCTTTTTTCTTAAAAAAGAAAATATGAAATTGAAACTTGTGAGTTTTTTAAAGAAAATACCTGCAGAATGGCTTGTGCTGCAGATGCAAGTGCCACTCTCAATTTGTAGTTGCCACCACTACTGATATTGTCAAGTTCGAACTTGATCTGCCAAGTGGTTCCTTGATGTGTATTGTCATCCTTTTTCCTAAGGTTTTCACAAATTATCTCAACATGCAGGGAAATCACCAACTTTCTGATAACTTCACGGTGCTAACCAACTTTTGCACACATGCAATTTTCTTGTGTTTTATGGGCATATACACAAAAAATTAATGTATACAAGAAATCAACAATGGTTCTACCTGTTGACTTGAGCAAAGAGCCAGTCTTTCCTATAGTCACTCTCGCCAATGGTATAGACCAAGTCATTTTGAGGATACAACTCTGAATACCTCTCCCACAATCCATATTGCCTGAACCTGATCACGATAAATTCGGCAAAAAAAAAAAAAAAAGAAGAGAGAGAGAGGCCATTGGACAAGTTGATGCCTTATTTTTCTGGAAGAATTTTATTAAAGAGATTACTGAAATTCGTCCAGCATCATTTGCTTTACAGAGATAAGAGAAAAGTTTCAAAGAGATTCAAGTAGATTGGCCAATTCAATAGAATGCACTAAATTATGTACAATCTTATTTGCTTCTCTCAAGATCCAAATTACATCCACAGTGTATTTGTATGCTTCTTGTATATAACTTGAAAGTTGAAAAACTAAGGAATTTGCTCATAGGACAATTTGGCCACTTTACTCCAAAATTAAGTAATAACAAATGGATATTAGCAACAATTTGGGCTGGTTGATAGCCAAGTTGATTTCTATTCGATAGTCAAAATTAAATTTATTGCAAAAGGTAAGTTGAAATAAAACACAAACAATTTTTTTTTTAAAACTTGCATATTCTTGGTTGAAAAACACTAATCTCAAAATGATATTCAGCTCTTAAGGCCCCAAATCAAAATTATAGACATGGAAATGAAACTAACCTGTCAAGGTGGATGGTGTAAAGTTTATTGGTGTAATTTGGGTTAGGATCAGGAACATAAAACTCTCTTGCAGAGCGATTAGGGATGCCTATTTCCCATATTGTAGGTCCATCTCTGGGAGGCTGATAAGTCAGATCACCCATTTCAATTTTACATCCTGATTAAAAGTAAATGTTATTTATGTAAATCAACTTTAGTCTTGCACAGAGGAAAAGCAGAAAAATTGAAAACTTAAAAAAAAAAGGGGTGAAAATTCAAGGAGCAAATTAAACCTGAAGTTATGGTGATGGGGACATTATTCTTATAATCACCAATATATCCAGGAACCCATGCATAAAGGTTATAGTCTCCAGTACATATATTAGTGATGAAGAAATTACCATTGGCATCTGCTTTTGTCCAGAATTGATAATCCTGTCAAGTCATCAAGATAATAAATTGATTATGCCACTTACTTTAATTGAATTCCATGCATCACTTAGAATTGTCTAGCTTTAAAAGCTGGAGTATAATTAAGTTATCTCACATGTTGGAAGGGGGGAAAATGGGGCCTCTCCGTTCCAATCTCTCTCTAGTTTTGTATAAACTGATAGAATTTCGGTATAAATTGATACAATTTTGGTGTAAACGTGAGTTATAGCTGAGTTAGTATAAAACTCATAATTACACCAAAAGTATATTAGTTTACATTGAAAATTTTGCCAGTTTTAATAATTGGATGGAACTGGAACTGATAGAATTTCAGTGTGAAAATAAACAATTTTGGTGTAAACATGAGTTATAGCTAAGTTAGTATAAAACTCATAATTACACCAAAAGTATATTAGTTTACATCGAAATTTTGCCGGTTTAAATAATTGGACAGAATCTCAATTGAAGAGGACCCATATCCTAAGAATGATGTGCATATATAATCTTACTAGTGATTCTGGGATAAAAGTAATTAGACTAGCTCTAGTAAATAAAACTTAATAGACAGTCCTTTAGAGGATGAAGATAATTCCATATATATTAGTATAAACTACTGTTTGTTTTTTAATTAAGTACATTTTTAATGATAACTACTTGGTAATTTTTGGATTTATCACTATACATATTCAGGTTTTCCTTCTAATTAAGATCACCTTGCATTCTCTTTGCCAGGATCCCACATCTCCTGGTGGAGCCAAGCCCACATAAGCACAACTGGCTGGTAAAGGATCATTATTGACAAACCTAAAGTAGCAAGAATCCAATTATCCAAAAAGAACCAAATAAATAAATAAAGAGCAAGAATCTACGTTATACACAAATCAATTTTCCTTTTTAATTGTTCTGAACAACTAATCTGATTGAACATTTTCCAATGGCGATATAAAACTTGAACAGAGAAGCAGTATTTCATTGAAATCGATTATAATTTAGCAAAACTTTATTAATGAATTAACTTTGTTAATTGATTATATTGCTTAGTTAATTTTAAAAATGACATTTTGCATGTTAACTGGCACCTGCATGTTTTAGTAAAACATAAGTTGAAAATCTTTAATATGTAAGTGATAAAATAAGAATTACAGAGGAAGATGAGTTACTTTTGTACAAGCTTTAAAGCTTAATTTTAGAAAATAGAGCAATGGGCCTCGTACAATTTTTTCCTTTTAGTAGAAGTTGAACTCTACTCTAAAGTTTCTCAAGTGTTCATTTTTTTTATTTTAAATGTAGGTAGAACAAACTAAGAATATTTCCATTAACTCTAAAATCAAGAGGTGTTTTAATTTCGTTAAAATTTTAAATTTACTACTGCAATACATGGAAGATTTTTGAAAATCGATAAAATTCAATATTTATGCCGAAACACACACACACTAAGAGTCATGCCATGCAACATGAAAAATTTAAAATTCAAACCATACCGATAACACATGTGGCATACATCGAAACTACTGGTATAAAAAAATCACTAAATTATTAGCGCGCAAAAAGTTAAATTCATGAATATAGACACACACACACACACAAATTCTATCAGTTGAGGGCAAGAATTTTTCGTCACCTGTCTTGAACTAATAGCCTTCCGTTAACATTACCACGCTGCGTTGATTTTTGGAAGTCCTCAGAGCATGGAAAACTATACGGCCAGCTATTCACTTCGATCATCATCTGTTTGCTGATAAATATGTAAACTGTGCCATGGATAATTCGTTCCATAACGCAGAAATAGTAGTGTATTCACACACCCCATGAAATTGTATAAAGACCTCATTTGATAACCCAATTCAACACTTAAATTTAATGGATTCAGATTTTAACATATTTAGATGCTTTTGATAACCAAAAATAAAATATCTGAATCAAATAAGTCGTACTGAATTTTTTAGATAAAATTTATTCCCAAAAATAAGTGATAACCTATTCACTTATCACTAAATATGATATACATTCAAATGTATTAGATTTGATATTTAACAATTCAATCACTTAATGAATTCAAACTTCATATTTCAGATTTTAGTTTTCAAATTTCAGTTTTATCAAACCGAGCCTAATAATTAATATTGAAAGATGTTCCTCCTATGCTCATTCTTGGCACATAATAATTTTTTTGGCTTTCTTAACTTTCTGCATGAAATATTTGTTCTCATGTACAATGATATATTGTAAGTTGTAAGAATGCTCAAGAATTAAACCTGTTTCTTGGCGTCCTCCCAAAGTAAACAAGGATCCTCTCCTTGCAAAATGTTGTTGAGATACATAAAACTGGTCCAAAAACCTTTTTCCATGGTTCACCTTGTCGAAATTTTGGCACCAAATCCTCTCCCGCATAGTGAGCACTGAGAAACATCTGAAAATTCACGTATGTGTTAAGCCTGAATAGCTAGTAATTTTCCTGTTTTGGTGGCAAGAAATTAGTATGACTTAGGATCCGATTGATAAAGCTGAAATCTAAAAATTAAGTGCTGAAAGTATTAATTTACTGAATTGATTAAGTTATATATGTTTGATGATTAGCTGAATTATAATAATGAATTGAAATATTACATAAATATTATATTTTTATATTTAAAAAATTGCATTTATTTATGTATCTGGATAAACAAAATGTATGTGTGTGTGAGAATAAAATAATTTAGAGGTAGTATTCAAGTGTGTATGCATGCGTGTGTGTCTGTATGTATCAGATTTAAAGAAAATAAACGTGTATCATGTGTGAAAATGGTATTAGAGTATGTTATGTAGGTAAGAGGAATAATATATGTAGTTACTTCAGATGATTCGCTTAAAAATTTATACACAAAATAAGCAGTGTTTAAAACGTGCTGAATTCAAAAAGTTCAAACTGCAAAGTGCAAATAGAAAACGTGCTGAATATTTATTTCTATTATAAAACGTGCTGAATTCAAAAAGTTCAAACTGCAAAGTGCAAATAGTGCCTAAGTAGAGGTATCATACAGAGCCTTAAATATTTATACTGCTAAAGAGGGTTTGTGCTCTTATGGAAGCACTATCATATCTTTAATTCTGGTCCATTGAATATGATCCAACATTCTGAATTTGAACGTTTAAAAAAATAATTTTCCGATTTTGAAGAACAATTGGACCAACAAAAAAAAAAAAAAAGAAATGAACCTTGAAAGCTGAGAGTTTGTGCAATAGACTAAAAATTACGTACAGCTAAGTTTGTTGGACCAACATGAGAAGTAAGATTTTGTTTAAGGGGTCCGCCAGATCTGAACTCACTGCTTGGAGTAATCTGCCAGAAACCCACAAGTGGATCCATACAAATCCATCCGTGGACCTTGAGATCCTTGTTGTCGCACGAGTACAGGTACTTGTCATCCACCTGGGAGATGTACAGAGAATCAATCAAATACTCGAAAAAGAGAAAACTGTAAAACTTCAAAACATGAGTTTGTGAGGTAAATCTGATGACTCTGTAACCTTGAGAACTGTTGGAGGTGCAGTTAGGGGGTTGAATGATCAGTGTCTTGTCTCATCCTCAAGTTTATAGTTTGAGATGGACTCATGTTATTCTTGGCTGAGTTACTAATTAATATATAACAAGGGAGCATTTGAACTCCAAACATTGTAAATGCTGTCAAGATTCTCTGATGATAAATGTTTACAGTGACTTTGTAAGCAGAAGCAGAAACAGAAGCAGCACCTCCCCTTTAAACTCTGGCTCCACAGGGTTCACAAGTAGGACTGCTTCAGGATAGGCAAGTTCTTGGCCTCTATCTCGTAACCGGTCATCAGGCAAGGGCATGTACCTTTGCCTGTTATCAGCAATGGCCATGTAATGGAACCTACCAAACTGATACATTTAGGTACGAAACTAAGAAACAGGACATTCAGCAATGGCAAGAAAATGCAGTTGGTCAGTTTGCCCTTTCTTTTCTTTGATAACGCATGTATCTTAATTTTTAGGCAGGAAGAAGATTTGTTCAGCATGAATGCGGTTGCAGAGAGAGTGTTTACTTGTCCTTTCTGAGCTTGAAAGCTATCCTTGTCTCATCAAGGTTGAATCCAGGCCACTCTTTCAAGTGTTCATATATAGCATAGGAGTAGAAGCCGGAGGAACCACTCAGCATTACAAACCTGATGAGATGTCGTCACAATTAGGATGTTATCAAATGTAATCATCAATTTTGAACATGACATAGATCGATGATTGCCAAAATTTGATCAAAATTTCAGGCAAGAACCTTTTGTCTATGTTGAGAGGGGCTAGCTTGCCTTCTAGTGATGTGCCCCATGTTCTTGAAAATGAAAGCTCTACCTGCAATCGGGTCTCCAAAATAACCCTAAAAGTTGTGGCTTTGATCCTGTATTATATAGATTCCTAATGAGATTTGATACAAAATAACATGTGCATGACAGAAAGGGGATTTCTTTTTTCCTTTTAATTGGGGGGAGAAGGGGGTGGTTTAAGGAGAAATTTGCCTTTCAAAAGTTCCTGTTGTTCCTGTGCTTCCTTCTGGGCTCCATACAACATCCCAGTACCTATGCAGGATCACGTGTTAAAGTCTTGTAATGAATTATGTCTAGGTTTGATGAGATTCTATCAAGGGTCAAACAACGTCTTGCTGTTTTTCTGTCATATGTGTGCAAATGCATTGTGATATTTTAGAAAGTTAATTCAGAGGATGATCTGATGACCATACCCTCTATTTTCTTCTTCATTGAGAACTTCAAGAAGATTGTCAATGCCATTATAACATACTCCAGTAACGATGCCACCTGGTTTTGATAGCGTGACTTGGAGAATACCATTGTCCATTACAACCTGCAAAATATACATAGAACACTTGGGATAATTTGTATGGTACGACTGTGTACATTTTTTTATCTCAATTGGAAAATTTCGAAACCATTTTTGAATTCAAAATGCTGAAATAACATTTTTCAGCGTGTTCAAGTTTTGAATCCATTCGGACATTTGTGAAACTTTTATTTCTCCCCTTTCAGAGATGCTACTGAACCACTAAAATAGTATTGATGAAAATTATGTTACATTTACATCAGGTTTTTTTTTTTTTTTTTTTTGACTATCTTGCTAAGATTACACGATGTTAAGATGCAAAGTCCTGCAATCCATTTAAGTCAGCGAAACAAGCAAGATTTGAAGCAGTACTAATAACTCAGAATAATAAAGAAAACAAAGCAGAAGAAAGAAACGAGTGGATGGAGACAGAATCTATTACATGTTTCTCTTGAACACTCAACTGTACCCCTGAATGAGACATATTGGAATTTATTCCCTGCTGTTCACTCTGAGTTCTGCCAAAAAATTTTTAATCTTAGTTGGAATTCTGAAAGGACTTTTCTTATGAGAAAATGAAACCTTTGCTACTACTTAATTGATCTTTCATTGTTTCTCCTCTCTGCAGTTAAGCAAAAGTGCCATTACTAAACCAGTAAGTACGAATTGTTTGGGCTTTTCTTTGAGCTAGGAGAAAGGCATGCTCTCGTTATTATAGCATCATACTTTCTCTTTACTTAATCCTCAACACTGGTTGGTGAGACTTGCTTGCAAGACTCGCTTAGTAAACAACTGAAAGTGCAAGTCAAGAAGTCATGAGCCATCACCATGGTGTGAGTCTTGAGGTCCTCTTTTTTTCTACGTAACTTTCTTTGTCTGAGGCTATCCAAGAATTTGATGCCTTTCCCCAGAAACTCAACAAAACTCATAGCATAAAACTATATAACAAACTTGAAGAAGACGGTGAAACTACATCTCATAGCATCCAATAGCGTCTAGCTTCTGTCAAATATCCTTGTAAAGCCAAAAGAAATGCTGAAGTGGAAAATGAAGATGAAGATAAGAATTAGATTTTTTTTTTGTTTTCTTTTTTGTTAAATCAAACAAGTTTCATACTTTTTAGTACCAGAAGTCCTCTACTATCAGGCCCAAACAGAAGGATAAAAATGAGAGATTCTGGCAGTCCTTGATTGGATGGTTTGGCAACTAAAAGCTACTAGAATCAGTCTCCAGACTCATTTTTTGAAACAAAAAATTAGATGTGGAAGAGTTTACATTCAAGGGTTCTCAGGAGTTTAAACAGGCAATTGCAGAGAGATTCACATTGTATACGTTTTTGTTTGGTTACTGCGTGTTTAAAGATACCAAAAATGCAGTTCCTCATTTCTTGGTGCTTCTAACTGGTTGTCTTTGCAACTTATCCTCCCAGATTCATGGCCATAATTCTGACGGCACATTGACAATATACGACTGCATTTTGCGTCTGACACAAACCCGGAATACAGATGACAGGCAATTTACATTACTACTGTCCACCTTATGTGTGTGTTTGTATTACCCTCCAGAAACACAACTAGTACATGTTAATAACTTCAAGTTTCCTGGTTCTTATGACTTCCGCAGCATCTATTCGAAATTGTTTCAGTATAATCAGAGGGAATTAATTAAGATTTCAAACTCTGATGCATTTGAGATTTTGATGGTAAAATTAGAGATTTGGTAAATAAGCCTTGGTTATCATGTTTAGGTGTATGCGATCGATGGTGCCAACATCCAAATATAAGTTTCTTTGTTTCTAAGTGCCTCTGATAAAGCTGTAACTTAACATTAAAACTTCTCGAATTTATTTGGCTGTCATGGAGAATGTTTCATCTGCATTAAAGTTGAGAATGCAAGCAGATCTTGATTAATTTGAGGTTTATAAGACTGAATATATTGTTCAAATAATATACTGCAGCAATTATATCTGAACTATCCATGATAAATCACGTTATAGCCTTATACGGTATATGTAGCTTGCAACTCACTGGATCAGATCTGGGAATCATGGATAACTTACATGATCAATGACTGGTTCTTACATATTACATTTGTGGCAGAACACTCAAAGATTTAATGCTCCCAGGTGGAGAAGAAGCCATGAGGTACAAATTGCAAAGTTCAACAAGATAAAAGCTTTATTAACCATTTCTTTTATTCATTTATTACTAGAAGTTAATAACTGATGTCAGGTCTCGTCTTTGCACAAACAGAGAACACATTGCCATTTAGCTGGGGGGAGCTTCCAGACGTAAATAGTCATACATGAAACCCTGAAAAGGACTATTACTTCTTGGCTGTGTTAAATAGACTGTATTATCCCCTTGCACTAGTAAAGCACCTTGTATGTCCAAATTGTAAAGCCAATAAAGCCCATGGATCCCATGCCTTGCAATTGAGTTATCCCTTCCGATCAATCCAGAGGAGAATAAAGGCCGATTTGTATTTGGGTTGTTGATACGAACCTACAAAGAAAATTTTACATCAGTCTGATGTAAAAGCTGTCTGCAAGTTTGCCCACATAAGAATTACTCCAGCAGCCTTCTACCTGCAATTCAGCAAGTGTTGCAGATGCAAGTGCAATGCGCAACTTATAGATCCCTCCTTTGTTGACATCATCAAGCTTGAACTTGATCTGCCAGGTGGTCCCTTGATAAGTATTATCCTCTTTCTTCCTACAAACACGAGAGCTCATTCATTGATAAGCATCTAAAAAGCTATAAACTGTTCACATGTAGGCTGTTAAGTGAAGATGGGAGGTGTTTCGGTAATATGTACAAGTCATGAATGCCATCAGAAATTTCTCAAGTTGCTTTTGCCTTGTAATTCAGAAAAGAATGACATTTGCGATGCAATGATGCAAGATCCTGAAGTAAAAACATCTTGGAATATCAATAATCGTTAGAATCACCTGGTGACCTGAGCGTAAAACCAATCTTTCGTATAATCACTCTCGCCAACTGTATACACCAAATCTCCTTTAGAATATATCTCTGAATACCTCTCCCACAGTCCATATTGCCTGAACCTGTTACAAGAAAGAAGTTCAAGAATATGGACTTCATTCTTAGCAATAATGCTATCTGACTACTATGCAATCCCATCACAGTGGCAAAAGCTACCTTCCCTCCCCTCCCCACACCCTTGCCACCCTCAACTGCCAAGCCCAAGATTTGAATCCTGAACCTGACAGCAGGGAGAACTCTAGGAATCCTCCCCTAGCCACTGGGCCAACCCCAGTGGTTATGAATGTGAAGATGACCTAACCTTTCAGAGCTACTCAGAAGGACTCTGTTGATGTACTTCGGGTTTGGATCAGGAACATAAAACTCTGCAGCAGAGCGATCTGGAAAGCCAATTTCCCACAATGTCGGACCATCTCTTGGAGGCTCATATACAATATCACCAATATCCATATCACAACCTGTTTCCATGCTGATTAGACTAAGCATAGTGTGACGAATTATGTTTACATCCAGAAAACCTTTTGTTGGAGTAAAAACCTGGAGTTATGGTAATGAGTGCCTCATTCTTATAGTCTCCAACAAATCCAGGGACCCAAGCATAGAGATTATAATCAGCACATCGTACATTTCTTATGGAAAAGTACCCTCCCTCATCTGCCTTGGTCCAAAATTGGTAGTCCTGATGAAAATGAAGTTAGGTGACCAACCCACTATGCCTGACATGAGCACTCAGATTACAGTAATAAATGTCAACTTCCAATCAATTTAATAGAATTTCAAGCTGCCTTATACTCCCATAAATGCCAGAAAACACAGTAGAAGAATAAACAAAGAAAAGATAGGAAACGAAAGCAGAGCAAATTGTCTAGAGAAAAGCTTGGCTCAGCAGAACATGTCATTACATAAGAGGTTTGCACAATTGCACATGCTTGTTCGTTTCATTTTCTTCATTGATGCACTTACTGTTGCTAAATCTTTTAATGATATATCCAATCAAACTGACCTTGCATTCTCTTTGCCAGGATCCAACTTCCCCCGGAGGGGCCAATCCCACATATGCACCAGTTGCTAGTATGTATTCACTGCTAACATACCTGGCTAGGCCAGAGAGTCAAAACAGCTTTAGCAAAATAGCCATGTTGGAAAAAATGGAATTAGATCTCACAAAGAAATAAGAAATGAAAACTGAACCAATTACAACCTGCACACCACAGGTCTCACCTGTCTTTGACCAACAGTCTACCTCTAACACTGCCCCGCTCATCACAAGATGGAAAATCCTCTGAGGCTGGAAAACTATATGGCCAGCTCTCAACTTCCCTCAACATCTGAATACAATTCATACTTATCAATTCTATTGCTTACTTTCTTGTATTGAAGTACATAAGTTAACACAACAAAAGGAACAAATTCTTTTTGCGGTCAAACCTGTATCTTTGCATCATCCCACAGTGTCAGTGGATCTTCTTCACCCATGACAGAGTTAAGATAGATGAAAACTGGGCCAAAAACTTTCTTCCACGGCTCACCTTTTCCAAAATTTGGCACCAGATCATCCCCAGCATAGTGAGAACTAAGAAACATCTGAAGCGAATATCATGGCTTAATATCACCAACCAATATCATTCATTACCCCATATGAATTTACTACATTGAATTACATTTTGGCAATGCTGAAGCAATGGTTAACTTACAGCAAGAGTTGTAGGGCCCACATGGGAGGACAGGTTTTGCTTCAGGGGCCCACCGGATCTGAATTCATCACTAGGCGTAATTTGCCAGAACCCCACAGGTGGATCCATGGATATCCATCCGTGAACCCTAAGATCTTTGTTATCGCATGAGTACTGGTACTTGTCATCCACCTGCCAAGCATGGAATCAAGTGCTAAGGATACAGTATTAATGGTCTGCAATCTCTATAGTTTAAAGATACATGAATCAAACATGGTGTAGTGCAACTTCGGACCTACAATACCTGAAACTGCTACATAGGTATCTGAAATTTGAAAAACATAAAAGGAAGAATCTATTCCATTGATACTCTCTAGACAGCTTAGAATCACTTGGAAAATTTTTGTTCCAGCTATTGGTGGTTATGAGTTTTAATAGTTCATTGTAGCAGGGATCCATTTGAATTTCTGATGTGTGCACGTCTTAAAGTTTCCATTTTCATCGTACTCACAGTCCAATGATTGTAAAAGTGGTCAATTCAGAAATGATGAAGTCCCTATCAAAGGTTTATTCAACTAACAAATTCCAAAAGGGAAAAAGGAAAAAAAGAAGAAAGAAAAATAGCAGCAGGCAAAAGAAACTTACCTCTCCTCTGAGCTCGGGCTCCACTGGATTTACAAGGAGGACTGCTTCAGGATAGGCAAGAGGTTGGCCTCTTCCTGATAACCTGTCATCTGGTAGAGGCATAAATCTTTGTCGACTGTCTGACACTGCCATATAATGAAACCTACATGTGCCAAACAATGCATTGTCATATCTTAGCTGACAATATGACTTGGACAAGTCAGAGAACTTTACCACATCATCAAATCTAATTTGATTAGAAATGCAATGCATGAATGCATTAGTGCTATGCTGGCAAAATTGAAAGCTGATATTGGTAATGCTCCTTCAGGTACAGATTTTAAAAAGTGTCAAGTGAAGTGGCATCTTCTTCTTATACCACTGAAGATATAACATATGGAAACTCCTCTTGCCATCTGTAGGGGACTTTACTACTGGCTAGGATCACATCTTGAGGGGCTTTTTCCAGTAGTTATTGTTTTACTAAAGAAAACAAAACATTTTAAGTTCAATGATGATACATGGATCGCTTCCCCTATCTAAATTCTAGAGGTTAAAAGAATTTGGTTACATATATAATACTGCCATGTTTTCAAGTGGATATGTTTACACTATCATAGAACCAGAAAATGTTCTTACTTGTCTTTTCTGAGCTTGAATGCTATCCTGGTTTCACCTAAGCTGAAGGCAGGCCAGTCCATGGATCCAAGATGTTCATATATAGCATAGGAATAGAAGCCTGAGCAACCATGTAGTAGGACAAACCTACAAGATAACAATAGCAGTAAGTAAAAGCATTGACACTTAAAACAGCAGTCACTTGGATAACTGCATGAAAATACTCCTCAAGAACCTTTTATCTATGTTTATCGGAGCCAGCTTGCCCTGGAGGGAGGTATCCCATGGTCTTGAGAATGACAACTCCACCTGTTCCTCAGTTTCCAATATAACCTTGAACTCTGTTGCTTTGATCCTGCATGGGTATTCAATTCTTGCTAATCTGAGCGTGTAAGAGAACATAAAGGTTCAGCTCACATGAAAATCACAAAACTAACTACTTACACTTCAAATACTCCCGCTTTCCCACTTCCATCTAGTGCATTCCAGACAATGTCCCAGTACCTACAATTTTAAACTACATAGTAAGTCTCTGATTCGGTAATAAAACCTAAGACAGCTGACTTAGAGCATGAATATCAGACATATTAGGAAGGGTTCTGTTTTTTGAATGCATTCAATTGTCATGCTGGGGGTAACATGTTTTAACTTGCACCACCTCCATGAAGGATTCAGTGCCATACAAACACTAACAAAAGTAGAGGAAGCTGTTGGCTTCATTACCCTCTGTTAGACTCGACATTCAGGACTTCAAGCAAATTGTCAAGGCCATTATAACATATTCCAGTAACAATTCCATCTGGATTTGATAGTGTGACTTGCAGTATTCCGTTATCCATCACCACCTGAAAAATTGCAATGTTTTAGAAGTTCATATTGCAAAATGTAAATAAATAAATATAAATTAACATCAAACTATGTTTAAAAGCTTGATTTCCTATGAAAATGTCCAACTTCCAAACTCAACAAAAAAAAAAAAAATGAAATTCAACTTTTTCTTCACTTAGAAAACGTATTCATTTTCTTTTTGTATCAGCACTGCTACTTAACGATACATGTAACATAAGTTGCAGAAATGACCTCATCCTATAAGCTCACACATCAGACAAATATCAGCAAATTTGACATTTGACAAGTAGCACTTTTCACCAATAAATATATAAGTACACAAAAAGCCAAGAGAAAAAGAAGAGCATAACTACAAAGCCAATGGACAACAGCTATGGACAAACTTTTTAGCCTAATTGTAATGAACTATCATTCGATAAGCATGTGGATGTTAATGCAGGTATTGTGGCAACTTATTAAAAGATGCATCTGCCTGATAACTTCAAGATGAGTGTATAGATACTTCTATATTATTCAGGTACTATAGTCCCAGAGCTTGTAATAATTATGCGAATGACATTAAATCTCACCACATGATCAAAGCATTTAGGTTTATAAATGGTAACTAAGTGGAAAAGCAGTTTTCATTTAACACTGGCACAAAGGGAGGCAAAGACTTGGATAGGAGAAGTATTTACATAACGATCTTGAATAGACAGGCGCACCCCTATAGGAGCCATGCATCCAATTCCCTGTTTATGCTTCCTAACTTCTGCAGAAAAGCAAATAAAGTCTAGGTTACAGGAAAGCAGCGATCATGCATGCTTTAAAAAATTTTCAAAGGACAATAGCTGTCAATGAAAAGAGAAAACTGCAGTGTTCTAATCACCTCAAATTAAGATGAATAGAATAAATGTTAATCTGATGACTGAACAGCAAAAATTCCAAGCTAGAGTTAGCTTAGCTCCAATTAGAGACAAACAATTTGTCTTGGGGTTATAAGCTCTATAGTTATTATTTCCTTATGCACCACCAAAAATTTGTTAGCACATATAGCTTACAAGAAATGCTAAGTAGAAAAGCCACAAGCAAACTTAAGGGACAGTGGAGATTGTGTAAAACGGAATTCGCTTTTATAGTTGTTGAGTAGTCAAAAAACTTGGGACGCTTTCGCTTGCAGTTTCCTGTAAATTTTTTTTATTTTAATCAAAAGGAATTCTTCATATGCCCCTTCATTAATAGAGAAGGTATTTAGCCCAGGGAATTGGTCTAAATTGTATCGGGCGTCCATAGAAGAGTGAACCAAAACTAAGTTCTTTAGGTACCATTTCTGACTCACCATCTGTTTCTGGACCATAGGATGCAGGGTCATATAAAAGAGGAGCAAAGGAGAAAGGACAGTGAATGTTAGGTTGTGCCGATGAAGATTCAAACAGTCAAAACAAGAGAATATACAATTCAAGACTACTAAATATGTCGTATTTTCAACTTGAAAAAAACTCTCCATGCAAAATGTAGATGATATTGGAGTAATCAATGAGCCAACTTATTGATGTTCTTGCTTCACCAGCCGTAATCCCTTTTTCACGCGGCCAAGTCCACTTTGGCAAACATTTAAAAAAACCAATTTTCTTCTTCAACTCAACTAGAATCATCATAACCAGGAATCTAACTAAAATTAAGTAATCAGGAAGTACAGTAATATCCTTGTCTTAACGTTAAAGACATGTAATCCAGGTGGAGTGAACTTGCCTGGATGTCTCCCGCACATGCATACGGATTTAACAACATTCTTGAAACAACCCATGATTGTTTTGTTTTCCAAGCGTCGGCTACTCCGAGAAGAGGACATATATTCATTCAAATACCATCAAACCATCTGTGTCATGACGCGCCACCAACCCCACCACCGACTCTATCTACTTTGACTTCGACAGGCGTTCAATGGCTTCAAATCCACCTCCTCCTCCACCACCACCTACCCCCCCTCCGTCACCCTTTTGTTAACAAGATTCTGAGCTTTCTGAACTCTAACAAAATCCCTTTGGTCTAAATTTCATAAAGATTCTTGTCTAATCTTTGTCAAGACCAAATGACACTTTCTCTGGGTAGTAGGTACAATTTTTATGCTTTGTGTTATCAGTATAACTTCCACAGAACAAGGGTCTACGGAGAAATTTAGGAGCCAGATTATGTCCAATTGGTTTCAGTTAAGTGAAGACAAAGTATTGGGATGTTAGTTACTAGCTATAAAGCTGAAGGGTTATCTCCTAGACTCGTATTCAGACATGGTGCGCTAGGCGGAGCCTGTAGTCATGGTAGGACTAGTAGCTAGCACTTGGCCCTTTAATCAAATTCCCACTGTCGCTTTATTCCAACCCCCAAGGGAAAAAGTCCATTATGCACTAGATTAGATCACTTATTCGATCATTGAACTTTGATCATTCTACAGAGGATGCCACTAACATTTTTGGGAAGACAAGTGTCATGCATCGTGAGTTACATGGAATTGGATCTCAATTCTATAGGATTATAATAATTCCATATGATCAATGGTGATAAAGGGCAGGGAAGAAATTAGGAGCGTGAATCTTGACCTAGTGATCTGGAAAAACCCGATAATTCGAGTTCTGATCTGAATTAGCATATAGATATTCGATCGGATGGATCATATGCGGATCGAATCACCCCCAGATCAAAGAGTTATGCGGATTAGATTCGAATATCATTTTTTGTGATTCGTAGATATCCGATAGAATCCGTATGCTATTTTTTATACATTCAATTCACTAATTTATAATAGTTTGATCTATTGTTTCTTATTTTTATTTATATGTCCTCTTCAAACACAGGCTTTCTTTGCATATGGTATTAAGGTTTTAAACACAGTGTCACATAATTTGTGGATAAAAAAAATTATAGATGAAATACTTAATCGTATCTATTTGAATCAAAATAAGAAAAAAAATGTGGATGTTACTTTATATCACAACAAAAAAGATTAATTTTGACTAAAAAGTCTTTTTTTTTTTAACAATAAACTCACATGTAACTACAACATATCACTTATATGATATTTTTGAAACTCTAATACATTTAAATTTTATTTTATCTTTGATATTTTTATTTTTTTAAAAGACCTTTTAAAATTTGGATACACATCAGATAGCCGGTTGATCCGATCCATATAGTATGGAAATCCAGATATCTACATTAACGGATCTGAATAAAAATCACAAAATGACGGTTTTACTTTTATGGGTCGGATCAGTATTTTAGTTTATGAATCAGATATTCAACCCATAATCACTCTTAAAAGAAAACGTGAGGAGGCAAGCGTCTTATCATTTATTTAAGTATGTCAATAGGAGGATTGGTTTAGAAATACAAGATTTAGATTAAATTTTTTGGTAAACCATACACACGAATTTAAAACCTACCAAATATGCTTGAACTTGGACCTAATTCCAAACCCTAATGGTCTCATATTTGTATCTTGATATGCATTTCGTTACAGTGGGCACATTTACAAATGCTTGATTCAAAGTTATAAATTTAGATACTCTGTGATCAAAGGCCAGAAACATGAAAAGAGTAGACAGAACTCAAATATAACATCAACCCAATTCAATTTGCACATAGTTACACAGGATCTATAAATTACTACTTAATGCACATATCTTGTCTGGGTGAGAAATCTGTTTAAATTTGTAGTTCGCTCCAAAATATTTCACAAAAAAAAAAAAACCCTAGTCAAAGGCATAAATCTGTTACTTTGTGTAGGTAAGAAGTGGATTTGAAAATCTAAATCCAAGTCCAGAAAGGTATAATAGCAGAATGGGAACCAAGTGATTGCAGAATGTGTCATAGGAAGGGAACCAAGTGATAGCAGGATGGGCAATGGTGGAGTGAAGCTCAAACAAGAAACTACAAGATGAAGTTGAAGCAGCTAGGATGGCGCTGATCAAAGCAATGGAGAAGGATCAAGGTGATTGTCAGTAGCAGACACCTGATCTCTCTAATCCAAGCAGGAACAACCAAAGATAAAAGACTGGCAACACTACTAGAGGACATCAATGATCTAGCTAACTTTAACAATTGGTTAACATACGGATATCCGCGCATCATCATTTCAGGACATTCTTCTTGTTCTATCAGCCTCCTTGTTGACACAACCATCGAGAATGTCCAAGCACAGATTGTTGTCCTATTGGACCTCAGAGAGTCAAAGGTATATCCAGTATATCATCAACAGCCAAGAAGCTCTGTCTGACGTTAAAAACCCTTGAAGAAGGAGATCCATGTATGATCTCAAGCAGTGTGTTGTGTTTTTGGTTTGTTTTTCGGGGGGGCCCCCGGAGGGGGGGGGGGTTGCTGATGGCCAAAAAAAAAACAAAAACCAAAAACCCCACCCCTCTGAGTTCATGAAATGGGAACTACTTTGGTGGCACCAGTAATATCAAGAACGGAAGGAATGTTATATGATGCTATTTTTATTTATTTCTTGTCTTCACACCAATTTACTTTGTCTTCAACTCGTGACTTTACATGTATCCATATTTACCCAAAATTAATGATGAAAATCACTTGATACATGGCATTGATCCGCTGAGTCTGTTTACGCACTAACAGAGTTCTTAAGCATACAGCAGTATGTGATTGTCTTATCAGGTAACACATGTCAATAAACTAAACTTGCAGAAGCTGAGTACGTATGAGAGCCGCGAATGCAATCACCAAAGCCTCTAGTGCACTTGACTCTGCTCCGGCTTCCTCTGGAAAAGAAGCGAACCTAAAAGGACGGCAATGCCAGTAATTGCAATGGTAAAAAGCAGGCGCTTTCTGGAAAACTCATTTGGCTGCCTCCTTTGAGGAACACGGTCTCTCTCAACTGGCCTTGTTGCCCTTCAGACAAATGCAAATTCAAGACATTAGGTGAAGAAGGACGAGCATAAATTCAATATGCAAGTCTTTGCAAAGCATATATAGCAATATTACAGCAACAAAAGAACTAAATCGGAAGGCTGACATTCCAGACACTAGTTTTGAGTGAGGAGACAAAAACAACCATAACTGCAACTAGAAATACAAGACAAACATAAATAATAACATACAATTTTCGGTTCATCTGCTTCTATAAACTTTGATAAGAATATTGCTTCCAAGATGCATTTGGTTCTTAGGTTGGGAAAGGTACTTTCCAGTTAGCTAGATGCAAGATAAAGTTTTTTCCGTGGAGATGAAAATTAAAAAGCTGAATGAAGGACATTCTGTAGTTTCTTCAACCTGGATGATTCAGCAATATTATCAGCAACTCCAGTACACCTGCTCTCATGGCCAAGTCTTTCGCGAAGTCTTATATATCGGTTGCATAAATAACACAATTCTGTCCGGTTTCCACATACTTCCTGAAATGCAATGGAAACACATTTGATCTAAGATGTTAGAGGGCAGTGCAGAATCAATGGGTGCCAGAGGTGCTACAATTGCTTCAGCGAGTGCATTAATTATCATCAATGGAAAATTGTACCTGATGCTCAAGTAAATCTATAGCAGGCAACGGGAATTCACAAAATTCGCATGTTACTATCCTCTGAGGGCAGTTTTCACCCTTATGTATAGCCAAAACTTCCCGTTCCATTGTCTCACTGCAAAGAGAACAAGACACCTGGCTTCGAAGAACCAAGTCATTAAGCCATGGTAATTTCATACCCATATACATAAAGCACTCAGCTGAAGATAAAATCTAAAATTTGGTAACACACTACTCACCAATTTTTTACTAGTTGTCAAAACGTTCAACCTACATCTAAAACTAGATCAGTCAAAATAAAATCTATCCCTTCCTAGGAATTCTTCCTGGCCAAAAGGACACCAAAAATAGAGCAAGGAAATGAGTGCTGCAACATTCTCCTAACTATAACCTTGAGTATGCTAGCCCACTGACATTTTTGTAAAGAATAAACATTTTGAAGTGAAATTCTCATGCACAAAAACTTGCAAGCATATTCCTCTGGAAGGAGGCTTGAGGCTGCATTAAAAAATCAGACTTTATTCAGGATCTGTGCCCATAGACATCTTAAGAATGATCAATAATGTGCTATTCTCCCATTTAACATGCATTGGCCGTACACTAATAAGACTCCCTTATTTCCAATTATAATGAACTCATCTGTCTACAACCTTATCGCATTAACTTTTGTAAGTTGTAAAACAATATCTTATGAAAATATAAAGAAATATAATGCAATTGAACAAAAGGAAGTGCATGCAAATAAACAAGACTGAGCAGAGGTCACTCTAATTTCAATATACTGGGGGGAATATCTCCATGTTTGTGACAGATGGATGCCCAGTGTAATTTACCCCTCTATTGAGTAAAGGAAGTTGAAACAATAGAAAATATAATATCCACAGACCTTAACAGACTGGTGGCATAATATTACTCTTGTTCAGACAATTAGAAAAGTTCACAATAATTGAAAGGGTAAAAGAGGGTTTCCTCGAGTTTTCTATGGCTCGGGATATCATAGGAGGATTTACACTCTAAAAATGTAAGAAACTAATCGTACCGGAGCGTGAGTGCTCAAAAAGTGTTCCTCAGTGGACTTTCTGGGAACCATATCACCACAGATTTTACATTTTTCCAAATTCCGAGAGCAGTGCACAAAATGCAAGTCCATATTTGAAGAAGGTATCGCTCTGTCACTGCAAGTATGAAGATTTATGTCAAACAGCAATGAACACTATCAGAACGCCAACAAGGTGATGCAGTCAGAACTGAATTGTTTGCCAGAACAGCATAGACATAATGCTGAATAGGTTAGTTCATTTTACACAATCAAAAAAGAAAAAAGAGAAACCAAATTCACACTCATACCACAAAGGAAAGCCATGATTAACAACACAATTTAAACAGTTAAATCAATGAGACTTAAAACACAACTCAAAACCCAATATCTACACTCCAGTTTCCAAAGAAAAAAACCCAGCACTAGCAGTAGCACTTTGGAACAAATTGATGCCCTATAATCCTACATGAGCTTGCTCTAGACTAAACACTAATGGAAAAAGTTCATGGAAAACATTCCAGGCCTAATTGTTTAAACTCAACTTAAGGAAAGACGTATCCTACCCTAGCTGGGGTCAGTCACCTAAATTTTCTTCTTCCTCTCTGCTCTAACGCAGTCCATCCTTTCAAGCCTGACAAGTGTACTGTTCAACATAGAAACATCATTTACAGCTCGTAGAGCAAAGCCAGATAACAGAGCCAATCTCTGCACATACACAGAATGCCTTTTGGGGCATGGTACTTAACAATTACATACTCTAAGCATAGTAAATACAGGTCTTCCCTAAGTCAACACATAACACTATTAATGGCATGCTCTGACCTGGATATAAACCATTAAAGCTCCACAATTTAATTGTATCCATATGAGGCTCAAGAAAGAAAAATTTTCACAGGTCAAAACCATGCAGACATGATGATCAGACCTTGCAGATCCTATGGTTGCATCACAACTAGCTAAAAAATTAAGAAGCACGATTCCCAACTAATATCCGTCCTGTCCTTCAGCTAAATTCATGATCAAAACACTTACGAACTCCAATTGTATCCACCAAACTTAACAACCTCAATCCCAAATCAAAAGGGAAAAAAAAAAAGCACTTTCAAGCTCAAAATCAGACACCTAAAACGTCAACAACTAGAAAATCCCCCAACTCCACAGAAAACCCCAATGCAACGAAATCCCATCAAGAGAATCTCGAAAAAGAACCAACGAACACGAAAAGAAAAGAAAAGTGGAGTCATACCAGTGACTGCAGATGCGAGTGGCATCATCTGAAGCAACAGCCATTTTTGCGCACTTCACAAAAATCCCCGAAGTCCCAACAAAAACCCTTTTCTTATAACAGCAAATTACTGGCCAAAAAACAAGAAAATCGAGTCAAAATCAAAACTTTGCAAATAAAACGGAAAGGGGCATAAATAGGAAGTCAGGCAAACCCTTTCTGACCCATCAATTAACTATTATAATACCAACAGCACCCAAAATCGAAGCGACCTAATCCTACCTAAATCGTAGATACTCTGATTCTAAAACTTGGACATAAAACCCAAGTCGAATTTGGTTCTTCTTTTCTGCTTATTCTTCGATAGGATCTATACGGGAGAATTTGACAACTTTCGGGTGTCGTGTTGAGACCTCCGATGCTCCAAAATTAAGAGCACGAAAGTCCGATCAGAAAATGTGTTACGCACTAAAAAGTAATTTGGAAAGTCCGCTTTTGCTACCGATGACTAAATAATGTAAGAAAATTCTACGGTCCCTTCTCACTATCATTCCCCTAATTTATATTTCTAAATAAAGACAAATAATTAAATTTTAAATATTTTACAATATTTAATTTAAGGATCAATAATGCTTTTCCCTCCGTCCAACAATGAGTTTCAATTGCGAATATGACACCAAAAAAGATTGTAGAACCTGCTAATAATATAGGGGATGATTTCAAAATTCTCTTTTGACGTTTATGACATTCTTACCAACCTTCTCTAAGATTTTCAAAATATCATAAACCTCTCCTATCAGGTTATTAAAATCCACTTATTGTATTACTCATGGAGAAATGACTTATTTACCTTCACAACTTATGAGATATATTGTAGTTACGTTGATATAATTAGTTAATTCATCATTAACACACGTTTAATGAAATAATGACAATTAAAATTTTATTAACAATAATAATAAGGAATCACAAAAAGGCGCCAATGTTGGACATTCAATAGTAATAAAAAAGTTGTGAACATATGAATGAAATATAAGAAATTGTAGTTGTATAACTACTAACCTGTTAACGATAGCCATATTTTTCATATTAAAGATAGAGTTAAAATAAATAAGCATTGTTTAAATAGACAAAGTTAAAATTACTCTATCCAATTCTACTTAAACCCCTTACATTTAACAAAATTAAAATAGATAAATATTAGGGATAATTTCAGAAACCTCCCCTAAGGTTTCTCATAATATCACTTAGCTCCCCTGAGGTTTTCAAAATCTCACTTACCTCCCTTGTCAACTTGACAAAATTAAATATTCATATCAAAAGTCACAAATTGACAACATTACCCTTGATCTTGATAATTATTTAACTAAAAAATCAAACCAAAAATAAAATTTTCAAACCCAAAAATGTATATTAAAAAAAATTGCTATCTAATAATAGTCCATATTTATTTATATCAAGATTATGTTATGATAACAAAGGACACGGATAAATTAAATCTAATCAAAATCAACCATTTAGGAGGATTTTAGTAACTAACAAACATCTTAAAAAATTACATGGACTATTGTAATTAAGAAATTCAAAGTTTTTTTTGGAAAATATATTTTAATACATGAGATAGTTTAAGTTGTATTGATAACTAAAATAATCTCTTTATATGTATAAATTTTTTATGGAGTAATTTTTTCAAGGTGTAACTTTTGCTTTTTTCAATACAACTAAAATAAATAGTTTAAGTCAATAAATTAACACCTTATAAAAATTTAGTCTTTATTTATTTTTTTGTTGTTTCTGTAAACTTCAAAAGTAGGATAATACAAGGTTAATATTGGAACAAAAGTTTTGTCTTTATTGCATTTCTTTCACAGGGATTATACTATTACAAGAAATGTCAATCTAAGGGAGGTAAGTGAGATTTTAAAACCTAAATTAAATAAATATTATTCATGTTAAATTATAAGTATGAAGCAAAACTTAAGGGCAGTTGTGGAATAAGATTGTTTTCTCTCTTTTATTACTAATTCTTTTATTATTTGTGTTTTTGAATTGAGCTATCTTGTTGTTAGGTACTTGGTTTCAAGGAGATTTGTGATATTTTAGAAACCTTAAGGGACGGAAATGAGAATTTTAAAAACCTCAGGGGAGGTTTCTGAAATTATCCAATAATATATGGTCTAGGTCGTATGACTGGGGATCGGATGGTTGGATGACTCACGAATATTTTCTTCTAGTGGAGCACACGCGCTTATTCATTGGGCATGAATGGGTCATGAGCAGGTTGAGATTCTCTTGTTTCCTTAACTCTTCCTAAGAGGCCAAGACCCTATTGGATACTAAATTGAAAGCCCAAAATAAGAGTGTTACAAGAAACGAGTTGTGGGCTATATCTTTTCCAAATTGACTCCAATGAATTTTTTTTTTCTTTGTTACTGCATCAATAGGTGTTTTTTCATTCTTGTGCTCTTTCATCTTATTTTCTGGGTTTGGAAGGGGTGTTTGGGGAAGGTTATTGGTTTTGGGGATGTGGTGGTTCGGTGGGTAGGGGAGAAAAGTGGTTAAATCAAGAAATATTTTTGTATTTTTCATGGCTCTTTGTTGATATTCTCAAAAATACTTTGGACAAATCTAGTTTACATGCCCACATGCAGATCATATGCTCTATTTCATAGCCATAGCCATGTAGTTATAGTAATCCAACATGATCTAAGATTAGTGATGATAGGTAATGTTAATGACATACAAAAACCCATGAGATTAATGTAAATTAGACATGGTCTACAAGTCAAAAGTTGTTAGGACAGGGAAAAAGAAAGAAAGAAATAAAGAAATACCAACTTTGTTAGACTGCTATCGGTTGATAAGAAAAAAAATTTGCACTATTTTGTGTATAAAGGAGATGAATCTTTAGCAGGAACACTTATTCATAAGGCTTGGACTCGTTTAAACTTGAGCAACTTCCAACTTGTGTAGATTTTTTTTTTTTTTAAATATGGATATGTAACATGTAGTTCCTTATCCACTGGATGAGGTTTTCAAGCCAAAAAAGTTTCAACTCATCAGGATTCTAGAGAACAAGAAGGCTCGACAAGTAAGAACAAGTCTATTCCAACAAGAGGAGCTGAGCATTTGAGTTGTGCTTTTGACTCCATGTGTCGTGCACATATTACCATGATCATCTCAACTACCCCTTTGATTCAGATTATTTTATCGTGGATTGCTTCCTTGTGCTGATTAGAAAATTGAAATAGGGCAATAGAGGAGGCATCAGAGGTAGGTACGATTCCTCGTATGGCTTTGAAAAGAATACATTTGAGGTATGCAGGCCAAATATTCCTCGTCTTGATCGTGGCCAATATGTTGAGATTACAAGTTACCAATAAGGTTTGGTCTTTCGAGCAAAGCCCACAATTTGTATATGTGCAAGTAGCATAGGCACCAGAGCATCAATTCTCTAGCTAATCAGACTGTTATTCTTCTTCTGTTTGCTCTGAATTTGTCTCTTTCGTTGATCTTGTCTATTGCGTTATTGATAAGGATTTGATTTATATGCATTTCGACATTTACATTTTTCCTAATCCGGCATAGATATACCATTTGACGAAATTGTCAAGTATCTGAGAACAAAACATGTTTGCATGAAAGTCCAAAAGGCAAAAGATTCATGTTATTTAGTACGTTTTACCTAACATTGATGTGATGCCATTTGTCTAAGTAATATTCAAGCTAATTACTATATAATGGATTAATCCGTCAATTCAATCCAAATTGCAAGTAGTCTCTAAGAAACATGAGATATAGAGTACCATACCTCATGCTTACTTAATGAGCTAAAATCATACAAGAAAAAAATTCAGTCCAACAGTTGCAGAGCTGCAGACTGCATTTCATTAAGTATATATTTGGTACTTGACAACTTGTATAGTGTCGAGTCAGGCGTAGATGTAGGTTGTCATTTGTGTATGTATCATGTATTCAACGAAAGAATGAGAAAATTCAAAAGAAGAAACTTTCCTCTACATATAACATTTATAAATACATATTTTATCTCACATACATATATAAACATATATACATACTCTATTTATTATTCGTACTTGATCTCATAAAAACTTTCATCCACATGATTTCTGTCATAGCAGATGTGCGCACACATATATGCACCTTCTCTCTCTCTCTCTCTCACACACACACATACAAACACACTAAAATAGATGGAATATCTAGAATTATTGTTTTAATCAGTAATATTTCTTATTATTTACCAGATGAGATCATTTCTTATGTGTGTTGTTATTTTTGTACCACACGGAAGAAATTTTTACTTTTGCTTGAACGATCCTATTATATGTTGATTTCTTGTTTGACATTATAATATACTTAATCTAGAATTACAAAAAGAAATACAAGTTAACAAGTTAGAATGGAAACTATACTGAATGAAATAGACAAAGTTTACTTAACATATTTGATATCTTTTGAGGATTTTTTTTGTTGATGGAATTGTAAAATGTATGCAATGAGATATCTCAACCCAATGCTCATTGATTCTCAAACATTTAATTGTTTCATGGAATTGTTGACTTAGAAATTTAATTTTAACACTTAAATTAGTTTCAAAATTTGATGATCAAATTCAAGGGCGCAAATTTTTGCAAAAAATTACTTTTTGGTTATGCTTCAAATGCTGTCATAAACATATTCATTTCATAATGTGAATTTTGTAATACGCCATTAGTCATGACCACGTAAACTCCATCTGGGGAATACAACTGGGATTAAGCGCTTTGTTCCACGGCCTATCATGGCACTATGGCATCAATAAACGTGCAACGGAAAATGTAAAAAGAAGCACTCAAAATCTATATACTAAGGGTTGTTTTGATGAACAAGACATAAGAGGTGCATTGGTGAGCGATTTATAAATATTTCTGTAAGCGATTCATGGTTCTGAAACTTAATTCAACGGTGGTGATTGGAGTTGATCCATCCAAATTTTTTGAGATTAAAAAAAAAAACTCAAAATCTATGTATGTACATATAGGAACCTACTGCACTGTATACTCTCTGAGATCTTGAATGTGTTGGTACAAACCCACGTGAAGTAAGTTTCTTGGACCGATAAGATACCTTAATACGTTGAGACCCAGCAATCAGAGTTGTTCGATGTTTAAGCACAGCGAGAAGATAAGGGATTAAAGTAGTCCATCTTTCTTGCTTCCAACTACTGAGGATGGACAAGTGTCAATCATCAGCTAAATGATATGAACACACAAGCCAAGGAGAAAGTAAATTCTCCCAACGAGTACTACTATTTTAAGGATCTAATTAGTGGTGGGCTTTCTTTGCCGTGTCATTATCATGTAGACAACAACTTTTCTTGTAGTTAGTGATTGCTAAAAGATTAAAATACTGGTAAAAGAAACATAAGACCTTCTATCTTCTTGTGGGATGAGGATTTGCTTTCCTTGGTAAGAGTGTCATGTCGTCCACGATATGGCTCCAGTCTCCACTTTTGCTTTATTTTAGTATTTATCAAGTGTGAACAAGGCCTTGAACATATAGTACTACATATTTGATGGCTTATTTGCTTCTTTTGAACTAAAAGCCACTTTTGTTTTTCTCTTTTTGCATACACGTTTCTTGAGCTCTTAATCTCTCCAGCAAATTTTGTACTTTTGCATCTTCATGCCTTCGTTGCTTCTCATATGCCTTTGTTGCTTCTCATTCAAATGGTCGATCGACTTGAGACCTCGGAGTGGACAACAATTTGTTTTACTAGGATTTTGGACGTATAATAAAGAGGACTGAAGAGTTAAAAGTGAAATAAAATGAATAATCGATAATGCATCGGAAAAGCGAAATAATATATGCATATATGCCTATACTTCATGTGCTACTCTTGTTTTGTTTTGTTTTTTTTTTTTTTTTTGCAGAGTAATCATATGGTCAACTGTCATGAAAATATTCACTTACAATTGTAAAGTTTTCAACAAAAGAATATATTGTGATACAGATAAGATAAGGACACCACAAAAATACTTTCATATCGTGTTCATAACGTGTCCTCTTTCTCTCACCATTATTAAAATCATTTTGTGCATACAATTATTAACCATTAATTACTGTACGTTGATACTTGAAATACAACTACAAGTCCAAAGGTGATTGGCTGAAGTTGCGCAATCAAAAGAAAAGCATCAAATATGATGAATTAGAAGTAGTCTCTCTTGCTATGTATCTTCAAAGAAGTACAATCTTCCGTGTTTTAGGATAATTTGTGCATCAATATGCCTAAAATACGTTTGTCCTCGTTCCTATGCATCGTATGGATGTCCTCGTTTAACTCGCAAGGCCCGGATGAAATGGTTGTAGATGAGCGTCAGCCATTGCTCGTGGTTTCTTAATTGCATCAACCCTCAAAAGAAACCAACAAAAAAAAAAAGTGCCACATTAATTTAGCATGTATTTCCTGGCTAGATTGTTGCCTGTTGAACAAAGGCTTCTGTTGTTTTGCAGGTCTATTTTAGCTAAGTCGAAAACTTTCCAACAAATAACCAGATTACAAAATATAGTTGTCAATGGTAACTGAACAAGATCTAGGTCAAATTTTGGACTCATGATATTATGGCCTTCGACTCCTAGACAACGAAGAATTACTTCTTCACATTCCATTAGTTCAAACAGAAAGTTCTTAGTCTTTTACTTTTCATTCTCATTTACTTCTTGAGTGAAAATATTTTTTAACTTCTCCTTTCAGCAACAATGGTTTATGATAAGTTGAAGATATCTTTTTTGGGTTTTTAAGTTGATACCGGCATGGATACTTTGATCGACCAATTAAACTGATTCTTACTCAATCGAGCTTAGCGTCTAAAACTCCCGTGCGAATTGAAATTAATAGGACAAAGGGGAAGGTTGCATCTTTTCAAGTTGTTGAATCATGGGACCGCAGATTAGGGACATTGTCATTTGTCTTAGCTATTATTTATTACTCCCATAAATGTAAAGAGTCCTCAAGGCTTTGGGTTGATGGAATCTTAATTAGGAGCAATATTTTAAAACACCGAGGACTTTGGTAGGGTGTTCTATGTCCATCCAAAAAGCAACATGGAAACCCTAAATTCTAGGACTTAAACTCCACAAATTTTGATTTTTAAATTTTAAAATAATATAAAAATTACACAACAATACTACGAAAATTACAAATTGTATATATATAAAAATTATTAACACATACAAAAAAATTGATAAAATTAAAAAATATATATATATTATAGAAATGTTGTTATTGTTTAACAAGTAAAATAATAATAAGATAAACATAATTCTAACCAATACGTTAGCTATCTAGAGTCATGTTAAAATAAAGTAACTATGTCTTGAGATCAAGAAAAACAATATACATTTATATATACATACATATATAAATAAATAAATACATACATACATACATATACATATCTATGTATGTATATATGTCTAGAAAACAAAGATAAAAAAATGAGTGGCAAAATCAAAGTTGAAATTCAAATAAATAAATAAATAAAAACACCCCAAACGCCCTACGCATGAATACTCAACAATATTTGTGTCCCATTCAATTGTCTGGGAGCATTTAAGGGTCACCTTCTCCGATGCTTGCCTCAAGACTCGCTCCAGATTTGACTTTTAAAACAGTGATTAGGAGGATGTCACAATCTGCATGGATTGGTCGATGGCTTCTAATTGAGAAAGAACCATTAATTAGATCATATTCAAAAAAATGCTTGCATTATATGTCTCCACAACATAACCAAACAACAAGAAACCTCATTACTGGCAACTTCAGTTCATATTTGTGTGCATATGTCATATTGAACTATATGTTCATGTTCTTGATTAAAAAAAATGTTCGTGTTCCTGACTATTACTGTTTGAGAGTTTAAAAACAAAAACAAAGAGGTCCCACACGACAAACTCGTCAAGCAATAATCTATAAGAAATACAGTTAATTAAATACCTTACCTTTTTTTTTTTTTTTTTGTTCTACGTAAAACTGCATGCTCATTTATGGTGTCTTAGTATTTTAAGCTCCAAGAGTAGTAGTACTAGTGGTAATAGTTTGTGGTTTTGTGTCTCTGTGTGTGTCTTTCTCTCTTTACTGTTTTTTTTTTGCTGGGGAAGAGGTTTTTTGTATGAGTGCATAACCATATAAGTAATGCAAAGAAAAATATGCATGCAGTTCCACATGTTTGTTCAAAATTCACAAGTGTTCGTACGGGTTTGCCACAAACAACCATGGACTAGGCTGTCTTTGTGTGAAAAGCAGTGGGAAAATTTGTTTTATTTAAGTAAAATGGAGATTACCGAATCTAATCCGTACTATCTTCTATTTAATATTTAATTGACTTGTTAATATCAACCTGGGTAGGTACCATTATGGTAATAATGGTTACCCAATATGTTAGTGGATCTCTGAATTCTTTTGATAAATAACTATGCACTAAAGTGGCTTACCTAAGTGTGGACAAAAGCAAGCCTATCAAACTAACCAAAGAAAACTGTTAGGCAGAAAGAGATAACACCGGCTACTTAGTTAAAGATTCCGCTTTTTGATCATTACACATTTGAAGAATAGTCGATTTTGCTTTTTCTGTTTTCTTTCCAAAACCATATATAAAACAAAAAAGGACTTGATACAAGGTAGTAAAACAAAAGCAAGTGGCAGATTTGGATATAAAAACAATTAATATTGTACTGAAGCAATTGTTTAAATTGACTGTGACCTATCTTTCATGTGCAAGATGATATAATAATTGCAAATATAACCTCTGAATCCAAACAAGAACTGTTTGCAAGATATACCTGTTGGAAGAGAGGCAAGATCAAGCCAAATTGGTTGTAGTTATTGCCCTTAACTTACTCTCTTCTGTGCTTTTCAATTGGACTGATCTCAACCCTTACCAAAGGAAAAAAAAAAAAAAAGAACAAGAAAAACCTATTAATTACTTCCACCAAGATATATAATTTTTGGTAATGATTACGTAAGTTGGTAAGTGCTCAACTTTCTTGTCCAGACTTAAAATTGGGTCCTCACGAATTTCTCCCTTTTGTATAATAATACAAAGAATAAATAACCTCCAGGGTTTGCATCTCATTTAATTAATTCATTCTTTGGAAGGTGATCAATCAACCTGTTCAAAATTAATTTAAGTAACATCACTAGGTTGCTGACTTGTATGAGTTGCCTAGCTAGCTTGCATAATTCCAAAAGGTCACAGTATGTATCTTGCCCAATAAGTCATCAGAAAAGGGTACAATTCCACCTCACGAGTTGGATACATCTAAACAGGAAAGTACACAGAGCATATAGCAGCCGCAGTTCTGGATTCAATCTGAGGAAGGCAGGTTCTGGGGGTGAAGCCATCGGTGATCTGTCATTATCTTAGCTTTAAGTAAAAGAAATACATCCCTATGGTCAAGAAAATTACTTAACTATGTTACCGTACAAAACCTCATCATATTCATTCTAAGCTATTGGTATACTTCTTTCCAATCCATTTTTATGTTTCAAAAACCATTTTCTATTCCATTATCTTTTTCTTACACAAACATTTTGGTGTTTAGAGGATAAGTATTACACTCTTAATGAAGTTAAAGTAAAGTCGAGTCTTGGTAATAAAGGCTTGAACATTACTTCACTTATATGATCATAGGAGTGGTGCCGCTCCTAGTAGTAAAGTGGGGGTTTTCTTTTGTAAATTATCATGAATCTAGAATGGAGCACATGGTCGGTAAAAGTACTAAAATTTGTTTCGTGAACTATTCTACGGAAGGGATAAAGTCTTGTGTGTGATATTTCTGATTTTAACTTTAAAATCAAGGTTTAAGCTACCTAGACACCTAGACTTGTTAGAGCAAGTGAGATATTTACACTAAGAGAAGGGTTTAAGTTCAAAAAAACACCTTTCTTTATGCAAGATAATATCATTGTTGATTTAATTTCATTACAAACTAAGTGGGGGATTGTTGGTGACAGTTTGCAATGAATTGGTTGAAGTTCTTTGTCCCGCATTGGAAGAGGATAGAATGCCTTTTGTGTATCTAAGCCATTGTCTTCTTACTTTAACAAATTTGATTCAAATGTTTGTTTGGAGGGAAAAATTTGGTGGGAAGGAGATTTCAATTTATTTCTAGTTTACTTGACATTTAAATATCTTGACAAGGGCACTTGGGTCGATATAAATTGATTGTTTATTTTCATAATTAATTAGGGGTGGTTTAATTAACAGACATATCTGTTAATTGCCTACCTACCTATATACCTCTTCAGTTAGGAATGCATTTTTTTGTGATGTCTTGAACAGGTGCATTGGTCTTTAAAATAGTAGAATTTTAACAGAATTGAATCACTTTCGTTTTTAGATAGTTTTTAGGATTTGTTGTATCCTAAAGGTAATTTGTCTAATAAGAGGCAAATAAAACTTTAAGAAAAGTGCAATTCACGTCTCAAAGTCTTTTAGTTCTAGTCTTTTTTTTGTGTTTTTCTAACACAGTTTGCTTGCTGAGAAAGTGTTAGTTCAGTGACTAAAGTTAAGATTTCAAGACCTACAGGTTTTGGGTTCAAATTCTACATTGGGAAAAAATCAAAAAATAAAAATAGAGAGTTTGTGGTGTGTAATAGTATTTACTCCGATAGTTGTATGATTTTTGGCCAAAATATATTTCAATAAATTGTCAATCTGGGAGAGAGAGAGTATGCTGAGGGGTGCACGTGTACGTGCATGTGTGGAAATATGTGTGTGTGTGTGACATGGATAAGTGAAAGTATGGGCGTGTGTATGTGACATAGATAAGTAAGATAAATTCCAGTTAAAATTTTGTACATAAATTTAATGAATCTTAATAAATCCAGATGTAAGGAAATATAAATTAAATGAGTCTTAATATATCCAGGTGTAAGGAAATTCTGCTGCCAAGCAATTTTTATTGAAGACCAATAAATCCATTAACTTTAGGTATCTAATGAGGTTATTAACCACCAAAATCTTACATATAAGCAGGGTATAATCGTATTCCATGGAGACAAAGTTGAAAGTGTTACATCAAATATACTCAGACTTAAAAAAGTATGAGTCACTTCAATGTTTTCGGCACCAACATCAATGAAAACCGTGTAGATCCTTATCATCTAGAATGGTTCTTACTAATTCCCGCAGTTTTGTGCACTATGTCTTGAAAATTCGTTAGATAGCTTTTCAATACTCACCAAGAATAATAAGGCTACTCAACTCAAAATTAGAGCGCAAAAAAATAATAATCAAAGATGAAATACGGTCTAACTTTTATAAAGAAATAGTCTAATGTTGTTATCTCTGCATGATGTTGGATTATCGCAATTATTTTTTCTTTGTTTGACATGGACTTTACAATTGCACAATTTTAAGTATCTGGTAGTATAAAGCAATCAACATTGTCACTTCTTTTTGAAGTTTCAATACTTCAAATGAATGCTTTCCCATTCACAAATTCATGTCCGTTAAAGGACTTAGGCCATTTTACAAAGAAACTCTTGATGACGTTGTACTGGTATATTTTAGGTCAAATCATTTTGATTTCATAAAATCCTAGAAATCTCCTCGAAAAGATGTCGGTCATGAATGGTCTCTTGCTGTTTGCGAATGGTTAAATTCGACAAAGGCGTGCTGAACCTATTCTTGGTTGGCCAAAGTTGATTTGACTGCTAAATAATAATTCTACTGTATGCGCCAGTGTGTTTGGATAGGAGATGATTTGGGATAATCTTGAAAACAAATGCTGTAGCATTTTTTTGATATAATGTATGTGAGAAAAATATGGTTGAAAATTGTATCGATGATGCAAGCCAAATAATTTTAAACAAATAATATCAATCCAAACAATTTGAACATAAAAAAGTGATTAAAAAATATATTTACTAAAATGATAATTTTTTGTGAAAAAGTTTTCATTTTTCGTAAATATATTTTTTAATCACTTCTTTATGTCATTGTTACAGTACATTTTTTTATAAAAACTTTTAAAAGTATTAAGATTTCACAGCTTTAAATTGAATACTTGAACTTACTTCTAATGTGGCCTTAGTAGTTGAACTTTTCTCATGTAAATCTTGTTAAAACATAAAGTTTTGCTCTTGAAACCTATCTCTATTTTGAAAATTTTCACTAGATTCATGGCATTAGCAAGGCATAATTCTTATTAGGATCTTTATCTTTGGATAAAAGCTCCTTTTTTAGGTGAGATCGAGTTCAGGAGACCATGAGATTATATTTCATCATCCAACATAAAGAGAAAGAGAAGAGGTAATGTCGCATTATTTCTTGCTCTTGTGCCAATTGACATAATATACTCTTTGATTAAAAGGGATGAACGAAGATTTAAGTATGGTTCCAGCACAAAATTTGGGGTCTTCTGACTTGAAAAGTTAAGATGATGCTTATGAGGTTTATTCATTCATTGCACCCTCGCCTTCTCTGCGATGATGTCTCTTGTATGATGTCCAAATTCCGTGACAGCTATTTCGGCATTAAGATATCTAGCACATCCAATTTGATCCTTTGTTTGTTTATTAATTAATTGCACATTATTTTAATTACCTGGTAGTTAACTTGTCAATTAGCTATATGAGACAGCTAGTATTTGAATCGTTTACATATACTTGAAAGGATAAACTTGACCTAACTGGATTTATGGTTTTATTATTGTTAGCACATGCTTCGGACGTGTATTATTTTCTTAAGTTCTTCTAGTAATCCAATGAATGATTTGACTGACAGGTGTGGACACCGACTAAGAGGATTTACAAGTGTTAAATAATTTAAAAGAGATTTTTCTAATAGGGTTTTAATGAGTATCTTTTGATGCATACTTGCATATTGAATACTTGGAAGCAACTTTTCATAACCTAAGAATATAGCAATCTTGTGGTCTTTTATACATATCTTGCAATTTTCTTAATATTCATTAGCACAAGCACTCTTACTTGTTGATACCTTACCTTGTTCACCTCATGCATCATCCCCAACTATAGTGAAACTTTCTACTATCTATAACTTTTTTTAGTAAGGAATTGCTATACTTAAAATCTTTTCAAGAATGAGAAAATGATAATTATTTACATGTCACTTACTAATTCTTAAAACGGTAAGACTCATGGCTTTACTTCCGTCTAGTGGTGGTAAAATATATCCTATTTTTCCCTTGCAATTGTTTATTTATTTGCTATTTATTATCGGTCTTGTAACAAAGAGTTTTAGGTGTTAGTTTTTGAGAAAAAACTAAAGTTATATGAGGAAAGTGTTTAAATGCAAGAGTAGATAATCAATGTAATTGTGTATATTTACATGAAACTTTTGATATAATTAGGTCTATTAACAATTGAACACCCATTTAAAAAAGCTTTTATAATACCTAGCATTTGATTTCTTAATCTGTAATCATATGGTATAAAACAAAATTCAACTAGTTTGTTTGGATTGATCTTATTTGGCCAAAAATTTCTACTTGCATCATCGATACAATTTTTAACTACATTTTTATCTCAGATATATCACATCAAAAAAGTGTTACAGATTTTTTTTCATAATATTATCCCAAATAATCTACTATTCAAACACACTCAAATGTGATATCTCCATTTTATAATAATTCCTTTTTGATGACAACCATTTTTTCCTTCTTTTTCATTATAATAAGAAGCATTCATCTATGCGATTGATTGATTTTCTTTCTCATTTTCTTTTGTTTTTACTTAAGGCAAAAAAGAAGCTTCATATGGTGTTTTTTTTTTAACAACCAATTACCCCTTTTCTTAACAAAGATATTGCACCGACTATATGCACCGGTCTAATTAATATTATATCGGTCTCCAAACTAATTCTAGTTTGAATTTTTGCTACATTTTGTTTAGTGTTAATTTGATTAAATACATTAACTTTACATTGACTATTTAAAACATTTCGTTTGGTGTTCCTACCTAATTCTCATTTTGTTCAGTGTGTATATACTTTTCAAAAATTTTGCTCATTTTTAATTTTTACATATATTATATCCTTTTTTCCATTCTCAAACTCTTTTTAAATAGTTAGCGCAAAAATACAATTTTACTTAAAACAAATATTTGGATTTCAAGATATGTGTTGCAATATTTAATCACTCTGTTGAATGCAAAATTACCAGGCACACCAATTTCAATGGATGTTCATGCAGGAGAGAGAATGTAATCCAGAGAGAGAGAGAGAGAGAGATTGAAATAATAGCCTGGAAAATTGGATATGCAGCTGCAGCCTTGGTGCTATCATATTATATGTTCCCAAATTAGTAACCTTAAAACCCCGAAAATGGAAGCCAATTATCCACCTCGTACCGGTTTGGCCTATATTTTTCGCAAGGGGACAAATTACCCACGTGGGCTCCCACTTCGCGTATTGCACACTCGCCGAGTCACTGCCTGCATGGGGACTGGTTCACAGCAGCACGACCACTGAGGTCCATTTACTTTATTACCCTTCCCTTCCATTCTAGGAATTAGGGCTGCCTTCGATGACGGTACATCATGAAATGGGGTTGCTACAGATCCAGCCAAAGGTTTTCATATTTCCAAGAAAATCAAAAAACTGATCGATTCAATCTCGATCGAGTTTTGAATTTTGGTAAAACGGAATTCGAAAAATTGAAATATAATACTTGATAAAACGGTTTGGCAATAGATATTAAAAATATATTGTCGAATTATTGATTACCGACCGAATTATTAAAATTTTTATAACATGATATATATATATATATATATATATATATATTACTATACATAGGAGTAAACCTTAACCCTCTTATTAAATACTAATTAATAATTACTAATTAGCTAACTTAACTATAATTATACTTGAAAATCAAATTTTGGTAGAAGTTGACATGTTGGAGATTGACAACTTAAATTTAGAGTTCTTGTTTATTTTAATGTTATTCAAGAATTTAGATTCTGAGTTAGGAATTAGGATTATAGCCTCTCTTTTTTTTTTTTTTGCACATAATGTTTGTTTGAGTTAAATGGATTGAATTTTGTTAGAAAAATATATGGGATATTATTTTGTTACAATAACTTTTTACATAAAATTAAAATATGTTAAGTCACTATTGATATTTCGAATTTCAAATATTATTGAATTACTGATTTTCTGATTTAATTTACTAAACTAAAGTTTTGATAGTAATCGAAGATTAGTTTTAAAAAATTGATTTTCGAATTATCAAAATTTTTTCTTTTTCGAATTTCCGATTACTGGCTGATGAACACTTCTAGTGCAGCACCCCTCAAGCTATGGTTTATGCTTATTCCATGAAAACAAGGGTAATCAGTAAAATGCAATCCTTGGGATACCGTTTAAGAAAAGTCAAATAAGAGTTTGCTGTAACGACTTTCTATCTACCGTTGTTATCATTGCATGTGCGGTACTCTTCACGTGTCATTGGTGAATGGAAAGACAAGGGCCTGATTTTTGTTTGTTTTATTTGAAGAAAGAGATCAAGAGAAAAATAATCGTGAAATAATAAATACTATGAGATTAATTTCTTGATTTACCATTCAGTTTATTCATCTTTGTTTACTAGGCACATGAAGTTGATTTGACACCTCATCCTTGTATCCACTTTCCTCTCTTTGGTCAATCCTTTGTTCATCTCAGCGCAAAAATAGTTGGATTGTTGTGTATGAATAATCAAGAATTATTGATTTTTTAGGGTATAAACTAAAAAATAACACTTTATTATTGCAAAAAAGAGGGGTTGGGGGGCTTTGCAAAAAACTTGTATTGAAGTTGAAAGAGAGATTATGTCAACTTATGTTATTCATTCATCAATACCCTATTTATAGTGTTTATATGAAATAAATTAAAACAAATTCAACTAACAGTTATCCTATAAAATGTCAACAAGCCTATTTGATAACATAATTTTCCACTTAACAAATTCTAGCTAAAATATTTGTTAATAACTAACATGATCTTTGGTTAACAAATATCCTAATAACAACATTTATTCAGCAACTAACTAATTTATTCTAATATGAAATAAAATCTAGTAGAATCTAGAAAAATCCACAAAAAGGTTGTATAGTCCAACGCTCCTTTTTACCACTTTTGCTGTGGATTTTGAATTATTTTTTCAAATCTCTATAACTTGTTTTGGACAAGGCTTTTGGAAGAGTTTTTAATTGAAAATTGGTCTTGCAATGAACTTCTTTTGACGTTCAAGTTAAAGATCAGCCCTGTAACATCTACCATAATTTGATTTTTTTTGTGCCAAACTCCACTCTTTTTTTTTTTAATTTCTTTGATGTGTCCAAATCATCTTATCATAAGTTCAAAATGGAACTTCCTTCTATAATTTTTGAACCTGTATAGAAAATATAAAATTGTGCATGATTCTCCATAAATTTTGTCATTAGTATCAAAACCTGTAGATTCAAAAACAGCAACATTATAGTCTTGAAAAATATTAGAAATCAATTTGATACCTTCTGCCTTATCAATGATCTCCTCTTGAATTATTTCAAGATCTAAATTCTTGATTCCATCACATTCCACTTTAGAATTATCAAAATTTGACCAATTCATAGTGAAATTTTTTCTTTATTTTAATTGAGAACAGTTTAATCTCAATCAAATTATAAGCCATTACACTTGTAAAAACGATATCAGAAAATGATATGTGAATACTGGCTGTGCATCTTTGTCTGACTACAACTCTGCAATTTCTAATTTGTGTATCCATCAATTTTCAAATACTAGTGAAGCAAAATTTCTTTCTACCATAACTCATAGATCGTTGACTACCAAATAAGTCCAATATTTAATGGCCCAAATTTGATAAGTTTCACCACTAAAAGTTAAAGTATTTAACAAACAGTTCTTTCCCGTCATGACTTGAATTGATAAAGGATCATCACCAAATATATTCACTGTAAAAAAACAACACAGGCCCTTAAGACATAAATTCTGATGCCATTTTGTTGATTTTTTTAGGGTATGAAGTAAGAAATAATGAAATAACACCTTAGTGTTGCTTAAAAAAAAAAAAGGCTTGCAAAAGAGTTGTATTGAAGTTTAAAATGAGCTTATGTCATTCTATATTATTCATTCATCAACAACCTATTTATAGTGTTTATATAAAACAAGCTATCATAATTCCAACGAATAATTATCCTATAAAATCTCAACAAACCCTACTTGATAACATGATCTTCTACATAGCAAATTCTAGTTAAAATATTTATTAATAACAAACATGATCTTTGGTTAACAAATATTCTAATAATAATATTTATTCAACAACTAATTAATTTATTCTAATGCTAAATACAATCTAGTAAAATTTAGAAAAATGTGCAGAAAAGTTGCATAGTCCAACAAGAATCAATCAAGTATTTATCCTAGAGATTAATGGCTTTGCAGCACTTTTTTCTTTTCTTTTTATATTTTCACGAGGATTAGAAAGCCTCATTTAAATTTGGGTCAACGCAAAAAGTACAGTGGTTAAGACTGCATACTTATGCGCGAACAAGTAATCGAAATTAGAGATAAAAAGTCCTATGATGGTTTGTTGCCGGTAAAAAGTAGCAATTATGCAAAGACAAAGTTGTTTACTTTTGAGCAAGTAGAATGATCAGCTGAGACACGCGAAGTAAGAAAATGGGAAGTACGAGCAATTTATTTTCAGCAGCAGCAGTCTATACAAATTAAACAGTAGCTAACATAGTCCATTCCAACTGAACTTTTGTTGCTGCTGACTAGACAAATTAAACAGTAGCTAATATAGTCCATTCCAACTGAACTTTTGTGCCAAGAAAAAAAATTGCCCTTGAAACTATATATCTATGTAGAAATTTGACATTTATCCAATTTTGAGTGTTTTTGAGATTTTTTTTTTCATCTACTACAGTAGCATACCCCAAAAATAACTTTAAAAACAACTTCAAAAACACACTCAACAAATTTAAAAAAATAAAAATAAAATAAATCACATTTCTCATACTCTTTCTTCTTCCATACACCATCACTACCACTTACCGCCGATGACACCACTGTGCTAGCCTCTCTCACTTCCTTTATTTTTTTCCCCTCTCTCCTCCTCCTTCCTCTCCTTTTTCCTCCACCATCTTTCCTCTGGCAGGAGGGAGAGGAGGGAGGAGACGGTGAAGGGAAGGGAGGAGGGGGAGAGGGGAGGGAAAGAGGGAGGAGAGAGGGAGAAGGTGGGGGAGGGAGAAGAGAGAAAGTGAAGGTAGGGGAGGGAGGAGGAGGCCGGTGGTGGAGGTGGAAGAGGGAGAGGCGGTGCTTGGGGAGGGGTGTAGTGGTGGTGTTTTTGAAAATTTTAAAATTACCCCACTAAAATTCTAAATTCTAAAAATATTCAAAAGTACATCCTTAAACACATTTTAAAAAACACTCTAAAAAAACATCTATAGTAAAATTTTGTCATACACATATCTACAAAAAAATTTTGAAAAACACCTCCAAAAACAAGTAATTCATCATACGGAGCCGAAGTGCGCAGCAACATAAAACTGAGCGTATCCTACATCAAATACCAAAACAATTTGAGCAACTTTAAAGATCAAAAAAAATTTAAGTTCAAACACCCTTACTTTCGCCTATCTAATCTAAAAAAATAATTATTAGTGTCAAATTCAAAGACTTTTTAGAAGAATAATCACAATTAGAAGCCTTTCAAACTTAAATAAGACGGATTAATAAGCTGGGATCATATCCTTAAAATTTGCATTAAGGTTCGCCATATTTCTCCAATTCTTGCATAGAATCAATTGGATTGGATTTTATTTGCAAAAAATTATTTGATTGCATCATCAATACATTTTCCAACCACCTTTTAATCTCACATACATCACATCAAAAAAGTGTTACAGTATTTTTTTTCAAAAAATTATCTCAAATAAACCACTATCCAAACAAATTCTTTACACTACAGAGTTTTTATGTGAGCTTTGGTGGAACCAGCCAAAAGTCAACTACCTCGTAGGCGTATTGTTGTTTTTCTGATTATTCCGGCATCTTAGCCAAAATCTTATGTATTCAAAGAAAAAAAATTTTCCAACGTGGGATCCTAGCAACAAATTGCCGTGTCTTCCAAAACTATCTATAACAAAAAAAAAATGCATGAATAAAAAAATAAATAAATAAATAAAGGCATTATACTAAGATGGATCTCAACTTTACTAGCATGTTAACCAACTATTATACAAACTTTTTGTTTCGTCAAATAAGTGCAAAATGAAATATAAGCAGCATGAGACCTAATGTATTCAACATGAAAAACCAAAACTATTTGAGCCACTTTACACATCCAAAAAATAAATTTGGAACTACCCTCTTTGTTTTTAATGATCTAAATTTAAACGATGATAATGATACATCGCAACTTTTTAATTAAGATACACAGACCAAAAATAAAATAAATAATGATCATATTAAAAGACTTTTTAGGGGAATAACTAGAAAGCCTTCGCTGACCAAAAATAAAATCCACCAACAAGCTTGGATCATATTAAAGTGTTGTACACTAGTAAGCGTTTCGGCGGGCATTGTTGGAACCAGCCAAGTTACCTAGATTTAACTATTGTTGTTTTTCTGATTATTCCGGCATTCTAGCTAAAAGGTTAAAGTGTTAGTAGAAAATTTTCATTCTGAATCCTTAAAAAAAAAAAAATAAATTGCTTATGTTCCAAAGCTTTGTCCGTTTTAAGAAATGCTTTAATTAATATAGGAAAAAAAATCGTATAGTACCAAGATGGATGTCCAGTGTCACAGAATGTTAAACCAATGGCCATAGAAACTTTTGCGGGCTAGAAATCTCTGTATACAGCAAAAATCAACTCAGTCCGACAGAAATTTTATGCAAAACGGATATTCCCTCTTATCTATCAACAAGGTAGAAATTTTGTCACACATCCAATTTTGTCTCGTGAAAAGGATGAAATGAAATACACACACACACACACACAGAGAGACACACTCATGCGTGTGGTAGTCTAAGTCATAATCTATTCAATATGAAATACAAAACTGTTCGAGCTACTTTACATATCTTAAGAAATTAAGTTCAAACTCCCCTCATTTGAATAATGTATTATAAGGTGTTTATGTTTAGTGATGTACAAGAATTATACCTTATTTAAAGACTTATCTTCTGAGTTGAAAAAAAAAAAGACTTTTTAGAGGAATACCTAGTAGCCTTCATGAATGAAAAATAACCTACATCAATCCAACTTCGGCCATATCCTTAAAATTGGAACAAGGACAGACATTTTTCGTTTCATTTCATGGAAACAATTTGTTCCATTCCAAGTGCTTAGGCTGGCATTGTTTGAAGTTTGAACCAGCCAAGCCTCCTAAATGCAACTGTTGTTTTTTCTGATCATTTCGGCATTCTAGCCAAAAGGTTAAAGTATTAAAAGAAAATTTTCATGCTGAAAACAAAATGCCGTATGTTCCAAAACTACATCTGAAATAGGAATTTCTCAAATATAGGAAACGGAATCTCGCACAGTACTAAGATGCCTGTGATAGGAAATTTTTGAAAATAGCAAAAGGAATCTCCCACAGTACTAAGATGGATGTCAACTGTACTAAAATGTTAGCCAACGACCATAGTGTAGAAACTTTCATATATAGCAAAGGTCAAATTAGTCCAGCTGAATTTTTGTCGCAAAAGAAAGACTGCATCTTGAAATTGTATATTTCTCATCGATATAGAAACTTGACACGTATCCAATTTTGTCTTGTCAAAAGAGTAGAATAAAATGAAATATATGGTTGTATAAGACAAAATGCATTCAACATCAAATACCAAAACAATTTGACCTACTCTATATACATATAGAAAGAAATTATGCTCGAACTCTTTTTTTCCCCCCAATATAATGTTGTATTCAAAGACTTTTTTTTTTTGGGGGGGGGGGGGATAACTAGAAGCATTCGCAAATCCAAAACACAAAAGAAAAGAAAAAATCAACCAACTTGGATCATATCCTTAAGATTCGAATAATGATGAGCAATCGAAATCCTGCACTCTTTAGTGTTTGGGCGACCAGCCAAGTTAGCTTGATGTACCTGCTGTTGTTTTTTCTAAATATTTCCGGCAACCTACCTAAAAGTTTAAAGTATTAAAAGAAAATTTTTATTCAGGATCCTAAAAACAATGTGTTCCAAAACCATGTATATATTTAATAAGAAATGCTTGAATACGGGAAGAGGGGATGTTCGCATTGTACTAGGATGGATTTCAACTGCACTAGAATGTTAACCGATGACCATACAAACTTACGAAAATTCTATAATTTCTTTGGATACCATTCTCTCAACTTTTATCTCTAACTAAAGATAACGTTTAAATTTTAAGTACTTGGGACCATATATAGAATCTCGTAGGATTAAAAGATGAACCAAACTATTCGATACAGAAATCGACCTCAACTTATTAAGGAGTTATTTGGACTTGATTCACTAACTAGCCAAACCACGCTATAACAGCATTTTATATTTTATAATATTTTACTTCAATAAAAATACTCGTTCAAACTCTGTTCGACAAGTAAACAAGTTAAGATTGAACAAAATTTCAAACTCATTAAAATAGTCAAACAATCTTGAACACTTGGGCGTTCAACTTGATTAAACTCATTTACACCTCCTAATATCCCACAAACTTAGGCCAATTATTTTGCTCCTTGCCTACAAATGTCAGCATCTCGCCCGTTTTTTTTCCCCTGATACTTTTGGGAGGTGTGTGGTACACACTAAACCTTATTCTAATGAGTGTTTATCGCATCGTACGCATACACTAATACTATAATCATCAACAGATGAAGAAAGCTAATCATACTTAATAAGTTAATCAAACAAGGGTAAAACCGTCCAACAACCCCAATACCGAAAAAGCGAAATTCCCAAAATGGGAAGTAAACCAACAAATTTAAGCAAAAGACCCACGCGTCAGACATCCACAAGGGTGACGGCTCTTTTCCCACCCGCACCCTCGCTAAAAATATATAAAAAGACCCACCCGCTCTCTCATTGGTCCACGTGTTAAAATACGATCGGTTTTCCTTAGAGGTTTCGCCCCACCCCAGGACTGAAAGCGGTTTCCCAATACAGCCCACCCCAGTTTCCTGGCTTTACAGTTTTATAGTACGTGACTTTCCTTTTATAGCCGATGATGTGATTCGAGAAAACCGACTAAAACACCGATCCCTTTGTCTCCATCAACACACTGCAGATAGTGAAACAGCAGCAACCCACCACCAGATTCACCCCTCCCTTCTCCCTCTCTCCTTCCTCCACTCTTCAACAAGACTAGTAAGTCCTTTCTCTGTTTATACTGCTTCAAGAAGTCCATCCCTGGTATTTTTCTTTTTCTCGTCCATCTTTTCTTTCTTCGTAAAGGTTTATTTATTCTCTTGTGCAAAAGGGGAAAAGAAATTTCTTTGCTGCTCTAGCAGGGAGAAATTGGTCAAGAAGTTGGTTTTTGACATTTTGTACATACTGGTGCAGCGCGTGAGATCGGAGGACGTCGGAGCAGCATGGGGAGAGGGAAGATAGTGATACGGAGGATCGATAATTCGACGAGCAGGCAGGTGACGTTCTCCAAGAGGAGGAATGGATTGCTGAAGAAGGCTAAGGAGTTGGCGATCCTGTGCGACGCGGAGGTTGGAGTCATCATTTTCTCCAGTACTGGCAAGCTCTACGATTTCTCCAGCTCCAGGTCCTACACCTTCCCATGATTTTTCTTCTACACATTTGTTGAAATCCTAGTATTGCACTTCTTTTTTTTTGGGGTTATTCTTATGTTTACTGCTGAACACTTTCTGCTGTTCCTTTAGATCTGTGTGTCTATGAATAATATTCAACTTCCATAACACTGTAGCTACTAAGATAGAATACTGAAAATTTTCATGGTTGTAATTAATAAGTGAAAAATGGACGAACTAGGCAAAATTTATTTTTTAATTCAACTTTTGTCCATTTATGCGACCAATAGTTAATTTTTTTTTTTTTGGGGTATGAATTACACATATTTCCTTACAAATTTCTCCAGCAATTGTCCTAGTTAATCATGTATTTGGTAGGGTTTTACCGGTCGCTTGATGTAGTTGATTATGATCAAGTTGAGCAACATATGTAGGTAGGGGTGTGCATTCGGTTAATATTCAGTAATTTTTTTTTCAACAAACGAAAAGAACCTGGCCCACTTCAGACCCCAACTCTTATCTGAGTTGTTGGGAGAGAAAGCCTCCCATTTTTTATACAGGGTTAGGAGAATGCCCTTCACAAAGAACCAGAGCCTTTGCGAGTCCGAGAACTCGAACCCTCAATGAGGGTGTATGAAGCTTCAAAGCGGTGCTGGGCGGACCACTTCATCTAAACCCTGGTGGGCATTAATATTCGGTAATTTGATTATGTAAATTCGGGTTTTTCGGTTAGTTGGCTTATGAAAATCTAAACCGATTCCAATTCCGAATTCACAGTAATTGAATTCATGCAGTTCCCAAATTGAATTTGAATTCGGTTACGAATTCGGTTATAACCGAATTGGCTTAGTCAAATTTGATTTAAGAATTGGGAATTTGTCAATTTGGCCATTTGGACTCAACCGACTCAAGTACACTAAACTAATATTATTTTTTATTTTTGCATTAATTTTGAGACTTATGTTAAATGTGTAATTTGTAAATTAGGACTTTACAATAATTTAAAGAAGAAAAATATTGATTTGTCTTTTATTTCTATTAAGATAAGAAATTTCGTATAAGATAATGAGTAATGACCATTTATAATGGCTATAAGTCTATAGTGCCGTTTAGACTTTAAAAAGCTACTAAATGAGCACAGAAATTTAATATGCCCTTCTCATTTCTTGAAAATTGAAAAATATGTTTATATATTTGAAAAATTAATTCAAGGTCATTTGATCGTAGGTACTTACTTATATTTTGAATTCTTGATCAATGGTTTAAGGCACAAATAAAAAGTGATTATTGATTAATTCAAATCAAAATACAACTTACTCTTACTCATACACATACAATTTACAATAACTATAAATTAATGATAAGTGATATTGGTTATAAGTTATAACTTATAGTATCACAATTTACAAATTTATGATTTATAATGAATCAAATCAATGATTATTAATCTTGTGATATGTTATTTAATCACTTATAATTTACAAATTATGCAATGCATAATGCATTACACAGTTGCATTTACATTTAGTCTTATTTATTATATAAAGGTTAAATGCTTAATTTCTAAAAGAATTTATTGTTTTCAATGGTGAAAACTAATATATTAATATTCTATACTCATTATTTAATTCTAGTTATGTAGAAAAGGATAATTCTTGTGGTTATGCAATATTATATATTTGTAGTATTATAGTCATATTACAAAACTAAAATAGTATATTATTAGACGTCCGTGATAATATTATACAAGTATATTTATACTTATTATGTAATTTTGTTTATGTATAAAATGATAAGTATTATAATTATATATTATTATATATTTGTATTATTATAATATTATAGACATATTCCAAATACTAAGATGATTATGATATATTGCTATATTGTAAATAATTATGTATCATTATTATTATTATAGGTACATGATAAGACTATATGCTATCTATTATTAATAGCCTATTAGCCTTTATCTATATAAATATATAATATATTCATAGTCTATATATTATATACCTATATAATATATAACCTTATAAACTAATTTGGTAATTCGAATTCGGTAAATCGGTACCCTATTTTATTACCGAATTCCGAATTCGAAATCGGTTATTACTAAATTAAAAATCTCATTACCTATTTCATACCATATTCGAATTCGGTGAATTTGGTATATACCGATTATGTACCGAATTAACAAATACCCAATTCCAAATTACCAAATTCAATTCGAAATCGGTTATGAATTCGGTTCGCACCGAATTTGCACACCCCTATATGTAGGTCCTTTTATGAGCTAAACCAGTAGCTTAGTTGATGATGATTTCTTTAACTTAACTACCATCAACTAAAGATTGAGCTAGCTCGGAACAATTTTTTGTGTTCATAGAACCTGCGCCAGGTTATTGTATGTTCATATGAGTAAACTTATTTCTAGGGACAATGTATGCCAAAATTGGGTAAATTCAATATCTATTTCTTAGATAATCATGACTTCTAATTGTCAGTTTCCTAATCCATTCTATTAGCAACATACGCTTGGTTGAGGGAATGAGAATTTCTAGGGGGTGTTATCTGGCTGCTGATGTTGAATACTAATTCTGGAAAGTAAAAACTTGTAAGAATGGCTCTAGAATGTGTATATTTCAGTCTGTATAAGCAACTGAGAAAGATGCTTGGATCTAGCATGAGTACATTGCCATAAAGCTTTCCTTAGGCTTTGCCAAATGGTCATATTTGTGTAATTATTAGTGAATATAGTGGTGAAGGAAATTAGGTACACGGCCATATGGGCAAGCTCTCTAGCTTGGAAACCTGCAACGTAAACTACTTACGAGATAAAGCATGCACTAGAAGTAAGTGGTCAATTAGATCCCCAAAAAAAAAAAAAAACATTAACGAAATGTGAAGTTCCAGAAAATTGCAGTTTTAGCAATTCTAAGGATAGACAGCGGGCGGTAAAATATCAAGAATGAACTAACTTTTAGAGGTAGGCCAAGAGTAGCGTCCCAAAGGAAGCTAGCATGGTTCCATCTCACAATTAATCCATAAAGTTCCAATGTACTCATTTATAAAGTCATGATATTATAAGGAGTCACCTTCTCGACCCTATCATTCTTGATTAGGGATATCATGGCTTTCATTTCATGCAATCTAGCATAATTTACCTTATTATCTCATGCATCTATATATGTAGTGGATAATGTTGGAAGGAATCCTTTAGAATTTAGTGGCACTGACCTAGAGGCTACTGAAGATTTCAGGCAACTTGGTTTACACTTGGAGTGTGATCTGTTCATCTAGAAAGTTTACATCTTAGTTTGTTGCCTGGCTGTGTTACTTGGAATTAATTCATAGTTAGTTACTTCATGGAGGGAAAAAACGTTGTACTAATTGGTTTGCATGGATGCTCAATGCCAGTTTTTCATACTGTAAGAGACAGTTTCTGTTCAGCTTCGAACTTCCTAAGCTTTGAGGAATTTATAGTTGAGGAGTATGGCAATTAGAAGTGACAGATAGTACTTCCATATGGCATTCCTAGTGCGATAGAGTACGAGGTAGCATAAATAATGCTGTATATCTTCGCATGAGATCTGGAAGTTCCTAATTAAACTCTTGTCCTTTTTCACACACATCTTGCTAGAAAAGAAGAAAAATAAAACATAAGAAACTGAAAAGACTGGAAACAAGAGAAAAAAAACTCAAGAAAGATAAAACGAGGATTATATAGAAGCTTGAATGAGGCGACTAAAAGAAAAGGAAATATTTGTTAGCCAAACTGAATTTGTCACCTTAATCATGTTACACAATAAAGAGATCGATGCCCATACAACTAAGTTGACTGAGCTTGTGAGGACTTGCTTCTTTCTTTTTTTATCTATTACTTGTCTGTTTTTCACTCAAGTAATCTGTCAGGCCTGATCCCAGGAAATTGACAAAAGGGTTCTTGACAACCCAACAAAGGCAATAACATAATAAATAAATCAAACAGAGAGACACTAAATTTACGTGGTTCGATCAAATTGACCTACGTCTACGGGCGAAAAGATAGCAGATTTACTATAACAAAAGAGAGTACAAAAGAGAAGATACAAAATGTTAGGAAATCATTCTTAAATCCAAAAGCACCCAAACAGAAAATACAAAAGAGCAAAAATAGCACAAAAGACTTAACGGGCGAAGAGCCCCCGAACTTGCTCTTTTGGTTTGATGTCTAATCAAAATCTCTCTTAACATTGGAGCATGGGGCCCCTTAAAACTCTCTTAGATTGGTGTCTAAGGCACATGAGCCGGTACCTTTGGCACATGGGCCGGTACCTTTGGCACGTTTTAAATTCACTTAAACCCACTTTATTTATAACCACCAAGAGGAGAATCTTCTTTATAAAATATCCAATGTGGGATACAAAGCCACACTTAACAAATCTCCACATTGGCGTGTATCCAACATTGACAAATAGCAAATATGCTCCACCTTCTCCACGAAAGTCCCAATAGATCTCAACGAGTCATCAAATTCCCAACAGACCTCAATAAATCACCAATAAATTGAGATGCCAAAGAGTCAACGGGTCCCAACGGGTCAAAACTCACAAAAGATTCAACAGATCCCAACGGGTTAAAATTGCGAACGCAGTAATCTTGCTCTCTCTAAAAGCGTTCTGTTCATACGTTCAGCTACACCATTTTGTTAAGGCGTCATCCTTATAGTGCAATGCCGAACAATTCCTTCATTCTTACCAAATTCATCAAATTCACCTTCACAAAATTCCATGCCATTATCCGTTCTAAGCCGCTTTATCTGTTTACCTGTCTGTTTCTCAATCAAAACTTTCCATTGCTTGAAAGTTAGGTAAACATCATTCTTATGTTTTAAAAAATAAATCCAAACTTTCCTTGAAAAATCATCAATGAAAGTCAACATATACCTAACACCACCTTTAGATGGAATACAAGTTGGACCCCATAAATCAAAATGAATATAGTCAAGAGTACCTTTCGTCTTGTGAATTGTTGGTGAACCGTCGAATTTTCGCTTTCAAAAATACGATTCACAATTCCAATGGCCCGGTACGTTGTCGACAAAGAAATCCTCTTTTACTTAGTATGCCTAAACATTTTTCGCTCATGTGCCCCAAACGCATATGCCACAATTTGGTGATGTCAGAATCAGATAATGATGATGATGAAGATGAAACTGCAATTGAATCTGTGACAGTAGAACCTTGCAAAATATACAAACTACCAGACCTATAAGCTTTCATAACAGTAAGAGCACCGTTAGAAACCTTCATTACACCATTTTCAGCAGTGTATTTGCACCCAAGAGCCTCCAGGGTGCCTAAAGGGATAAGATTCTTCTTCAAATCAGTAACATGTTTAACATTAGTGAGCGTTCTCACAATACCGTCATGCATTTTAATTCTAATAGTACCCTTACCAATGACATCACAAATGACATTATTGCCCATCAAAACAATTCCACCATTACAAACTTCATAAGTGGAAAATAAATCCCTATTGGGACACATATAATAAGAACACCCCGAATCTAAAATCCATTCATTTTCAGACTTTGTCCTGTCATCAGTCACAAAGAAAATATTACCATCATTCTCATCAGCTACAACACTGGCTTCAGCAGTTTCAATCTTTTTCTCAACAGGTTTCCCTTTTTGCTTTAATTTATTTGTCAATCTAAAGCAATTAGTCTTAATGTGCCCTATTTTATGACAGTAATTGCACTCCAAATTCCTATGTCCTGGATTTAGATCTAGTTTTAGATCTACTATTGTTAGGTTCTCTTCTATCAGATTTGCCCCTAACAACCAGGCCTTCCGCCTGAGCCCCATTAATTTCTCCAGTAATATCCCTGTCTATCTGCTCCTTAGATTTTAATGCAAATTTAATTTCCTAATGCGAAATAGTTTTTTTTTCCCATAAATCATAATATCAGGGAAATACTTAAAGGACTGGGGAAGTGAACACAAAAGTAACAGGGCCTGATCCTCATCATCAATTTTGAATCTATATTCTCCAAATCCATAATAATGAAATCAAATTTATCAAGATATGAGAGTATAGATGTACCTTTAGACATCTGAAACATATACAGACTTTGGTTCAGATAAAGCGGATTCTCAACTGTCTTCTTCATATACAGAGTTTTAAGTTTATTCCACATGGCCTTGGCTGAAGTCCAGTAGCTACCTCCTGCAAAACTTTGTTAGAGAGATTTAAAATAATGTTGGATCTGGCCTTCTTATCCATCTCTGCAAAATTTGTATCTATCACATTCTCTGTCTTTTTCTCAATTCCCTATATCGCTAAATCAACTCCGTCTTGAACTAAAATGACCTCCATCTTTAGTTGCCACATTCCAAAATTGACATTCCTGTCGAATTTCTCGACAACCGTCTTTGTTATTGTCATTGTTGCCATAGAACCTAGAGCCTCCTAAGAAACTCTGATACTAGTTTGTTAGGCCTGATCCCAAGAAATTGACAAAAGAGTTCTTGACAACCCAACAAAGGCAATAACATAATAAATAAATCAAACAGAGAGATACTAAATTTATGTGGTTTGGTCAAATTGACCTACGTCCACGGGCGAAGAGGTAGCAGATTTACTATAACAAAAGAGAGTACAAAAAGAGGATACAAAATGTGAGGAAATCATTCCTAAACCCAAAAGCACCCAAACCAAAAACACAAAAGAGGCAAAATAGGACAAAAGACTTAACGGGCCAAGAGCACATGAACTTGCTCTTTTGGTTTGATGCCTAATCAAAACCTCTCTTAACATTGGAGCATAGGCCCCCTTAAAACTCTCTTAGATTGGTGTCTAAGGCTCATGGGTCGGTACCTTTGGCACGTCTTAAATTCATTTAAACCCGCTTTATTTATAACCACCATGAGGAGAGATTTCTTTATAAAATATCCGATGTGGGATACAAAGTCACACTTAACATAATCAATTTTGTCTTTTTTTTTCATATTTTCTTCCATTTATTGAACTATTCCATCTCTCTTTTTTTGCCCCTTATGACTGGCTTTTCTCCTTGTGGCTGTCAAGAGGCCATTTCTTTCAGAGAGTTAAATAGAATCATATGAAATATTCCACAAAGATTGAGCCTACATGTATATCGCACTGTGGCTTGTCATATTAGCTTCTACGCTGGATGTTAAGAAACCAACTCATCAAATTTTTTTTACAATCATAGGCACGCATACCACATTTAAAATATTAAAGGGAAAAATTACTTTATATTAAAAATTCTTTCGTGCATTTTGTCAGGTAACATTTAACAAAACACCATATACCTTTGTTATTGCCTCCTAGAACAAGTATAGATAGAACTTCAATTGCAAGACGGGAAAACCTTCCTGTATTCTATGGTACTCACTCTATTCCTATTTAAATGTCCCCAATCCATGTAGCTTTTTAACTGTTCCTTTATTATATCAAGAAAGCATTTATGAAATTATTTTCAAATTTACCCTTATTTATGCTCTCATTTTTTTGAATTGGGAGAGAGTAAATTATAGACATTAATTATGGAGAAATATGGGTGAGTAGAAAAATAAAGGATAGTTTTGACAAATCAGGTAAAATTTTTATTGAATTTTAGAAATCAACTAACTTTCTTAATTTAAAAGATTCCTTTATTCAAGACACTTGAATAGGAGCAGAGAGAGTATGATGCAAGGTTTGTAAAAATATGGGTTAGAATTTAAAGAACTATTCAAATTAAGTTTAGATCCGTTCAAAATCACTTTAAAGTGTGTGAAATTAGATCCATCTAAATGAATAATCAAAAGTACAAAAGACTATGGTTTGGAATCGTAATGGCAGTCTAATCTTTCTTGGACTGGCCTAAGATGCTGATTAAGATTAAGTCCACTAGGCTTAGATGGGGTCATTTTTCCCAAAAAAAAAAAAAAAAGGTTAGATGGGGTCATAGACTTCTATTTAAATAAATAAGAACAAATGGAAAAAAATGCCACTAAACTATTACCGTTCATGTGTTTTTGTCACTAAACTTTTTTTTTAGCCAAAAATGTCACTAAAGTCATAAAATCTTCCCTTTTCAACCACTCTATCTAGTTTTCAACTTAAATTAGATGGAAAGTCTATCACATGCCCTGCATGCATTAGGTTCTTGGGAGCAAATTCATCTATATAGGTCTTATAAAAAACACAACGATGAAGAATCCTTGACTTCTCAGTTTATATACTGCAGCAAATCACATTGCAGCAGGAAAAATTTACTCTTTTTTCTAGCAATGTTTAAGGATTAATGTAGTAATATCAGATAATTTACGACTTCAACTAAATTATATACAAGTTCACAAACTATATTTAATTTTCAAAACAAATATTTTCTTATCAAAAAATAGATTCAAACCCACTAAAATGGAATTTTTTTTAGACCATAAGAAAAGCCATTGAATTTGCTAGATACAATTGGTATTCAACTTATCTCTCATATATATTATCTTCGTCAAAGAACTATTGTAAAACTATCAATTCATTTTCTCTCACAGTTACTTATATTCTAAAAAATATCAATTTCATAGCTATGAAATTTGGAACAAAATAAAAAAAGATTGAAAACCAAGGTGGAATAGCTCTATGAAGGGCTTAATTACGTTGTGAAGATCTATTTGCCCCTGAGAGATGAGATGTACAGTGTACAGGTCACCTGATGCCTTTTTTTGTCTTTCTTAACTCCATAATTAGACGGAATAGTAGAAAAGAGAATGTTTTATAAGTTGAGGGATATTTTTTACTAGAAAAATGTTTAGTGACAAAAACACATAAATAGTAATAGTTTAGTGATATTTTTTCATTTGCTCAAGAAATAAACTACCCTTTTGAAAGATTGTGGTTGCTTCCCTGATCACATTTTTAAGTACACTTTCCTGAAGTTGATGCCTCCTTTGAACTCCGGTAGTTTAAATTAAGTGCCATGATGAACGTGCATGCCACGTGCTTGAAAATAGATGAAAGCTCACAATTGGCTCATTAGGATATGATTCTTTTCGATTATAGCTCACAATTGAGAAGCAGCCATAGGAAGAAGAAGAAGATGCTTCCATTAAAGTCTTTTTAATTAAGGTTGCTAGCCATGTTTGAAATGCATGGGACCCAGCACCTTTGTTCCTAATAATACGGCAGTGGAAGACGGCGGGAGACCCTCTATTATTTGACTTACGAGTTACGAGTGTGTTGTTAGACCCACACCCAAACCCAGACCGGCTAGCTGACCGATTGGATTGATCTGATTGTGATTCGGCTTTCTTTGTAGATTCGTCAGTAATATAGAACTACTTTGGTATTATCGCTTTCAATAAAATCATCAAGAACTGACCAAATTAGTGATCCAATTTTCCTATTTGAGCCAGTTCTCAAACTTTTCTTTCTTATTTTTCCCCAATACCTAAATTTTAAAACTCCATTTGTTTAAAGAAATAAGAAAACGTCATTCACTTAGTGTAAATACTAAAATTACTCATATTTTTCTAAATCAAGAAGTCTTCTTTCCTATCATTTTATCAATTTATCATTAGTAATTCTAACTTATATTAGAAGCCATATTCTCAACCAATAATCTTGAATTGGACATATAACTTGTTTTAATTTAGTTTTTCAAGTAGTTTTAGAGAATGAACATATCTTAGGTATGAATTTAGATTTATATATATAATTTTTATGTATATATTTGATTACAAGTCTCATATTTTTAAAAAATTTTTATAGACTGTCAAAATATAACTAATAACTTAATTTCAATATTTTTAAAACATAAAAATATAAATTAATTATGACATCATACTGATGTCAATGAATCTTTGAGAACTGTCCAATTGATTCGACTAGTTGATTTCTAACCTAGTAGCTCAGCCAAATCACTATCTAGTCTGAGTCTAACAATATTGCATTACAAGTGACTCGTATGAAGATACAACTAAAACAAGAACAAAAGCAAAGTATCAGATTCTTATATAGAAAATCAACTCTATGAACTTAAAGGTTCCCAGATTTTTTTAGCTAATATTACATTGTTTTAATCTCCCTTTTGAAATGGATGCAACAAATTAAAGAGTTAAAAATCTCCAAGTTATCAAGTTTAAGAACTTTTTTTTTATTGTTAAGATTTTAATGTTTTTAAAAACCCTTCGAAGCATAAACTCTTACCTTTGGTCCTATTTGATACCACTAATTTCTTTTTGGTCCACTGAGTTGAGAAGTAAATGGACATAGTGCAAAACCAAAATACATATCTAAGAAAGAAGACTTGGTGGCTACCTAAATAATTTTCTTGGGTTAAGCTTCTATTATTCAGTTCCCTTAAATCTAGGTTAAAACACTAATTTAGCCCAGTCAATTAATATCTAACTGTGTTGTAAAAATTTATTATTTCAGATTAAAGAGAACACGTGATACTCAACATTCCTTAGCAAACATTTCAAAGAAGAAAGGACCAAACACTGCACGAAGTACGATCTTAGAACAAAATGGCAGAATTTGTTACTTTTTCAGATGTTATCCAATTATGTTAGAAATCGTATACAACCAAAAGTTCCAAAATGTGTAACAAGTGTACATGAAAATAAAACTTGGCCAGCTAGTTCAAAATTCATGGACTACTGTTTATCATTGTTCTCATTTTCAATAGAGAGTTTTCAAATTTAGTGTTTTTTTTTTTACAATTAAATGCGTATATAATGTCTGTCATTGATATGAAATTTTGCACCTACGCACATGCCTTTGTTATATAAAATTGTCTTATTTTCTAACATATTATTTTTGTAGAAACAAAATTTGATAAATTAATTGTTAATGATACACATGATCACCACTATTGTGCCTTTCTAACTCTTTTTGAAAGTTATACTTGGATGAAATAACGCTTTCTAGTCAAATCTCATGAAGAAATCCTCTTATTTTCTCCCAAACAAATAAATGACAATGAAATGCATGATTAGATCACAAACTATTAGACAAGGATTTCTATCTCCTTCCACCCACCTCCAAGTTCTCTCTTCACAATGTGCATAGATCATGGTGTTAGCTTATGTTGTACTTGACGAAAATCCCTCAATATGAATGAGATTTCAATCTTTAACTCCTCAATTATCACCCAATTCTCGTGGTTAGTAGTTGAGATAGGAATGTAACTCGCATAATTAAGTATGCGGGAAGGAGTTAGGAAGTCATCGCAACCCCAACCACCAACATGCTAGAGGCGAATCGACAATGGCGTTTGAATTAGGGAGAGAGAGAGATAATACATGAATTATGAAGAATTTTAACAAATTTTAAAAATTTTAAAGGTCCTCTAGTTATTTGAATGCATGATATAAACCCCCACTGTTCCCTTGAGGTTTTCATGAGGTTGAATTGTTTTTCACTGCAAAATGGTATATGTCAGCCACAAAAACCAATAAACAGTTTTAAGATGAATAAATAAAACAAAATTAGCTCGAGTTGCAGTGCATTATAAATGAATTTCAATACAATTTAAAAATTTAAAGAGTCCTTCAACTATTCTTTTTTTAGTACAATATTTTTACAATTGGTCCTATACTAGGGAGAAGCATCCGGGGGGGAGGGGGTTGTGAATATAGACAGAATAAACTATTGAGAATTTGGATGGAACTAAACTACCTTCGAAAATATTCCAAAAAATGCAAGCAATGGGTTTCGAACTCCTTGTCTACACCCAAGGGGGGAGTTTTGTCCCTCCCTAATGGCCAACTGATTGTTTCGCACTGTAAAATGGAATATTTTAGCCACAAAATAAATAATTAAACAATGCTCAGTGAAATTAAAAAACAAAAAGAACACATAATAACTGATAATTATGCCTTCACCACACTATTAGTTTCTCTTGTTTTAGTTATAGCACAATTATGTATATGGGTACAATACAATCCGAAAAATATAAACAATTGTAATACTATTGTACACGTGTGATGTGATATAATATCCAATGACCTTAGGAATCTACTAAAAGAGAAAGTTTTCCCAAGACAAAAGAATTTAAGAATTCAACATATTAGATTACACATACAAAAGATTTAAGATAAATTCTACAAATTGTAAGACAAAATAAGTGCACAAGGCTCATAATAAATTAAGAAACTCATCAAGCATTTAAAACCTCATTTCTTTTTACAAATTGAAACATTCATACACTCTATATTGGATTGGTAGTCCCTCAATATGATAGCCAACTTACTACCAGGACTTGTTTTTGAATTTGTCAATTAGTTTTTATTAGATGCAATGTTTAATAAATGTCTTTATAATTGACTCTTCTGGCAAGATGCAGAAGCCAAATTACTTGCTTACAAAAGATTGACTAATACCTCTTAAGAGAATTTGTGATTATAAGGAAAATACAAAAGCATCATAGTTTTATCCCCTATTCTTATAAGATACAGTGTCAAAGGAATAACATTATTTTGGTTTAATGATTTTGAACTTTATTTAACATAGCACAAAAAAGTTGACTCAACATTTTATATTCGACAACATTGTTAGTTACTATTAAGCAATGACACAATGGCTTGAAATACCATTTTACAAATCACTTGAAGAGCTGTAAAAGTTAACATAATCTGGGACTTCATTATTCAGAAGTTAAAAATTTGCAAGATAAAGCTCAATAACTAGAATGCTATGTTTACTTACCCTTATTCTTGACTAAAAATACACTTATTCACAAATTTGGGCAGCTGCAAGTAACAATTATTTCAGAAATATAACAAAAAGGTAATATATGTTAACTTATATATGCTCTAAAAATTTTTATGTTCTTTTGGTAGTCATATAGAATATCTCACTCCTAAATAATCCAACATAGACTTAATGTAATTAATCCCCATTTTCAGTTGAAACTCATATATACTGAAACCGTTGAAAGAAGAGTGTGTTTTGCCTATAAAAACAAGTGCATCCCTATGCCCATAGAAGAGCTTGTTCAAGGATCTAAGCATATCTACATTTATCATTCATATTTTCCCTTACTACTGTTAATCAATTAAGCTTACTTTTGTGGTTTTTACGCATTTGAAAGTCCAATAAGATTAATATGGAAATACATATGCATGTGCAAAAACATGCACACTCGTACACATACAAAACAAATATTCTTCTCTCTCATTCTCTCACACATTCTTTTTTAATGGACTCTTAGTTGCATGTTTAATATGTTTTGATTATGTTTCGGAAGCAAATAGTGTAATCGAATTGCATAAACCGTTCCTAAAAGTTCCAAGCTACTAATTTATTACACAGAAATAAAAAGAACGAGTAAAATTACGTATTGAAATGTGTAAGCTACAAAAATACATTATGAATTCAATTCTACATATATATTATGAGACTATATTGGTTATATTGGATATTCTAAGAATAACAGAAGAATCATTTTAGTTGCAATACAAGTATATCTTATTCAGGTCTATTATATGCACTATTATTATAGGTTTTGTTTTTGTGCAAAACGTCAATATATTCAACTAATCTCGCCATATTTAAGTTTTATAGCTTATTGGATTGAAGGAAAAAGAACAAACCATTTTACCTAATTCAGTTTATCAGTCAAATATACTATTTAACAAACATAAACTATGTACATTTTCCAAATTAGAAATCCTAGTGTCGATCCAATTTCAAGATATCAAAAATCAATATGTTAGCACTAATTAACTTGGTCATATCTACCAAAATTTTATTAAATCCATATTGTATCATCAAAAAGTCTAGACTAGTTAATGACAATGAAATCTCATCATATCTCCTGACATCTTTAAACAAATAAGTTTTTGAAACCAAAATGCATTTTTAAATTTTTATATGTGAATTATTAAAATTACAACTCAGCCACATTAAACCAACTATTAATCTAAAAGTCATGCATTTAAAACCTAATGGACTAGCGATAATGAATCAAGGTTTATGCTCGAGTTGTAACTCAGTAGTTGGAGTTAAATGAGAATTATCTTGTGCTATGATAGTTATTAAAAGATGATTACAATGGATAGTATTTTTGTATGTACAGTAGTAACACAAATCTACTAGAAGTAGTGCGCACACAGTTTTTCTTTGAAAAAGCTCTAAAGTTAGATATTACAATAACCTAATTTCTCTTATGTATTTTATTTTGGCAGTGGGTAAACATGGTTTCCTCAAAAGTTCTGAATGTTCTTAAAGCTAATACGAATGTTTTGCAAAAAAAAGAAGTTATACTATCTATTTTATATTGGATTGTTTTACACAGAGTGATTATTTTATACTGGATTGTTTTATTTGTATATATTCTATACAAATAAACATTTTGGATTAACTCTCAAGGATGACAACAAATCCTATAGGTTTTAACACGTTATACAACCTTTTAATGCAAAATCAGTCGGTAACAATAAAGCCAGTAGAAATGTAGGGTTTTAAAAAATATCAGTTTCTGTGTCTACCAAAGATGAAAGTTATCAAACAATTTTGTAGTTATAGTTTCCACATTGTCAAAAGACAAGTGATACTTTGAATTGTTCTTGCATGTTTTCCAACAAATGGTTAGAGCAGCATAGATGCTTGTACTATCTATGGTTAATTACATTAAACCTCCCCGAAAGTGGGGACTTTCACTTTGCCCCCTCTAACCCACAAGCTGGCCACTTTACCCCAAGACCATTCATGAGCCAAAGAAAATTTTACATTAACTTTTGAAATGATCGAATTGTGTTCCTTCTTGAGAGCTATCTTTTGATACTTATAGAGCATGCCTCTTCTTTCTCCTCTCTAACCCACAAGATAGCCACTTTACCCCAAGACCATGAGCCAAAGATTTTTATTTTTTATTCAAGTAACTTTATGAAATGATTCTAAAACTAGTGTTCCTGATCTTATTTTACCCTATCTTAGACAGAATATGATACGTATATGTCATCTTAATCGAGGAAAAGAAACTGATTTCTATTAAAACATTGATTTTTTTCAGTACTATGTTTTAAAATGTTTTAACGTAGCAATTGTATGGGAAAAACTTTTATTGTTAATGATTAGGTTTTTTTAAGGTGTTCTTAAGAGCTGTTTTTAAGGTTTCTTTTGAAGTATTTAAAGAGTTTAAAATTTTAATGGGATATTTTTAAAAATTAAAAAGAAATTCACCACCCACCACCTTTAATCACCACCACCACGGTTTACACAATAGTTAGGTTGTACAAAAAGAAGATCTAAAGGAAAGAAGAGTGAGGAAGAAAGGAGCAATTGGCCCATTGGACCTCATTACGAGTTTAGTGGAGAGGATGGTGTAAGATTTCTATACTTAGCAATATTAATCTGTTGAGATCTATTAACGTCTTTTATGAGTTTTAGTAACTCAAAGCTTGATATTCATGTCTTCAGTTTCCATCTTTCTAGGTTCATACTATAACTTGCTTTGAAACCTTCATATATACCATCTATGACTTCCTAATGTCCATTGGAACTTTGTACTATGGACCTGATGCCTAAAACATATCAAAAATAAAGTGCAGCATCAAATTAAGAAGATAATCAAATCATGCATGGATGGGGCCTTTGAGATTTTTGTGAAGACAACCGAACATATTTATTATTTGTCAATACTAGATACAAGTTAAGCCAAAGATTTGTTGAGTTTGTTTTTGTATCTCACATCGGAGTTTTCAAAGATATTATTTCCCTTGATAGTTATAAATATAGTAGGCTTAGATGGATTGCAATATGCCAAGAGACATTTCTTGGAAGGTCATGCCCCAATGTAAGAGAGATTTTGATTAGACATCAAACCAAAAGAGTGAGTTAACCCTTTTGCGCTAACTAGACTTTTGTAACTCCAGTCTTGGGTGCTTTCACTGCTCATGAGATCGTCTAAGCAGCTAAAATTTGCCTGGTTTAAATTCATTTTGCGGCTTATAGATGAAGAGCATGCACTAATTCCTGCTTCCATTACTCAATTCTATTGCTATTGTTCCTGCTAATCTCCTAACCCTGCAATATCCTCCACTGTAGTCTCTTGGTTTAGGCATCTATATTGATTCTAGACTGTTCTCCCTTTACTTTTACAACAATAAAACATTTCTAATATGGCTCATTTACAGCATGAAGTCAGTGATTGAACGATATAACAAAGTGAAAGAGGAGCATCACCAATTGGCAAATCCGACTTCTGAAGTCAAGGTACAATCCAAGGGCTTAAGAAAACTTTCTAGTAAGTTTTAACTTGAGAAGCATAAATCTTTGATTTAACATTTTTAACTTGAGAAGCATAAAGGAAACAGGAAATTTGAAATGATCAACGAGATAAGGCTCCTAGGCATGACATTAAGCTCTTTCAGTATAATCCTACACATAGATAAATAACATGAAAATTGTTAAAATGATGTAATTTATTGAACAGGCCAATGGCTCAAGATTAACAGAAACTCCATGATATACATCATCATAACTAAGAGGTCAATGGCTTCCCAGTTATGGATTTTCAAAGAAGGCTCAGATTCTAGCTTCAGAACAGTTGGATTTTGTTTTTATCAATTGATGGAGAAGAAATGTAATGACTGAAAAGGATACAAAATCAGAATAAACAAATACCTACCATAAGTTAGAAGTTAGTTTGCAGTATTGATAGATATAGACACATTGACTCACAGCTCATTGTCTACATGCACAGAAACTGTCTGCTTTATGCTTTAGTGTCTCCAAAATGTTGTCCTCTGCACCTGCAGTGTCTAGAGTAATTATTCTATGTTGCTCCACATCAGCACAATCCCTGACAATTATAAAGCAGGAAAAAGCAAGATGATCTGTTCAGCATAGGATAAGAAAATTAAACAATCAACTCTGGAGGTGGATTTCAGGGCAATAAATTCCAGTTTGGAATTTGCCACAGGCCATCTACTTCTGGGGTAGTTGATAACCATCTTAATAACTTGGATTGTGTAAGCCCCTCTGACAGGGCAGAGATTTGAGGGTAAGCATGAGAATGAGGCCCAATGTGACAAGGCATGGCCTTTGTTGTAACATCTAGCTGCAAGATCTGACATGACATCAGAGATGCATATTTTGATGATGCCTGAAAACACCTTATCTCAGATAAGTGATGGTTCAAAAGAACCAATAAAGACTTGCAACTAAATGGTGCACTCAAAAAAATCAGGGGCATGCCATACTGGTACCATGAGGAAGCTACCACTTTTTTCCTTCATTTTTAAGTCTCCAAAGGGAGATCAATTACAACCAAGGTAGACAAGTCATAGATGGAAATGAAATTTGATTACAAGAGACAAAAAGTAAAGATGCATCATTAAGCACCATGTGAAGCACTACCATGAGGACATTAGGTATTCAAATTTTGGTAGCAGAACAGGAGAAACTTTCGTTACTCACTGTTGGATAGTACCAGAAAGGCATAAAATGAGAAAACAACAATAAAGGACTATTCTATATTTTGGGGATAAAAACTTCCCAAATCAGTAGTTGCTCCTTGTATCCTAGGCTCCAGTTCTTTGGTGCCTCTTCAATCTACAATGACTTACTCTCAGAAGAAAGGGCAAAAAGGAGAAAGCAGCAGAACAAGTGCTAATTGACTCATTGTGCTGCAAGGAGAGGAGAGACCAAATTTAATAATACTTAGTTGACAATATTTCAGATGTGAAAGTTTTTGGTTTTGGGCAGGTTACACGGATCTATCTCCGTTTCAAAAGAATGCCAAATGTTAGAGAGGAACCAGAAAAAGCTTTGTTGGCATGATACAAACTCTCAACCTCATATCTTACCAACCAACCATGAGCTGAGACAAGAGAGAATGAACCCTTTCCCTTCGCCAAATTATTTGCTGGAGGGAAGGGTCGGGGGGAAGGGAAGTGGAATATCTTCAACTGGAATACCCCCGATAGAGTGCAGATAAGGACAACGCATACTATTCATCCTAAGGCATCTAGACATCGTTCATATACAAACTTCTAATTGTATATTTTTCTTGTAACCTGTAAACAACTGTCAATTTTGAAACTTGCCTAGAAGTTAAAAACTACATCATTCACCACATAAAAGTATCACTCCTAAGGAAGCTCATTAGAATAAATCTAAACTTGTTAAGACAAATATGTTCAGAAGTATTGTCCATGATTGACCACTATTTCATCTCAAAAGAAAGATGAAATATTAGCAATCTTGGAAAATTCCTAGCAATTTCAACAGTATTTCTTTCTTTCTTGCTTTTGTATCAATGGACAGAAGACATGCAATTTCAGACAAAGACCTTGACGGACAAATATGAGTAGGAATAAATGTGTCATAACTTAATAAATTGAAAGAAGCGCCATGAGGCACCCCACAGTGGGATTGCAAAGCTTCAAACAACTTTTTGGGAAGGGAAGCCTAAACTAGAGATCTTAAGCACCTTTCTAAAGCCACAAATAAATGGACCATCTGTTCAGTTTTCAACTGTTTGGTCCTTATAAACATCAGAATTAATTATCTAGTAGTTGATATGGAGCACAAGCTAATTTTAATTACTTGAAATACTTGGATTGCTCAATTATAATATCTCAACACCAAAAAATCTATATATTTCTTCTATATGAGGATCACCCTACCAGACCAAACCGAAAATTTCATGCTCACGAGCAGTTCCATTTACCTTATTCTTCTTTACCATTTTGCTGAAATGAAGGAGTATAATTTTTTGGCATGACACAGTAGACTTTTCAGAAACACTTACAAGCCAAAACGAAGAGCATCTATATTAGAAAGGACGCACACAGGCATCTGCAGTGGCATCTTGAAACACCTGCATTGAAGAATCCCTATCTGCAAATTCTGGAGCAAATTTACCAATAGATGCCATGCTAAAGCAAGAAGGGCAGAAGCAATCAAACCTTGAGAGCTGATTACATGTTAAAACCATAGCAAAACCATTGAACCTCAGAAAATAACAGTTAGGAATGAGAACTCAAAACCACGAAGAGTCACCAATTAAAACTTTATCTCAACATCTTGAAATTTATTAAATCTCTCATTCATATTTGTAGTAGTCAATACCCCTGATATCATGAACTGGAATAGGAAGAAATTGTAGGCAAGAAGAACAAAGCTAGAGCCCAAACAAATTTTCCACACAATTTCCGAAGTTGTCATTAAGCAAGATCTTGTGATGCAACACTTGTTAAAACCCCTCCAAATTCAAATGATTACAAACAACAGGCTAGCAATTGTTCTCATCAACCTACATGAAGATACATAAGCTCCAAAAACCCTCGATATACATTTTGGACTGGCAAAATTAAATACAATTATACCTGGTTGCACTCTTATCCTTTTCATCCAAGAATAAAGAGATAAGAGACCCTACATTTCAGCTGAAAATTACTCTTTAAAGCTCTCTCTATATTGGAGAATGTTAAAAAGAAAAAAGAACTAAATAGAGAATGTATTAATTTGTTAGGAATGTGAATTTCTAGAGTGCTATTGCTATTATATCTACTCATTTTAATTGACCTAAAATTTCCATTTTGTAAGTTGTGGACACCTTTTCTGCAAATGAAGAAAGAAAAGTTACACGGAGACCCTTTCTTTTTCTCATCTACCAAAAAGCCCAGACTCTGATAAAATGCATTTATTTCATTCCAGAGAAACACAGTAAAGGATAACAGAAGCCATTCTTTCAAACATAATATATGCAGTATCTGAACTAGACATAGCTTTCTACCTTCAAGACCCTAAAACAACAACCTAAGCTCTCTTTCAGAAATCCGAGCATGCAAAACAATTATATCCATGCTATAAACGCCTATGACTGAAAGATGTCCCTAATGAAGTTAACATGGTCCAGTAAATGATAAAGATAAAAAACCAACTAGACAGAATTTCCAACACAATTACTATATTCTCTTCATCTTAACTCACTACTTGCCACCTTAACAAGAGAATTATGCGTATGCTGCACCTTGATAATTCTTCCACAACAGTATATCTACCTTTTATTACTTTTCAACAGCATGTAAGTCATAAATTGCTGTGAGAAAAAAGGTATTCTAGTTTGGATTGTTTGAAAGCCCTCTGAATGTACATCATCTCCTTGGTTATTGTACTGGTACTTATGTGCTAAATTCAAATTTAAATTGATCACAGCAAACAAATAATAAAATTACAGCAGAAGGTTACTAGCTCATATCTTTGTACTCTGCAATTGATAGCTTGAAATACCTATGATGTAAAGGAAAGGAATCCAACACTAATCCTGCTGTGGCATTTACAGTTTTGGCAGAGGGAAGCAGCAATCCTAAGGCAACAACTGCAGAACTTGCAAGAGAATCATCGGTATATCTTTTGTCCTTAGACATGACTTTAAATATGAAAATTACTAAAAGTTTGTGGGATATCATCCTTTGCTCAATATATTGAAATGCAAAAATGAAATCCGTCATTTTGCTGAAGTAAAATACCCACAAATGATTCACGTCCTTCTCTTTTGAAGTTTTCACTTTTATCTTTGCCAATTACCATTTGCATCCCTTTGCTGAAATATTGATTTAAAAGTAAAAAAAGAAAAATGTTACTGACTCCTAAATTACAATTGAATCTAGGTGCCAACAACAGCAAAACAGGTATTGAATTTCTTTCATATCATTTTGCATATATGCTTCTTACTGTCTCAATACATTACACACACACACACGCGCGTACACACACTACTCATCCCTCGCAAATGTTGAGAGTCAACATTTGAGTCCACATTATACTCGACATGAGGATGTTGTAGAATTTTAAAATACTGTGACTTGATCTAGACATCCAGCCACAAAAATGTCAAGGAAGATAATCATGAATAAGCATACAACCAGAATAGTTAACTTGTTATCTATCAGGTCTCTGGGCCTTTAACAGAAATAGCTTTTCTTCAAAAGGACTTCCTATTCTTCCTACAGCACCTCACTGTGATGCAGACAAAACATGAAGAGAATAGCCAACTCATTAGGCTAACGAATATCTTTTACATGCCATTTAATATTCTTGTAGAATACTTGCTGGGTAAATGTTGTAGCTGTAAAATAACAGAACTGTCAACCACTGAACTACTTATTCTTCCTCTAAAGCACACGGTGTTCATAATAAACAATATATGTGTTCCTTTCACATAATACTAAAAGTGCATCCAAATTTCAGCCAAGTGGACATAAACATCATGTCATTCCATAAGAATTCAGGTGTCTGCTCATGAATTCACCAATAATTGCTAGTAGAAACCACAAGACCGCAAGCCAGGAGGTCAAATGAAGAACCACGAGACCACAAAAAACAAAAGAATACAGTTTTATATAGAAATTCCTAACACTAACATTTACATGCTCATTGATTGGTTCCAGTACCTTAAGATTATTTAAGAGTAAGATTTATCTTACAAAAGCATTTTCTAGTTGCAGGCAAATGATGGGCGAAGAGCTTTCTGGTTTGAGTGTCAAAGATCTACAGAACTTGGAGAACCAACTTGAATTGAGCCTTCGAGGTGTCCGTATGAGAAAGGTTTGAGCCTCTCATTTCTTATGACTCATCCAAGTACACCCTTTAGTCGAAGTAACATTGAACTATGTAGCTGACAATGATAATTCTGATTTCCTCTTTGTTGATTGTAGGACCAAAAACTTATTGATGAGATACAAGAACTAAATCGGAAGGTGAAATCAATAAAAAATAAGTACCTATTCCTGTCTAAAAAATATTGCTAAAGCTAAAACTCATTCACTTTATTGCAGGGTAACCTCATCCATCAAGAAAATGTTGAACTGTATAAGAAAGTAAACCTAATTCGTGAAGAAAATCAAGAATTGTACAAGAAGGTATGCCTCAGACCAGAAAACATCCAAAACACTTTCAAAAACATGATGAAACTTTAACCTAGTTTCTAAGAGCATTATCACAGAACTTGTTTCAAATTGACCCTTAATAAAAATGCTTTTGCTGCCAGGTTTATGGAACCAAGGAGGCAAATGAAACTAACAAAGCTGCACTTCTGACAAACAATTTAAGCATTCGAGAAGACCCTGACGGTCCCGTACATCTCCAGCTTTGCCAGCCACAACAAAACTATGAGACGACAACAGGGGCATCAAAACTAGGGTAATCCTCTATTGGATTTAAATTCTCTTTTAAAGTTACCAATTATGTTGTCAATCCAACATTAAACCCAATTTTAGAAAATATCGCAGCAGGTTACAACTCCATTAGTATGAAGAAAGTGCTGAGCTGCTCGCTTATTGATGAAGATCCACCAATGCAAACAGCACAATGTTCAATTCATAAGGAGTGGTACAAGAACCACATATTACTCAGAAAAAGTCTGCAATTTCATTGAACGGATCTTGACATATCTGAGGTAATTACTGCTATAGCTGTCTATGTAGGATGGCGAGGAATAAAGATACACTGCTAATTGCTTTCTCAGACTTTCATATCTTTCTACAGGGTATCTCCACTTAATTGAAAAATGTACACAAGCATCTCTCCACAATTTAAACCAGGATGATAAAAAAAGTACTTATATAGGTATCCACTTAAGTAATATGCACCCCGGCGACAAGAAATGTCACGAAAAGTAGAAAGTACGGGATGAAGCAAGTCGAAAGAATTTAATGGATCAAACAGTCAATGAAAAGTGACAATAGTACACGCAATAAGGTGACATTAAAGAGTAAGTTAAATGTTAAGATTTTTTAAAAAATTCTGCAGTATACCATGGCTAATGTTTCAGCAAACAAGAAACAACTATTACACATCTTCAGATCCGTGCAAAACAATCTACTACATACTTGTACCAACTCATTTGCAGGTTAGTCAGATCTCATGAACAAAGAGATTGGCATGTATGCAACAAACCTAACAAATAATTCCATTAAAGGGCAAGACATACATAAAGGCCTACAACACATTCTTGTCTCGATATAATTCCATTAAAGGGCAAGACATACATAAAGGCCTACAATACATTCTTGTCTCGATATACTGCAATAGCAACCAAACATTCAGACCACACCTAGGGAAAAAGAGGATAGGAATACTGCTTGGCCATATTTTCTATTCCCAACAGGCGCTATTCATTGATTGGGAATGGATAAGGTGCAATATTGAATACAGCTCTTGTGCTAAATGTGATTTTAAAAACCTAAAGGTCAAATTTGGTGTGGATGGCAGCAGGCCTATATTTTTTGGTTTTAATAGGACTGGAAAAGTGGAAACCAGACCAGATATAATTTGATCATTATGAATAATTTGAGACCATTTCAAGAAAACACATTTAAAGTAAAAATCACTGCAACAAGGAATCCATCCTCCATCAATCTTGGAGAATGTGCTTATTTCAAGTTGCATCAGCAGGTAACTCATTGCAAAACAATCATGCTAACAACAGTCCCAAGAACCCATTATGCAGTAGTGCAAGTCATTGGTACCACAATATAAGAAACCTTCATTTATTCGACGCACTTTACAACTCCTAGAACTACAAAAATCTCTTTTATGAATAAAGAATAGCAGACTGACAGCGGAGACTCACAATGGATACTGAACATTAAGAAAAGAAAGGAAAATTGCTAGATTTAGGGACCAATTTCTATATGTAGATTTTCATCACACACAAATCACATGAACATACTGGAAGAGAAGTTGATTTAAACATCTAAGGAAGAATTAAGATTTTCATGGGATTAATCTTTTATACACTCACAGTGTATACATTATCAGGCCTGGATGCATGACAACTAACTTTAATTTGAATTTAAAATCCAAAAAGCTCCGTTTGGATTCCTTGTTTTTGCCCTGTTTTTAAAAAACCTGTATTTCACATCCCAAATGGTACAACAATACACCAACAAAAAACAATTCCAAAAACACCAAATCCAAACAAACATTTTAGAAACAACTCACACACAAACAAATAAAAAAAAATTACCTCTTCTTCTTTCAACCTCCCCCACCACACCATCACCACCTACCACCACCGCCACCTCCTCTCTCTCTCTCTCTCTCCCCCTCCCTCCCCCCTTCTCCTCCCTCTTTCCCTCTCCTCTTTTCTCCCTTTCCTTCCTCCACTTTCTTCTTCCTCCCATCCCCCCAGGAAGGGAGAGGGAGGGGGTTACTGGGAGGGGGAGAAAGAGAGAGAGAGGAGGAGGAGGAGAGGAAGGGGTGGCGACGGGTGGTGATTTAATTTTTAAAAAGTACCCCAAACAAATTTTAAATTTTAAAAGTACACTCAAAAACACTCCAAAGACATCTACCGTAATTGTATTTTACATCCCAAACGCTACAATAGTGTTTTTGAATGACAACCCCAAAACAACTAATCCAAATAGAGTCCAAGTTTTGCACATGTGGATGCATCCAAGTCCAATAGTGTATAAACTATTAGTGTATAGAAGATTTATCCATTCTCAAGGTCTAGTGTTTGAAATCGACTACTAGCTATAGGATGCTCCATTCTGAAATTGTTTTTGTATTGACTTCAAAACGATAATGATGGAAAGTTTCTTTTAGAACCCTTAATTACTAATACAGCAATATTCAGCAATTGATCAACAGCAGCATAAACAACAGTGGACGATTAGCAGGTTATCTTCATGAACTGAAAGAAATTCAATGAGCTTACACTACCACTACATGTAGCTTTAAGCAATAGAAGTCTTCAAAATAAGAAGATTCTATACCATAACTAATGATCTAATATCCAAACGAAAAAAAAAAAATTAGTTCACACTAAAGTGCATTGTTACTGTTAAAGTGCTATAGAACTAGCATAGAGTTGGCATTACTCCTAAGAACGATGCATCTATGGTCGCTATGCACCAACTGTTTAGAATTACTCTACTATATCAATGCAATTTATCGGTCTTAATCTCATAGTGAGGTATCATCATTTTTTTCTTTCTTAGATATCATCATGTTTAATCATGCAGAACCAATATCACAAAACCCTTAATCAACCACTTCGCCCCCACAAAACCCACAAATTCCAATGCCTTTTAGGACTCGTGAGGAAAATAATACATGTACAAAGTCATCCCTTTATCTCATTTTCCATAAAATATTCTCATGCGCAAGTACAAGGCAGCCTTAAGACATGCCTTGGTGCTAATTACATGGCTACATTTTTCCTTCCTGTCATTCTCCTTCTGCAAGCTTCAATTGGTAAATAAAAACAAATCAATTGGTAAAGAAATACTTTCTCTGGAACATTGAGAACACGGAAACTAATTTGATGTATAGAGTAAACCTCACGTGTATAGATTTCAGAATGAAGTTAAATCCACATAATTAAATGATTATATATTTTTCAAATCTCAAATATGACTGTAGGTCTTTTCCCTTCTCTAAGAATAAAAGAGACAAAAGAAACAAGAAGGCCAAACAGAAAACTGAAGGCAGTGAAACCCAGAAAAGGTAGAGGACTCTAGTGAAACAGTATGAAATCCAATGCTCAGTTCACTAACAGTATGTGGTAAAGTCATTTCATGGACATTTGAGCTTTTGCAACTTATTCAAAGGAAAATTTTAGAAACTAATATTGAGTATCCATGCAAGGATTAGACAAGCTCTTTCCATGCTAAATGGTTATGTCTGCAATTTCAACACTAAACAAACTTTCTTTCCAAAAATTGCAGGATTCGCAAAACTAACAAGGGAATATTATGGAGCATTTCACCAATTTCCAGTCTACAGCAGAAGCGGTTACCCCATAGTTCATTTGAGGACATAGAATAAAGATTAGTCATTTGCAGCCTGCTTAACAGATGGTGCACAAAAGGAAACTCCAGACACACAAGGCTCTTGCTGCTACATGATCTATGTAAAAGCTCGAGTGCTAAAATGCTTTATCAGACATTTAATAAAAAAAATGCAAATATGTAGAGCAAGGCCAGACATTTCATTCTTGTCCAATGAATAGACCATATCTCTTCTATACAATTCTCATATGTAAGGATCACAAGTTATACTTGACATCTATACAATGCAAGCCATTTTCTGTTTTTATTTCTACAGTCTGTTTACTGTTTTATCTGTTACGAATCTAAATTTCAAAAAGGGAAAAAAAAATGAAATTCAGCAAAGGGGCAGCAAGTCTAACATGACTATGGATAGATTCACATTGGCATCTACATAGTGCAAACCATTTTCCATTCCTGGTATTCTACTGTCAGCTTTCTGTACTTTATCTACCAATGATCTGAATTTTAAAAATGCATCATCCATTCTAACATGAGCATGCAGCAGGAAAAATGGAAGGTTAGAACAAATACATCATCAGGGACAAGATACTACAAGTTCATTGAATCCATGCCAGATACAGAAACAGTGTGCCCCAAAATAATCTTAGAGCTACAGGAATAACACAGCAATTATGTGCTCAAATAATCTACAACAAATAATAACAAACTATTGCAATGCCCAGACACATGCGCATAACGCTCTCATTACACAAAGTTGCTAAAGGTGCATGCACATGAATCAAGTGGCCAATTACAAGAAGCAAAACTTTTATGCTGAGAAGCAGGAACCCTATAGGGATATATATCTTCATTAAAAGGACTCCACCAAGCCACAACATCCTAACTATGTGAAAACAGAGGAATTTCCAGCCAGTGATATTGAGTTTCATCAAGAAATTTGAAGACAAAAAAAAAAGCTTAAAATGGAACAAGAAACTTAAAGCCTCTTCAATAACTCCACAATCAGTGGCATCCATCTGGAATTAGCAACAATCAATCCAAGCTTAAGCAATTCTCTTAACAATAAATACCCAGAAAAGAAAAGAAAAGTCTCCAATGGAATGAATATACCTCTTTCTTTCATTGGATGCCTTCATTTAATGACCATTCTCCTGAAAAATGAACTCATCTAATTACCAGCATATAACTTTTAAAGACCCCGCAACTTCTGCAATTCAAATCCTCTTCGATACTATCAATTCCAAAAGTTTATATGGTTCCACAGGATCTAGACTTTCTAATTTACAATGCCACACCTTTAACTTGCTTAAAAGTTGAATTGAGACAACATTTAAGCTACAGTTCCTATGCCTGAGAAAATATATATCTATTCCTCTGTGCATGACCTTATGATGATCTAAGTTGCCTACCATTAGATTATCTTATGTCAATATAGATCCAAATGGAATTTCTTTTTCCACAAACAAGTTGATTGAGTTTTCCAAGCTCATTCACTTTATTCTTTGACTATCAGGCTTTTCAACATTTCTTCATATAAATATTATATATTAGCCAAAAAATGGATTTTAAATGAAATTGCTTATTTAGATAATGCAAGACATGCTCCACTACTCTTGACATATGAACTTGTTTCCCGAAATTATGATATTAACATATCAAAGACATAGCAGATCAAGTTACAGTAGGTTTCTGACAACAGAGATGGTTTCATTTTGAATTTGAAGATTAATGAAAATGCCAAAACAACTCAAACTCTTCATTACTACTGGAGATTTAGATGCCACATCCATTAAAAGTCAATGGTTTAACTGATCTCAAATTTTTGGAAAATGAGCATGTCAAGCTTGTATACAGCCAAATCTCCCCAGAAACGGCCTCCTATTCTGCAAGTTCCTAAGCTCAGTCAAGTAAGCATCTAAAGAGTTCAACTTAGATTTAAAAATTAAAAAAAAAAAAAAAAAAAGGATTTCCCGGAATGTTTACTCTACAATAGTGTTGGGTGCCACTGCTCCAAGGTGAGGTTTTTGTCACACTTATAGCCTAACACCTGCCCCTTCCACAATCGATGTGGGATAAGCACAACAAAAATTATCCTTGATTGCCATAACTCCTCAAAGGATTTGTCCTTCATGGTTTTACTTGGACTAAGAAAATCCGTTGCCCCTACATCATAGCCTTATATTGCAGATAATTGTACACCAACTTCATCAATCGACTCAGCTCAAGCCACATATATGAGTTTCAATAGAATTTTAGTCAATTACAAATTTTGCCCCTTCAAATCTCTTTTTGAATGGTTTCACTTGACTACAACTTTTTCCTCTTTACAAGTTGCTAGTAAGTGCATCTCCTACATGATTCAGGGCTTGTTCTCAACAATTTATGCATTTTTTAGCCGATTATTAAAAAGCTGAAAAGTGAAAATCTGTAGAAAAAATTGAAACGTACTTTTTCATACACATTTGAAAAGCTAAAAGCAATCACAAAGCACCTCAATGGCCACTTCTTATAATCCACCTATTTCAACTTGGAATAGGATAAAAACAAAAACCAAAACCAACATTAATTGATAACACTGCAAAACAGCTTTTAGCTTTTAAAAAGCTGCAATTACCTGATTTATTTACTGAGACAAGCACTAAGTAAGGTTGAACTATAAGAACAACCAAGCTTTATCTCAAAGAGCTAATTTCTATCATAATCCCACGAAAAGATATTAAAAGCCACCTAATTCTTCATAAACGTGGATAAAATGCTCCCAAATTACTTAATTGTATCCAACACTTTCACTACCTTAAATGCATCACTCAACAATTTCTTTTCAGCATACTACACTAGGCTGAGTTGACTCGAACCAAAAATGGCAATAATCTAAATGCATCCATTCTAACAAATTGTAAATGCTTCTGCAGCCAAAGAAAGCTATTTGGAATTATTCCACTTCCTGCTAACTGTCCATCCTAAATTAAATATATTTGTTCAATTACAAGCCGCCCTTAGGGAATGACCTAAAAACTTTACTCTGCAAATAACTAGCAAATAGCCTCTGGAAACATGACAATATCCCCCTTTTATATCCATTTTAACATTATGTGAAACCAACACGGTTCCCACATTCTACTGTTCATATCATGCCTTCAACTTGCTTTGAAAGTTATCCAAATTCCAAAATCAAAGGATGACATTGTATTTGAGATAGAGAAATGAGTCAGCAACACAGCAATACGATCTGTATATTTTTACACAAAAAAAAAGAAAAAAAAAAAGAAAAAGGGGGTTGCAAGGACCTAAATTACTATCTTCAGGGAAAAAAATAATAATGACTTGTTATCCATGAGTGCACCTACTCAATCTCTTATAAGCAACTTTGTTTTGAAATCAATGTAAACAAGAAAATTTTATTCTTAAAGTTAGATAAATCCATAGCTATACCCATACCTATGTCATGTCAGTACTTGACAATTCACATGTGAATTTCGATTAGTTAGGTTATAATGGGTCAATAACATGTCCAAATGGTCCTAATAACTATATTTAGGCAAGAGTTGCGTGTATCAAAAAAATTTTGCTCAATTTATGGGTTCATTTTTATATAAAGCTTCTGCAAAATTATTAAGATTCTTGTTCAACAATTTTCAAGTGCTCTATTGTTGGAAAACTTTTATCTCCCAATAACACTTTGGTAAGGTGCAATGCACGTGGAATTACAACATTGAAATTATTTGCAAAATGATTCAAGCATGATAATCTAATGGTTCTAACATATATTAAGGGCTTATCTAACGGAAATGGCATCTGAATAAGATTCAATTACAAAGATAAGAGATTCAATTCTGCTGCTGTTCAGCAAGAAAAAGAAGAGGTTCAAAAGAGAAGAGTTGAATACTCTGATGAACAGGAATTGGTTTGAATGGGAATTTGAAGGAAACAGGTGATGACTAATTCATTGACTATAATATGTGTTTAAGGAAAAATAAGAAGGTGATGAATAAATCTTGGACTATAATATGTGTATCACTTGAAAAGTAGACTTGAACAAGGATCTATCTAGAGATGGCAGGCGAGGTGGGGAGACGAGTAACAACCAGAAAAAAAATTTATCAAAACCACAAGTGCCACTAGCGAAGGAAAGGAAATGGACGTGGACGTATGGCTTTACTATCAATTTGAGTACATGAGATAAAAGTAAATAAGGGGGGAAAAAGAAAACCAAAAAGGGTTGTCCGGAGCTGAACGTTATTGAGAATATAAGCACAAAACAACAGTTCGAAATGGCACAATACATGTTACAATGTATGACAGCTTGGTGCAAGAAGTGAAAAAATTAAACAGGTACATCCTAAGCCGTACAAACTAAACAAAAAATACCAAATACAACAGGATGCAATTATCAGCAAAACGGCCAAGACATCAGATAACGTTGATCAAAAGAAACAACCATAAAAAACAAAAGAAGGAAAACTGGTGTCCATGCAATAACATACATGAGGTCATCGTAGATTTAACCAAGAATGCTAAACAGGCCAGTGGTACTACTCGTACTATAACCACAGCGATAAGCAAGCAAGAATTGACACTAATCAACTGCTCAAAACATGATTTCAAAAAAAAGAAAAAAAAAAGTGACCAAGCTAAAGTTTCGTACATGAAATGAAGTAGAATTATGGACAATGATCGGTAAACATACCTGAGGCTGAAAATACAAAGAATCCGTGCACAGAAATGACCAAGATTGAATTTTTATCAATGGTTTTTGCATATCCTGATCTGCAAGGAATTTTCCAGAAGAAACATCAAAGAAATGGAAATATAAATCAAAAAGGAAAAGAAAAAGATTCTCATGAGCAACTTGCACTGTATTTTATTCCTAAACAACCATAGCGGCCCTTCCCACAGACCCACACCCAAAATGGAAACCTACTTTCAGATAAAAGTTTAAATCTTCAGTTGGCTTCCCAGAAAGGTTATGCAAGTAGAAATAATGCAAGACCATCTGGGTTTTCACCTCAGGAAAAGGCACCAAAGACGTGCAATTTATGGAGTGATTTAAGACTTGAAATATGGCTTTAAACTGTAAAAGCATGCTAATCAAGAATCCAGCAAAGAAGTCGCCTGGACTCTGGAAAGATCAGAGATGAATGAAAGGCAACATAATTGTACTGGGCTGGGGTGTTTCTTGAGGAGAGACAGCACATCTTTTCGTCAAAAGGAGAGACAGCACATCTGAATACCTAAAAGTTGATGTTGAAACTTGAGAGATAGAGGCAAATGAGAGGAGAATAGCAAGGAACTGTGGGGGCATGAAAAATATCTGGAGGCAGGAGAAGGTGGGGCTTATATAGCGTGTGATTAGAGGAGGAGGGATGTCCCTACTAATATGATTGGTGGGGTTACATTCTAGACTCACTTAGCAAACAATTAATCACAACAATCTAAAATTCGAGAAAATTCTCTATCATTCTCTTAAATTTACAATCTCTCTCTCTCTCGTGGGTATGATACTCAAAAATAACTATAAAATCTCTCATAAAATTAATTTATTCAAAAGTTCATGTTCTTATTTAATAATATTTAATCCAAGGGTTAATAACACCTTTTTTTTAAACGTCCAACAGTAAATTTCACTACTACTAGGTATGATACTTAAAAGAGACTATAAAATCTCAGTAAAATTAATTTGTTTGGAAGTTCATATCAAGGGTCAATTAACACTTTCTTTACCATCTAAATATGAATTTTATTTATAAACATGACACTCAAAAGTGACTGACTATAAAGTGCCCATTTGACTATAAAATCCCCAAAAATTCATGTTATTGGATTTGAATTCTGAGAAGAGGTTTTCTTGGTATGTGCAAAGGTGGCTTAAAGTGGGAAATCCATTCCCTAGAATAACGTGTCTGAATTAAGTACTCACTTTGCTCTCTTGAGGATTTTTTATTTTTCCCCCCTCTTCTTTCCGTTTGCTTGGGCTAGCATTAATTGAGTATGCGCCCCTAAAATGTCAAATACTTCATGATTTGCATCCTAAACTAAAAATTGGAGGAATTAAATATTTTATATACAAGTTTGTAACAGCAAATGCTCAAATACTAGTAGAAAAAATAATAATGTGTTTTGGCAGAAGATTTTTTGAAAACAATTAAAATATCATTTTAATATTTTTATAATTTGATGTATATAAGATAAAAGAGTAATTAAAAATATGTCTACGATGAACATTCTTTTTGCAAAAATCTATCATCATTTTAAACAAAAGGAAAGATGGAAAAGAATGGTGGTATAAGGCTATAAGCTACTGAAAAGTGTATAAAATACTTTGAGGATCCAAGTACAAATTGGTAAAGTTGTAATGATGAGTGTAAGCTAATCTCCTCTGGCTATCATATTAGTATTACTAGATTAAATAAAAAGATTTATTTTGGAGACAACTGCTGTTTCACTTTGGCAAACAGATTATTCTGCATAAACTATTGTAAGTTGAGCCAAGCTGTTAATTAGCTGTTAAGCCAATAATCATCTGCTTGAGATATTTCCAAACCTTAATCTCCTACTTCTTGGTTTTTTTTTTCCTTTGGAGAATTTCATAGTTTAAACATCAAAATATCCAAGGAGCATCATTAAGATATGATGCAAATCTAAAATTGTTTTGTAGTTTAAAAGATACCCCTCCATGCAATTTTTCTTATTTATCTAGCATTTGAAGGTGGATTTTTGAAACAAAAGTATCCATTGTGTCCATCCAATTTAATACATTTAAACAAAGATATTGAGCTGATGACTGCAACAATATTTGTGAATTAGACTTCACTTTTTATTAAATTAAAATTCCTCAATATTTCATTTCAAACATCAAATTCTTCAAATTGTAAGAGAAAGGAAAATTTTGGTAACTCTTTTAACAATCAATAGCACTTATTTCATATTTCATAATTTGTTGGTAATATTCAAATATATTAATTCGTTGATAGGACGATGAAGCCCGTTTAAATTGAAGTTTTGAAAATTTTTGTAGAAAAATACATTATAATCATGTAAAAATAAAAAAGGTAATTTAAAAAATATATCAATCTAAACAATTGTTCATGCAAAACTCGCAATCTAAACAAACTAATTTTACTTAGTAAAAAAATCCTTGAGTGGTTAACTGAAGCCGAGCCTACCAAACAAGCCGACGTGTCCGATAGAAAAATTAATTTGTATGTTAGGCAATCTAACTGGGATACGTGTCAGCTGAGCTGAAGCCACGTTAGTGGATATCAAGTTTTGGTTCTTAGCCTATGAAAGTGGCTTCTCTACAGCTGAACACGTAGCCTAATGCAAATCCAAACAAAATACGATTTCCAACATGTCACCAACCTCATTGATTATTAACATACGAAATTCAAAAATAAAAAAAAAAAAGTTAAAGTAAAACCATCAAATGGTTCCCTAACAACCTAACAATGGCTACGTGTCACAATTAATTCCATAAACATGCATTATAGAGAATAAAAATGCAAAAAAGTTACTAGATATTTTGGAGCAATGAGAATTAGGAGGGCCATTTGTCGCAAAACTACAACCTTAGGGTCACAAAAAAATTCGATGTTAAGACTTTTCAAGAATACCTTGAATCTTGAACAGATTTGGTTGCATCAAGTGGCTTAACATCCTAAACTTTAGCATTATATTATTGGCGAAATGGTACAGATGTCCCATTAAAGAATATTGTTTGGCCTAATTGCCTATCAATCCAATGTTAAAGATTTGGTAGAGGCAAAGAAAGGAGGAAACCTAGGAAGGTTGAAGATTAACAAACAATTTGTATGTGTTAATTTTGTTAATCTTAGCCCATGTAATTAAAGCGGGTGAAGAAATAATAAATCACATGCATGCTTTCGTGCCGACTGCAAAGAACTACACTTATACCAAAAGTACCAGATAATTGGGAAAGAAGTGGGAGTGGGTGTGGGAGCATATAAAATCTTTTTAACATTGATGATGATGATGATTAGGACTAGAGAATAGTGGTTGATTTGACCAGATAATTCCTATCAGATTTTTTTCTCTTTCTTCCTCTTTCTCCACCCACCAACAGTTCATGTTGGGTTCCGGGAGATGAGCATATATGAAATTGAATGGCTAGCAATAATGAGATTTGCACGCGGATATCAGTAAGAAATAACTTCTGTTAGTATTTTTACACGTTGTTCAGTGTTTATATTTATTATTCTTTTGGTGTTTACATGTGTTGCACTGGTCTGTGCATCGCACTATGAAAATTATCACACTTGTAGATGTTGTAGATTTTTTTTTTTAAATCCTATTCTAATACGAGAAGGGATTCTGAGGGCAGGCCTCTTGTTGCTACTCCTGTAGTGTGCCTGCTTGCTGCTGCTGCTACTCATGGCGAAAATGATATTGGTCTCGTATCCTAAAAACACATAGTTACTCTCGGTGGCTACTAGATCAAGGTCCAATAGTTTATCGATGTCGTAAATTCAATCCCGCCTTATTTGGGATGGTACTCACACAGTTTCTCTTGGTGGCCACTGGACTGATGTCTAGATTCACTCTTTCTTATTTGAGATCGTGAAGATTGAAATTTGTTCTCAGTCAAAATTTACTCATCAACTCAATTTAGTTTCGACTATATATTGTTATATGTTTTGTGTAATTTTTATGAAGTCTTGTCAATCTGAGTTTTGTCATAATTTGTATTTACACATCAACTAAATACAATGATTGCGTTAAGTTCTAGTTCAGCAAAATCACTCAATATCATACGATCAAGCTGTGAACTTGTTACAAACTTAAATCATGTCCAAGTCGGCCCGCTTTCTCATGGTAATCAATTACGCTAGTTTCTCTATAGTTCGGGACTATTTGGATAGCTAAATTATTTAAATAATATTTTGCTTATATCATAAACACATTTTTCAACTCATCTTTTTATATTTTCAATCATCTTTGTTTCTCACATACATCACATCACAAAAAATACTGCAGTAATTATTTACCTCATGTACTTGGAAAATTTATGCCTCCTTTAAATTTCATGATAAGTGTATAACTATGGTTAATTTGATTTGCTTCATTCCACACACAAAAATAAATAAATAAGTAAACAAATAAAAGAGAGAAAGACCAATGGTCATCAAAGATGAAAGATATTTTGGCATATTCAATAAAATAGGATTATTTCTAGACATCTTCAACAGTGTAAATAAAAAAAAATTGCAGACAGAAAATAGTCGTAGATAGATCACACTTTGGTGCTTAGTCTCTGTATATTCATTCTCGAGTCATTCCTATTATCCCCACTCGTTGGAGTTGGCTTAATCTAATAGTGGTGGGGATGTTTTTGGCATATCGGTACAAATTTTAGGCCTACTACTGAGTCTGTTTTTACTCGAATTCAGCTTCCAAAGTTTTATAGTGTAAAACAGAGTAAACAGATATGATGACGGCGTGAGCCAGTTATGCAAGTCCAACAGGTGAATGTGCCTTTGGGTCCGATCACCCGTGCACAAGACAAGCAGATGAACCAGGCATTGCAAACATTGGTCCGTTGTGTCAAGACACCAACGGCACGCCTACCAAGATTGAGGGCATTGATCCAGTCGTGTGTGTGAACGTGCTTCGAATCGAGGTCTCGTGATGGTCAGTGACATGGTTTAGCCGCAAGCACGCGTTAGTTGACTATTTAATGTTATAGGTTGAATAAAGAGTACGACCGACCTGTGGTTCGACCCTAGTCCATTAGTTTAGTTAATTAATCTTTGGTTTAGTATGAACTAACCCATGGGTCGCCCGTAGAGAGACCATGGCCGAACCCTTCGTTAATAGTGTTACCTAGGGTTAGTTCTTTGGTTAGCTTTAGTATTTTTAGTCAATTGTCATGTACGATGCATTCATCATTGAAGAAATAAGAAAACACCTTTGAGAGTCTCTCTCTCTTGTTTCATTGAAGCGTTCTTGAATCTTTTAGATTGTTCTAGAATATTCAATCCGACTTATCAATTTAGGAACACGCTAGATTGTGGCGTCCTCTACTATATCAAGGGATCGTTGGCGTGTGATCAACGGGTTCTTGATCTTTCCGCTACGTTCATCGAGTCAAGCGCGTTTCAATCTTCTAGATCCGTGGTAGTCTGTACGGGTTTCGTCACAAGGTTAGCGACGTTCGTATCAGCTGGAATCAGAGCTAATTGAAGGTTCGTGTTATATCTTTGTTCTTTGTTTCTTTTGGTTTCTCTTGAAATCTCATGTCTTTCTTGTCATACTAGTAGTCGCCTAGGGTTCTAGGGTTTTTTCCTCTTGAGTCGTTCTTGTTGAGTCACATGTTGTCCGTGTTGTTCTTTTCTTGTTTATTCGTGAAGCAAATTCCAGCCTTGTGTTGCATTGCATCGTATGGTATCTCTGTGTTGTGTGTTTCTGGTTTTGGTCCGAAATTTTCTCCTTATTCTTGTCAAGTCGTCGCACTCCTATTTGTTGTGTTCGTTTTGATCCATATCGTGTCACTACTGCTTGGTGGTTGTTGTTTAGATACTGCCCGTGTTTTTCCCCTCTTGTTGAGTCGCGTGTAATTGATTTTGTTTAAAAAAAAAAATCTCTCGTTGGTTGGGTTGAGCACTACTGGCCGAGACTTGCTAACCCTTATTTGGGACTTTTAGTACTGAAATCTTGAAGTCTTGTTAAGTGATTAGATGTTTGTGTATGTTTTGAAGTCCAAGAAGTCGTTCTTGATTATTGAACTTAAACGAGTTCTTAAGTCTTGAACTTCTCAAATTGAACAATTTGGGCCAATGCACCCAACAAGTGCACCTACCAAATTCGGCCTTACACACACAAAACTCCAAGTCCAAGAGTTGTTGCTAATTTGATTTAAAAAAAAAGAAGCAAAACTTGAATTTTTATTGCAAAAAATCCGAAAGCAAGAACAACCAGAACCATAGGTTCTTCTTATTGAAAACAAAAAGCCCTACACTAGTCTAGTGGTCTAGAAATTCTGTTCTACAACTTCACCAATTTCATCTTCAATCCGTGGAATTGGGGAATTTGTTTTCTATGACGCGTGAAGAACTTCTTGTATTCACGTGCAGTCATCCTTGGTTTCGTGTCGTTCTTCGGAACATCTTGGGTAACCCGTTGGGGGGGAGCCTGAGTTGGGTTCACAACTTCTCCATTGTTCTTGTTGGTTTCATCCTTAGCATCCATTGTTGCTTGTTGTCTTTGGCCGAAGTTGTTACTTCTTGTTATGGTCCGTGGGTCTTGATTGCTATTGTTACTACTGAATCTTTTATCAAGAGAAGATAGAGTGGTTCTAGCCAATTCACCCCCAGCCGAAATAAGTTTGGGTAGGATAACAGTCCAAGTCCGAATTGGAGTGCACCGTGGCAGTCTAGGTTTTCTTTCGATCGTGTATTCTAAGCAACCATCACTTCCCAGTTTGTAGGGTTGGATCGCGGATTACTTCCTAATTAATTGGGAGCCGTACAAGTCCCTACAATCCCCCCGAAATTTTCGCTCCAATCTGCTACATTATCTCCTATTTTGTAGCATCCTTGCCCCTATATTTTCTCTTAACAAATAGCCGCCACCTTGTCCCCAATTATTTCCTAAATTATCTCCTAAACTTCAGCCTTTCTAATCCCAACCCTTGCCTACATTATCTCCTCAATTATCTCCTTACAACGTAATTATCTCCTAAGTTATTTCCTCAATTAACTTCCTAATCCTAAACACCATCCGCATCATATCCCTTCATTTTAGGGATATTTTTTCTAGCCACACTTTTTCATTCACAAGAAAACCTAGCCGACTTAACCTATTCTATTCCAAACCCTAGCCGACCTCACCTTACCCAAAACCCTAGCCGACTTCATCTCCCCTCCACAAACACTTATCTCCTGGTTCTCAACCTAAGTCTGATTCTTCTAGGATGCCTCTCTTCCTTTCTTTCGTGAGTCAATCTTCCTCTTTCCTTTTAAGTCAACTTTCCCTTTTTGGTATTGTCGAGGATTAACAAGCTTGTGTGTCCCAAAAATTGATCAAGTTGATCATTTATCTAAAGGAAATCTAATTTCTTCAAGATAAGCTTTCAAGAATTTGAGAGAGTAAAAGTGAGATTATTATCGAGTTAAATTGAGAGATACACGAGCGTTGAGAGTAAACACTTTAGGGTGAGTAAAGATTATACATACTTGTATTTCTTTACTAACTTTTTACAGGTACATCTTAAAGAAATGGCAGGCGAAAGTGACAAATCTCCATTTGATCCAAAACTGTTCGCCGAGGCATTACTAGGACAAATGCAAAAAATGCTCCAAGAACATTCCGAATCCATAGAACGGAGGATGGAGCGCATTGAGTTATCACAGGCCTCATCTGCATCTGGCAGAAACCGAGCTCCACGAAATAATGATTTCACAACAGTGATGAGGAGGATTTTATCCACCGACCGAGGCAGGATCATGGATGCCAAGGAGATGGACTAAGAGGCGTCAAAATCAAGATGCCCGCCTTTCAGGGCAAATCGAGTCCAGAAACATATCTGAAATGGGAGCAACGTATTGAGATAGTGTTCGAGTGTCAGGATTATACAGAAGAGTAGAAAGTGAAGCTAGATACACTCAAGTTCACAGATTACGCCATCGTGTGGTGAGAACAGGAGCGCACCAGTAGGAGGTGCAACATGGAGCGTCCCGTGAGTACTTGGAATGAGTTACGCGCATTGATGCTGAGACGATTTGTGCCCAACCACTACTACAGGGAGCTGCACCAGAGGCTCCAAACACTAGTCTAAGGAAGCCACAGCGTGGAGAACTACTATAAGGAGATGGAGATCACCATGCTCCGAGCAGATGTGCGTGAGGACCGAGAGGCTATAATGGCGAGATTTCTCAACGGTTTGAGACTTGATATCATCGAGTTGGTAGAGTTGCAAACGTACATGAATATGCCCGAACTAGTAGACAAAACTTCCAAGATTGAGCGGAGGCTTAAGAGGAGGGATACGTACCATCAGCAGCTCAGCATCGACTTCTTGGAGGAGCAATCCTACTTTTGAGCGAGAACGACCCAACGGGGGAATTTTTAAATTTACCCCTAAATCCGAATTGCCCAAACAGGCTCCAAAGACTACCCCAAAGCAGCAATTTGATCCAGCTAAGCCTCGCAATAAGGATAAGTGCTTCAAGTGCCAAGGTTTTGGCCATATTGCATCTTAGTATCCTACCAGGCGCACTATGATCGTCCTTCCTGATGGAAACATCGTCTCTGAAGATGAGGGCAAATTTGCAGACATGCCACCATTGACTGAAGAAGGTGGTGAATCTGAAGAGGAAGTGTCCGCCCCTGATGAGCCAGTAGGAGTAGCACAGTGGCCCGTCGAACTCTTGCGACGCTAATATCAAAAGGATGAGGAAGTTCAATGTGACAATATTTTCTACACCCAGTGTCACGTCAAAGACAAAGTGTGCAGCCTCATCATTGATGCAGGAAGCTGTACTAATGTGGCAAGTACTCTCATGGTAGATCACCTATCCTTGCCAACGTTTTGTTACCCTAATCCATACCGCTTGCAATGGCTCAATGAGAGTGGAGACGTCAAGGTGACCAAACAAGTGGTAGTATTTTTTTGAATTGGGAAGTATGAGGATGAAATACTTTGTGACGTCATCCTAATGCAAGCTTCTCATATTCTGTTGGGAAGACCATGACAATATGACAAGAAGACCAACCACTGTGGTTTCACCAACAACTATTCGTTCATGCACAACAACAAAAAGGTGACTTTTGTCCTCTCACCCCTCAGCAAATGCATGACGACCAGGTGCGATTACAACAAGAGCATGAACAGGAGATGGCCAAGAAAAAGGCCAACCCCAAGGTCCAGCTTAATGCACCGATCGAGCGACCAGTGGCCACCAAAGAGCTGGCCAAAGTGGAGAAGAAGACTAGCTTGCTAGCACGAAACAGGGAAGTTCACAAAACTTTACTTGCTAAGCAAGTTGTCTATATTTTGTATTGTAAAGAAGTAATTCTGCTTTCTACTGAATCATTAGGTAATTTACCTACTGATATTACTTCTTTATTGCAGGAGTTTGAAGATGTATTTCCTGAAGAGATCTCTACGGACTTCCGCCCATTCGCGGGATAGAGCACCAGATAGATTTTGTCCTAGAAGCATCTTTGCCAAACAAAGCAGCCTACAAAATGGGTCCTGAAGAGATCAAGGCGATCCAGTGCCAGGTAGAGGAACTCCTTGCTAAAGGATGGGCTCGAGAGAGTATGAGTCCATGTGCCGTTCCCGTCATCCTCGTACTAAAGAAAGAGGGCACGTGGAGGATGTGCATGGATTGCCGTGCTGTAAACGCCATTACAGTTAAGTATCGTCACCCTATTTCTCATCTAGATGATATGCTTGACGAACTATATGATGCAGTCATCTTTACCAAGATCGACCTCAAAAGTGGATACCACCAAATCAGAATGAAGGAAGGTGACGAGTGGAAGACGGCATTTAAAACCAAGTATGGTCTGTATGAGTGGTTAGTCATGCCTTTTGGCTTAACTAACGCACCAAGCACTTTCATGCGTCTAATGAACCATGTATTCAGGCCGTTCTTAGGTAAGTTTGTAGTGGTTTACTTTGATGACATCCTAATCTATAGTCACAACCTTGAAGAGTATGTACACCATGTGAGAGCTGTACTCGAAGTATTCCGCAAGGAAAGGTTATTCGCTAACCTTAAGAAATGCACTTTTTGTACTAACGAGTTGATCTTTCTTGGTTACAAAATCAGTGCACAGGGTATACAGGTGGATGAAAGTAAAGTAAAGGCCATCAATGATTGGCCCATGCCCAAGAATATGAGTGAAGTCAGGAGCTTTCATGGATTGGCAAGTTTTTACAGACGTTTTATGAAGCACTTCAGCTCAATTACCGCTCCTTTGACCGCCATTATCAAAAAGGATGTCAAGTTTGAGTGGGGCGATACCCAGGATAAGGCGTTCCAACTCCTTAAACACAAGGTCACACATGCACCTATATTGTCATTACCTAGTTTTGAAAAAACCTTTGAGGTTGAGTGTGAATGTATCTGGTGTAGGAATTGGAGCAGTTTTGATTTAGAAAGGAAGGCCAATTGCTTACTTCAGCGAGAAGTTGAACGGTGCTGCACTAAATTACTCCACCTATGACAAGGAGCTCTACGCACTCATTTGCGCCTTGGAGACATGGCAGCACTACTCCGCCTAAGGAGTTTGTCATCCACACCGACAATGAGGCATTGAAGCACTTCAAGTCTCAACAGAAGTTGAACAAGCGACATGTCAGATAGGTCGCATTTGTAGAGACCTTTCCCTACGTCATCAAGTACAAGGCAAGCAAGACAAATATGGTCGCAGATGCACTCTCTCGACGGTACGCCTTGATTGCAATACTTGATGCCAAGTTTCTTGAATTTGACTTGATTAAAGAACTGTACGACACCGACCATGATTTCTCTGACATTTACAAACAGTGCACCCGATCGGGTCAAGGTAAGTTCTTCATACATGATGGCTTTCTATATTGTAACAATAAATTGTGCATTCCGTTATATTCTATTCGTGAGTTACTAACCCGTGAAACTCACGGAGGAGGTTTGATGGGACACTTTGGTGTCACCAAGACTTTGAACTCATTGCAGGAACACTTCTATTGGTCACGAATGCGCTGGGATGTGGAATGAATAGTTGCTCAATGCACCACCTGTCACCGTGCTAAGTCCAAACTCCAACCCTTCAGTTTGTATACCCCTCTACCTATTCCATCTACCCCGTGGGTTGATATTTCCATGGACTTTCGTACTTGGTTTGCCTAGGAGTAAGAGAGGTCATGATAGCATTTACGTTATTGTTGATCGTTTCTCCAAAATGGCCCATTTTGTTCCATGTCATAGGACAGATGACGCTGTTCACGTAGCTGATCTCTTCTTCAAAGAAGTTGTCCGTTTGCATGGTATTCTTAGGACCATAGTGTCCGATAGAGATGTTAAGTTCCTATCCTATTTTTGAAAAATATTGTGGGGGAAATTGGGTACTAAATTGCTATTTTCTACATCCAACCACCTACAGATTGATGGCCAGACTGAGGTTGTCAATCGCACACTGTCTACATTACTTAGGGCATCATTAAAAAGAACATGAAAAGTTAGGAGGAGTGCTTACCGCATGTCGAGTTTGTATATAACCGTACTGTGCATAGTGCTATACAATTTTCTCCTTTTGAGATTGTTTACGGTTTTAATCATAGTTGTTAATATCGCGATACTGTCACGTAGTATCGATACTACATCCGATCGGTACACATACGGATCGTAAGTAGGATCGTAATTTTGAAGAAAACCAATGGGATCTTTAGTTTCGAGATACGTATCGTAGGATCGTACGATCCTACGATACTTTATCGATACCACAAAATTACATAAGAGTGAGAGGGTTGATTCTTGAAGCCTTGGACCGCTTGGTTGTTGGTTTGTCTCTCTTTCCTTCTTTATTGATTCAATATTGAATAATTTAGCCCAACCCAAGACTCCAAAGTCCAAACGAAATCAATTCACTGAAGGAAAACAAAGGAAAGCAACGATTCAGTCATTCTCATCCACATTCCAGAAAGTTTGAAAGCGAAGGAAAGCGAGGAGATAAGCGTAAAGGAATTAGGCAAACAAAATATTTCATCTTCTCTCTCATCCTCTCTCAAATTTTAGCTTCAAATTCAATCAAATTCTTATTCGATTCTCCAAACAAAACTTCTCAAAAGTTCCCAAAACCTATTATTACCGCCATTGTTATACCACCAAGATGTGGTTGAATTAGGGCACAAGGAGCTTAGGCTGAGTAGTAGGAGATATCTAGACCCTCCAGCCTGGAGCCTGAGATTTGGCTACCGTAAAGCTGGAGTTAAAGACATCGATTACATCAGGTCTTGCAAGACACATCAACGGAGATTTGAAAACCGAATTGCACTCGAAGGTTTTCTCGCAAGGCAAGTTTTCTATCTATCGATGCAATCAACATTACCTTGATCATTCTATCCAATCAAAATTATTTCAAGCGCACAGAATTCAACCGGAGGTGCACCTGCAGCATCTGGGTTCCACACCGGTCAACTCTCCATCGAACTGAGCACTAAAAGCTTCCCATGTACATTGCTCATGTTTCCGTTATTTGATCCTTGAAGTTTACATGACTTACATATATTGTTTCTTTTAGGGGAGAAAACCAATAATATTGAATCATTTTGCTTGAAGTATTTAATTGGAACAAAATTGAAGACTTGTTAATTCCTTACTCTGCTTCCAGTTTTTCTTTGCTTTTGTGGTTGTTCGATCTCCATTTTTCTTTCTTCAATAACTCAATTTATATAATTAATCCCCTCAATCCTACTTGTGTTTTTTTTTTTGGTTGCAGAATATGAACCACTACTGTATGTACTTCAATAACTAAATTTTGTTGTGACTTATGACTTAGTTTCTGGACTTTAGATTATGATTTACAACCTACCAATACTGCACTAAGGGCTGCTGGTATTTTATATTCGCCTTTGTTGAAGTCTCGTGAATTAAAACTTAAACTGCTTTATGGGATTGCTGGTATTTTATATTCGTCATTGCTGGTATTTTTAGTTTGAATATGTCCTCAAGTCATATGTTACTTAATATAACATTTTAGTTTCTGGACTTTAGTTTCTTGACTGTATGACTTTAGTAGACTATTTTATGACTTAGTTTCTGGACTTTAAAGAATAGAAAGCTAAATTTTTTTGCTTATATATTTAATATGATTAACAGTGATTAAATGTCTACTCCTGCACCAAGAAAAGAAACTAGAAAAATGCAGCAGGTTCTCGATCGATCCTGGTGGGAACATGGAATTGAAGTTGATAATTTAAGAAGAAAAGTTATGTGCAAATCCCGTGTGAGTTACTCGGGCGGTGGAGTGTCTAGGCTTAAACATCACTTAGCTTGGACACACATGAATAGAACCATGTCCTAAAGTTCCCCGATAATGTTAGGAAACAAATGTATGACTTGCTTAGTGCAAATTCTGAGGAATCCAGAAAAAAGAAACAAAGGTACAGCAATGCACATGATGCAGAAGAAGAAGAAATTGAACAAATAAAGCATCCTATGGATGGGCGAGAGAGAAAAAGGTTCAATGGATCATTTTGTTGTGAAAAAACCTGGGGGACTGAGTTTAAAACAAGCAACTATCAATGAGAAATGGAAGAAGCAAGAAAGAGATGAAGTTTGTCAACTCATAGCTAGGTGGTTCTATACAAGTGCCATTCCATTTAATGCTGTAAACAATCCACTATTTGCTTTGCTGATTAAGAAAATGGGTGAATATGGCAAAGGGTTTAAGCCACCTACATATCATGAAGTGAGAGTGACATTTTTAAAAAAAGAAGTTCAGGAGACATTGAACTTGCTCAAGGCATACAAGCAAGGATGGAAAAGAACAGGTTGTACTCTTATGTCGGGATGGGTGGTGGGATCAAAGGCATAGAACCATGAATAATTTTCTTGTTAATAGTCCAGCTGGGACTATTTTTTTATCTTCGGTAGATACAACTGATGTTTCCAAAACAGCCCAAAAGTTATTTGAATTATTAGATGAAGTTGTAGAAAAAATTGGGGAAGAAAATGTTGTAGAAGTCATCACGGATAATGCATCTAACTATAAGGCAACAGGAAAATTATTGATGGAGAAGCGAAAAAGATTATTTTGGACCCCCTGTGCTGCACATTGCATCGACTTAATGTTAGAGGATTTTCAAAAACATGATCCATTACATAAGGTGACAATAGCTAAAGCTAAATTAGTGGTTTCATACATCTATTCATGGTCTACAGTTATTAATTGGATGAAACAGTTCACAGATGGCAAGGAGTTGATTAGGCCAGGAATTACTCGATTCGCTACTTCATACTTGACAATGAGATGTCTAAGCGAACTAAAAGGCCATCTTTTTACTTTTTTCTCATCTGATAAGTGGACGAACAGTTTATATGCTAAGAAAAAGAAAGGAAAAAAAAATTTGCAGCATTGTTTTCGATAATCAAGAATTCTGGCCGAATTTGGAGTTATGTTTGAAGGTAGCGTCCCCTCTCATTAAAGTGTTAAGAATGGTAGATTCCGATGATAAACCCGCAATGGCCTTTCTTTACAAGGCAATGGATCTTGCTAAAGATGAAATCAAGCAAAATGTTAACAACAATCGAAGAAGGTACTTTTTTATGTCTTGTCAATTTCATTATTTTATTAGATGTGATATGATAATATATTTTCTTGTTTTCTTTTAATATCATTTTATTATTTTTTATTTGATAGATATGAACAAGTGTTTGCTATTATTGATAAAGATGGGAGAACCAATTAAGCCAACCCTTGCACGCGCGGTTATTATTTGAATCCCAATTTCAAGATAGCCCAGATTTTCAATGTGATGCAAATGTAAAAGCGTGGGCTGTATGATTGTATTGCTAAGATGGTTCCTGATTCCAATGAAAGGATAAAGATTGATTTGCAATTAGATGCTTTTCGAGATGCAAGGGGATTATTTGGTTTGGAAAATGCAATCCAAACGAAAACAAAAGTCCAGTTAGTTTGAATTTTATAGTTGAGATATAATACAAAAATTTATGAATGCTTATATGTAATCAAACACCGATATGTATTTATTTTAATGTGCTATAGCTGATTGGTGGGAATCTTATGGGGATGAATGTCCAGAGCTAAAAAAATTTGCTGTTAGAGTTCTAAGTTTGACATGTAGCTCTTCTGGATGTGAACGTAATTGGAGCACATTTGAATTGGTGAGAAATTTTTCATGTCATAAATTATTGGGTTTATTAAACAAATTCAAACTATTTCAGCACTTGTCTTAGTATTGACTCTTTAATGTCCTTTAGGTTCATTCTAAGAGAAGAAATCGTTTGGCCCAAAAAAGAATGAATGACCTTGTATTTGTCATGTATAATCTGAAATTGCAAGAAAGACAAAAACAAAGGCAATGTGTCATACAAGAGATTCCATTTGAAAACTTTCCGTCCGATGATGAATGGATAACAGAAAAAGAAAATCCAGCTCTTCCAAAAGAAAATAATTGGCTAAGAGTTTTAGATGAGAATTTGGAGCGTACCACATCAGATGAAGAGGAAGATGGAGAAGAAGATGAAGTTGTGATTACAAAACATGTGCAAAGGGCTTGTAAGTTTATTTCTTATCTTTTATTTCAAATATTCTTACATATATTATTTACAAGCAGCAAGATTATTAGTTAGTTTGTATGAAATGATTGAGTGAGTTTTGAATCCTTCCATGTTTATGTAGATGACCAGCAAAATTATGCGACCCGTGGTCGTAAAAGACAAACCACTACATTCAAAGAAATTCATTTGGTGGATGAAAATGATGAGCCTTCAAGTGAAATTAATCGTCGAGATGATGGCTACCTCGACATGGCTCCAGAAGATGATGTCCAAATGGAAACCAATGAATTCGACACTAATGAAGATGGTGAAAATGATGGTGAAAATGATGGTGAAGATGAATATGACTCAATGAAGATGTGAATTTGAATGATTATGAGACTATGGGCTATGGGGATGATGAGTATGATGATGATGATGATGGCTATTGGTAGTGAACAAGTTTACTGTTAGAGTTTTCCTTTTAAACTTGTGTTGATGTATTATTAGTTTGATGACTATTTGTAATAGGAAGCTTTTGTGTTGAAAATTGTACTTGTCTTGAACTTATTTGTAAGGGGCTTGGACTTTGGCGTTCTTGAATTTATTGTGAAGTACTTGTCTTCAACTTATGTATAAGGAACTTGTTGTAATGAATTTGTGATGGTCAGGTTGGATGTTGATAGCATTGTGTTTCTGAATGGCTCAGATTGGACTTGTATCTTAATCACCTAGGATAATAAGAGTTCCTTTTTTTCACTAATACGTGTGGAGAGTTCCTTTTTTTTTGCCAAAAAATAGGTAAGAAGGATCTAAATTATAATTAATTGAATTATTTAATAGTTAGTTTATTAGTTCATATGATTAATATGCTTTAAAATAATTAATTTAGCTATTTTTTTAATTTTTGTAATATCTTACGATTCTACGATCCGATCCTACGATCTGATCCTGTAAATAAAAAACGATCCTGGGTAGTATCTCGATCTTGAAAACTATGGTTTTAATCCTTTTAACTCCTCTTGATCTCATGCCTTTGCCTATGTCGGAGCGTGCTAACTTAGATGGCAAGAAAAAGGCGGATTTGGTAAAGTCCCTTCATCAACAAGTACGTGCTAGCATTGAAGACAGGACCCAACAATATCTCAAACATGCCAACAAAGGACGGCGTAAGATGGTTTTTGAACCAGGTGACTGGGTTTGATTACACTTGCGTAAGGAGCGCTTTCCAGTGCAACGCCGCAACAAGCTTCTTCCACGTGGTGACGGTCCATTCCAAGTTGTTGCGTGCGTTAACGACAATGCCTACAAACTCCACCTTCCTGGTGAGTATAATGTCTCTGCTACCTTCAATGTCGCTGATTTGAGTCTCTTCCTTGCAGATGACGAAGGCGATTTGAGGACAAATCTTTCCCAAGAGGAGGGGAATGATGACGAAGGCGAGCCAGTTATGCAAGTCCAACAGGTGAAGGTGCCTTTGAGTCCGATCACCCGTGCACGAGCCAAGCAAATGAACCAGGCATTGTAAACATTGGTCCGTGCGTGTCAAGACACCAACAGCACGCCTACCAAGATTGAGGGCATTGATCCAGTCGTGTGTGTGAACGTGCTTCGAGTCGAGGACCCCGTGGTAGTCAATGACATGGTTTAGCCGCAGGCACGCGTTAGTTGACTATTTATTGTTATAGGTTGAATAAAGAGTACGACCGACCTGTGGTTCGACCCTAGTCCATTAGTTAAGTTAATTAGTCTTTGGTTTAGTATGAGCTAGCCCATGGGTAGCCCTTAGAGAGTCCATGGCCGAACTCTTGGTTAATAGTGTTACCTAGGGTTAGTTCTTTGGTTAGCTTTAGTATTTTTAGCCAATTGTCATGTACGATGCATTCATCATTGAAGAAATAAGAAAACACCTTTGAGAGTCTCTCTCTCTTGCTTCATTGAAGCGTTCTTGAGTATTTTAGATTGTTCTAGGCTATTCAATCCGACTTATCAATCTAGGAACACTCTAGATTGTGGCGTCCTCTACTATATCAAGGATCGTTGGCCGTGTGATCAACAGGTTCTTGATCTTTCAGCTGCGTTCATCGAGTCAAGCGCGTTTCAGCCTTCTAAATCCGTGGTAGTCTGTACGGGTTTCGTCACAAGGTTGGCGACGTTCGTATCAAGATAAGCACAAAGAAAGTGTTCCTGAGGATATGTTTTGGACATGGATGAACTTAGGATTCTGTTGCAGGTTATGTCACTAATTTTAACATTAGGAAGAAATGCAATTTTGGTCACCAATGTTTGATACATATGAGATTTTACTCTTAAAATTTTGACAAAAACAAATTTAGTCCTCAATATTTGGTACCAGTAAAATTTCACTTTCTAACATGTCAATGAAAACATATGTAGTCCCTACTAAAGCAATTTTAGAATAATTGATTGATGTTTCTAATTATTGAAGGAATTTAATCACATTAAGTCATGTGATGGCATGTGAGTAAGTAATTAACCAAGAAAAAACAAGAAAAAATTTGTTAAAATATACATAAAAATTGAGTGTTAGAGTTTTTTGCTTGGGACTGGTAGAAAAAGGGTGCGAAAATTGAGTTTTGGATCAATATCGGTGCTCCAATTGGTTTAATTTTGTATTTCAACAAATTTATTTTTGTTATATTACTTATTAATTAGTTACTCACTTACTAGGACATGAATTATTAGCCCTTAATATTTGTTATTTAAAATTAGCAGCTATTTTGATTTTGTATGCTTAAACAAATTAATGTACACATAACTATACATGATTAAATTCCATTAGTAGTTTAAAAAAAACTTTCAACAATTTTTTTGAAATGTGCTTTAAATTTGAAACTAAATTCCATTAGATAAGATTGGTAATGCTAATCCAACTTGAGTGATTATCCAGGAAAACTAACTGGTTCAAACCCAAAAATAGAGAAGTAACTCTCAATTTTGAAAATGGTTTAGATTATCCAAACATGCTTGATAAAAAATTTTAGCATATAGTTTTTAAAGTTCAAAAACCATGATTACCTGAATCTAGAATTAAATAGAGTAAGCAGTAAATGAACCTCAACTCGTAACCATCTAGTCATTTACTAGTAAATTAAATTAGAAGCCCATCATGTATAAATAATTTTTTTTTTGCACAACTTTTGAGTTTAATCAGAAACTCCAAACTACTGTTCACCCTTCTCAATATCAAGATTCATTGATTCTAACTCCACGCAATATAATGATCTTGTTCTTCTTCTCTCCAAGGTATTTATTATCTATTATCTATCTATCATATATGTATTGGTGGGGTTTTTCCTACAAGTCTTCAGATAGCTCCAAAATCCTAATTCTTTTTTCTTAGAATTTTAATTTTTTTATTTGGGAATATTTAATTTCAGATATTTACTATCAACTAACCATTTAAATCTTTATGAGCAATGATCCTTATCCACTCACATGGTACACTGAAAATCCAACCCACATTCGCATAAATTTAAGAATCCATTCCATTTGCAATTTTAATTATTCTAACTAACTGATCACTAGCTCTCTATTACTAACATTGATAAGGTGTGTCCAACTCTGCTAGAGATATTAATAGTGATATATAAATATATATATATATATATATTGTACATCACATTTCCTCAAATTAGTGAAAACCGATATATGTTTCACTATATTATAATATAGTTTATTTATAAAAAAAGGGATAATTTCAGAAACCTCCCCTGTGGTTTCTATTAGTTTCACTGCCCTCCCCTGAGGTTTTAAAAATATCATAAACCTCCCTTAAGGCTATTGTTCTTGTAACAAATTAGTCCAATTCAAAAAAGTCAACAATAAAAAATTGATTTTAAGAGTGAGAATAACATTTCATACCAAAACTGCCCCTCAACTTGTTACTAGTTGGTTAAATTAGAATAACAATCACCTCTTCAAGGAAAGAACATCACAATAGATTGCTAAATGATAAAAACATAAAGTATGTTAGAAATATATTATTTTTCTCAATTATTTCTTTAACTTATAAGGTTATTATTTCATGATTAATAAGAAATTTTCATCATTTATAATAAGAAAAATAAACTCCCAAGAAATATTTGGATTAGAGTAATAATTTTAATGGAAAACCAATAGATCAAAGTAGAGAAATTTGCTTCTAACCACCTTGTTTGAAGTATATATACAAAAAAAAAAAAAGAAACACCAAACATTACAAAAAAAGAAAGGAAATAGTAGAATACATATAGTTACATTTTATCCATAAATTTGTAAAGTCTAATTGTAAACATATTTTAATACTTTACCCTATTTTTTGTGTATTTTCATATTCATCTTATTACTCTTATGAAAAATTTATGAAATAATAATATCTCAATAGGAATTTCAATCTTTTTTGGAGGAGAAGAAATTACAATAACTACTAAAATACAAAAAAAGTAATTTTAAAATGTTAACAATTATCATTATAAAATTTAGTATTCAAGATTTTCAAGATTTTTATATTCCAAATCATGGTTAATTTAGTACAAGTGACTCTATTTTTTTTCTCCATGTAAATATGTAATATTTTTTGAATTGTAAGGATAATAAAGTTATTTACTCATCCATGAAGTAATCATTGGCTCCAAATAGCTTATAGGGAAGGTAAGTGATATTTTCAAAACCTCTGGGGAGGGTAGTGAAATTGTCAAAAATCTCAAGGGAGGTTTGTGAAATTATCCCTAAAAAAATGTTTAAACTTATACATTTTATGAAAGAGATCAATACATGCATTCAACCTCACATGAAAGCATGGCTGTTAAATGTACGTGACAAATAATACTAAAATTACCTCCTTTATCATATAACCATATAGGTAATGCATCAAATTCAATGTCCATGTACAATAAATCCACTTTACTTTCTTTGATTCCTTTTTTTCTTCTTTCAAAAAAAAAAAAAAGTTTCTACTATTCTCTTTTCCATTTTCATCTACATTCAAATTATTACTATTCAACTTCCCGCATCACATTTTAATATATATTTTTTATATCGTACATCACATTTTATTCTCAATAGATGCAATGTTGACATACAAATCAGATATTCCAGTGATAACTTGCATCTCAATCTACAGGATAGATATGCATAATTCATATTTCATTCTGATGTTTCTTTTCTCAAACATTTGCAAATGCACATATAAATCCTTTATACATATTTATTTTTACATAATAATATTTAGAAATTAGGTAAAAAAAATACTAATTTTGAATTCAATATGCTCTTAATTTTCAAGAAAAAGGAAGTATGCTGTTCAACTTCAACCAACGCATCAATTCTTGCAAAGTTGCACCTTCATATTTATAACACGAACTCTACAAAATTCAACAAAGCTAACTAATCCACCAATATTGACTTTAGTATTAAAATTTAATTGATGTGAAGAATATTTGTACATTTGTACAATATTACTAGATTGAATGCATAATGTTTGTAAGTATTTATTTTCATATCAAGTTAAATATGCTATTATATTCATTTATATCCTTATATCAATCATTTTCTAATATATGTTTTTATTTTTGATTCAAGATCCAACTTCAATCAAAATGACATCTCATAAATGTTGTACATGTTTTGACATAGATTGCATTATTGCTAAAAAAAATTTCAAATTTAAATCATTTTGGTGCAAATCTCTTGCTTTTTTTATTCACCCATTCCTTTAATTCCTTTCAATAAAGATACCACCATGCGTAGCATGGGTATTTACACTAGCCTATCATATATGTATTGTAGGTAGAGTTTTCTGTTAGAGGCCTCCAGCAGTCAGGAAAATCCCAATCCAATTTTGTAGGAATTTGTATTTAATTTAATTCATTAAATATCTTATGAGTTATGATAAAAACCGTTAGTAACTCCTTATCAGCACTATCTCCACATGCAACTAACTCCTACTCACATACAACTACCTTATCAGCATTATCTCTACTCTTACTCACATGCAACTAACTATCATTTATCATATATGTATTGCAAATCAGATTTTTAGAATTGTTAAATTATAACGTTTCTAACTTTCTATTCTTTTGTTTATAGAGTTTTATATTTTTTTAATTATCAAATATCCATTCATATCTTTTGAATTTGAAATGTAAGAAGTGGCAACATAAATGTAGGAATTTGGATAAAGTTTATTCATAGGAAGGTAAATTAAAATAAAATATCATATCTCCCATTAAAAGTTAAAAGAGCAAGTAATAATATTTTACTGTTTAACGCAATAATCCTAACTGAAAGTATAAATTATATTTAAAAAAAATAATATTTAATGGTCATGGATTTAAAAAATCAATAGTTGTACTAATCTTAAACATTAAACTATGAAATCACTAAATTAATAACAAAGTCCTACTGGCACTTGAAAATGAAAATTATTATTTAAAATCTTTATTTTTGATAAATAATAATAATAATAATAATAACAACAACAACAACATCAGTCCTACCAAAAATTTTAAAAAAATAACAATATAGTTTAAGAGAAAGCTATAATGCATTTATCCGTAAACTATATCTACTTAATTTATATATATCTAATCTAAATTTTACTATAATGGGATTTAAATAAGCATGTAAAACCCAACCACTAAGAATAGTCTTAGGCATTATTGATTATTTTGTATATTTTTGTTATTTTCTTCAATGTAAATATGTAACACTACTATGTCATTTTTAGAAAAATGACTAAATCTTTTTTTTTTTTTGGAATTGTTGAACGTATTATAAGATATTGTCAGTTTTTCAGTTGCATTTCCAGATGCCAATTATTACAACTATTGTGATTAATTCTTGGTCTTATATAGTTTCATATTATGAGAGGTAAAATTAAATATATTCTAAAAATTACTATTCATCGGTTCTTCTTTCCCTTTTGCTTCAAGTGATATCTTTCAATTTGAAGGATAAAACAATAAGTATATTTTAACAGTTTAAAACTAAACTAGAAGTTATGAAAGTTTTTTTTCCTTCAAATATTAACTTTTTAATTTGGATGTTGAATTATAAACATATTTGAATCCAATTAAATTATATATCCAAACTCATATTTGTTGACGGAGCAATCAAAGTAAATAGGTTATCATTTACAATTATCATAGTTGGATAGTATAGTAGAATAGGAGGTAAATGTGCTATAAAATTAGATTAAAGGAAGGACAATTAGATAAGAATAACATAGGGTAAAGAGAATATAGGATTTAGGGGCAGGGGAAAGGGTTGCAGGATTATGGAAATATTGAGTTAAGGAGATGAGAAAAAAGGGATAGCGAGAAGAGCGGAGTTGTGAAACGGGAGAAATGACTTGAAGAGATGGTGGGGGTATAACACTATATTCGATGTACTTTTGGTATTTCTTTCAATGTCTCTATAATCATTTCCTCATATGTTTTTGTTTATTTTAAAGTTTTAGATAAGATACATAAATATAATATAAATTAGATACTAAAATAATAATCTTTTTATTTTTAACTTATTTTTCATATAACTATTACAAATAGTTCATTAATTATTATTATTATTTTAATTATAAACCCGTGCATAGCACGGGTCAGAATTCTAGTATATATGTATTGCAGGGCAAGTCTTTTATCAGGAGCTTCCACATGCCAAGAAAATCCTAATATGTTTTTCTAACAAATTACATTTAATTTAATTGGTTATATACTTTCCCCTTAAACTACAAGTCTGCATCCAATAACTTCCACTAACTGATTGCTCATTCACATCTATTAACTCATTATCCATGCTAACTAATTACTTAAATTTTGAAAACATTACCATGCTAACTAATGGATATTTATCTTGACTAATTCTCTTAATATTTGAACCGAATATGTTACAACTCCAACATTTTTCTCCATTCACTTGCCTAATTTACAACACCACTCAAGTTTAGACTTCTGCAAGAGAAATACTTCATTCTTTCCCAAAAAAAGAAAAAAAAAAACCGCAACATTTTACTGCTATCTATCAATCTATATATATGTGTGTGTGTATTGCAGGGGGGTTTTTAGAATGGTTAAATCATAAAGTTTCATCATCTAAAAAAAATCATAAAGCTTCTAAGTTCTTAATCTTTTTTATAGAATTTTAATTTTTTAAATTATCAAATATCCATTCATGCCTTTTGGATTTAAAATGTAAGAAGTGGCATCATAAATGTAGGAATTTAGATAAAGTTTATTCATGGCAGATAAATTAGAATAAAACATTACAAGTCCTATTAAAAGTTAAAAGAGTAAATAACAATATTTTATCGTTTAACTCAGTAATGATAACTGAAAGGATAAATTACATAAAAAATAATATTCAATGGTCAAGGATTTAAAAATTAATAGTAGTACTAGTCCTAAAAGCTAAATTACAAAATCACTAAATTAACAACAAAGTCCTATTGGTGATTCAAAATGGAAATTATTATTTAAATTTTTATCTTTGATAAATAATAATAATAATAACAATAATAACAACAACAACAACAATAACATCACTCCTCTCATATAGTTTAAAAGAAAGATATAGTACATTTGTCCGTAAATTGTATCTACTTGATTTGTATATATCTAATCTAAATTTTACTCTAATTAGATTTAAATAAGAGTGTAAAACCTGATGACTAAGAATAATCTTAAGTATTATTGATTATTTTATATTTTTTTATTTTCTTCAATGTAAATATGTAACACTACTATGTCATTTTTAGAAAAATGACTATATCTTTTAAATTATTGGTGGTATTATAAGATATTATCAATTTTTTATTTGCATTTCTAGATGCCAATAATTACAACTATTGTGATTAATTCTTGGTTTTATATAGTTTCATATTCTAGGAGGTAAAATTAAATATATTCTAAAAATTACGAGTCATGGGTTCTTTTTTTCCCTTTTGTTTAAAATTATATCTTTCAATTTGGAGAATGAATATGAAATCAACTAAAAACATTTTCAAAAAAAATGTTGTCACCAATCAATCCAGATTCATACTATAAATAACGGTACCTGGTGCTTTTATTTTGAAAATACAAAAATAAGTATACTTAATTGAAAGTTATGAAATTTGTTTTTTTTCTTTAAAAAATTAATTTTTTAATTTGGAGGTTGAAATATAAACACATTTGAACCCAATTAAATTATATATCCAAACTCATATTTGTTAACATGTCAATCAAAGTAAATATGTTATCATTTACAATTATGAATAGTTAGAAAGTATAGCAGAATATGAGATAAACGTGATATAAAATTGGGTCAAATAAAGGACAATTGGATGAGAATAGGGTAGAATAAAGAAAATGTAGGATTTAAGGGTAAGAAAAAAAATTGCAGGTTTGTGAAAAGATTGGGTCAAAGAGATGAGGAAAAAAGGATGGTGAGAAGATGTGAGTTGTGAGGTGAGGGAAGTAGCCTGAAGAGATGATGGGGATATAATATTATATTTACTATGCTTTTGATGTTTTTTTAAAATGTTTTTATGTTCATTTCCTGCAAGTTTTAGTATACTTTAATGTTTTAGATAAGACATATAAATAGAATACAAATTAGATTCTAAAATAAAAATCTTTTACTTTTAACTTATTTTTCATGTAATTATTACAAATAATTTATTAATTTTATTGTTATTTTAAATATAAGCCCGTGCATAGCATGGGTCATGATTCTAGAAATCTATTACTCATAAGATGATTTAGCGCTTTACCACTCTACTTATATTTATTTCATAAATTTTGGAGTTTTCATGGTTAGTTACGGATCAACTTATCATCTTGGAAGTTGATAATTTTCAAAAAGTGGAGAAGACCAGAACAAATGCTTGGAATGTTCAATATTTTAATTAATTATGTATGTCTTTTAATTATTTTATTTATTAGTAAACTTCTAAAAGTGTAGGATTAAATACTTTATTTAATTTAGATATATGTTGTATTTTTTTTTCTATTGTTGACTTCATTTTGTTTTATTCCCAAATTTAAGAGCGTTAATTACTCTATATACCTTACTCTATCTTATACGTTAACCGATCATCAATTAATTAATTGATTATCAATTAATCAGTTAACAAGTTCAATAAGATTAGGGTATAGAATGAAATTTTATTGAATGAGTACATGCGGCGGGGCTACATCTTTTGCCTCCCATAACCAGGGTTGCATCTAAGGATAACTCAACTCAGGATAAGTAATCCAAGAATAAGTAATTCTCTCTTATTAATTCGTGAACCAAACGCACCCTAGAAGTATTAATTATTCAATGTATTTTATATGGTGGGTACTATAAAAGATTATACATGTATATTGCTTAAAGAAAAAAAAAGAGAAAAGTATAGACGAATACTTTGAAACCAATGTTTGGAAAACTGGACCGAATCGGCTGATTCGATCAGTTGAACTGCGAACCCGTCATAAGTCTGAGTCGGTTCTATATTTAACTTAGAAAGTCAAATGAACAATCAAGAATTAGTCAGACTATTGAAAATTGATTAAAAAAATGTGATTTTGAACCCTTTTTACTAAATTTTTCCTTTAAGTTTTTATATATTAATTTTATCTAAGTAATTTAATATTAAAATAATTAAATTATAAAATCATTGAACCGAAATTGAATTGGTCGAACCAACTAAATTGTGAATCGAAAGCGTATCAGATTTACTTGTTGTTCGAGTTTTGAAACATTGCCTGAAAGGTAGATAAGAGTTACTCGTACAAATCGCCAAACAATTTTTAAGCTTCAATTCATGAAAGCATTTTTATTTACAAAATGGATTGACCATTTAAAGGTGAGACTCCAAGATTACAAGGGGTTTGCGTTCTCTCTTTCAAAAATCCCCCACTTTTCCAATTCTCTAGTTCCTCTTTAGTAGGGATGGCCACGGTTCAGGTTTGAACTGGAGTCGGACTGGCAGTTTATTGAATCTAAACTGGAACCGGAATTAAGAAACTAGAATTGGAACCGTAACCGTGACTAAAGGTTTAGATTCAGGTTTACAAAAAATTTCAATCGGAACCGAAACCGACAGTTCAAGACCCGGTCAAACCGTTTAAAATACATTTATATCCTAATTTGTTAGGCTTTTTTGATTCAATTTAAAATTCAATTTCAATAACCAGCACCCAATATCAAAAAGTCTCAGTTTTAGTCCAACAACCTATTATACAAATTCATTAATAAATCTAGATATAATAAATAATTTAGGTTTAAATCCAATTTAATCAGAGTGTTAAAGTCAAACTAATCAAAGTATTAAACTAGCATTTAATAACACTTTGAGTTTGACTAGTCACTATGACAAATTCTCAATATAAGTTGAGGTGTTTTTTCATAAAATTTGCATTCTTTATTTTTCCTTGCCACATGATAGTACAATAAAATTCATAATTTTTTTAACATTAGTTGTTATATTTACTTAAAATCAATTTTATAATACAAATATTTATACGTAATTAGAAGAACCGAAACTGGAACCGGAAGAAATCGAAACCGTAATTGAACCGGAACCGGAGGTTTAAGAACCGTAACCGTCCTTGTAAGGGTGGTTTAGGTTCCACCTTTTAGTAGAACCGGAACCGTCGGTTTTTAAATCGGAACCGATGGTTTTGGAACCGTGGCCACCCCTACTCTTTAGGGTCTCAAAAATTAGACTAAAATAGGATGAGACTGATGAAGGAATAAAAAAAAAAGGCAAAATATGGTGGTAGAATTTACCAAGGGTACAAGCGTGGTAGATATCTGTGGCAAGCTACAATGTTGACTCAATCAGTAAAATGTAAATAAAAAAATTTATGATTCATAACCATATTTGTGATTTTTGAATATCTGCATTTATTAAGTTAAATTCAAATATCTGATTCATATCTGAATTTAAAAAGTTAATCTACCTTTTTTCTTCTAGTCATTTTGACTACATTAACTTGTCAAATTCTCTTAATTCCTCTTCTCTCTACCTCTCTACTTCTCCAACTTCTCTCTACTTTTTCTCTTTTTCTTAAAGGCCTTTCTTTAGAAAATGGTCTCTCTCTTATGTTTAATGTTTTAAGAATATTGGCATATGTTGTAAGTTTTGTCAACTAGATACCTAAAATGGGAATTTGGAATATTAATTATATACTACTATTAAATATAAAAAACTCAATAGAGATTGTCAAACTCTCGGACAACCAAATTCTAGACTTGGAATTTGACTTGAGGAGCCTATCAAGCTCTCAAGCTCGAGTTGAGCTGTTCAATCTTGACTTTAGTTTGATATTAAATAAACTTGAATTGAGCTGGTGACTCGACTTTAGTTTGATATTAAATAAACTTGAATTGAGCTGGTGACTAAGTAGTTCGGGAATTTGACTCGAACTACTTGATTAATTCACACCCTTCGACTCTAGCTCCCAAAACTTTAGAGGTAAAAGACCGAATCAACGGGTAATGCGCTTCAAACTTGCAACTTGCAAGTGTTCTTACGTCTTAAAAGGAGTTATCAGTCATGGCGATCAACTAACTTATATTCTCCTAGGTAGCTTCCACAACTAATTTTAGGAGTATCTACTATCTACTTGGGAAGTTTGTTGGGGTCGCAAGCTAAGTGTTGCAAGAGTCTTACGTTTAAATGTGTGTTAAGGCAATTAGATATAGTCGGCCAATCTGCAACAAGTCATACAAAATGCTATGTGATTAAAAAATGAGAAACCACCCAAAAAAATTGTGATAAGTTGATCTTTAACAATAATTACCGTAAGTTGATGGGATAGATTATAAGTTTGTAATGAATCCATTGATATAATTAACAATATGAATCTTAATGCTTTGAAGTGATTAAAATATAATGCCAAAATTGGTTTGAGCAGATTAAAATGCTGTGAATTGTCATCATTTGACCTATTTTGTTATTGCTAATCGGAATAATTTTCTCCCTTCTATCTTTTAGCAATTTCAGTTTGTTTTTTACAAGTTTGTTCTTCCTATTTTTTGCGGGCCGGCCTAGACATATTCTACTATTAGTATTGAGATGTATAACCCTCTCCGTGGTTTTGTTTTACCAAGTCCACCTCTACGCATTCTGTCATAAGTAAATTTTAAAGATCAGTTTCTTTCTTTTTCTTTTAATGCATTTTCAAGTTGTTTTTTTTTTAATCAAAATTGTGATAATGTCAGTCGATAAGCCCTAGAAGGATGATTTGGGAATGAAAACACCTTTTAGCGTCTCATATGAACTTCTTATATAGATCAACTGACCTCGATGAAATTCAATATGGTGGGAGGAACATCTATCTTCTCGAGTCTTCTAGGAGTCAAACTCACAGAAACGAATATAAGTGATTATTATTTCAATTAATTCAAAGCAAATAAATCACATTTGTTGAGATTTAACTAATTTCCAGAAAAGAAATCTTTTTAACAACATAACTGCAACGTTGTAGTAAATCACTGAAAAAGGTACTCAGGCTACAGATTTCACCTTTGGGAAAATCGATTAGAACATTTTAGGATTAACTGATTTTGCCACGAATGACAATTACATGATGTTGCTCCAATATCTTTACTAAGAAATTTAGAATGTACCTAATTGAATATAATGTACTCATTGGTATCACTACAGTTCAATTAAACCTTTTGACAATCTTTGGTAATTTCTTAAGTGTCACCCCATCCAATCTAAAATTCTGATATTTTTGTGTTTATTTTTCTAGTGTACAGATGTGTTTCACCTGTGAGTTCTTAACACGAATCCTAAAAACTACTATTGTGGTAATCAAGCACTGAACCATCAGTTGAAGCAAAAGAAATAAATCATAGGAATAAATAGAAAATTAAAATATGAGTATATAAATTAATCCCATGTAATCTATCATATATGTATTACATGATAGGTTTTTAGATTGATTAAATCATAAGCCTTCTAACTTCCTACCTTTTTTTTTATTAAGAATTTTGAATTTTTTTTTAATTATCAAATATCCATTCATGCCTTTTGAATTTCAAATGTAAGAAGTGGCACCATAAATGTAGAAATTTGGATAAAGTTAATTCATAGGAGGGTAAATTAAAATAAAACATCATAAGTCCTATTAAAAGTTAAAAGAGTAAATAAAAATATTTTACTGTTTAACTCAGTAATACTAACTAAAAGGATAAACTACATAAAAAATAATATTCAATGGTCATAGATTTAAAAAATCAATAGTAGTACTAATCCTGAAAGCTATGAAATCATTAAATTAACAACAAAGTTCTACTGGTACTTCAAAGTGGAAATTATTATTTAAAATCTTTATCTTTGATAAATAATAATAACAACAACATCAGTCGTACTAAAAATAAAAGTAAGTAACAATATAGTTTAACAGAAACATATAGTAATTTTGCCCATAAACTATATCTACTCAATTGATATATATTTGTTCTAAAATTGCCATCTAAATAGGTTTAAATAATAGTGTAAAATCCAACACTAAGAATAATCTTTAGTATTTTTTATTATTTCATATATTTTTGTTATTTTCTTCAATGTAAATATGTAATACTGCTATGCCATTTTTAGAAAAATGACTAAATCATTTTTTGGGCAATTGTTGGAGGTATTATAAGATATTATCAGTGTTTTATTTGCATTTCGAGATGCCAATAATTACATGTATTGTGATTAATTTTTGGTTTTCAATAGTTTCATATTATGGGAGGTAAAATTAAATGTATCCTAAAAATTAGGGGTTATGGGTTCTTTGTTCCCTTTTGTTTCAAATTATATCTTTCAATTTGGAGGATGAATATGAAATCAACTAAAAACATTTTAAAAGAAAAGTTGTCAACATTCAATCAAATTTATACTATAAATAACTATATCGGGTGCTTTTATTTTAAAAATATAAAAATAAGTATGTTTTAAAAGTTTAAAACTATGTCGAAAGTTACGAAAGTTTTTTTCTTTTTCTTTAAATATTAACTTTCTAATTTGAAGGTTGGAATATAAATACTTTTGAATCCAATTAAATTACATACTCAAACTCATATTTAAATTTGTTGATAGGTCGATCAAAGTAATAGGTTATCATTTATAATTATAAATAGTTAAAAAGTATAGTAGACTTAGAGATAAATATGTTATAAAATTAGGTCAAAGGGAGGACAATTAAATGAGAATATGGTAGGATAAAGAAAATGTAGGATTTAGGGGTGGAGGAAAGGGTTGCAAAAAAATGTGGAAAGGTTGGGTCAAAAAGATGAGGAAGAGGGGATGGCGAGAAGGGTGGTAAGAAGAGGGAAGTTGTAAGGTGGGAGAAGTGGTTTGAAAAGATGGTTAGAGTATAATATCATGTTTGGTGTGGTTCTGATATTTCTTTAAATATTTTTATAATCATTTCCTATATGTTTTAGTATACTTTAAGATTTTAGATAAGACTCATAAATATAATATAAATTAGATTCTAAGATAATAATCTTTTGATTTTCAACTTATTTTTCATATAACTATTACAAATAATTTATTAATTATTATTATTACCATTTTAAATATAAACCCGTGCTTCAGAATTCTAATACTAGTTAATTCCCCCAAACTAGGCGATATCCTATGTCCTAATTTGAAGGGGAGTTACTCATACTTAAAGTTAAAATAAATAAATTTAAGATCAAAACAAATAGCATCTGAACAAAAAATTTGAAAAAACTTCTGTGATTCTGTAACTTCGATCGGAACACCTTTGCTCTGATCTCCGATTCCTGACCCTTCTTTATGACTCTTTACCCTCACGATGCCTCTCTGTATTCAACGAGGTCCCGCTCCAAAATAGCCTAGCATACTATTTAGTCTCTCAAATTCTTGGGTCTAAAATAAAACAATATTCGAGATTTTTAAATTGTACCAACCTTCAAAAGAATCAAAATTAGACAATTCTAACTATATTTATGCATTTTTAAAATAAATTGAACATAATTAGACCTAACAAATGAATGCATAAATTGACCCCATCACAACCCAGGTGAAATTGTCAAAAAACATCAAGAAGGTTATGGAATTTGTGCACTAAAACTCGTTTGATAACCCAATTCAGTACTTAAAATTAATAGATTCAGATCTTAATACGTTTAAATGCATTTGATAATCATATTTAGAACATCTGAATTAATTAAGTGGCACTGAATTATGTAGACCAAATTTGCTCCCAAAATTAAGTGATAACATATTCACTTATCACTTAATATGATATACATTCAAATATATTAAAGTTAATACTTAACAATTCAATCACTTAATGAATTCAGATTTCAAATTTTAGTTTTTAAAGTTCAATTTTATAACGTATCCTAATATACTATACATTCAAATGTATTAGATTTCGTACTTAATGATTCAATAACTTGGTAGATTCAGATTTCAAATTTTAAATTTCAATATTTAGTTTTATCAAACGCAACTAATATAAGTTAATAACTCTTATATATCTATATAATGTGTACATCTGTATCATACATACAGAGTGTTAAATGCAAAAACTCCCTATGAACTATTGCTTTGTTGCACTATGTTAAAAGCAATCATTATCTGATGTAATCTTAATACATAAAGCGGCTAGAGGTTTGTAAGATGAAAAGGTGGTTGGAAAATGTATTGATGATGCAAACAAATAAATTTTAGTAAATAATTTCCTATTCAAACAAACCGGGCGATGGCCTCTTTGTGGGATAGTGGGCCTCTAGTGTTGTCGGCCGCATTCTAGATTTTGTGTTCCATTTTTTCCAATTTTACCCTTTTCACTGGTTTATTTATTGTTCCCGAATACATTTTGGCCTTTTCTGTCTTTTCATTGCTAATGGTGTTTTAGTTTGTTAGGCTACTGTTTATATGCCAGCAGATTTGTTTACATGAAACATCATTGATTATTAAATTCTAACCATTGTACTAAACGATTTCCAGAAATCTAATAATGAAATTTACTTTTCTAAAAGGGAAGAGTGTAGGAAGGAGTGGGAGATAAAAATAAAATAAAAAATAGATATAAAAAAGTTGATTCTTAAATATTTAAAAGAAGGGTTTAGGCCATTTGACTATCAAATATCTTAGAAAAATTCTTATTAATTAAAGAAAGTACATAAATGTAAGGAAGCATAATATTTATTAGTACACACACACACATACATACACATATAGTAGATTTTTGGGGTAGGGGTGGGGATTTACGTGTATTAAATGTCAAGAAAAATCCGAAAAGATTACCTTATTCCCGAGCTTTAGATCCACTTATTCTCCTCAAGATGGTAAGTTACTAATTAGGATAGAGAAAATGGTGTCTTTCTCCTGAGATTATTTCCACCGCAAATATAACATACATTTTTTAAATGGACGCCCATTAACACATTTAAAATTCACCTAACCTATCATGTGTGTGTATATATATACCAACAATTATTACCCCTTGTATTTATATACTTTTTCTATTTAATCTTACCTACCTTCCATTGTATTTATTTACTTTCCTTAATTAATTTTACATTTTCAAAAACATGACATCCAAAATAGATATATCTTAACAAGTGTCTAGAGGATAGTTGGACACATGTTAGACACATCCTATATAAAAAACATACGAAAAAAAAGATTAATTCTATAAGTGTGTGTGAAGTTTGATAAAATATATGCATAATTTCTTTTTTTTTTCCTTAGAAAAACTCTTTCTTACTTTTCAATCACGCAGCACACTATACTAAATGCTTACATTAGTTAGATGTGAATGCCAATGAACAGTATGGGTGAATATGGATTCCCATATTGATTTCTTTCAATTGCACATGACTAAGGTATAAATATGATGCTACCACTTTAAAACTGTCTTAACCCCCGTTTGATAACCCATTTCAATACTTAAACTTAATAGATTTATATCTTAATATATTCAGATGCATTTGATAACCAAAAATAAAATATCTGAATTGATTAAGTGGTACTGAATTTTTTAAACAAAATTTGCTCTCAAAATTAAGTGATAAGCTATTCACTTATCACTTAATGTGACATGCATTCAAATATATTAGATTTTGTACTTAACAATTCAATCATTTAATGAATTCAGACTTCAAACTTTAGATTTCAAATTTCAGTTTTCAAATTTCAGTTTTTATCAAACGCACACTTAGTATATCAATCATCATAATTATGAATAACGAGATTTTGATTGTGCCAAAAAATGCTATCAAGATAAAATAATCAGCTCAATTTTAACTGAAAATTTTCTATGGCAAGAGATATTGTTAGAATACTTATCTTCTATGGAGCATATTTTACTCAAATACTAAGATTACACTCAATAAATTAATATTATCCTCAATAAATTAATATTATATGTGTTCATTGATTTTTCTAAGATTCATTATGCAACAATTACTCATTTTTTCTCTCTTTAATTAAATATTTTATATTAAAGTCTCTCACTCTTCTTTCTATTATTCTCAATTCTCTCTTTCTCACTCACACACTTATAGATCTATTATTTTATAATTATATAACATAGCTTTTGCCTTAATCTTTACTTATCTTTTTGGTTCTATGCCCTCTTTTTTCCTCAAATCTCAAACTTTTATTTATTCATTAGTTATTTTTCACATATAGAACTTTATTTAAGTCTAACAAATTTCAATTTAAAATAATTATTAATATGATGTTCTTGTAACCCAATGCTTTAGCATAAAATTTTTTTGACATGTAACATGTATTTTCCCTTTAAAATCTACTTCTTTATCATGCCTCTAAATAACTAATACTATTAAAAATTTACCATCTTGTCCTCTTTTATACTTATCATGTAACTCTTGATTTTTATCTATTGTCAAATATTCATATTTATCATGTAAGAATTGATATCTATCAAGTATTCATATTCTATAACAATTAGATATTAAGTTTAAATTACATTATATTGGATATACCATGAATTGAAGAGAAAGTAAGGCTATTTTTTGGGATAGTTTTCATTTTAAACTGTTATTTATTTTGACTTAGATTATGTTGTGTTGGAAAAAAGAGCCTTTTGAATAAAATTATAAAAATAAGAAAAAAATAAGGGCATGTAGAATTAATATGTTAGAAATTATTAAAATCAAGACCAATTTAATAAATCATGAAAATAATTGATGAATTAATGTGAGAGAGAGAGAGAGAGGGATGCGAGTGAGTCGGATAAAAAATATAACTAGAGAGAAAATAAGAGGAGTAATTAGTGTTTAATGGATCTAAAAAGACGAATATATGGAGTTGATTGATTGAGATTAATCTTGATATTTGAAAAAATTTACTCTGCTAGGAACATTATTGCTTTGGAAATATCACTATCCATTTTTCTATTTCTACATAATCTATGAGTTTAAATACATGCTCTGACATTAATGATCAAGATTTTCTATTGATTTGAATTCGGTTGTGATAATTGAAAATTCTAGATTACCCCATATAGAATTAATACACAGCTATGTTAGACTATAAAACACACACAAAAATATATATAATATGGGCTCACGGGGCCAAATGCCTAGTTTGAACACATTTCATTATTACATTAAGCCTAATCAAGTAATGAACTACGGTTTCTCTTTTTATGCTGCATATTTTTTAAGTGATTTTCTTTAAATGATTATTTTCTATTTAAAACAAATACTTTTGAAAGGAAATCAAGGAACAAAAAGTTGGTAGAAGTAGAAAAGTAGGTCAGGCTGTTGGCTCCGCATCAAATAGCAATGAGCACCATGGCCCAGCTTGGCGGTTAGATCGCTCAAGCCCGTTGAGCCGGCTACTTAGGCTTGGTTAGGTTTCTAATCTGACCATATACAGAAATTGATTGGTCTCATCTGTTTGACTGCTAATTCAATTAGAACCCAATCAATTGTTTGGTTGAATTTATTTATTTATTTTTTCTAAGATGTGAATCAAAATATACATTTGATTTTAACATTGAATTCCCTTTTAGATGTGCATAAAACCTTACCATTAGGCTAAGTCTTTATTTCATAATTAAATGTACATTTAAAACAGTTTCTTTATTATTGTTTTTTGCACAAGTGATCCTTGTAACTTCCAAACAAAAAATGTTATCATCATGTGATAATAGTTGAATATTTAAAAAAAACTATTTTATTTTTAGACAAAAATAAAATATTAAAAATTATGCATTTTCCTTGAATCTAATTGAAAAAATTTAATTTTATCTTTGACTAGCTAATCTCATTGTAATTTTAAAAGTACAATTAAATGAAATTAAGTCTTCTGTTAATGTCTATACGTGTATGATATATAAACTACAATAATTACTAGTTAAAAGCACCTTATTTATAAATTTCACGTATACTAAAATCACTATCATGTGTTAACAAAAATTATTTTGGTGAAATCCCAATTTCCCTTCGTGCTTTTTAAATCTCACTTTCCCCTACTAAAAAAAAAATTAAAAAAAATTATATTAGTGATTCACTAATTTAACCACTTATTGATTGAACTAATGACTCGTCCACTCAATTTGTTTTTGCTGGGTACCTTTGCCGGGATGGGCTTAATCACTATAATAAGTAGCCGATGTTTTGAGTTAGCATGAAGTGATGAGGAGATTCAAAGGTACCAAAACTTTGAAAGTTTAGGAACTCAATTCAGGTCAGAAGTTCACGGAACATATCTTTTGCCAAGTCAGGATCTTAGCGGTGGCATCTCAAACTTAAGAAAAACAACGTGTCAGTTGTGAAGAATATCTGATAAATAACAAACCTACCTCAGTTTGACTCTTTAAACATTCTCAGAGTCACAAGGAGCTCAGTCTCAAGTATTTGTGCAGGCATATTTTTTAGGTTTCCTTCTGCAGCCTCTCCTATCTTAATCATCTCTCTTTTTTACATGGCATCTCTGGAAATAAGTATGGACGATTCAACATTGAATGCTCCAAAACACAAAGATCATGAGTCTGATACCAGAGATATCGACCCAGAGGAAGAGTCACCTGTAGAACAAGTGAGACTGACAGTCTCAAACCATGATGATCCTTCCCTCCCAGTGTGGACTTTCCGGATGTGGTTTCTTGGAGTCTTGTCATGTGTACTTCTTTCTTTTCTCAATACTTTCTTCGGCTATAGAAGTCAACCACTTACTGTAACTATGATATCTGCACAAGTTGCTACATTGCCATTGGGCCGTTTTATGGCGAGAGTCCTACCAAAAAAGAAGTTTAGGATCCCCGGTTTCGGGTCGAGACAGTTTTCATTGAATCCAGGGCCTTTTAATATGAAAGAGCATGCACTCATCTCTGTATTTGCTAATGCTGGCAGCAGCTTTGGTGGTGGAACTGCTTATGCTATTGATATTGTGACAATCGTCAAGGCTTTTTATCATAGACGCATTTCGTTTTTGGCTAGTTGGATTCTTGTCACCACAACCCAGGTTTTTGTTTTATCATGTTTCTCTTCTGATTTTATTGAAGATGTCAGGTATAATGTAGGTAGAACTGGTGTCATTCCATGACTTCTATGTGTAGTGATTTTCAATTCTCATACTCATGCGAGCCTTTTATTTTGAGCAGGTATTGGGATATGGTTGGGCTGGGATTATGAGGAGATATGTTGTGGAGCCTGCACATATGTGGTGGCCATCAAGCCTTGTTCAAGTCTCTCTTTTCAGGTAACTTGCAGAACCTTTTTTTGGTTGGACTGATGAATTATCAATGGAGAATTATTAGCCTCAAAGATTATGTCTGCGTGAGGGTTAGTCCTCTGGGAATAGGGATTACAATCTTCCAGGCCTTTCTAGTTTCTCTGTAAATTAGCTAATTTAATCTTTTATCTCAATCATGAGCTGCTAATAACTAGAGTTTGAAGTAAAGCTTATTGAAATTGACATATAAAACAGATGATATTCTGGTTACAATAGGAATATACAATATCCATTGAAGTTCTCTAGAATAAATCCCTGCGGTTTCTTGTTGTCACACTTACAGACAGAGAGTTAGGGTTTTGGTTTACATCACATTGCTCGACATTGAATCTGATCTTATGTAGATGCTGAGTTTTCAAGACTTTGCTCCTCATTTTTTTTTTTTTTCTGTTTTTGACTCAACAGAAAAACCGACTCTTAGAAACAAGTATTGGTTGTGTAAATTGAACTGCAAAATTTGAATGATCAGAAGTGCATTTGCAAGAGCAATTGCCGCAGACAACTCATGGTTATGATTGCACGCCATGTTTTTAAAAGCTATCTTGCCAGGATTTTGTTTACGTCCTCGGAGTTTCAGTTTACGTGATTAAACCCCACAACTACACAAAATTCTCTATTGTGATGGTGTGGCCAAATCTTGCTTCTAAAAAATCTTTCAATTTTCGTGCAAATATTGAGTCTCCCACTTATCTGATGGATCCAGCGTCTTTTTCCCTTATTTAAACATCCACTGTTGCCACTTTTGACCACACAACAAAAATCCACTTTTGTGTCAAAGACTCATAGTATATTAAACCGAAGAAGACATGGTCTATGTATAGATTTCGAAGGGTAGCTTTCTCTTAATAATTTACTTTAAATTTGCTATTCTTATCCTTTTAAAGAATACTCATCGAGTGTGTCTTAATCACTAGTTTGAATGCCGTTATATTTCAATGATGACCAACTAGAGTAAGCTAGCAAAAAGAAACAAGAAATTATTCAAATCTTCAAAACCATGCAATTTATTCAATAATTTCATCGCAGGGCTCTCCATGAGGAAGATAAAAGTCGCATGTCAAGGGGGAAATTCTTTGTGATTGCACTAATCTCCGGCTTCTGTTGGTACACATTCCCTGGCTTCCTCATGCCCATGTTGACTAACGTGTCATTGCTCTGCTTGGTATTTCCCGCTCTATCACCATTCAGCAAATTGGTTCAGGCTTGTATGGGCTTGGTATAGGATCCTTCACGACCGATTGGTCGGCTGTAGCAGCATTTTTGGGAAGTCCTCTTGTGTCTCCATTCTTTGCAACCCTCAATGCTTTTGCGGGCTATGTGGTGATAGTTTATGTCTTTATTCCTCTAGCTTACTGGAAACTCAACTTGTACGACGTGAAGACATATCCATTCTACTCCAGCGATTTGTATGATAACCGGGGGAAGCTTTATAATATATCAGCTATTGTGAATGACAAGTTTGAGCTAGACTTGCCAGAATTTGAGAAGCTGGGGCGTGTGAATATGAGCGTGATCTTTGCTACTACTTATGCCTTAGTTTTGCAAATTTGACCTCTACGCTCACTCATGTTGCTTTATTTTATGGAAAGTAAGTTTCTTAAATTACAATGCACAAGCTACTTGTCTCTTGCATGTATATCTGCTCTGTGTTTACTTTCCTTGGAGGGAGTTGGAACCTGAATTGTATTCTTCAACTGTTAAGAAACTTATTTACAACACGTACAATTTCAGTTCCAATTCCCATGCAAATAATTAGGAACCAAATATAACCTAAGTGAACTTCGTTTTGCAGCATCCTGAGAGCAATTGATGACCACTGACTAAAGGAAATAAGAAGTCACACATGGAATCATTTATAGCCTTGATTTTCTTCTGCCTATATATCCTATTGTGGTGCTAACGTAGGACAGTGATTGAGCAGGGACATTAAGGACAGATTTCTAGCTTCAAGCAAAGGAAAACCAGATATTCACACAAAACTGATGAGGAAATACAAGGACATCCCCTATTGGTGGTTCATGTTCATGCTTGCACTTGCATTAGCTCTCTCTTGTACTTTGCACAGTCATGATAGATCAGGTTCAATTGCCCTGGTGGGGGCTCCTCTTTTCAGCTGGTATAGCTCTATTCTTTACCCTCCCAATAAGCATCATCACAGCCACAACAAATCAGGTAAAACAACTCAACTGCATTCTCTTTTCACAGAAGTAAGAATGCCAGATTAGTAGGTATTGTTTGTGCGGTGTCAAACGTCAATTATCAAGAAGCTTGAAGAAATAATCAAACATATGCACAGCATATAATGTATCCCTAAAAGCCTCCTCATATACTAATTAAAGTTATTGGCCTTCATCAGCAATCTTGAATTGGATTTTTCCTGTCCTTACTTAAATATGTTTTGCTCTCAGCAACCAGGGCTAAACGTCATTACAGAGTACGTCTTCGGTTACGTATATCCAGGCAAGCCTGTGGCCAATGTTTGCTTCAAAACATTTGGCTACATAAGTATGAGTCAAGCTGTTTCCTTCTTGAATGATTTTAAGCTAGGCCATTACATGAAGATTCCGCCAAGGTCCATGTTCATAGTTCAGGTACTTCCTCTTTTGTCTTCTGTTGGTGACAAGTAATTACAGACAAAAGCATATATTATAATGTAAATGTTATGAAAGTCTCAAGAAGTTTGCACATAGAAGCCAGAAGGAAACCTTATTCTCATAAATGATGCAATACTAAGAGTTACTTTGATAGATAGTTTCGAAGCTTTCGCCAGCTTTATCGTCTTTGTCAGATAAGCAATTTCAAAAGATCGTTCTACTTGGCTTCCTTATTTTCTGGTGAAAAGTAAGTTGAATGAATTCATTTCTTGATACATTTCTACAAAGTGAAACATTAATTCCTGGGCATTAAGAAAATTAATTCTGTGCATGATATCTTTAAATTCAGAAACCCGAGGGATTGTAGAATATGAGCTTAATCTGCCCTCTTTGATAATTGGGCATCCTGAAATATCATGGATTCGTGAAACAGTTAGAAGAAATTATGTGTGCCTAATTTTTTTTTTTTGGTCTTAATTCAAAATTTGAAACTAGGAGTGGATACATGCTAGTTCACAAGTATATATCTAACAATCATACCGAATCTTTCTCTTCTTGTCATGTTTCACTTCCCCACAAAAAAAAAAAAAAAAGAATTTAAGGATTCATTTGAATTGAGAGATTTATCAAGGATTTGAAATTTTCTTAAATCTCTCTAAATTATTATAGTAATTAAAATATAGTTTAATAATTGGTGAATTATAAATTCAAAAGTTTCTTTTCTCAAATCTCTCTTTGGTGAATTATCAGATATATCATTTTAGTGTATGTTTTATTAGCCATTAGGGCAGCAATATATATCACTCGTGTTGGACGATTTCCAACAATATGTTAATGAAATATGTTCTATCAAAAAAAAAAATCAAAAGGCTTTTAAATAATTCAAACAACTAAAAGAATTTGGATAAATTCCAAAATTTTGGTCAAATCCTTCCATCGAAATGAAGTCTAAAAGAATAAAAAAAGCAAAGACATAGTATTTGGAAAGTAAAACTTTCTGCATTCACTTCCACTCTTGTTTTCCTTGAATATTCAGTTTCTTGGAACCATCATTGCTGGAACAATCAACATTGGTGTGGCTTGGTATCTGTTGACAAGCATCGACAACATATGCAATAAGGATCTACTTCCTCCCGACAGCCCTTGGACCTGTCCCGGAAACGATGTCTTCTACAGTGCATCAGTGATCTGGGGTCTGATAGGACCAAAGAGAATGTTTGGACGGCTTGGAAGATACTCTGCCCTGAACTGGGCATTTCTGGCAGGTGCTTTGGCTCCCCTTCTTGTGTGGTTGGTACACAAAGCATTCCCTAGCCAGAAGTGGATAAGGCTCATAAACTTTCCAGTGCTTCTTGGGGCAACAGGGATGATGCCTCCAGCCAAGGCGGTGAACTACAATGGCTGGTTTGTTCTTGCATTTGTCTTCAATTTCTATGTTTACAGATACAGAAAGAAATGGTGGCAGAGGTACAATTACGTCCTGTCAGCTGCATTGGATGCTGGCCTGGCTTTTATGGGTGTTCTCTTATATTTTTGTCTCCAGTACGAAGGTATTTACCTTTTGTGGTGGGGATCTGAGGAAGATGATCATTGTCCTTTGGTCTCATGTCCAACAGCCAAAGGTATTGCAGTTGACGGCTGTCCGGTGCATTAATTTGGCTCCCAAGCTGTGTGTTTCAAGGGACATAGATTTCATTTCAGTATCCTATCTTTTTTTTTTCCTTTCTTTCTATCAGTTGCAATGATATTATGTTAATTAGCAAGATCCCAGAGGAAAATGTCTTGTACATAAAATAAATAATCTATGTCTTTAATTAATTTGCATTTAACATTTCAACTCTATGCATCTATTAGATTTGAGGTTTGTACAGATTTGGGGAACAGACCACTTTTGCTCAATGACCAAAAACTGTTGCTGATTGTCAGGACGAAAATAGAGAGCTTACGTTGAGGGGGTGAATTTTAATACATCTGAACATAAAACAATTTTAGGATTTTTTGCGGGGTCAAAATTTGAATTAAAAAAAAATTAAAAGCGTTCAATTTTATATGGGAGGCAAATCAAATTCTAAAATTTGAGGGGGCCCCTACCTCATAGGTCTGCCTTGGCTGGTTGTCACATATATATTACATGTAGTTAGGGTGCGTTTGATAAAATTAAAATTAAAATTCATTAAATTACTGAATTACTAAGTACTAAATTTTATATACTTTGAGTGTATATTATATTAACCGATAAAATGAATAGTTTATCACATAATGCTTTAGTTGAAGTTTACTAGACAGTTTCACGTTCAATATACGAGGTTATGTAAGCAATTCTAAATAGTATTTTGAGGTGTACTGTTGAAGATCTCTATATTGAGTTCTTGGTAATTTAAAGGTACTATTTTTATGTGTTGGACTGGTTATCTACGTTGCCACAGATTGGTTTTTGGCATCCTGTAGGGTTCCTAATCTTCGTTTACATCTTAGTTGATATTTCTGAAGAAAAGTGCATAAGACATATTATTAGTCAATTTTAAGCTGTGAATTGTATATGTAAAGGAATGGCTGACAGATTTTGCAATGTACAAGCAAATATACCATGGTCAGTCTACTGGCATGAGAAAGAAAAGGAATCTCTTGACATGAAAAATAATGGAAATGTGAATGATAAAAAGGGAGTACCATCAACATCTACCACTTGTTTATTGACCAAATTATTGGAAATGGAGAATTCTAGGTTTTCTATTTCGACAAATTATAATCTAGAGAAATCCTTATGACGTACTAATATTTTGGCTCTCTTCATTACTTCTGGGCTCTGGTAGACGAAAATAAACTAGCAAAATGTAAAAGGAGATGGATGCTGCCCAAAATAGAAAAATAGAAAAAATAAAAGAGATGGATGCTAAAGGTTCTTGAAAATATGAAAGGGTTAAAACAAGAATAGAAAACACATTGCTCGAGAAAATAAAAAAAAGGAAGTAACATTATTTATTTGATCTTTTTTTTCCCTTTTTTTTTTGGTTAATTTGAGTGGGGGAAAAAACAAAGAAAGTAACATTATTTATGTGATCTTTTTTCCCTCTTTTTTTGGTTAATTTGAGTAGGAAAGGCATGGCGGGCAATATGTGCAAAGATTCAAGAGCTAAAGAAAAGGATATTCGCATTGTAGAAATTGTATTGGCAGGAAAATCATGAGTAGTTAAGAACTCAAGAAATATTCTTTGATACTTCGAAAAAAAAAAAATTCTGCTGCTGCTACCAAAAAATGAAGCAGTTATCTGGACAAATATTATACAAAAAAATTTGACAAATTTCCCAATTTATAATCATCCTTCTGAGGATGAAAAGAAGTCCGGCGTGTTAACCGAACCAATAACCGCCGTTGGACTTTTCTTGGCGAGCTTCCATAGATGTCCGGCTTGATGACTAACGCGAAGTCAAGTGTCGGACCCTATGAGTAGGTATATTTAGGGTCTCTTATAATACGACTTTTCTCCTATTAATCAAATATTAGTTGGTTTTATTCAATTATTGAAAGTTTTCTCTCGTTTTTATGAGTTTTTAATTCACAATTAGATTTTGTTCGTATAACGATTCATTTGAAGAGTGTTTGTGAAACCCCTTCATCTCTCACGCTTCCACTGTTGCATCAAAAGGTTACCAATTTAGTATAAATTAGCCTAGAGTTCGAAGTAATGGGCATGTGGAAACAATTTGCTCGTCTTAGATGATAGAACACTGGTACTTTTATCACATAAATTTCGTCTCCCACGATGATTTTTTTTTTCTAGATTGTCGTTAACCATTCATTGCCTGAGAAAGTATTTACTGCATAGAGCTCATTAATTACATGAAAATTTTCAAGAACTGACGGGGGAAAAATTCATAACTCATGTTATAAACGAGTGTATATTATACTCCAATATCAAAATGAGAAGCAAATAGAGGAAATTAATGAATTAAAGGATGATACATAATTTTCTAAATTATCACAAATAAAGGACATAACATATCATTATGTATTCAACTAATGTAGAAAAACACTTGAAAGTCGTATAATGTCTAGACTCTTGCAGAATCCAAGCTCCATTATTTGTATTGAGCAACATTTTGGATGTGTGTATGAAATCATCTTGCAAAAATTAAAGTATATTATCTGACTGGGGTAAATATATACTCCTCACTTTCTTTCAAGACGACTTAGATGAATTAGGTGCTGCATATCTTGAGGAAAAATCAACAAGTATGGTGTCTTCATCATTATCTTCAACCCCCTGGTCGAAGTTCTGAGCATAGCTTAATGGGCTGTACCTGAAACTAACAGCAGCTGGCCTTTGTCCTTTGGCTTCAACTATGGAAACACAGTCACACCCTGCAAGCATCTTTCCTCCATGCATTGCGTGCTGATTTTGGCGACTCTTTTCTCTTGATCTTATCCAAGGAAGCATCATTTTGAGACGTCCCCAACATGAATATAGCCCTCTTCCTCCTCTTTTACCTTCCCCATGAGTGGATGAATACTTATCCATAGCTTTGCTCCTTCTGACTTTCAGTGTAGAAGTTATGCTGATTCCTAGCTGTACACTTATGGAAAATTTATTCTTGGTGAATGATATAGAAAATTTATTCTTGATGAATGAGGGGATGTTTGCTAGCTTTTGCAGTCTCTTTCTGATCCCTCTTTCCCCCTACGGACATTTGATATGTGGTTGTAACTGAATGAAATATCGCATTATCATCATGTGGACAGCCTTTTCTTTGCATGAGAATGAAAAAATGGGGGAAAATAATATTTGAAGATGAGATAAGAGTCTGGTGAAAAAAAAAAAAAAAAGAGAGAGAAATAGAGGGACAGATAAATAATGGTGTTAATTTGTAGTTTACCCCTTAAATTTTTACCTCTTGTCCGGAAAATTTTCAAATATATATGCTACTTAAATCCCTAAGACATCGATTTGTATCCCAATTAATCTATTAAAATTTGCAGGTTGTGGAGGAAAGAAGCTATGTTAGTTGACGGTTACAAGATTCATCAAAAATATAACATGCCATGTCTTAAGTTTGACCTGCATCTGTAAAAGAGCCATGCGAGTTCTTGATTATGACATAAATATGGCAAAAGGGATCCGGGAATCTCTTCTCATTTTGTTGCATGTCAAAAGTAAATTATCTAATTAGGATGATTGCTAAGCAAATAGATTAATCAAAGCCTCATTTATGAAAAAACTTCTAGCCAGCAGTTTATGTAGAGTAATCTGTTTGCAAAAGTGAAACAGCATTTTGCCACCTTGGTACTCTTTCACTATTACAGCCATTTGTTAATCAAATCTACTCAAATCTAAGCGAATGAATTAATAAAAGGGCACAAGTATTTTAGTAGATCACTCCAGCTTACTGTAAAAGATGCAATTTAAAAAACAAAAGGAACACATAAGATGCCCGTTAGTAGATAATAAAGTAATTGCTATCACAGACTAAAGTGTTTTCCCCCTTGTATAACCGGCAGAAAATTCAAGCTAACTAACTGAGAGTATTTCTACCCTAAATCCAGCCAAAGCATGCATTCTAGCTAAATCTTGACCACAACTTGTTCTGCTGAACTCTTCTTCACGACTCCTCTGGAGCATAACTCATCTAGTAACTCCAATGCTTCATTTGCCAATCCTTCATAAGCTATACCTTCAATCAGGATTGTGTATGTAGATTCTGTAGGTTTACATCCCTTAGATACCATATAAGCCAAGAATCAATTGCCCGGTCTGTTTGGCGAGCTTTACAAAGGCCTAACATGATAGCATTGTATGTAATAGCATTAGGTTTGATGCCAAGTTCTTCCAATTCATGAATGAAATTGATGGCTTCATCGACCTTTCCTTCTCGACTAAGCCCTCCAACAAGTGAAGAGTAAGTAATTATATCTGGTTGCAAACCTTTTTCGCGCATTTCATGCAACAGTTTAATCGCACTTTCAGTCTTCCCCACCTTCGACAGTCCATCAATCACCGTATTGTAAGTGATTAGAACAGGAGAACAACCTCTGCTATTTAGCTGATCTAGAATCTCAACTGCAACATCAGCCTTTCCATCTTTACACAATGCTGTAAGCAGAGTGTTATAGGTAACAATATCTGGATAACAACCCCGAGATACCATTATCTCCAGATACTCTATTGCCCTGTCCATCTTTTTTTCTTTGCAAAAACCATGAAGCAGAGGATTATAACTCAAGGAATTTGGAGTGCATCCATATTTAGGCATCCTTTCCAGAACATCAATTGCTCGACCCAATAAACCCTTTCTGCACAAGAAATTAATCAGTATGTTAAAGGTAACTACACTGGGAGAACAGCCTTTTCTGAGCATCTCACTCAAGAGTTTCTCAGCATCCATCCACCTCCCTGTACTACACATGCTACGCAGGATGATATTATGCGTAATCACGTTAGGTTGGCAACCATATGATGGCATATTTCTCAAGAACTTAATCGCTTCATCCAGTCTCCCTTCCATGCAAATACCATTGATAAGAACATTATAAGTAACCACATCAGGTTTACAACCTTTAGCTCTCATCTCATCCAAAAGCTTCATGGCCTGTCCTACCCCACTTTCCCTACAAGTAGCTTCAATCAAAATTGTGTAAGTAATGACATCTGGATAACACTCCCTTTTCACCTGCCGGTCAAGAACCTCCATTGCCTGCTTCAACTTTCCACTACCACACAATGATCGCAAAATAGTGTTATACGTTACAACATCTGGAGCAACACTCATCCTGTCCAACAATTTCAAAGCATTATCGATCTCCCCAGACTTGCAATACCCACTAATCAACACATTATAGGTAATAACATCAGGAACAGCACCTGACTCCTCAAGAAACTCCAAGACCCTAGTCGCCTTCTTAGTCTTCCCGAGCTTACAAAACCCTCGAATCAAACTTGTACAAGGGATTATATCCGGTATATCACCCTTATAGACCATGGCCTCAAGATGCCTAAACCCTTCCTCCAATTCCCCATTTCTAACCAGCCGGCGAAGATGGACATTACTCTCAAACTCCTCATAATTGGGGGAAGCTTGCCCCAGCTCTTGTGAGTTCTTCTCGAAACCATATAGCCTACCACTAGTGCTACCATTACTACTCAAAGTTTCAATCTTTGAAACAGCAAAGACTCTATGTTGCCTCTGTTTTGGCAACCCCACTAGTTTTCTCAATTCACATCCACTGTCAACAGAAGGGACAAAGAACCTAGCTTTCTGACAGTCCACAAGGACATTAACTGAATTCAAGCTGGAACAAATCCTAGTTCTTGAGCTGTCTTTCTGAAGTACAGAATGGTGTGAGCAAAAACCATCAGGGGTTTTGGTTGAGGGCATCATCAGTTCCATTTCACCCCACCAAAATATTATCTTTCTTCTAACTATCTACCACAGTTAGCTAAGTTAACAGCAAGAAAACACTGACAAATTTTGCCTGTATGGATCCCAAAGCAAGTGAACAGACTACACAGTAAACAATTTCGACAGCCAAAAATGATAAGATGCCTAGAATTAAGTCGAGAGAAAAAGGGACTAGCCCTTTTAAATAGAAACTAGGAATTTTAGATTAGAGAGTAATCTTACTGTCAAAGAGCAGTGGATGGTTGAGAGATGAAGGAAGAGAAGCCAGGGCTGTGAATTCTGCCGCCATCTTTTCTTGTTTTCATTTTCGCTTGGTCATTCTTATCCCATTTGTGTCTTCCGGGTTCTGAGAAAATTGGGCTCATTCTTAGAGAGACTGCAAGGCCCATATATTCTTGGAGGCCCGTAATGATGCTGGGGATCTGTTAATCCATTTTGTAAATGAAAGAGTCTTGATGGCTAGCAACTTTTGTTTTTTGTTTTTTGTCTTTTTTTTTTTTTTTGATGACTTGCAACTTGTTTGGCGATTTGTATAATTCAGTAATTCTTTTCTGCCTTTCAAAACATATGTCCATACTTTTTTCTTAATTTTTCTTTTTTTTTCTGGTATTTCTGAAGTACTAGTCCATAATATTAAAGATCGTTGCTCTTTTTTTTTTTTGGGCTGTTTGGAAATAAATCAAATGGCACTATTTCATCATCATTAATCTTTTGCATTTCTTGAGTGAAGCAAATCAAGTTAACCAGTTATATTTGTACCATGAAAAGCGTTGGCATGTTGAAATCAAATCTAAAAATAGAAGTTTCTATTTTGTTATTTAGTAGTGTGTTAGTTTTTTTTTTCTTTGTCAGAAGTAGTGTTTTAGTTAAGTCAAGTTTTTAATAGTTTTATTGGGAGTCAAGTTATAGTAATTATATTGTTTAAGAATTAATATTTGATTAGAAAATTTCTTCTAGTTGTAAGACTTGTTTATCAAGTCATCTAGTAGTCTATAAATAGGAGGTTCTACTATTGTTGTCAATTGAGAAGAGTAAAATTTGAGAACCCTATTCATATTGTTTTATTAATATTATATTATTGATTATTCATCTTCTCCCACACATACTTATATGTGTGTAATTGCCTCTTCATTTATGTCGGTTCTATAAATTTATCTCTTATAGCTTTTTTTGTGAAATTTATTAAGTTCTACATCTGGTGTTAGAACATTTGGTTCAACAAATTGGACCTAGAGTGTTTGTGAATATTGAACAATTTATTAAAGAATTGACCCAATTACAAGATTAGTCTTGAGTATTTTTCATTGTCAAATTTAAAGCATAAGAGTTGCTATGAAAAAATTAATGCATCAAATTGGTCATGAAATATTCAGCTGGTGAAAACTAGACCATAAATTTAGTTTGGAAGAATTGTCAGATTGATTGTGGTTGTGAAAGCAGAGATCGAGTAAGAATTCTGTTAATTGAGTTATGATCATTAAAATCAAAAAGTGATGAGTTATCAATAAATTAATATCAAATTGTGCAACAAAAACATTCTATCCAGGTGCATGAATTATCAAATTGTGCGATGGAAGCATTCTATCCAGGTGCATGAATTATTATAATAAAGTGATATTAGCAGAATTTAACAAGCAAATTATTGTTCGTATTGGTGTTGGACCCAATTTGAAAGAGTTCGATTTAAGAGAGGCAATGTTGACAAATTAAATCAAGCCTAAAAATAGAAATTTTTATATTATTATTTAGCAAAATTTTATTTAAGTCAAGTTTTTAGTAGTTTTATTGGAAATCAAGTTATAATAATTTTATTATTTACAAATTAATATTTACTTAGGAAATTTCTTGTGGTTATAAGACTTGTTTACCAAATCATTTAGTCAATAAATAGGGAGTCTTAATATTGTTGTTAGTTGAAAAGAGTGAAATTTGAGGGCCTTATTCTTATTGTATTATTAATATTATAATATCAATTTGTTCCTCTTCTTCATGCATATTTATACTTGTGTAAATTGTCTCTCCATTTATACTGGTTCTATTAAATTTATAAAGCTGATCAAACTTAGGGTGTGTTTGATAGAACTAACATCTGAAAACTAAAATTTGAAATTTGAATCCATTAAATTAGTGAATTGTTGAGTACTAAATCTAATATATTTGAGTATATATTACATCAATTAATAAGTGAATAACTTGTCACTTATTTTTTAGAGCAAGTTTTGTCTAGTAAATTCAGTACCATTTAATTAATTCAGATGTTCTATTTTTTTTGTTATCAAACGCGTCTAAACATATTAAAATCTGAACATATTTGAATTGAATTATTTAACGGGGCCTTAAACATGTTTCAAGTAAAATGCCAAAGCCTGAAGGTATAATAGTAGGTGAAATTGCTTAAATGGAGCTTAATGCCAAAGCATTGTAATTGCCCTACCTACCCATTCAGTTCTGTGCTCATGCTCCATGTTTCAAGAATAACATCCAGTTCTATTGCGGTACTCGTTTGCAGTTTCTACACTAGTACTGCAAAATACTTCAAAAAAAAAAAAAAAAACCGGATATGACTATAGCAGAAGGAAAAAAGGAAGATTCATACCATTTCCTTTTTGCCAAAAATTTTAATAGGGATTTTTCAATACATAATTCTGAGGAATGTTGATAACAATATTCCGTTTTGTTGCCAGGACTCTCCATCAATTTAGAGGTGCTGCTTGTAAGTTTGTAACCCTTGGGTCCAGTTGGGATTATAAATTTTGCATTGCTCGACACTTTTGTAATCGTAGCTATCAGAAACTCTTGCATGTATTGCTTGTCATGACTCATATTTGATTAATTGCCTTGGATGGTATCAACTTAAAGGAAAATAGCCATCAGGATTTTTAATTTAAAATGTTGAAGTGAGAGATTAAAACAAGAAAAAGAAAAGAAAAGAAAAACACTTTTTTAAGACCAAAGTAGTCAAAGAAAGTCGATTCCTTCTCAGCAATCATATTCAAAACTCTTCTCTGAGAGGAATAAAGTGTAAAAATAAATTTATTCAATGGTATGCCAAATTTCCTTCCCACTACCAAATTAAGCCACCTCTGGCAATTTTTTACAAAACACAATCTTCCACAATACCACTAGAAGTTGCGGATATACTATAATTGTTTGTGGACTTCTTTTCATTCATGGATTTGAAAACGCCAAGGAATAGGCTCGACAACACCGGGAGTGTTTGGATAGTAGATTATTTGAGATAATTTGGTGAAAAAAATGCTGTTGCACTTTTTTGATATGGTGTTTGTGAGATAAAAAGATAATTAAAAAATGTATCGATGATATAATCAAATAAATAAGGTAAATAATCCACTATTAGCATGTGCCTAGTCTCATTGACAGCATTTTGATTTCAGTACCAATTTTGGGGAAGGGTTACTTACCAATTCTAAGTTCCCAAAATCCCTAAAAACTCTTGTATCATCCTTGTTATATTTCACGATTTTCATAAATTCGAAGCAAATCCGGTGTCCTCTTTTTCACCAGCATTAACCTTTTGTTTTTTGTTTTTTTTTTCCATCCTTTTCTGGAGTAAAGAAAACCAGATTAATAGTTATGTATGATGATATTAAGGGTAAATTGCATTTAACCCCCTATAATTTTGTCTATTATCACATGACTTTCTAACATTTTAAAATATCCATTTCATCCCTCAATGGTTTTATGCAAAGTGGAAACTTGATGGAAAATAGCCTATGTAATATCGTTAGTTGAAATAACAATAGTGCCATCACTTAAATGCTAAATCAATTGATGGCTTAATGACCTTATATAAAAGTATAGAGAAATTATGTGGATAATTATAAAAATTTCATGGGGTAAAGTGGATATTTGTACGAGCAATAAGTGGATTGCATGGATATTAAGATCCTATTATATGCATTTTAGTGCACGTTTGGTTTAAACGCTGTAACTGATTGTGCATTCCATCTATATTTCACTTTATATAAAACTATAGGAGAATTAGGTGGCAATTTTGAAACGTTAAGAGGATCATCTGGCATTATATAAAATCATAAGGGGGTTATAAGTAATTTACCCTGATATTAATTTATGAAGGCCCCTAAATGTTCCAACAGAATATCCTAGGCACATGATCAGATTATATCAATTATTTAGAAACCGCCATAATGGATTAGTATGTAGAACATGATCAGAATATATCAATTATTTAGAAACCGCCATAATGGATTAGTATGTAGAACATGATCAGCTCAGACATGATTTTAGTTTAATGCTGTATCCTGAAGGTATAATGCAGAAGCTACTTTATTACTGCAACGGGTTAAAGTCGAGCAAATTCCCGAAAATAAATGAATAAAGCATTCATTTCATTTGTGTTGCCATAGTCCTCTCTATCTCTTCCTATCATTCTAGGCGATATTGGGAATTAAAGCAACAAGAAATAAGAAACAAGAAACCTTGGACTTCAAGAATTCGATCAAGATTTTGGAAACGAAGAATTCCTAGAAATGAATAACATTCAGTTCTGTTACCAAAACTTTGTGTCTAATTGTCCAGCATGCTATTTTTTGTCATTCACTCTCTCCTGTTTTTAGGTTAATTCAATCATGGTGGATTATGGATTTTGCAGTAAACGTCAACTAGCTTTGAGCTCCCACGTTGGTCAGGTTAAATCAGTTCCTTTGGCTCGTTTGTATCGTTCACTTTACATGGGTTCGAATAAGGAATTGATAAGAGTTACAAGTCAGTTGACATGAAAAGTCTTTTAAGCAGGTGTTCAGTAAATTTAGAACTAAAATCTTGCATGTGACTGTGTTCAGAAAGGTTGATCATATTCATTGATTGCATCGGATCCATGAATTCAAGGAGTGGGTGACATATGGGATAAGTGATCCGAATGCAACGAGTCACTAAGGAAGAATTTAGTAAAAACAAAACCATGTATTGCTAATTGCAAATCAATTAATGTAACTGAAAACATACCAGGAACAAAATTCTGTTTGAATACCACGAGTTTTAGCAGGCAGTAGAACTATTGCACTGGGCATCCGTCAATTTCAATTCCATTGGCTGTTGGACATAAAGCCAACTCACAATGCTCTTCCATATAAGTTTTATTATCCCACCAGGAAATGCCTATACCTTCGTATTGAAGGCAGAAATACAAGAGCACACACATGAATGCCAAGCCAGCGTCCAATGCTGCCGACAGAACATAATTGTACATCTGCCACCAACTCTTTCTAAAACGGTAGACAAAGAAATTAAAGATAGTTCCGACGAAAATCCAGCTGTTGAAGTTCAAAGATGTCGCTGGAGGCATATTGCTTGTTGATCGCAGAATTACTGGAAAGTTTATGAGCTTGATCCTCTTTTGGCTGGGGAATATCTTGTATAAAAGCCACACCAAAATGGGAGCTAAGGCACCTCCCAGGAAACACCTATGTTTTAAACTTCGGATCGGAAATCATTCGCAAAAATCGGTCAAAACCGGTCAAAACCCGGGTTTGATCGAGTGAACCGGTTGACCGGGTTTGACTATTTGATTAGTTTTTTTTTTTATTTTTTTTTATTTTTTACCTTTAACCCATTATAGCCTTTTAAACTCACTTTTTAAGTTTTAGTAAATATGCTTTAACCTCTCATTATTTTACTAAAGTGTAAAATTAATCCAATACATTTTTTAAGTTACATTTCTACCTATATATATATATATATATATATATATATTATATTCTTTAAGTCAATTTATTTATTAAATATAAAATTCTCAAATTTATATATAAAGTCATAAATCACCAATTTAAGAAAAATTTTTATATATATAAAGTTGAAAACTACCAATTTGAGGGAATTTTTATATACGATTTTTAAGGGAATTTTTTTATATACTATTTTGATTATATATTATTAATATATATATTTATGATGTCTTTATGACGTCATCCGAGAAATCCGAATCTGAAAACGTAGGGAAACACCAGTTGAGGGCAGAATACTTTCCTTGTGGCCCGAAGACTCGTAGGGGTCCTACCAAACCCCAGAGAACAGATGCACTGTGGAATACACCATCACCAGGACAGGTCCAAGGACTGTCAGGAGGAAGAAGTTCAGAATTGCATATGTTCTTGATGCTCGTCAACATGTACCAAGCCACTCCGATATTGATTGTTCCAGCAATGGTGGTTCAAATGAGCTAAATCACCAAGCAACATGTAATTAAATAAGCAAAGAAGCAGATAATATTTGAATTCACGTAGAAAATGGATTGGATAGGCAACCATTTGCGGCAATCTTTACATCTCCATACTTCCAGGCAACCTTCCACAACATCTTGAATGTGGTTCAAGCAACAACACAGAAGTCATAGATGAAAGAAGAGAAGCCAAAGAGAAGCCAAAGAGAAGTACCTGAACCATGAACATGGATCTTGGCGTTATCTTCATGTAGTGGCCTAGCTTAAAATCATTCAGAAACGAAACAGCTTGACTCATGCTTATATATCCATAGGTTTTGAAGCAAACATTGGCTACAGGCTTTCCTAGATATAATATACCGAATATGTATTCCGTTATAACGTTTAGCCCTGGTGTCTACCAGTAGAAAAGACAAAAGAAACAAGTAAGAAAGCAAATAGAGAAGAACGCAACTATTAGATTGTAAAAAAGAATTCTTTTTAGATTTATTTTTTTATATTTCCACACAACATACTCCTTTTTAAGGTTTGACCAACAAACAACTAGAATTTTGTGTGAATAAAAATTGTAGGGTGGAATTGCAGTTCTGTTTGGTTTACCTGATTTGTTGTGGCTGTAATGATACTTGTTGGGAGGGTGAAAAATAGAGCAAGACCTGCTGAAAGGAGGAGTGCCCACCAGGGCAATTGAACCTGATCTTTCATGAATATGCAAAGTAAAAGTGAGAGTGCCAATGATAGCGCAAGCATCACAACAAACCACCAGCCAGGGATATCCTTGTATTTCCTCATAAGTTTTGTGTGAATATCTGGTTTTCCTTTACTCGAAGCTCGGAAGAGGTCATAAATTTCCCTGTACAGTCAGCTTGCCTTAGTAACACAAGGATGGAAAAAGACAAACAGCAGAACGCTTTAGATATTCTACATTTGACAGTTTCATTAGTTACAAGCAAAGAAAATGATTAACCAAAAAATTTTTTAATTCATCTATTGACCACATGATGCAACAAAATGAAACTCAATGCGGCTTGCTTGCTTCTAGTTTTCAGAACTCCCAAAGAAGTTTCTTGTCTAGAAATTGTAGCTTATTCGGATAGAAGTAGAATAGAAACCAACTTCAAAATCAAGCTCTGATAGAGAACCAAACACAGATGAAGTGGAAGAGATCAGTTGTTCTTGCACTTCATAAGTAAAAGGAAACTTACTTTCCATTGAAACAAGCCACGTGAGTAATTGTAGCAACCACAGCTGCAAAGGTCAGGCCGTAAGTAACTGCAAAAAACATCGTTACATGTACTTGTCCTTGATTCTCATATGCCTGCATGTTTAGCTCAAACTTGTCATTCACAATAGCCGATACGTTATACTTCTGCCCGTGTATATCGAACAATTTCGAGGAGAAGAAGGGATAGGTTTTGGCATTGTACATGTTGAATCCCCAGTAAGCTACCGGAATTAACACATAGACTACTAAGACATAGCCCACGAAAATATTGACGGTGGCAAAGAATGGAGACACTAGAGGACTTAACAGAAATGAAGCTACGACTGTCCAATCAAAGGTGAAGGATCCTATACCAAGCCCACGAATGCCTGAACCAAGTTGCTGCATTATGACAGAGTGGGGAAATAGCAGGCATAGCAATGATAGGTTAGACAATGTGTTCATGAGGTAGCCGGGGTATACCAAGAGAAGCTGCAGATTAGTATAATGAGAAAGAATTTCCCCCTTGCATGGAGAGCCCTGCAATTGTATCAAACTACATCGATAATCTTTTTATTGTGAATTTCTTCATACCTAAAAATACAAATTTTACAAATCAAAACTTGCGTACAAAGAGAAAGAATGAAGAATCAAGGTTTTAAGCAAGACCAAACTGATATGGATCCTGAATACATAAAGCTTTTCTAATTTTTATTTCAGTAGTGGAAATCCAGCATCACTGCATCGCATATTCACATTCTTTTTTTTCAATCAGTAAGATTTTAAAGCAAAATGAAGGGCTCCTTATAGGACTTTTTTATAGAACTACAAGATCTGTTTCCTTCATATAGTTAGCTGGTAATGACTTCTGAGTTGTGAGAAGATCATGTTCTTTTGCTTTAAAAACATGCTACTGTATAATCGATCTTCAATGCCTTCTTCCTTTCTTATCTCTCTTTTCCCTCCTCTCATCTGTTACTACTACACTTTATTAGCTAATAAATTTATTTAGTTCATAAAAGGCGTCATGAGTGAAGGAAGCACTCCCAAAAAGAAAAATATCAAATGAAACCAGACAAACAGGTATGGTGGATAAGATTTTGAGGCCAATTAATTATTAACAAAAATTGATCGTTTAAACACAGAAGATTTGATTAGATTTTAAGGCTGATTAATTATTAGAAATTGATTGCTTAACCATAGAAAAAAAAAGTTAAAATTACCTGAAAAGAGAGACTTGAACAAGACTTTGTAGCCATCACATCTCTGCAGGTTCTATAACATACTTTCTCATTATCCCAGCCCAACCATATCCCAATACATGTTTAAATTAATCAAAGCTCACATCAACATATCAATCACAATATATGTGTTATGTTAAAGGGTCTTAAATGCACTAATTAACAGGTCCAAAACAATTCTACCTGGGTTGTAACAACAATAATCCAACTAGCAAAAAATGAAATCTTTCTGTGATAAAAAGCCTTGACAATATCCTCAATACCAACAGCATAAGCAGTTCCACTCCCAAATGAACTGCCAGTATTTGCGAATATGGAGATTAGTGCATGTTCTTTTATATTAAAGGGCCCTGGATTCAACGAGTACTCCTTGGAACCAATCCGAAACTTCTTTTTGGGTAACACTTCGGCAATAAAATGTCCCATAGGCAATGTGGCAACTTGTGCAGAAATCATAGTTATGACAAGCGGTTCACTTGTATAACTGAAGAAAGTATTGAGAAAAGAAAGAACTCCACATGATAAAAGTCCAAGAAACCACATCCGAAAAGTCCATATGGGTAGCGAAGGATAATCATGGTTTAAGACTGTTAATCTCACTTGTTCTATCGGTGACTCTTCCTCAGGATCTATTTCTTCAGCTTCATAACCATGACCATTGGTTTTTGGAGCATTCATGGTTGAATCATCTACGTTTATTTCGAAAGATGCCATGATGAAGATGATGAAAACAGGATTAAGAGAGGAACTAAAAAAGAGTGTTGGTAGCCAGTGTTATTAGATTTGTAGTATTCTGTTAGTGGAGAGGAACTCAAAAAAAGAGTTGGTAGCTAGTGTTATTAGATTTGTAGTATTCTGTTGGTGGGATTCTTGGAATTGTTTGAGACCTAATAGTTGTGTTCTAGTTGGTCTTTCATTCCCTTGAAATGATAAACGTTCTTTTGAGATATATTAGCTAAAAGATTTCGAGAAATCAGTTTGGCATAAGAGCTGTTGTCGAATCTTTCAGTCCAAACTAGTATCTCACCCGGGCACAGCATTATCACACTTGAAAAAGTCTATGGTCTAAAGTCTTTAATACTAGATTCAGTTTTTTTTTTTAAATACAGATTTACTCATCATTTAATGAAATATCAGAGAAGGATGTATTGTTAATCTAGCCATTGTTAACGCGGCAAAATGAACCCTAAATAAGTCAACATTAGATAAGCAAACCCATTTACACACGTTCAAAATACCCCTTTGGACACTTACAAAACTAGTAATAATTTATGTGCAAAGAATATATTTTTCCAAGATATAAAACTTTTAGTATACTAAATTTCTGTGTAAAATTTGATTATTGGTACAATATAAATTAAGGAATTATATAATGAACAAAATTAAGTAATTAGTAGTTGTACAAAAACCTTTATTGTATAGAAAGCAATTAAAAGTTTATTATGCATTCCGCCATTATAAAAACTCTAATGATGGATGATTATCATATTTAAGTTAAGTTGTTGGTATAATATTTACTAAGAGACCATATAATAAACAAAATTATGCAATTGCTAGTAGTAATGTTTATCATTTACAAAACAATTAACAGTTTATTGTGCATATTACAATTAAAAAACTTTAAAGATGGAATAATATCAAATCTGAAGTTAAGTTGTTGCATATTTTACTTGGATTGTGACAATAAGAAGAGGGAATTTTTTATGTTGTGTCAAACCAATGCATGAAACAACCCTAAGCAAAATATATACTAAAACATTCTGATTTGGATACAATGAATTTTTATCAATTTTAATAGTTGTAAACCTTTTCTTCTTTTTTTTGGTTATAATTGTTGATAATTTTACTTTGGAGTTTTCTTAATTAATATAACATGATATAATGAATTTAATCATCAATTTAATCTTTTGTTTTCTCATTAACTATTTATAACCTTTTGTTTTCTTATTAATTGTGATTTTGCTCTAAACCAATATGTATGTAAAATAGTTAACTTTAATTATTAAGTATGATAATATAATAATTGGAGATAATTTTAACACATATAATAATTGGTGATGAGCGAAATAGTTGGTGAATTTTGTTAAAAATGGGCAGTTTTTAATTTTAAATACCAACAATTTTGAGATGTAATTTATTAAAACTTTTCATTTTTTCTTATTAGTGCCATAATTGGAATGTAATAACTTTAATTAAAAGATAAAATTTGATTATTGGCATAATATAAACTAAAAAATTTACAATAAACAAGAGTAAACAATTGGTAGTTGTACAAAATATTCGTATACAAATCAATTAGAAGTTTATTGTGCATTTTATAGTTATAAAAACTCTAAAGATGGAACATTATCATATTTAGCTAAGTTGTTGGTATAATATTTATTAAGAAACCATATAATAAACAAAATTATGCCATTGCTAGTTGTACAAAATGTTTAGTATACAAAAGCAATTAAAACTTTTATTGTACATATTACAATTACAAAAACTTTGAAGATGGAAGATTATTATATCTAAACTAAAGTGTTCCATATTTCTTGGATTGTGATGCAATAAAAGTGCTCTTGGGACAAAGAATGCTTTATTGTCTATGTATTTATGTTGGTTAGTACAAACCAAGCTTAGAAAAAAATATAACATAATATGAATAATAAGTATCACTTTTTTTTTTGTCTCAATTACATTTATTCCTTCATTGTTAAATTTATTTGGATTGTGATAGTAAAAAGAAATTTTCTATATTGTGTCAATCCAGTGCATAAAACTAAACCTGAGCAAAATATATACTAAAACATTCAAATTTGGATACATAAATTTTTTATCAATTTCAATAGTTGTAAACATTTTCGTTATTTTTTTATAATTATCATTAATTTTCTTTTGGAGTTTTCTTAATCAAAATGACATAATATAGTGAATTCAATCCTTAATTTAATCTTTTATGTTCTCATTACTATTTATAATCTTTTATCTTCTTATTAATCAAGATTTTCTTCTAAATCAATATATATAAAAAATATAGTTAACTTCATTTATCATGCATAACAATATATAATTAGAGATAATTTTAGCACATATAATAATTGGAGATGAGGGAAATAATTGGTGAATATAGTTGTAAATGGGCAGTATTTAATTTTAATTATCAACATTTTTGAGATGTAATTTATTAGTGCTTTTTATTTTTCTTATTAATGTCATGATTGAAATGCAATAACTCTAATTAAAAGACATAATGGTAATTTAGACATAACAAAATCTGAGATCAAAATATGCTTACACTCTTACACTCCTTATAGCAAGACTCATCATACTTTTAATATAGTAATAGTAATGATAATTATAATGATGGATTTGTCTAATGGGTGTCCATTGGGCACTTGTTAGGATATATTTTAGTGTCATATGTTTGAAAATGTACAATTATTTAGGAAAAGTAAATAAATACAAGAGATGGATAGATAAGATTAAATAGGAAAAGTATATAAATATAAAGGAATGTAATAATTGTTAATATGTGCATATATATGGTAAGTTAGATGAATTTTAATTGTGTTAATGAGTGTCAAATGAGTACCAGCTAGAAAAATCCCATAAAAATTTGCCAAAAGAAAATAAATCTATTGCACCTTATTCATGATCCGAGGCATAAAGTGATTTGACTCCGAAATACACTACCTTGCTTTTTGTTACATTTAATCTGAAATCCCAGCGGTAGCAATACAATTGACAGGAATTTACATCTTCACTTTCTATTTACATTGGAAGGAGGTAAAGAGTCATCCAAAACTTCCAAAAGGATAAGATGTCCATATTCATGCTGTTATTTCAACGACCTGCACAATTGGAGTATCATGCTACAAGCATGTGCATTTGAGATTAAGAATCCACAAATCTGTGTCTACATAAATTGTTCGTGGGGTTTTTAATTTTAACTTCTAAGCATTCCTAGAGCTCTAATTCAATTCCCTTGTGTAGATTTTTTGTGTTCTAATTCAAAAAATCTAATAAGTTAATTTCAAAATCTTTGTTGTAGACTTATGTTCTCCAAGGGGAAGAGGGAAATAATTTGAGAGTACAAGCAAGAATCTCATTGTAACGTTCTTCGCCTACAAGCTAGCCTGATAACTTTTTTTCTTTTGAGTTGAAATTACGGTTCAAAATGTTTAACTCAAAGTTATTACTAACTCGATAGGCCAACGATTATATTTCCTTTCATTCTCCGTCTCCATTTTGATGTGGGACATTTCACTTTCTCCACATTCAGAATTTTACATCCTTGCAAAACCCACCACAATTCAAAGTAACAATCTAAAATGTTTACTGAAGGTGGCACCCATACGTGATAAGGCATGTAGCTTCTTGCACTCTCCATACTCGAACTTCAAGTCACAATCCAAATCGTCTATTGGAGCTGGCCTCAGTACGTGGCACATAGTTCCTTACATTTCCTATGCTCGGACTTTGGAGGTGAGCGTCGTATGTGACACGATGTTCCTTGTAGTCTCATGCATAATCGGAACAATAAAACACTGACTTAGATAACTTCGTGCAAAGGTCATAAGAAGTTCATTCTAGTACCATTTGTAACACCCCACACCCATGAGCTAGCCTAATACCTTATTATTATTATTATTATTATTATTATTTTCGGAACTATGGGTTCCAAATGGTTAATCTAAAGTTATTAGTAATCTAACAAGATGAAAACTATATTTTCTTCCTTTCACCTTCTCTGTCCTAGTCCTGCTATGGGACATTTCACTTATGGTCATCTAATTTATGTTTCGCCAGCTAAGTCAGGTTTCGGTCTGGGGGACATATTTAAATTGCTTCAAATTCTAACAAAACTTATGATGCACAGACTTTAACGTTAGCGAGGAAAGAGGGATTTCTAGCCCATATGTATTTATGATCGTATTTTATTTTTTTATGCATTGTTATGTATAATTTTTTTTTTATATTGATAGGTTTAGATTATGTTATATAATGTAAATTTAAATTAAAATTTAGATCATGTACATGTGGCACACATACATGACTGTCACTATAAAAAATTCCTTGCACTATTATTACATAAAAAGCTAATGATATACATTTTATCTTAATTTTGAAATACTATTATGAAATCTTATCTTTATCTCCAAAATTTGAATTTGTTTTCTACATATATTACTTTTGTCTACCGAGTATCAATGATTTAAAATCGGACCAGACCGGCCGGTTTGACCGCAAACCGCTCATAGGTTTGATCTAATTCAATATAAAAGTCGGAAGTTAACAAAAATCGGTCAAAACTAGTCAAAAGCGTTGAATAGGAAAGAACTATTTGAATGAATTAAGTCCGTTTTGAGTTTTAGCTTTGGCATTAGTTGTCTTTAGGCTGCCGATCTTTGTGAGCTATTGGGTTATGAAAACCTAATAATGTTACTATAAATAATATTGCTTATTTTCTAAGTTAATGGGTCAAACAAAAAGCTAATTCTTATATCGCAAGTTAATGGGCCAAACAAAAATCTAAATCAATTTTGAACAAAAACTCCAAATCAACTTAAACTAGAAAACCCAAATCAAATGAAAACAAAAACCCTTAAACTACATTCTTTCCCTGTATTTTTCTTTCACCAGCCCTTGTCTTCTTCTTCATTCTCTATACTTCACCATTGCTGTCATATGCCTTATTTGCAGTCGCTCTATTGCTTCTTTTTCTTTCCACTTTTATATTTCTTAGTTTTAGTTTTTGGATAAGAATAATGATGGGAAAGTTGACGAAGGCTGTTGAACTACAATTTTTCCTTAAACACAGATGCCATATTGGGGATGATGAAGATGGGCAACATGAGATGATGATTATTAGCACATGTTTTAAAATTGGCTCTTTTCATTTTTTTTTGTTTGTTGCTTTGTTTGGGAGGTAGCGTAAAACCTTTTTGATTTGTTCTTGAGTTTAAAAAGTTAGATTCTTGTCTTGGATATTGGATAAATTTTTTCATGGTTTTTATGATCTTTAATCTTTTTTCAAATTATGATGAACCTTTCCATTTTAATCTTTTTTCAGATTATGATGAACTTTTATTTTTATTTTGGTTGGATGAATTAATATTTCTTAAAAGTATCTATGAATGCTGTTGTAGAGATTAGAAATTTTCTATGTATAATTTATAGATTAACTTTTTATATAGTGACATGTAGTGATTTTTTTACACTAACGTTTTGGATGCATGTCACATGTACATGATTTGAATTTTAAATTCAAATTTATGTTATGTGACATTATCCAAATCTGTTAGTGTAAAAAAAATTATACACTACAATGTATAAAAAAGTTATCCATAATTTATTTGTTACTTGTTATTAATCTCTTTTAATTTTTAAAATTAATAATTCATTGAACTAGTGACCGACTAGTTGAACCGGTTGAACCACTAAGACTAAGAATCGGATAACCAACTGATTCAATCACTGGTCTGACTTTAAAAACATTGATGAGTATCCATACAAATGCCCGTAAAAAATTTTAAACATAATGATCTCTATACTCAACTAAAATCTTTATGGTCTACCAAGTATCCAAATAAATGCCTGGAAAAATTTTAAACATAATGATCTCTATACTCAACTAAAATTTTTGTGGGGTTAAGAAAGCTCCTAAACCTTCATTCTTTTTTCTAGAATTTTGATATGTTTTAATTTCTACACTTTACTAAGAAGATTACAAAATTGGGTTAGAAAGATATATTACCATCATTTGATATTTTAAATTAGTTTCAACTATTTCAAAATGTTTAATCATTAAGACTTTGTCAGAAATTTTAAATTCTTTCTTGGAAGACTGTAATATAACTAAAGAGGATTTCAAAATAAATTTAAATACACTACGAAATAATAAAGAAAACATACAAATTACAAACTGAAGATCTACAAATAAAATATATCAATGATTTAAAATAAAAAATTGCAATCTTTTTTGTAATTTTTAATTTGTTTAATTTATGTTTATATGAGTGGACAATAGCTAAAAAAATTTTTTTTTAATATTTCATACATTACACTATAGTTTATTAAAAATTGGATTAACCTTTCCTACACCATTAGTGTATACACTAACAAGATTGGTGAATGCCACATCATCTGAATTTAAATTTGAATATTAGATTTTGCATATGTGGCATACATTTGAACACACTAGTGTATACACTAACAGTGTAGGAAAAATTTATCCTACTAAATTTTTATCATTATGTATTTTATCTATTGATTTTTCTTTCTTTCTTAATATTTTTTATGATCGTGCATAGCATTGGTTTTAAGACTAGTTGTACATGTGCAAAGTTCTAGTTTCACTCAATTGGTGGCCTGATGTCAGAGATCCTTTTTACCTCCCAAATTCAATTCTGTCATTTTTATTAGAACTCGATCATTACTGTTTGGATAGTAATTTTTCTCATGAATAAGATTTAGTATTGATTATCAAAAAAAAAAGCAAAAATGAAAAATGATTTTGTATAGATTTCTTACAAAAACAAGTAACAAACTTTTCCATGACCATAACCATAAAACCAAATAATTTTGTACGCCTACATCCGATTATGGATATTTTCATTGCTCCAAATCTCCTCTAAGCGTTGTTGTCAAATATTTGTATATATATATGTGGAAATGAGCAAATTGGTGAATTGCCCGACTTGTGTTCAAGCCATCAGGGTAAAATCTGAATAAAGACTGAGAAATTGAAGTACGAAACTACTTTTGATACATGCATGTAGAATAAGTTGTATATGTTTGTAACACCAAATGATTGCAACAAGAAAATCATACTAGAACAATTTATGTTTGTTCAATCGACATTTAGGTAGCCCTAATGTTGCAATGGACAGCCATCCACCTCAATTCCTTTGGCTGTTGGACAACTAGCCAGTGTGCAATGGTCTCCTTCACTTCCCCACCAGGAAATGGTTCTGTTTTCATATTGGAGGCAGACATACAAGAGCACCCCCATGAAAGCCAAGCCAGCATCCAGAGCAGCTGATAAGACATAGTTATACCGCTGCCACCATTTCTTTCTATACCGATAAACGAAGAAATTGAAAGCAAATCCGACAACAAACCAGCCATTGTAGTTGACAGAGGTAGCCGGAAACATCATAGCTGTAGCTCCAAAAAATACTGGAAGGTTTATAAGCTTGATCCAGTCCTGGCTGGGGAATGTTTTGTGAGTCAGCCACACCAAAATGGGAGCTAGACCACCTACAAGGAAACCCCAGTTAAGGGCAGAATAATCGCCAAGTCGCCCGAAGATTCTCATTGGTCCAATTAAGCCCCAAAGTACCGATGCACTGAAAAAGGTATTGTCACCAGGACAGGTCCATGGACTATCTGGAGGAAGTAGTTCTGGATGGCATATGTTCTCGATGCTTGTTAACATATACCAGGCCGTAGAGATGTTGATTGTCCCAGCGATGATTGTTCCAAGGAACTAGATTTTGAAGCAAAACTAGTTAAGCTAAGAACTGGCATTTCTTGGAATCAAATGATAAAATTGTTGACAAAAATTCAATAACTGAAAAAAGGGGTAGAGATAAACAGACTTGATTGTCAACTAGAACACGCATCTGTCATTATCTCAATTTGGCTTGAGGCAAAAACTAAATTATTCCTTGACACTGATACATGATCCACAATCACATCTTATTTCAGAACCTACAGAGATCCTAATTAGCTGAACTCACAGCTCCAAGAATATCACTTACTTTACATGATGGGAGAAATAAAACTATTGTCTAGTTTTCCATAAAAAAATGGAATCAATTATCAATGCTTAAAAATTCTTTATTGCGGTGTGGTTCTTTAACTAGTTGCCGGTTAAGTATGGAATACTTAACCACTAACAGAGCCAATTGATATGTTGCAGCAAAGATACATTATTCTATACTTGAATCTTAATCGCAAAATAAGAGAAATCATCCTGCCAGGTGCAGTCACCAAAATGAGTATTGATCCTCGATCGCTGAAATTCACATTTTTATTGTACTTTTGTAATGCACCATGTGAAAAGAAAAAAAAATGATCTAGAATATTGATGGATTTCCCTTGGTTCAATTAGAGAGATATACAACACCAATCTCCCATAAGCAAACATAGTAGGCACATATAACAGAAAAGATGCCAGAGAAAACTACCTGAACAATGAACATGGACCTCGGAGGAATCTTCATGTAGTGGCCTAGCTTGAAATCATTCAGAAAGGCAACAGCTTGAGTCATGCTTATGTATCCATAAGTTTTAAAGCAAACATTGGCCACAGGTCTGCCTGGATATATTAAACCGAAAACATATTCTGTAATAACGTTTAGCCCAGGTATCTGCAAACATGACAGATTGTTACAGCAAATGTTGTAATCAAATGTAGTAAATACACAAGTCTCTTATTAACTATTTGTTTTCAGAATTTAGATCAAATAGCTTTTGACATACATGAAACATGTGGGCTAGTGGTTTCCTAACTTACATGTCATTCTTTAGGTACTAAAAACTAGTTTATCATTTTTCATGCAACTTTAACTTCAAAACATGGTTAAGAGGCCTAGCAAAACGTACTGATGAAAAGGAGAATTGATTATTAACTTTGTAATGGAGATGAACTGAAGTTCGATCTAGTTTACCTGATTTGTGGTGGCTGCTATGGTGCTTATTGGGAGGGTAAAGAATAGAGCAATTCCAGCAGCAAAAAGGAGTCCCCACCAGGGAAATTGAACCTGATCTTTCAAGAATATGCACATTGAGAGTGAGAGAGCCAATGACAATGCAAGCAGGAGGCCAAACCACCAGGACGGAACATCCTTGTATTTCCTCATGAGTTTTGTGTGAATGTCTGGTTTTCCTTTGTTTGAAGCCTTGAAGCGATGGTAAATATCTCTGCTCGAAGAGATTTCTCAAATGATTAACACAACAATAGGAAAAACTAGAAATCACTGCTAACTTAGTCATCACTGAAACTATTGACAAACAAGGAATATAGTACACTGGAAAATTCAGAAGCATGATGCATAATGTAAAAAATTGAAAGGACAACAACAGTGATTGTTTGTCTTTCAATATCCTGAACAAAATGTTTCCCAATTTGGATAGGATACAATTGCAGTACCGTTTATCAATTCTGGTTCTGATAGGGAACCATTTATCAAATTGCACAGGCTAAATGCAAGACATCAGTTATTTCTCCACAGGGATAAGTTTCGAAACAACTTACTTTCCATTAAAACAAGCCACGTGAACGATTGTAGCAATCACAGTCGCAAAATTAACGGCATAAGCAATAGCAAAAAACATGGTGATATGTATTCGACCCTGCTTCTCATATGCTGGCAAGTCTAGCTCAAAGTTGTCATTTACAATAGCCGATATATTATATGGCTGCCCCTGGCTGTCAAACAAATGCGGAGAGAAGAACGGATATTTGTTCGCATTGTACAAGTTGAGACCCCAGTAAGATATCGGAATCAAGACATAGATTGCTGCTATGTAGCCCACCAAAATATTTGCAGTTGCAAAGAATGGAGAGACAAGAGGACTTCCCAGGAATGAAGCGATAACAGACCAATCGAAAGTGAAGGCTCCTATACCAAGCCCTTTTAGCCCCGAACCAATTTGGTGGGCTGTTACGGAGCGCGGAAACACCAAGCAGAGCACTGAAAGGCTTGACAAGGTTGGAAATATTAGGCCAGGAAATGTGTACCCAGAGAAGCTGCAGATTAGTGCAATTAGAAAGAATTTCCCCCTTGACATGCGCCTATTGTCTTTCTCATGGAGAGCCCTGCAATGAAATTATTGAATGAACTACATGAGTTTGATGGTTTCATTTATATTATTCCTTTTCCTATTTTCTTTTAATCTTACTCTAGTTAATCATAATTAAAATACAATAGAATTAGGTGGGTGATAAATGGACACTTTATAAGTAATCCTTAAGGTGAGGGTAGGTCTCCAGTTAATTCAGCAAGTGATGTTTATCCTTTACAATGTGCATGCCACTCTTGATTGATGACAATGGAAAATAAAATTGTGAGAAAAGATTACCCTTTTAAGGGCGCTCTTGAAGAATTTTAGGGTGAAATAGACAAAATCCTGCGCTACACTTCATATGTAGTGGTAAGATTAAAAGAATTCTCAAAAAAAAAAGAAGTCATTTGTGGAAATTAAAAACAAAGTAATGTGCTATTCTTTATGCTATAAATCCCAAATGCTAATTGGTCTGAGAAAAAGATACAAAAAGGGAAAGAAAAGAAAAGACATAATTGAAATTACCTGAGAAGAGAAACTTGAACAAGACTTGATGGCCACCACATCTCTGCAGGTTCCACAACATACTTTCTAATGATCCCAGCCCAACCATATCCTAAGACCTGATTAATTAAAGCTTGAATAAGCATAAATCATTAAACATATGCTTACCCGTAGTAACGCAAGAATGAAATTACTTAAACACCCAAACAAACCTGGGTTGTGACAACAAGAATCCAACTAGCCAAGAAAGAAATTTTTCTGTGATAAAAAACCTTGACAATATCCACAATACTAATAGCATAAGCAGCTCCACTCCCAAATGCACTACCAGCATTAGCAAATATGGAGATTAACGCATGCTCTTTGATATTAAATGGCCCTGGATTCAACGAAAATTCCCTGGAACCAAATCCCGGTATCTTAAATTTCTTTTCTGGTAGGACTTTGGCCATAAATTTTCCTACAGGCAATGTAGCCACTTGTGCGGATATCAGAGTTACAATAAGTGGTTCTGTTCTGTAACCGAAAAATGTATTGACAAAAGCAAGAAGCCCACATGATAAAATCCCGAGAAACCACATTCGAAAAGTCCACACTGGAATGGAAGGATCATCATGGATTGGGACTGTCAATCGAACTTGTTCTACAGGGGAAATTTCATCGGGGTCGATTCCATCATCATCATCATCATCATGATCAGGGCCATTGCCTTTTGGATCTTTCATGGTTGAATCATCTAAGCGTATGTCAAAGGATGCCATGGAGGAGGTTTTAAGATATTTTTGCTTTCTTTTTTTTTCAGATGGTAGTAAGAGAATACACAAGATGTCTGTCAAGAAGTTTGTTCCTTCACAAACTCGAAATTTACCTTTATTTCACACATTAGATGCCTAAGGTTTCGGAAAAACGAGATTTGTTATGTGAAACTTTTATGTTAGATTCTTGAATAGAGTTAAGAATGAGATCCAGCATTTATTGCATCTCCGAATAGATGGTACCAGTGTGTGTGAAACTATTGTTATCTGACGAGGTTTGAGTAATGCAACTTTGTACCTCTAATGTTTTCAAGACTACATACATTGACCTTTGTTTTCAGACACTGCTCAACCAATTACGCGTTGAATCACAGTAATTAGTACACTGAACTTTTGTCTTTTACAATTTAGTGGGTGCTGGGCACCCGTCAGACAGACCGTAAAAGTATTTAGTAGACTGAACTTTTGTTTTATGGTAATTTATTCTACAGTCCAGCTTAATGTGGATAGAATTACCATAATTGATGAGTTTTAGCATTTAAAAGATGATGTCTTCAGTACTGGAAAACTTCTAGTAAGAAAAGAATAGTTACTATTCTGTCAATTCAAACGTTAATATTTCAGACATGAAATGCCGAGATTTGTTGTGTGAACTTTTATGTCAAGTTTTTCAATGTAATAAAGGATACAAGGATCTTCTTGTATCCTCCATTTATGGTATCTTCCCGAATATAAGACAAGACACCAGAGAGAGTGTGTGTGTGACTAAGTGTTGTCTGACGGGTCTGTGTAAGGCAGCTTTGCACCTCTAATGTTTTGAAGACTAAGTACATTGGCCTTTGTTTTCAGGCACCTACTCAACGGATTATACGTTGAATGAGAGTATTTATGGGAATTTATTCTGTTCATACATTGTCGATTCATTTCAACCTAGCTTACACACTTATTCTTTTCTCCATCACCATCCTTCGATTTTTTTTTTTTTTTGTAGCAAATGTTGTATTCGAATTACATGTGTATATGACAGAGAAATTGATTTTATATTTGCTCTTCATTTTTTTTTAATAGAGATTCTAAGTTCCAATTTGTCTCATAATAACTTAGGTTTCATCTTACAACTAAGGCAACACTCCTATAATCTTTAGTCAATTGCAAATCATTTATATGGTAAATAGTCGGTATTAGACTTGCTTGGTTGGAACATCATCATCATACGGGCATACACAGATTCCCTAATTAATTGAGATTTTGCTATCAACCATATATTTCTAAAATCACTCAATTCTTCTATTCCTAATGGTTGGTGATATTTCCAAAGTAATAATATTCCTACTAGAGCAAATTTTTCTCAAATGCCAAGATTATTTTTAATCGACCAACTTCATATATTCTTTGAAATTTTTTTATATTCATTAAGCACTAATTACTCCTCTTTTTCTCTCTCCAATTAAAGTTTTTTCCTACTCACTTACTTACATTTTTCTCTATCACTCACACACACACACACACTCTCACACACACACACATTAATTCATCAATTATTTTCATGAATTATCAAAATTGATCTTGGTTTTAATAATTTATCATATGCTAATTTTATGTGCTTTTATATTTTTTTATTTTTATAATTTTACTCAAAAGGTTCTTTTTTCAAACACAATGTCTTCTTTTAGTTTAGCCAGTGTAATTTAGTTAAAATAAAAATAATCCAAAAAAATACCCTTACTTTCCCTTCAATATTTATGGGATATATAATGTAATATAATTTAAACTTACTTTCATCTAGTTATTAGAGAATATGAATACTTGATAGAGATCAAGTCTTACATAATAAATATAAATACTTGATAAAAGATGAAAATCAAGACTTACATGAAAAATACAAAAGAGGAAGTTTTACAATGTTAGATGCTTAAAGACATGACAAACAAGCAAAACTCAAAGGACAATACATGTTGCATGTCAAAAAAATTTTATGCTAAAGTATTGAGTTATAATGACATCAGAATAATAATTATTTTAAACTGAAATTTGTTGATTTAAATGAAGTTCTATTTACAAAAAATAAATAAATGAATAAGTAAAAGTTTTAGAATTGAATAAAAAAGAGCCTATAAAACCAAAAAGATACAAGAAAAGATTATGGCAAAAACTATATTGTTTAATTATAAAATAATAGATCTATTAATGTGTGAGTAAGAAAGAGAGAAATGTGAATGATAGAAAGAAAAGTGAGAGACCTTAATAGAAAATACTTGATTAGATAGAGAAAAGAGGAGCAATTAATATATAATGGATCTTAAAAAAATCAGTAAAAATATATAAAGTATATTGATTAAGGGTAATTTTGATATTTAAATTTAAGTAAAATACGCTCTGGGAAAAAGATAATTGATTTGTCAGTATCACTTGCCATTCCTAATTGATATTAACTTTCTTACAATAATTTTCTTTTCTTAAAAATAGACTTTGGAGTTTCATTCTTATTTAATAACTTTATGACATGATTTTTGGATGAATGGTAATAAATATGCTACTTGTTTTGTGATTTCTATGGTAACTACCCGTTCCATTCGTAAATATGAGAGATTGCTATTTCAATGTCGGCTTTTTTATGCGTTATCACTTTTCTTTATCCAAAAAATTATATATACAATGCTTGCGAATTTAGAAATCATCAAATTTAGAATTCAACAAACGCATTATGATCCCCCTAATGGGAAAATTGCAGCTTTTGGCCCGAAAGTTCAAGTGGCCTATAAAGTTTCTCCCGCAAGAAGGGTTATCATTATTAACGATTTTGACAAAGGAGAAAAAAAGGGAGTAATGAAATATGGTTCTTACAGTTTCCAATTGGAAACTGAAAAGCATAATTGAAAAGTCTAGAAAATCCTATTAGCAGGAATCATCTGAAATTATTTTTTTTTAGTATCAAAATTAAACAACTTTAGAGCAGCGGAATTAGGTCTAGATTCCATCCTATGTATTCAGCCATTTGCAAAAAGTTTAATCACACTTTGCCACTTTGAACTTTGGAGATAGTTACACTCTATCACCCTTAATCTTAATAATGCAAACTCTATCTTGTGAAAACTAGTCAATTTTAGAAATCTTAACCTTGTCAAAAAAATAAATAAATAAAAGTGAGCATAATGGCATTATTGCCCTTTGATGGGTTAATTTATTGTTGAAAATTATCTATATTTCACTAATATTGGCATTTTATTAAGTCAAAATTAAACCACTATTGAGATAAAAATATGATTAATCAGGTGAAGTGCTACAATATCTTGTAGGATACTTAACATTATTGCCACTTAATCAAATTTGTATTTCATGTTTTATTTCCTTTTGGTAAGGATAACGGTATCTTCTGAAGATAAGCATTGATAGATGGACTTTGTTAATCCATTGTTGTCTGAACTTCAGTATTTCAGGACAACATATCCAAAGGATACTGCAGCAGAGAATTTGCAGTTCATGATGAAAACGGCCGGTTAAAGCATATCAGATGGAATCAGCTTTCTGAACAACTCCACCAATTTAAAGAACCAAAGAAAAGCGTTCAAATGTCACCAAGAAGATATGTCACTAAGAAGTACCCAATAACTAGACATAGAAGTAAAAGAAAACCAGGCAATTGTGTCACCTTCATATCTAAACAGAACAATGTTAGGGAAAAGAGCAGTACCCTGTGGCAACCGGCAACCATACATTTTATTACCTGTCTCATATGAAATTTTGATGCTATGCAAGTCGGGCAATATTAAAATTTTTAACCTAATCACTGCAAAACAGAACCATCTTCTGGACAGTTGTCCTGATTTTGCTGCAATCAACAGCTTACAGGTGATAGCACTTCACTCCTTTCATTCCGCTAGCACTGCAGAAGTGCTTACAGTTTGGTAAATAGAACGGTGGTCAGAAAATGAGTGAAATGAGTGAAATGCTTATCTTCGGAAATGCTTACAGTTAGGTAAATAAAATGTTTGGGGTTGCGGTAGGTTATTAAAAAATACCTCATCTAATAGAGCTTTTAATAAACGTATTTATTAAGTGTTCAAGTGCTTTTAACTATATTGTTTGGATATATTGGATAATGCATAAGTTCAAATTTTTTAAATGTATTTATTACTTTATTTAGTTCATAATATAGGATGAAATGGTTAATTTTAATGTTTTATTTTTTAAAACACAAAAACTATTTTAAAAGCACCAAATTTTAGCTTTTCTTAGAAGTGCTTTTAACACCAAAAACTCCACTCCTAATTTTATGGGATGATATTCATCAAACATTTTAAAAGTGCTTTTAACACTGAAAAGTACCCTTTTACCAAAAGCACTCCAACCCCAAATGGAGAAATGTTTTCCTAAAGATTAGTGGTCTCTTATTCGGCTTAAAGTATCTTCGATTTGTGACTTCAACAGAGTTCTATTTTTTTTTTTTTTTTTTTGTCTCTAATCTAATCATTACCTGTTGAAAACTCAATAAACAGACACGTTTTTGAAATACATCAGACCTCTAAATCAATTCGATTACATCTAGCTCATTGTCTTTCGTTGTAACTATGCTAGCAAATTTCAACAAAAACTAACCAAAAGAGTCTCAATTTCTATGTTCAGGCACCAGGCCTACACGACCTCCGGACAGAGTAATCATCCTATTACAAGACTACTTGGCGCAAGTAACACCAAAAATTTGCTAATGATCAAAATTCAGTACTGAGGCCATCCTTATGCAATGTAGACCCTCAAGAATCCTACAAATAAAATAAACCCATCAACATGCTCAAAGAGATATTATTATATAACACCAATTTTAGGAGACGAAGAGAATTTTCAAATAACTCTAATGTATAACTAAAAAAAAACTAAATTTGATTGCAATTCCATGTGACAATAAATTCTTTGATTTGAATTTCTTGATTAGTTATTACGAGTAATTTCTTCATAGAATATCCACGCAAAAGCACACACTACAACTATGATTGATCAAAATTTTTGATCAAGTACGTACTCATGATTGGAAAAATGTTAAATACTAGCAAGTAAAACAAGCATTACAATTCATGGTTCGCCGTCGCGTGTCGCGGTCGCGTCGCGGTCTCAGTTGTTCCACATCGATCGCGGCATATCGGTTGAATATCGGGTGATACGCATTTTATAGCACATAAAAGTATCTAAAAATTTTGAAAAAATTTTTAAAAATAAAAAATAACAGAACAACCACAATCATCAAATTAGATTTGGTGAATACCTACATTATCATATATATACTTATCAATATTGAAACAAAGTAACTCGAGTGTCACTATGAATATATAATATTAAAAGTAAATAATTATGGTAGTAAGGGCACTTTGTATTCCTATTAATATTAGCATATTATTGTTAAATAAGATACTAAATTTAGAGTCTAATGTGAATCTAGTAAGGATGAAATTGAAAGTAGGAAAAGTGATTATGGAAAAAATACCTACTTTTAACTTTACTTTAAAGAACTTTTGGGATGTGTTTGAAATTTTAAAAAAATTGAGTGGCAACTTTGTAACTTTCTTTTCTTTTTTTCCTGTTTGACATCTTCTCATACTACTATTATCACTAATACTGCTATTATTACTTCTTCTATTTGTTTCCTTCACAACCACCGGCAACCACCACAAATGTAGGTGGTCTCTTTCCTTTTTTTTTTTTTTTTTTTTTTTTACTTTTTTCTTTTTACTCTCTTTCACACACATTCACTCACGTTAACTCTCACACTGGAATTACTCTTCTTTCCTTTCTTCATCTCCCTATTTTTTTCTTATGTACATATAAGTTTATTCCATCTCTGATACAACTCAGTCCAACTCGCTGAACAGTCCAACTCGCCGATATCTCGGCGATACGCACTGAAACCGTTACAACTCGCCCAATATCGGCCGAGTTATCACGAGTCATCTCGGATATGGTTAAATCTATGATTCGGGGATCGGTATCGTATCGATCCCCTCCGTTCCGGTTATGACTCAGGCGAGTCATCGCGGACTCGGCCGATATGGCGAACCATTTACAATTAAATACTGAAACGCATGCCAAATCATAAAGCACAACCTTTCAAAATAACCTCACGAACAAAAATTTTACAAAGCACACATTGTAAAAATGAGGCCACCTTTTGAATTTGATCTTTTTGATGATTTTTCTTCCCCAGGCTTGTCAGTTGCCTCCTCTTCGTCCCTTCAGACCTGATGGATGTTTCCCATTCCAACCCAAAGTGAATCAACACGTATGAATGAGTTTATACTACCTTCAAAAAATCCTCCTAATCCAAAGCCTCCAGTTGCTGCTCTCTTTGGCCCCCTGAACAGTATTTTCTTGACCCCGCCACCCAAACTAGACGTCTCTCAAAGATCCCCACTTTCAGTCCCTTCAAATTGTCCTGCCAGGACTGCAATTGTTGCAAACTGTGGAATAGGTCTTTTCTCAGTATAACATGTCATAGAGGAGCTTCAAAGTCTCAATGTCCTTCCCCGGGATGTAACGGGAAGAACATTGTCACCCAATGTTGCCTTACAGTTTTTGGACGGCAAACCCAAAAAGGGACATCCAATAATGGGAATGGAGATTATATTAAAGACTTCCTGCAGATGTCTAGTGTCTATTCGTGCACATCTTGAGGTCCATAAGATGTTAATTGTCTCTAATTTCATTGAAATCAAATGAAATACTGCCTCGAAGCTCGAGACTAACTGAAACTTTAGACGGAATCTCGGTTAGGAGTGAAAACACTTTCACGAATATTACCATTCAAATAGGAGTAAGTGCGATAAAGTACACACTATTCCATTTGATGGATTAACAAGCCAAGTTTTCATGTCACATAATTTAATCAAAGCATATTTCATGTCGCATTTGCAAAGTTAAATCAAGTTACATGCATGGAAACTCACCACTTTTCTTTCAAAACTCAACAATCCGAGTTAGGATCACTTTCAAGGTCATCACCAAGTCCTATAAGCAAGTAAAACAAGTAATAAGATTCACGTCACGAGATTAATCAAGAATTTGACTAGGTGTTAGTTCAAAGCAAAAGTTCTCAAAAATTTCTTCAAACTTTCCTCGAGTGAAAAGTAGTCAACTCGAGTAGAAAACAATGCCAAAAGGTCAATTGAAATAAACACAGCACTTGAAAACCAATTTTCTCGAGGAAGTGCAATGCACTTGAAATTTTTTCACTAACTAGTAGATGAATATAAAGTGAGGTTTTTCATTTTTGAAATCACCCATTCGGGCTCAAGCTCAACACGAATACTTGAATTAAGCTATTAACACATATCTAGTACAATTTTCACCAAATCTTGATGAACAAAAATCATGGAAAATAGCCAAAACATTTCAAATACTCAAATTTGCCCAAAACAGTAGCTTTTTCCTGAGTCAATGAAAAGCCCAACTTTTAACCATTCAAAATTCCCGATTTCAATTCCAATTAAATATACATTCATGGTTGAACATAATACATCATTATTTGAGCAAAATCTAGTCAAGAAACATCATAAATTTTCAAGATCAAGATAAGCAAAATTTCCAAATTTCATTCGGCTAGCTAGCATGATTTATCATCAAGATTTCCTTCAACATTTTTTTCTCTTTAACCACAAGATGATTTGATCTCATTCCAACAATCACAACCACAACAAGATCCCTCAAGTCCGCTACCTAAAAGGCTACCTCAAGATAGCAACCTAAGTGGGAATTCAAGAGCCCAACTCCAATTTTTCAAGATTACAATTTTTAACAAAAGTAAACCATAGATCTAGTGTAGTTCTAGAAGATCTAGCATTATCAAGGCTAAAACTAAAAGATCTAAACATCATACCTCGAGTTCTAGCAAAATCAAGCAAGATCAAGTGTAGATCTACCCAAGAGTGGACTCCCAAGTCTTGCACCTTCAAGTATCCTCAAGATTAGCCAAAGATCTAGTTGATTCTTGGTGATTTCTTCAAGTGGAGTCGTCAAAGATCAAGAAGAAGAACAAGTTGGACCTTCCTTTCTCTCTCTCTTGCTCTCTCTCTCTCTCGGCTCTCCCTCTCTCTCCCTCTCTACCTTGGGTGGAACAAGAAGAAAAAGGAACAAGATGAGCTCCCAATTGAAGTCTTCAAGGAACAAGAGAAAGAAGAAGAAGAAGAAACAAGCTTTTTCTCTCTCTTTATCTCTCTCTCTACCTCGGCTCCCTCTCTCTCTTTTGCTTATAAGGGGACAAAGAAACATGACTCTCCATGTTTTAAGGAAAAGTTGGTCAACTCGTTTTTATGTCGCGTCTCACGCGTGATACTCTAGTTTTTACTGGATTTTCTCCTTCCGACACTGTCCTACCATAAATATATCTCTTTAAAGTCTTTACATATGCTCGGTTTCATCTTAGAACTCTATTCACGTCACGACTCAAAAATTAACACTTAAACTGGCTGAAACAAAAACCGGGCAATTTATTCACGAAAAATTCTCTAAATTAGAAAATGATAACTTGATGCATAAATTCACTAATATTTTAGTGAAAATACATAATATAATTATTATTATCATTATTATTTATTTCTGATAAAAATACAATTTTCGAACCCTTACAATAACCTCTTAATTATGGGTGAGTATCTTACTAGTTAGGCTGTACTCTGCTGTCATCATGGTAAACTAATTTAAAATCTCTTAGCATTTGAAAGTTTGACTTCTATGGTCATTTAATTGAAATATTCCTAATTGAGTTGAGAGATTCTTTAACAATTCTTTTGTCATAATATAGACAAAAAACTTTAAAAAAAAAGTGGAAATTCTAAATATTTTATACAGCGCATGAAAGCCATCTAAAACACTAAAAAATGAATTAATTAACTTTTTTTGCACCTTAGAAGAATCTCAAATAAATTTCAAATATAACTGTGAATACTTTCCATTCATCTAATTGTCAAGCCATCAATCATGACAAATAAAAAATAAGGACTTTAAATTGTTTATAGAATTCCTTCAGTTCACTCAAAACATATTACATAAAAGGAAATATTTCTTTTATTTAGTACTAAGGGCATATTTCTTTTACTAAATTTTAGAAATTAACTAACTTCCTTACTTTATGATATTCAGTTATTCAAGACTTTTTATATAGGAACGGAGGGAGTAGCTCCTTGTGGTATTAATAACCAACATATATAGTTTTCTTCTGTTGAAATTTGCACAATCGATTTCCTTTGCAATAGCCTTAGAATCAAATGTAATATTTATGTATTTTCCCAAATTTGAGTACCATCTTTGGAATAGTACAGGTTATCTATGCAATAATGACACTTAACTTTGTGATCTAGGAATACAGTTTCTTTTGGAGTAACTTCCTTAATTTCCAAACAAATAAAATTTTGGATTGGTGGAATGAAATTCTTTTGAAAGGAGGTTTCAAAACTTATTTGCGATTGCATTTGATCAATTGAAAAGTAGTATCCCATCAAACATGAATACAAAGAGGTGGTATTGCTTTGGAAACTAAGAAAAGAATAGAAAGCATTTTCTTAGTGAATGTGAATGGAAGTATTAATCAGCTAAATAATAAGATGAATAAAAACTCCATAACTTTTTAAGTAATAATAATCAAAAGACATATGTGACCATCACCTGAACAAACTACCAAACAGTAGATTTTCTAGAATTTTTTGTGGCGTGAGGTGGCAGGAAAAAGAAGGAAGAAAAAGACTATTAGTTCAAGCCTTTTGCTCTGTAAAATTCCTGGTTTGAACTTCTTAGGCACTAAAAAAACTTTTGCAAAATTCTGAAATTAAATACTAGACAACCCATAGAGAAACTCAGTACAAGTGAGAAATTTATTGATAATATATACCATCGGGAATTACTTTTATTAACTAAAGAGCACTAGCAAGAGAATTTTAAAAAAAAAGGATTGGAACTTTGTTTGAACTTTGTTTGAAAGAAAGGAAAAGTTCCAAATGAATGGTTCAAACTAACCTGCAGGATTTGTTTTGCTTAAATCAATATTTGGAGATCAAATAGATGATACTAATTCTAAAGGAAGTTTATAAAACATATAATTACATGATCATGTACAAGAATATCATATGATTATTTACTGAGTAGAATTTTTAATACTTGTATATGTTAGCCATGTTTATGCACAGTACTATATGCATTGTAGTTTAAAAAAAAAAAAAAGGGGGGGGGGGGGAAAGCAAACAACAACTCCATGTCAATATATTAGGATAAATTACTTTTAACCCCTCTGTGATTTTGACTGTTGCCATATGATCCCCTAATGTTTCAAAACGTCCATTTCACCCCCTTATGGTTTATGTAAAGTGAAAAATGAATGGAATGTACAATCAGTTATGGCGTTTGTACCAAACGCACTCTAAAAGAGAGTATGATAAAATCTTAATATCCATACAACCCCTTTATGATTTATATAAATATCCACTTACCCCCCCTGCGATTTTTGCAATTGCCCACGTAATTCCCTTATGCTTTTATATAAAGTGGTTAATTCATCTATTGATTTAACATTTAAACAAGGGCACTATTATCATTTCAAATAATGACGTTACATAGGGTATTTTCAGTCAAGTTTTCACTTTACATAAAATCATAGGGGGTGAAGTGGATATTTTGAAACGTTAGAAGGATTATGTGGCTACAATCGAAACTACAAGGGGGTTATATGTAATTTACCCTATTAGGGTGAATTATGTATGTATGTATGTATGTATATATGTATGTATGTATGCATGTATGTGTAGATATATGTATACATGCATGTATATAAAAATCTTAATTTAAAGATTTTGGGTTGCAAAATAACATAGAGAAACCACAAGTGCGGATTAAATGATGGAGTATAAAATATAGATAATGCTTTATAGCATGCAATTAATTATTTTTGGTGTCCATTAGAGCTGGAAATTGAACGAGCTGTTCACGAGCTCGACTCGTTTAAGCTCGTTCGAACTCGATAAAAACTCGTTCGAGAAGTTAAACGAGCCAAACTCAAACACAAAATCTGACTCGATAAGTTATCAAACGAGCTCGAGCTTTGTTCGCAAACGCTCGTTAGTGTTCGCGAACAGGGGTAAAATAGTTTTTTATTTTGAGTTTTGTTCGCGAACGCTCATTAGTGTTCAAACATAAAATCGGCTCATTTTTTCGACTCGTCTAGCTTAAACGAGTTGAGCTCGAGTTCAAAATTTAATTAACGATCCGAACTCGAATAGTTTTTTCAGCTTGTAATTCTTAACGAACGAACACGAGCCAAACTCGAACGACAAATGAACAGAGTTCAAACAATAAAAGTTTGGCTCGGTTTGACTCGTTTACAGCTCTAGTATCCGTATTCTATTTTTGTTACAAAGTATCACTACAAATAGAGCCACGCAACATATTGCACATGCTCCCAAACTTGTCTAAAAGAAAGTTCTAATAACCATAGTAGAATTATTTTGTGACAAGGAAGAAGGTTTTAAGTAAATTATTTAAAACATTTTAACAAAAATAAAATAATTACTTGGATCATAATTTGAATAGAATGCTCAATTGTTATTAGTATTTGAATATAAATTCTCATGTTGTGATACTTTTGTTTATTGGCTAATCATATTTCACTTGCACAAGGTTTTCAGAATCTAATTTTGCTAGTTGAAGACAATTTTGCTGGTATGATCTCCTAAGAGATTGAGAATTTATACTTACCTAGCATACTATCTCTTTTTAATTTACACTTTGATGAACATTTTACCATAGTTTATAATATATTAAATCTATTTTATGCATTAGCATCTATAAACTTTGTAACTCTTTAGGTAGTATTCCGCAAGAGTTTGACAACCTAAAGCATCTAGAAATACTTCAAATGAGCTTCAATAGCCTAACTGGGTTCACACTTGCCCAAATATTCAACATATCAACATTGTATCAAAGAGAATTGAGCTTTACTAGTCACTTGACAAATTGTAAATATCTAAAATATTTAACTTTTGGTGACAATCCGCTGCATAGTTTTCTTCCGACATCATTATGGGAATCTCTCAATTTCTACAGAGAGATTCTATGCATTGATTCCGAAATCAAGGGAAGCATTCCTAATGCATTTGGGAATTTGAGCAATCTACTGATTTTGAGCCTACATGGAAATCAACTGAGTGGACCGCTTCCCGTTAGGGTGAAGCACTTGCAAAAACTCCACTAAGTTTAAATTTCACTTCTAATCAACTGAATGGCTCAGTTCCAGAGAGTCCTTGTGAGTTGAAGAGTTCGTACGGATTATATCTATCACAAAATCAGCTTCGTGGGTCAATACCATCATGCTTAGGTACTGTTAGTTCGTTGAGAGAAATTTTCATCGATAGGAACTTTCTAAACTCAAGCATACCTGCTAGCTTATGGAACCTCAGTAATCTATTGTACTTGGATCTATCCTCTAATTCACTGATTGGCTCACTACCTGAAGAAATTGGAAATCTAAAGGCGGTGATACTATTAAATTTGACAAGGAATCATCTTTGTCAGAGTATTCTAAGTTCCATTGGAGGTTTACAAAGTTTATCCACCATTTCTTTAGCACAAAATAAACTTGATGGACCTATTCCAGTCTCACTCAGTCATATGTTAAGCTTGGAAGTTTAGGACCTATCCAATAATAATCTATCAGGCCTGACCCCAAAGCCCTTGGAGACATTTTCATGTCGTTATTACATTAAACTTTCTTTCATCACTTAAGAGGAGAAATTTCCTCTTTTGGTCCTTTTGAGAACTTCACATACGAATCATTCATGTTTAATGATGACTTGTGCGGCACTCAAAGGTTTCATGTTCCTCCTTGCAATTCTCCCCCAATTCACTAATCGAGTCAAAAGAAATTACTTCACATGTTAGGCATTCTATTAGGTATTGCTGCAATAGTAATTGTTGTTACAACTACTGTAATTATATTTTTAAATGCCAAAGGAAGGATGAGGTTTCAAGAAATACTAATTTATTGCCTATGGGATTGCCAAAAAGGATTTTGTATTATGAACTTGTTGCAAGCAACTAGTGGCTATGATGAAAGTAATTTACTTGGCAAAGGGAGACTGGATCTGTGTAAAAAGGTACTCTAATAGATGGGACAACTGTTGCTGGAAAGTTTTCACTTTCCTCACAGAAGCCACTTCTAGAAGCTTTGATATAGAATGGGAAGTTCTATGCAACCTTTTATCATAGAAACCTGACTAAATTGATTGGTAGTTGCTCTAACCTAGACTTCAAAGCCTTAGTGCTTGAATATATACCAAATGGGAGTCTTGAGAAATGGTTATACTCCCACAACCATTGCTTGGATTTAGAGCAAAGAATAAGCATGATGGTGGATGTTGCTTCGGCATTGGAATATCTCAGTTTTGGTTATGCAACACTGGTGGTTCATTGTGATTTGAATCCTTGCAACATATTGCTTGACAAAAATATGGTTGCACATGTAAGTGATTTTGGTATTGCAAATTCTTGGATGAGAGAAAGAGTATTATGCATGCCAAAACCCTTGCAACACTTGGATATATGGCACCAGGTTGAACACATCTAACAATTTCTTTAATTACTCCTATATCTCTTTTTTGTATGAAAATGTGTCAATTTCATGAGGTTTATCTTATTTCCCTTCAACTATGATAGATTGATAGATTTCCTTGTGTAGTAAAGAGTATGGACTTGAAAGCCTAGTGTCAACAAGAACTGATGTGTATAGTTTTGGCATAATTTTGATGGAAACATTTTCAAGAATGAAGCCAAGTAATGTGATATTCAAAGAAGATTTGAACCAAAAGAGTTGGATAGAAGAATCTCTACCTAGTGCAACCGTTCAGGTTGTAGATAGCAACTTACTCAGGCAAGAAGATGAGCATTTCAATGGGAAATTGGTTTGTGTTTCAATGATCTTCAAATTAGCTCTAAGTTGCTGCATCAATTGCCCACAAGATCGGATCAATATGAAAGAAGTTGTGGCAGCACTTAAGAAGATAAAACGTCAACTCACCACTTTATCAGATACCTGAAGATGGAAACGTCAATGTAAAAGAAGTTGCTTAGGTTGATATTGCCACACCAAGAAAAGAAAAAATAACAGAAACTTAGTCGTTTGTGAGTGCAGAACTGAGCTGCAGGCAGTTTGATTTGTGAAGTTGGATGGGCTAACATAGCTCCAATAAGAGGATTACTGCTACTCTTTTGCCTTCCTTTGATTTGGGCACTGGGTTTTGTATGGTACAGCCATTTTTACATAATGATCTCAAAATATTGAAATTAGAGTGCTTCAATAATTACCCAATGAGTACCAAGCTAGATTTTTATTTTCATTGTTGTAGTCGAATTTTATGACTTTGCCTATGAAGTTTTTCCGGATATGAGGAAAAATTTTTGTTTGAATGTTTTTTATCTGTCCCTTCTTCCACAAAATTTAGATGGAGATGAAACTTTTGGGCCCGAAGGGAGATTCATTAGACAAGAGGACAATGGAATTTAGTGCAAGAAAAAAAAAAATTTGGAGCTTAAGGCTGAGAATTGTTTTCCAACACTACATTTTTTAGGGAAATGATAATGCCACAACCACAATGTTATTGGCACAACGACACTTTACTAAATACCAAAACAATCCCTACCAAATCCATATCTTAGATGCTGGCCGTCAGATTTTATAATGGTAGTTTTGACATTTCACTAAAAATAACTGTGGCAATAAAATTGTTGTTGTGGCACTATTACCCCCAGTTTTTAGAATTAAAGATAGTAATACCAAAATTTGGTTTTGGCCCAACAACTAATTTGGTTTCCAGCATTCAAGACTTTTAAACTATCTAGTTGCACGCTTGTGGTATTTAATCCACATACGCAACTGTCCAATAGTAAATTCATTCTCTCTCTCTCTCTCTCTCTCTCTCTCTCTAGACGCTGTTTGGAAATTTTTGAAATCAAATATTATTTTTATGAAAAAAATACACAATCTATACAATGTCCAACCCCTTTCCAGCTTGAGGTTGTCTAGGATTTGGAAATATTGTTAATTTGCAGTTGTGAAGACAAAAGTATTCAAATTCAATATCCACTTTTTTTTTTTTTTTTTTTTTGGGGATCCTTTAGGTTGGACGTCTTTTTCCTTTCAACTAATCAAGGGTACGATAAAAATACTAAAAACTGATGTTATGTGTTAATATTAGACAATGATACTCTCGTGTTATTTATTATTATATAAAAAGATATTAAACCTCAAACAATTGAGAATTCCCTTGATCTTCTATCCCCGATGCTTGCTCCACTATCTCTACGCATTATTTTGCATGTGAAAGCGCGGAAGGCAGCAGTCCATTATGACGTCTGGATGCACTTTGAAGATATTCAGCTCAGCAAAGAAGATGTTAAGCACAATTATCTGGGCTTGCCACTGTGGCCCCAAATGGTAAATCAACTTAGTGCTGATAATTGGGGGAGCATGGATGTAGAGCTATGGAAGATAGTGTGGGATTAGGCCGGTGGTTTGATTTGTGTTGTTGCCTGGGCAAACATTTCTCCAGCAAAGAAAAACAATAGTGGCCTTGTTTGTGTTAGCATTGGTCCAGGGTATAGGTGTCAAAATGGGTGATTTGGGTATATTTGGGTAAGCCATAATTGAGTAATGGGTATAATTGAATCAACCCATTTATACCCATTTATTTAAATGGGTATGGGTATACCCAACTACCCATTTATGACTTCTTTGAAATATTATTTATTTTTTAAAGCTTTTTTGCATGGTGTTTGATAATAAATAATGGCATTTTATTGTTATTACATTGGTAAGAAATTCAAATTTATTTCATTATCACTCACTAAAATTTTGAATAAAATGTGTATTTATTTTTAAATGGGTTAAATGAGTAAGCCAAGTCAACCCATTACCCATCAATTAAATGGGTATAAATGGGTACCCATTTATACCCATTTAAAATTAATGAGTTGATTTCGGTAAATTATTAATTGGTTGGGTTTGGGTGAGCCAATATAAATAGGTTGTGATTGACATCTGTAGTCCAGGGCATTGATTTGTGAAATTGGCTGGGCTAATATCGCTCCAACAAAAGGATGCAGGTGGCAGAAGGCGGATTCTTTTTAATCTTAATAGCCTTGACATTGAAATACTAAAGCTTGAAAGTAGAGCATTTGAGGATTAAATTACAATGCAAATGTCGCAGTCTCTATCTTCTTATCATATTCTCTAATTTTAAGTGCATTTTGCAATGCACAATATTGTTTGGTATCTTCTTTCTAATAGTATTATGTTGATTAAATAAATCATGAAAACATCCATACTAAGCCACAAAATGAAACCTTTGTAAAGTATTTGATGCATACTGGATATTGTAAAACTAGTAGCCACACACGCACAAAAGTTTTTGTTAGGAAAGTAATAAACTTCGACAATTAACTTGTGTGTGCCACGAAAGACTTACATTTTGTTATTATTGCCTAATTGATGACTTTATCTACCAAGCTTCTTCTTACGTCCCCTTCAAGTATGTGGAGAACATTTTCTTCAAAGCTTTTTTTTTTTTCCCCCCTACCATTCTGGCCCGGGAAGCCTCATTATTTTGGAGGAAAATGTAATTTAGCACATACTTTATTGTCATTATTAGTATTTTGGATAAGCTCAACGTTGAGAAATGTTGTCAGATGCTACACCCTTTACAATTGAAGATAGTAAAATCAGTATTGGATCTTAGTTTTTGCCCCGGCACGCAGTTTTTTGGACAGATCTTTAGATTCCAACAATCAAGACTTTCAAGCTCTCCAGTTCACATATGCACTTATCAAAAACAATAAATTATTTTCAAAGTTATATAACTTAACGAAGTATGAATTTTAGTAAAAGATGGGCATGTGGCGTTTTTATAAGATATCCTCGATTTCTCTCGATTTCTAATCTAATACACAAATTGATTGGTTCCATCAATCTAGCTCTATATGTTGTGTATTATCAACGATTTCTACATAAGGCGGTAAGACGATATCTTGAGCAGTTATATTTCCAGGACCTCTGACACAAATAGATGCGTCACAAGTTCCATATAGATTACATTTCACATTAACATTAAAGCATGTTTCTCCATTTTTTCATTCCATCTATCAATTTACTCGTTAGTTATTTAGTAAATTTTTTTGGTTGCATTTTTATCAACATTAGAATACTATATGATATTATGGACTTAGAAAAAGTTCGCAATCTATAATATACATGGGAAACAAGATTTTTAATGATATTTTGTCTCTCAAGTGCCATGCCTAGTTAAAAGAAGTCACTGGGTCTTGCACATTTTTTATTTGGATTTTATTTGGTTTATTTCGTGAGGTGCACTTCTCTATTTGAATTTTCCTTGCATCCTCTTAAATGGTACTGGGAGCTGCTCAAAGGTCACTAAATATTGAAATTTAATTAAAAAAATGCAACCAACCTTGTCACAGTTCCTTGTTTTAGAGAATTTATGAATTGTAAGATTACCTCAGCCATTGTATTTATACTATGAATTTGACAAAGACTAGAGACAAAGATGCAATCCCGTGCAATCCATGAGTTGATTAGTGCTCACTCTCAAAGAAGAATGGGTTTCAGAAATTAAAAAATTGAAGTCTAATTCTTCTCCGCAATCGACCAAATAAAATAACATAATTAAAGGACTAACCTAAATCCCCTTTCTCCCCTTCCTCTGTTTCTTAAATTTTACCTCTTTCTTGAAAAAAAAAAATGAAGAATGGCATAGAAAAACAAACCTCCACGACCAAAAGAAAAAAAAAAGAGCAAAGGTTCATGTTCCTGCCTCCACCTTCGCCTACTTAAACACCACGCCTTGGCCGTGGGCTTTTATTTTTCACCTGATTTTAGTATTTTAAAAAAAATCATTCATATCAAGTATTTGATTGATTTTATTTAGGGATAATTTTAAAAACCTCCCTTGAGATTTCTGACAGTTTCACCTGGTGCTCTCAAACTTTTAAAAATCTCACTTACCTCCCTTATTTTAAACTTTTTATACCATTTGAAACCCATTTCAAGATATAATGTTAAAAAACTTATTTTGGGTGAGAGAATAGAATTCCATTCCAAGTTTGCCCTTTTCTTATGATTTCTCAATTACTATAATACACCAAACTTATCCGTTAATTTTTATAAATAGATGGACGGAGTTTCTTAATAAACATTTAGAAGCTGATAATAATATTAAAAACTATTTAGTAGTTTTTATGTCATTGGTTTAGACAAAAAAACATTAAATTACTCAAAATTATGAATAATTAATAATACTCTTGGAAATAATTCACAACAATTTATAATCATGAAAATACCTTTTTACCTGATTTAAAACAATACAAACAAATTCATATATAATTTTTAGCATATTATATCTTTTTAGTTTTCAAGCCATCAATTTGGACAAAAAGTAGAAAATTCAAAAATATGTAAAATAATTTGTAAAACTTCTTAAATTAACTCAAAACACTTTGGAATAAAGAAAATATTATCTTTATAAGTTGTAAAATTCAAATATTAACGCTTGCTATATAAAATAAACTATATTTTTTTCAACAAAATAAACTTTCATTTATTTTGTTATGAATATACTTACACAATAAAAAGTAAGACAACAAGGGGTAATTTTGGAATGAGATTACATTTACTTTCCCGAAATGAATATTTTAATATTTTATTTTAAATTGGGTTGTAGATGATACCAAAAGCAAAAAGTAAGGGAAGCAAGTGAGATTTTTTAAAGTTTGAGGGTGCCAAGTGAAATAGTCAGAAAGCTCAGGGGAGGTTTCTAAAATTATCCCTTTTATTTACTCAAGTAGTATTAAGCCCAACGGTTCAAAACTTTAAAATTAGAGAGAAGCCAGGCATTAACAAACCATCAATGTTTCTTATTTGCAAACTTGAAATCTAGTATTAGATACGAATATGTCCACACTTTGTTGGTAATATTTATTATTTCTTTTTTTTTTTTTTAAGGAGAGGAGGGAAGGCCAATCCCCACCCTAATTGAGGTAGGGGAAATTTTCTTTCTTTCTTTTTTCTTTTCAGTGTGTAATTCCGGCTAACTCCTCCTAATTGCCTTCATTAAACTTTCATCCACTCTCTCTTTTTAATTTGATTTTATTTCATACATCAATAAAGTAAATGCAGGAATGCTTCTAGGAAAAAGATACCTCTCAAGTATCGATGTTACCATCATTTTTTTTCATTGTCCATCACTTCATCACAAAGTCAATGCTACCTACAATATATTCGGATTCTCCAAGTACATGCGTAAACAACCTAATCGGCGACTACCTTATATACGAATGCGCAGTTATTAACCTGGTGACTGCGGACGATCCATATTCTATGAAAAATTCCAATTGCGGCGGTGGCTACATTTGGGGCAAATTAGGATTATAAGGCCAGGCTGTACGTGAGGCTTGGTCCAATTGGTTTGGACCAACAGACTGACCTTGGTCCGGCACATTCGTACAAACAGTCCAAGTTGCTCGGGCTGATGTTTCTCCGCAAGAAATAAATTAGTGGTCTGTGGACACTGGGTTTTTTTGTCTTCTTTTAATCTCAGCTGTTGGACACTGGGTTTTGTATGGAAGAGGGCCACTTTAGTGTGTGCTTCAACAACTACCCGTTGTATCCAGGATTGTCAGTGGAGTCGTGCCAGAAATCTCATTTGGCCCTTGAAAAAGTTCAATGAGCCTAATCTTTCATTGGGCGGATCTAATTTTGGAATTAAATATTATGCTCGAGCTATTTCTGAATCGAGTTAGACCTCTTTAAGCTCAAACCCGTTGCTTAGCTCAGAAATACATACACACACACACACACACATATATATATATATATAATATTCTTAGTAATTGTGTAATTATATAATATATATCTAAATATATAATATAAATATGACTAATTCTCAAATCTAAATACTAATACTAATGAAAATTATGTCTCAAAAATCAAAATAAAATTATTTTCAAAACTCTTAGCTCTCAAAGCCAAAACTTCACTAGTTAACCACCGTCTAGTATCCACCGAGACAAGACATACAGTTTGTCAGACATGTATTCACACAATCAACCATCTTCAATAGTCCTACACTAAATTTTCTTTCCTTCTCACTAGTTTTTTTTCGTTCTTGCCTTTGTCTAATTATTAGTAGTGTTATTAATTGTATATTGAATACTCTTGACATTTGACAATGATGGCATAGATTTTGAATGGATCAAATGAACTTGATTGTTGGCAAATTTTGTTGCTTAAAAGAATTATTTGGATTCTAAAACTGTATTGACTATTGTTTGAAGGAATTAGTAAGAGCAAATTGCGGATCTTTAAAGAAAGAAGATGTTAGATCTACTGACTGTTGATCGTATTTTAGTAGTATTTTTCATGTACTACTAATTAGATATATTATTGTTGGAAAATTCTTGATTTATGCACATTTTTTTTTGAATTGTTAGTGGTTTCTATTTAGTTTTAATATTGTGGTCTTGTATACCATTTAATACTTATAGTAGCTATATCAAAGAAATTAGGGAGTGATAAGTGAATTTGAGCTAAACCCGAATTAGTCTCACAATCTGAATATTTTGTGAGTCAAGTATGACTTTTATATTTATAAATCCAAAACTCACATTTCAAAACTCGAAAATGCTAATAATTTTATGAGCGAGTCTAAACTTGTGAAACCCCGACTCGTAAGGCCTGATTGACAGGCCTAATTGTACCAAGCTAGATTTTTATTTTTGTCATTATAGTCAAATTTAGGACTTTGTCTATGAAGCTTCTTCCTATGTCTTTTTCAAGAATGTAGAAAACACGACGTATTTAGACGGACATGAAACTTGTAGGTCCTAGGAGAGACTCAACGGTCAAAAGCACGACGTAAGTCAGTGCAATCTTTTTCTTTTCTTTTCTTTTTTTTTTTTTTAAGTTTAAGACTAAGAATTGTTATCCAATGCTGCACCTTTTTTAGGATTAAAGGTACTAACACCAGTGTCAGAACTTGGTTTTCGCCCGATAACCAATTTTTTTCAACATTTAAGAATTTTATGCTCTGTAGTTGCACATTTGTCCAATATAGTGAATTCATTTTCTCTCTCTTTTTTCTCCCCCTCTAGACGTCGTTTGAGAATCTCCGAAAATCAAATATTATTTTTCTAAAAAAAATTTATATTAACAATGTAAAAAAATTTTACTCTTAAAACAATCTCATACAAGCAACAATAGTTATTTAACACATAAGTACATGTTAAGTAACACGAGTTCTTACACACGTGCGAGATCAAAAAAATCTAAATGTGCTTCCTAAAGATAATTTACCTTGATGGTGTACAAGAGATTTATGGGAAGCGAAATATTCTTACTGGCATTAACAGAGATGTATCCTATAATCAAAGTCAAACTATTTATTCACTTTTGCGGTTCATGGAGTTGGATTTTCGTTTCCATATATTGCCTTAGTGCAAGTCATACTTTGACACCATCATTTAGTTGTTTTTCCTCAACTGAGTAGTTCAAACAGTATCCTTGCCAAATTTCGCCTGCTGAAGTTTCTGTTAGTGCCCCGCCTGGGTAGAGGATTCGGTCACAACCTCCTCTTTGGGAGTCGTTGTCCGTGCCCGCAAGAGTTCGAAACTCAGGATATGCCGTGTTTGAGAGAAAGGGGCAGCTTCTCTCGGGCCGCAACCCGTAGGAGGATTAGTCGGGTCCCGTAAGGATTGATCCGGACACCTCCTGCGTCAAGGGGAAAAAAAAAAAAGTTTCTAGTTAGCGTTCCGTTTGTTACTGTTAAATTCATACCACTTTGGGTTGTAAGTTGTAACCATTATCACACAATTTATTTACGAAATGTGTAATCCGTTTGGATGTCAGTATCACAAAAAGCCTTAAAGCTTTGTGGGGTGGGAGATTGGGAGTTGAACCTCTACTTCCGTTAAAAACTGCCACAAGGAGCAGCAGCAAGACAAGAAAGCCATCGTGATTAACGTTGGCCAATCACCAACAGTACAATTGTCTGATATTTGGTGGCCGACAAAGAAGTCCCGCGGCGCACATTCGAAGAAGACTTGGACTTTAATAATTGAGTCCCGAGTTCACATTCGAAGAAAGACTTGGACTTTAATAATTGAGGGGTTGAATTGTCCTTCTTACTTGAGAACATACAAAGACTAGCTAATGATGACAATAGGACTGGCACGAAACATTCATCAAAACTAAATATTTCATTACAATATTCAAATTTGATAAACAAAAATTAAGATAAGTTTAATGAAGCATTTAGCCAGAATCAATAATCCTTTTTTTTGGTAATAATTGATATTAATATCTGAGTATTAGATATGCAAATTTCATAAAATCTGTTGTGTCTTTAGCCAGAATCAGAGAAGCTAGCTTGACTGTTCCATTCTTTCCCGGCCCAAATTGGCTCCCTTTGGTAAATATCACTCACTGTCTTCTTTCCACCATTAATGCCTAATGGAAAAGCATCACTTATATTCAGTAATGATCGATCATCCATTCTGAATTTGTATGTCAACCATTTATTTCGCATCCTTGAGTTAGCAAAACGTCCCAATTTACGTTATTGTTTCCGCATTCTTTTGTGTAAATCTGAAAAACATATCAGAAGATTATTTATTCATGCTTCATATTTAGTCTCTGAGATAGTGACATTTTCCAAAATTAGAGAGTGTAGAGCAATTGATTATAGTTTATAAAAGTGACCATGAGTCTTGATTTATTTGAAGCCATCTCATAATGAAAAAGAAATTCTTTCACAGCTCGGTTTAAACTTCTATGTTCTTGCAGCAAAATTTGGATGACATCACATGTAGTTAAAAGGAATCAAGCATAGATTTTATCAATAGGGGTTCAATTAGCTTTTTGTAGGATATTTGGAAAATAAAATCTTCATTCTCTATCTTTGTAAGTTTTTATCACACATATATGACATAATAAGTGTACAGTAAATAATGCAATATAATTTTTCCAAAGAATTTTCAAGCCAAACAAATTAAATATTTGGAAGAGTGGACGAAAAGCATTAAGTTGCAAATTATATGGGAAGGTTGTTAACACACTAGCAAAGTGCATGTGTTATTCTTTTGTGACTGCAGCCTGCAGCGCACCTTATCCACAACTTTATAAGATATATCTCTTACCCTCTTCTTCGTTTCTTAAATCTCACCATTTCCCTAGTACGGGAAAGAAAAGGGGACTTCCAAATGACCGAAATGGTCTTGTATGTGATGTGAAAGCAGTTTCTAAATGAATGGGAACAGAATAATCTGACCCTGGAAGTACATATCATAAATGAAGCAAATCATGCTTAATTTTTTTGACGAACATAGCTGTCCAAGATACTGAAATTCCAGTTGAAGACTCGGAAGAATTTGTTTCCAAATATTATTGTATTCCTCAACGAATAGGATGGGAAAACCGGAAGAGCGGTAATTTCAACAGACTTGAGGGTCAATGATAAACTTTTGCTACTACTTTTCTTTTCAAACTGGACTTCTTGTTTGCAGTATTGTGTGCATGATTCTAGCTGTGCATTGGTCAAAGATGAAAGGGAATCATTTACTCATGGGGCAATGACATGTTTTAGAATGGTTCTTGCTGACGGTTCTTGCTATACGAAAGCCATTTTATTTTTAATTCTTTTGCTCGAATAGAGTGACAAGGTTTTAGAAAATTAGAGAAAGAAGAAAAATATTTCAGGCATATGTTGAGTGCCATTTCAGATGTTGGAACTCAAAGTTCAACTCACGAAACTCAGATATGTTTGCACATTCTGAACACACTTATTGCATGGTGCTTTGGCAAAAGAACACGCTTGTACTAAAATTTTTGGACCCAATTCTTATATAACAATGGGTTTCATATCCATAAAATAGTTTAAGGATTTTACTAAGCGATAAAATAGTATTACAATATACAATTCAAAATATCTAGAACAGTTAGATATTTCACATATTTGAGTTAAGTTCTGAAAAATTGATGATGATTTATAAAATATTTTCAAGAACTAGGTATTTGAAACATTTCCCTGAATGAGTGAAAAACGCACCCAAAAAGTAGTTGAAATGCTTTCCATCCTCATATATTATAGAAAAACCAAGATCGATGAAAAGATGCATTCGGAGAAGATTTGAGAGGAATTAGAAGATCAAATCTCATCTTTCTTTTCTAATAACCAACCAAATTAGAAAAAAAAAATGTTTGAAAAATAAACCAAACTTAAAAAATTATATTTATTTATTTAATAATTTTATTGAGGGGTCAATTTTTTTAGTAGTTTCGGTATTTAGTAACGTCATTTTCTTAGGTAACTGCTTACGTGGTTATTTCTTATTTTAGAAGTCTTATGAGTTATAAATGTGTTAAAGAAAATTGCAAAATTCCATTGTTTGAGATATCTATTATGAGTTATTTATTTTTTCCTTCCAGTGAATACATGGTAGTTCAATAAATAAGATCAGACTACTTTCTCAATAAAAGTTACATATTTGAATCTCACTGTTAATGTAAAAGCTGTATTGGTTAACGTAGACATGGTCATTGTTTCAAAACCATCATTGTAGATAAGATTCTTGATGACTAGAAAATGTTTGCTCAATACTGGTTAGATTCTTGACGATCCATCAAGGAAAAGTCCAACGCAGAACCAATAAATGTTAGATTCTTGACCTTACTAATTTTTCTTGATGATTAGAAAAATTTGCCCAAGAATCTAGTCTTGGTACGTTTTAGCAAATGAATTAAAGATGCTTCTCCCTCAAAAAGAAAAAGGAAAAAAAAAAAAAAAAAAAAAGATGCTTGCAACTGTACGAAAAGCTTATCGCGCACTAGCTATCAATGACGTAATGATCTGACGGCATTGTGAGCCTCAGAAAAATTCCAAGAAGACTTGGACTTGCATAGCATTTGAAAGGGTACTCCACATCCCCCATTCCCACGCAACAACCTGTCGACCTCCATTTTTTGCCCGATAGTTTTTCTTTTTTTTGGAATAAAAAATTGGTAGCAGTGGGTTTTATTTATAGACAATACTAATTAGATCCGAATAGCTAGATAATCTATAAAAAAAATTAAATGTAAAATAAGAAGGAGAAGATTTGAAAAAATATTTCTGTATTTTTCAAGAGTTTATAATAATACACCAACTATACATGAATTCACCACCTATAATGGGGACATGTTATCTTATCAATCCAGCACGAAAGATAAAAGAGATTTCTGAAACTACAAGAATGTTAAGTGATATTAAGACAAACTTTGGGCAAGATTTGTGAAATTATCGTTTTTATAAACTATTTGTTGAAAAGCATTGAAGACACATTAGATGCTGATCTTTATTCATTAAAAAAAAAAAAAAAAAGGAACAGCCAAACAGAAGGTAGTAATGAAAAAATTGTGGTTCTCTGAGTTTTTTTTTTTTTTGGGGGGGGTGGAGGGCAATTAAGATGGTCTCTTAATTTTTGCAAAATTGAAATAGGCAAATAGAAAGTGAGAATTATTATTTTAAAACAATATAGTGAAGTTACTCTCGTTTTTTGTTTATTATTTGTTTTCTAAAGAAGAATCACAAGAGCTTAAAAAACTACGGAAAAAGGCAATAGTATTAACAAAAAAAAAAAAAGGAAGAAGAACTGTTGTCACTTGCCATGCTATCATTGTCTCCATCATTTTCTGTATCTTTGTCCTTTGCATATGTGCATTAGATGTTCCCAGTGTCTAGTATATATAAGTACCTGAAATAGAAATGTTTAGCCATGCTTAGCCTAATTGTGTTGTCTTAGAAGTTAAAACCAAGAGTATAATCATGAATAAATTTTCTTACTTCTATTTTCCCCTTGGACTCTTCTTGATAGGTTCTCTCTTATCTTGCTTAGCCATGACCAGCCCCAACATCACCACGGATCAATCAGCCCTTCTTTCACTGAAAGCCAAAATCACTTCGGATCCTCACGAAATCTTGGCAAGCAACTGGTCTGCTACTTCCTCAGTTTGTGATTGGAGAGGAGTCACTTGCGGTTCTCGCCACCGCAGAATCACTGCCTTGAATATCTCCAACTTGGGTCTTACTGGCACCATTCCTCCACAATTGGGCAATCTCTCCTTTCTCATGTCCCTCGACATGAATGGGAACAACTTTTATGGAGAACTTCCCCATGAGTTGATTCATTTGCGCAGGTTACGAGTCCTTGATCTCTCCATTAACAAGCTTAGTGGAAATATTCCGCCATGGATTGGCTCCTTGCAAGAACTCCAATACTTCTCTCTCGGGAATAACAGCTTTACAGGATTTATACCACCTTCTATCTGCAACATGTCAAAGCTGGAGACGTTGAGACTGTCATTTAATTCTCTGCAAGGAACGATTCCAATGGACATCGGGAATTTAAATAAATTGAAAAAAGTGTCAATTAACTATAATCAGCTTTCGGGTTCTTTGCCATTGGGGTTGTTCAATATTTCATCATTGGGGATTATTTCTTTTGAAGGTAATGGCCTATCTGGCAGTCTTCCAGTCAGCATTTGTTCCCGTCTTCAAGAACTCACATTTCTTAGCCTTTCCTACAACAAATTAAGTGGTATGATACCGTCATCGTTATCCGAATGTTCAAAGCTTCAAGTACTGTCTTTGTCCTACAACAACTTCAGTGGAGTGATACCGAATGAATTTGGGAACTTGACGGCACTGCAGGAGCTATATCTCGGCAATAACAGCTTAAAAGGTACCATCGATATTCCCTATTTTGATGGGTTCCTGATCTGGATGTATCTACGTCCTGCCAAGTAGACGTCCTCTCTTGCCGTCACTTGTATATATCTAACTATTATATTAAGGGATAATTTCAGAAACCTCCCCTAAGGTTTCTGACTATTTCACTTGGCACCCTCAAACATTAAAAAATCTCACTTGCCTCCCTTACTTCATGCTTTTGGTATCACCTACAACCCAATTCAAAATAAAATATTAAAAAAATTCATTTTGGGAAAGTAAATGTAATCTCATTCCAAAATTACCCCAAGTATATTCATAACAAAATAAATAAAAGTTTATTTTGATTGAAAAATATATAGTTTGTTTTTATATAGCAAGTGTTAATATTTGAATTCTACAAGTTATACAGATAATATTTTCTTTATTCCAAAGTGTTTTGAGTTAATTTAAGAAGTTTTACAAATTATTTACATATTTTTGAATTCTGTACTTTTTGTCCAAATTGATGGCTTGAAAACTAAAAAGATATAATATGCTAAAAATTATATATGAATTTGTTTGTATTGTGTTAAATCAGGCAAAAAGGTATTTTCGTGGTAATATATTATTGTGAATTATTTCCAAAAGTATTATTAATTATTCATAATTTTGAGTCATTTAACATTTTTTTGTCTAAACCCATGATGTAAAAACTACTAAATAGTTTTTAATATTATTATCAGGTTCTAGATATTTATTAAGAAACTCCGTCCATCTATTTATAAAAATTAACGGATAAGTTTTGTGTATTATAGTAATTGAGAAATCATAAGAAAAGGACAAACTTGGAATGAAATTATATTCTCTCACCCAAAATAAGTTTTTTAACATTATATTTTGAAATGGGTTTCAAATGGTATAAAAAGTTTAAAATAAGGGAGGCAAGTGAGATTTTTAAAAGTTTGAGAGCACCAGGTGAAACTGTCAGAAAACTCAGGGGAGGTTTCTGAAATTATCCCTTATATTAATGTGATATCTTTGTTTTGTTATGATTCTTTTTTAGTGACGACTACCAACCGTTCTTTTCTTTTCTTTTTCTGGATAACAATCATTCGTTAGTTTGATTGGTCGATTTTTATTTTTATTTTTATTTTGGTTGATACCAAAAACAAAGCTACATTTTTTTTTTGTAACAGCCAATTACCCCTCTTTTCACTCGTTTATTCTATTCCCTTTCACTACTATTAGAATACGGCAATAGAGGAACTATATATAGCCTACAATAATTTGATTGGTGCCATTCTAACTCTTGAACTTGAGCAGAAAACAAATAAATGTACGTATAATTTGCTGTATTTACCTGACAATCAAATATAATTTTATTGATTTAATAAGTCAAAGGCTAGTCTAGCGGGACTCCTAGGACACAGTAATTGGGCTTCGTGTTAAAATTGCCATAAAAGTGGAGTGAAATTAGAGAAATTTGTCTAAATTTAAAGAGGAAAATAAAATGTGAAAGTGTGCACTTACATAATAAGTTATGTGTATTAACAAGTGCTGCCAAGTACACGTTATAAAGTCTGTAATCTAATGTACCTTTGTTTTATAGTTTACATATGTCAGGGAGCACAACTCTCTCTCTCTCTTTTTTTCCCCTCATTGAAATCTTCTTTTTGATGTGAAAGATGTGGAATAAATATTTTAAAATTTTAAGCAAAAGTAAGCTAATTACTGGGCCTAGAATTTGTATGCAATGCTAATTACTCATGGTGCTTGAATGTAAAATCTTATGTCACCAAAACTAGAGACATGAAGACTATCGTTCAATTCTCTGCAAGGGACAATTCCGATAGAGATTGTGAGCCTTAACAAATTGAAAATAGTGAAAATTAACTACAATTAGCTTTCAGGTTCTTTGCCACTATGGGTTCTCAATATTTCTTCACTGGAGACTATTGCTCTTGGTGATAATAGCCTATCTGGCAGTCTTCCTGTTGGCATGTGTTGCCGCCTTAAAGGACTCAAACGGCTTTACCTTTCCGGCAATGAATTAAGTGGTATGATACCATCATCGCTATCGGAATGTTCAAAGCTGCAAGTACTGTTGTTGTCTTACAACAATTTTAATGGAGTGATACCAGAAGAGTTTGGGAACTTGACAGCACTCGAGGAGCTAAGTCTTCGTGACAACATATTAAGTGGTGTGATACCATCATCATTATCAGACTGTTCAAAGCTTCAAGCACTGTGGTTGACTAATAACAATTTACATGGTACGGTTCTAACTCTCCTGTATTTTAGTTGAAATTAGAAAAAAGAGTTACATGTAACTAGTTATATATTCTCAAACAACCAAATATTATATTGATTAGTAATTCAAAAGCATGTATGAAAGGAATCCGGTGGCACACAAAAATTGGGGCCACGTTTTAATTTTTTCATAAAACTGAAGTTAATTAGGAAAATAAACTTAATCTAATTGGGAAAACAAATTGAAAATATGTGCATTTGCTTAATAAGTACTGCATTCATAGAAATACCCCCAAGAACTTGTTACAAAAATTCATAATCTAATATGAACTGGTTTTATATTTTATTCACGTCAACATGCATAACTTTGTATTCTTGTCAAATAATGAGAAGGAAGGTTTTGATGAAATATTTTAAATCGTTTGAAAAATGTAAGACAAATGTCTGTCCCGTGACTTGTATACCATGCCAAGTTCTCTTGATGCTTTAATGTAACATCTCGTGTTAACAAGCCAAAAGCCTTCTTTACAACAAAGCGTAGGTTAACTAGTTAGATGCTTCACCTATAACCAATAGGTCATGGGTCTGAGTCATCAAAGAGGGTAAGTGGGAAATCACTGTTAATTCCCTTCTAAAAGAGAGAAAAAAAAAAACCTAAAAATCTTCTTTTTCTAGTAAACAAACTGAAATTTGTTTTACTCATATTATTAGAAAGTGTACAGCGTGAATTGCTTAACAAAGTCAAGAGTTCAAAAAAGATTGTGACCATGGGTTTTAACTAAAAGTAATGTCTATGTAATGTCCCAAATTTAATCCCATTTTTATAATCATTTTGGATATCTATGTAGTACTAATGTTGAATTGACTAATTTAGGGATAGTATAGCTTGTGAAGTAAGTTTCCTTAATTTTCTGAAGCAATACAATTTTTAACTGTAAGAAAATTCTTTGAGATGGAATATTAGAAATTTCTCTGTGAATGCATGTGCAAACTATAAAATAGCACAAAAGTAATTCCTTATCTAACTCAAAGAAATAGGTGGTAATACTTTTGGTAACTAAAGAATAATAGAAAGTCTTTTCTCATTAAACATGCATGTATGGAAGTAGTGTAGGCATTCAGTAACTTTCCAGGACGTAATGATCAAAAGATGCATATGACTATCATCAGCAAATTACCGAAGCTCAGGTTTCCATTTTTTATTTGGTGTGTGCAGACGCACACACATGAACATATGCACATGCACACAAATATTTTCTTTTTTTTTTTTTTTGTTTTGTTTATCAAGACGGTAGATTCTACTCTAAACTAAGCCTATTCTATACTAAGGGGAGGGGCGGAACCAAAGGGATCAAATGGGAGATCCGATGGGAACTAAACTTCCACTGGACCGCATGGGTGCCGACGCACCCGTTGGTGAAATTTTCAGGAAATTTTTGAGTGAAATGAAAGTCATGGGATTTGATCTCATGACCTACACGCACACAAATATGAGTTTGAATCTTTTGATATGTTTTTCTTTTACTAGATTTTATAGTGTTTGTAATTATTCCCCATGTTAATGCGTACTAATTAATGCATTTATGTGGAAAAAACAAGCATTTCCATGTCAATTATATGTCCAACTTTTCCATTTTGTTGTATTCAAAGCCTATTCACATATATATATCTCTTTGCGGTGGCGGTCGAGAAAGCATTTATGAGTTGTTTGAAATTTTTTTAGTTTCAAATCTTAGCTAGAAGATTTAGGTTCGAATTACAAATTGAAGGTATGTAGTAAATTATAAACCATATGTGTAGATATTAATTATAGTGTGTAATTAAGTTATTTTTAGTGTCTATATTTTACTTTAGTATACTGAAAACAAAGCTTTAAATGCTATTTATTGTGAACAGACATTCGTTTTCTGGAATCATAAATAATCCCTAGCAATCAATGCAAAAGTTACTTTACAAAACAAATAATAACGCGTTATAATTCCTTATGGTGTTAGTAATCAATATGGCTGGTGATACTGCCAGACTTAAAATTTTTCTACCAAAACAATTTTTATTCAAATACCTATAATGCCCTCAATTAGTCAATTCTACATATTCTCATTGATTTTTTTTGGGATCCATTGTCCAATGATTAACATAACATCTTTTTTTTTCCCTCTCATTTCCCCTTCCATTCCCACCTTCCGATCGTTCAGCAACTTTCCTATTTTGCAATTTCTTTTCATTTTCTTGAGAACTTTGCATCATGTGCTTCAATATCTTTTCCCTACTTTTTTTCTCTCCTTCTTTCTTACTACTTCTCCATCATTATCAGTAATTTTTTTCCTACTTTCTTTTCTAGTTTTATTCCATTATGTTTTCTATCAAATAATCTTTACTTACATTTTTTTTTTGGAGTGATCATAAATTTTGATTAAATTTGGATGCAATTTTGTTATAATTATGGTGAGATTCAAGTTCTCAACTTTTGAGTAAATTTTGTTGCAATTATAGCAATATTGTAGGTTTTTTTTTTTTTTGTATTCTTTATTCACTCCCATGAATATTGAATTACATTCTATATCCCATGAATATTGAATGAAAAGTTTGTCTACATTTTTTTAGAATTTTTAGACTGTTAGATTGTTAGTTATTGGAGTTAAATCACATTGGTTTTGCAAAAATATAACTTTTAAATAAAACTTTGAAAATAAAAAATAAAAGAACTTTGAAGCAAAAGAATTACAAGATAAGAAAAACTCAGAACCAAATTAGTGAGATATGAAATTAATAGATAAATAAATAAAAGAAAGAGAAAAAGAAGGTAAACTAGTCAATTAAATAGATAGTGGAGAAAAAGAGTAATTAGTAGACAACGGATTTAATAAAATCAATGAGAACCTATGGATTTGACCAGTTAAGAGTAATATTGATGTTTAAATAAAACTTGCTCTAATAGGAAGATTATTGATCCGGCAGTATCACTAGCCAATCAATATTTATAGTTTTCTTCTGTTGAAATTTGTGCAATAGATTTCCTTTGCAATAACCTTAGTATTAAATGTAATATTTATGTGATTTTCCCAAATTTGAATGCCATGTTTGGAATAGTGCAGGTTATCCATGCAATAATGACATTTAACTTTTTGAGCTAGGAATATAACTTCTACTGAAGTAGTTTCCTTTATTTCCTAATGGATAAAATTTTGAATTGGCAGAATGAAATTCTTTTGAAAGGAGATTTCAAAATCTTTGTGAATGTTTGGACAATTAAAGAGTAGTATCCTATCAAACATGAATGCGAAGAGGTGGTATTGCCTTGGAAACTAAGAAAGGAATGGAAAGCATTTTCTCAGTGAACGTGAATGGAAGCACCGATCAGCTAAATGATAAGATGAGTAAAAACTCCATTACTTTTTAAGTCATAATAATCAAAAGATGTATGTGACCATCACCTCAACAAACTACCAAATAGTAGATTTTCTAGAAAATTTTTTTTTTTGGCATGAAGTGGTAGAGAAAAGGAAGAAAAAGACTATTAGTTCAAGTCCTTTTCTATGTGAAATTCCGGAGTTTGAACTTCTTAGGTGCTACAAAAAACTTTTGCAAAATTCTGTAATTAAATTCTAGACAACCCATAGGGAAACTCTATACGATTGACATATATTCATCAATGATGTATGCCTTCAGGAATTGCTTTTATTAACTAAAGAACATTAGCAAAAGAAATTTTAATAAAGGGTTGGAACTTTGTTTGAAAAAGAGGAAAAGTTCCAAATGAATGGTTCAAACTAACCTGCATGATTTGTTTTGCTTAAATCAATAATCGGAATTCAAATGGTTGATACTAAACTTACAGGAGTTTATAAAACATATAACTACATGATCATGTACAAGAATATCATATGATTTTTTTTTTTTTTTACGAAGTAGAATTTTTAATACTTGCATATGTTAGCCATGTTTATGTAAAGTACTACATGCGTTGTTGTTTAGCGAAAAAGGAATGAAAACAGCAACTCCATGTCAATTATATACAAGTTTGCCTCTTTTATCATATGTGTGTGTGTGTGTGTGTGTGTGTGTGTGTGTGTGTGTGTACATGCTATGTATATATGTGTGTATATGTATGTGTTTAAAAATCTTAATTTAAAGATTTTAGGTGGCAAAATATGGAGAGTTTGTAATCTAATGTACTTTTGTTTTATATTTTATATATGTTAGGAAGCACTACTTTTTTTTTTTTTTTGGGTTCTCATTGAAATCGTCTTTAATTTGACATGAATGGTTTGGAATAAATATTTTAGAATTTTTAAGCAAAAGTAAGCTAATTACTGGGCCCAGAATTTGTATGCAATGCTAATTACTCATGGTGCTTGAATGTAAAATCTCATGTCACCAAAGCTAGAGACATGAAGACTGTCGTTCAATTCTCTGCAAGGGACAATTCCGATAGAGATGGTGAGCCTTAACAAATTGAAAATAGTGAAAATTAACTACAATCAGCTTTCAGGTTCTTTGCCACTATGGGTTCTCAATATTTCTTCACTGGAGACTATTGCTCTTGGTGATAATAGCCTATCTGGCAGTCTTCCTGTTGGCATGTGTTGCCACCTTCAAGGACTCAAACGGCTTTACCTTTCCGGCAACGAATTAAGTGGTGTGATACCATCATCGCTATCGGAATGTTCAAAGCTGCAAGTACTGTGGTTGTCTTACAACAATTTTAGTGGAGTAATACCAGAAGAGTTTGGGAACTTGACAGCACTCGAGGAGCTAAATCTTCGTGACAACATATTAAGTGGTGTGATACCATCATCGTTATCAGACTGTTCAAACCTTCAAGCACTGTGGTTGACCGATAATGATTTACATGGTACGGTTCTAACTCTCCTGTATTTTAGTTGAAATTAGAAAAAAGATTACATATAACTAGTTATATATTCTCAAACAATCAAATATTATATTGATTAGTAATTCAAAGGCATGAATGAAAGGAATCCAGTGGCACACAAAAATTGGGGCCACGTTTTAATTTTTTCATAAAACTGAAGTTAATTAGGAAAATAAACTTAATCCAATTGGGAAAACAAATTGAAAATATGTGCATTTGCTTAATAAGTACTGCATTCGTAGAAATACCCCCAAGAACCTGTTACAAAAATTCATAATCTAATATGACCTGGTTTTATATTTAATTCACATCAACATGCATAACTTTGTATTCTTGTCAAATAATGAGAAAGAAGGTTTTGATGAAATATTTTAAAATCGTTTGGAAAATGTAAGACAAATATCTGTCCGTGACTTGTATACCATGCCAATTTCTCTTGATGCTTTAACGTAACATCTCACATTAACAAGTTAAAAGCCTTCTTTACAACAAAGCGTAGGTTAACTGGTTAGATGCTTCACCTATAACCAATAGGTCATAGGTCTGAGTCATCAAAGAAGGTAAGGGGGAAAATCACTGTTAATTCTCTCCTAAAAGTGAGAAAAAAAAATGAAAAAAAGACTGAAATTTGTTTTACTCATATTATTAGAAAGTATACAACGTGAATTGTTTAACAAAGTCAAGAGTTCAAAAAAGATTGTGACTATGGGTTTTAACTAAAAGTAATGTCTATGTAATGTCCCAAATTTAATCCCATTTTTATAATCATTTCGGATATCTATGTAGTACTAATGTTGAATTGACTAATTTAGGGATAGTATAGCTTTTGAAGTAAGTTTCCTTAATTTTTTGAAGCAATACAATTTTTAACTGTAAGAAAATTCTTTGAGACGGAATATTAGAAATTTCTCTGTGAACGCATGTGGAAACTATAAAATAGTACAAAAGTAATTACTTATCTAAGTTGAAGAAATAGGTGGTAATACTTTTGGTAACTAAAGAATAATAGAAAGTATTTTCTTATTAAACATGCATGTATGGAAGTAGTGTAGGCATTCAGTAACTTTCCTGGACGTAATGATCAAAAGATGCATATGACTATCATCAGCAAACTACCGAAGCTCAGGTTTCCATTTTTATTTGGTGTGTGCGTCTACACACACATGTACATCTGCACACACACACAAATATTTTCTTTTTTTTTTTTTCGGTCAAAACGGTAGATTCTATTCTAAACTAATCCTATTCCATACTAAGGGGAGGGGTGGACCCAAAGGGATCAAATGGGAGATCCGATGGGAACTAAACTTCCACTGGACCGCACGGGTGCCTACACGCCCGCTGGTGAAATTTTCAGGAAATCTTGAAGTGAATGAAAGCCATAATATTTGATCCCATGACCTAGATGCACACAAATATGAGTTTGAATCTTTTGATATGTTTTTCTTTTATTAGATTTTATAATATTTGTAATTATTCACCATGTCAATGCGTACTAATAAATGCATTTATGTGGAAAAACAAGCATTTCCATGTCAATTATATGTCCAACTTTGCCATTTTGTTGTATTCAAAGCCTACTCACATATATATATATATATATATATATCTTTCTGGTGGCGGTTGAGAAAGCATTTATGAGTTGGTTGAGATTTTTTTAGTTTCAAGTCTTAGCTAGAAGATTTAGGTTGGAATTACAAATTGAAGGTGTGTAGTAAATTATAAAGCATATGTACAAATATTAATTATAGTGTGCAATTAAGTTATTTTTAGTGTCTATATTTTACTTTAGTATACTGAAAAACTTTTTATTGTGAACAGATATTCGTTTTCTGAAATCATAAATAATCCCAAGCAATCAATGCAAAAGTTACTTTACAAAACAAATAATAACGCGTTATAATTCGTTGTGGTGTTAATAATCAATATAGCTGGTGATACTGCCAGACTTAAAATTTTTCTACCAAAGTAATTTTTATTCAAATACCAATAATACCCTCAGTTAGTCAAATCTACATATTCTCATTGATTTTTTTTGGGATCCATTGTCCAATGATTACTTTTTTTCATCCCCTTTCTTAATGACACAACATCTTTTTTTTTTTTCCCTTTCATTTTCCCTTTCATTTCCCCTTTCATTCCCACCTTCCGATCTTTCAGCAACTTTCCTATTTTACAATTTCTTTTCATTTTCTTGAGAACTTTGCATCATGTGCTTCAAAATCTTTTCCATACTATTTTTCTTCTCCTTTGCTCTTACTACTTCTCCTTCACTATTAGTAATTTTTTTCCTACCTTCTTTTTTGGTTTTATTCCATTATATTTCTATTAAATAATCTTTGCTTACATTTTTTTTGGAGTGATCATAAATTTTGATTAAATTTGGATGCAATTTTTTTATTATTTTGGTGAGATTCAAGTTCTTACCTTTTGAGTAAATTTTGTTGCAATTAATAGCAATATTGTAGGTTTTCTTGTTTTGTATTCTTTATTTGGTTTATTTTCTTTCTTTTTTTTTTTTGTAATTCACTCCTCTTGAATATTGCATTACATTCTATATCCCATGAATATTGAATGAAAAGTTTGTCTACAATTTTTTTTTTTTAGAATTTTTAGTCCTTTAGACTGTTAGTTATTTGAGTTAAATCACGTTGGTTTTGCAAAAATATAACTTTTAAATAAAACTTTGAAAATAAAAAATGAGAGAACTTCGAAGCAAAAGAATTACAATATAAGAAACAATTATGGTAAAAAACTCAAAACAAAATTAGTGAGATATGAAAATAATAGATAAATAAATAAAAGAAAGAGAAAATGAAGGTAAACTAGTCAATTAAATAGATAGAGGTGAAAAAGAGTAATTAGTCGACAACAAGTTTAACAAAATCAATGAGAACCTATGGATTTCACAAGTTAAGTGTAATATTGATAGTTGAATAAAACTTGCTCTAATGGGAAGATTATTGATCTGGCAGTATCGCTAGCCAATCAATATTTATAGTTTTCTTTTGTTGAAATTTGCGCAATAGATTTCCTTTGCAATAACCTTAGTATTAAATGTAATATTTATGTGATTTTCCCAAATTTGAATGCCATGTTTGGAATAGTGCAGGTTATCCATGCAATAATGACATTTAACTTTTTGAGTTAGGAATATAGCTTCTACTGAAGTAGTTTCCTTTATTTCCTAATGGATAAAATTTTGAATTGGCGGAATGAAATTCTTTTGAAAGGAGATTTCAAAATCTTCGTGAATGTTTGGACAATTAAAGAGTAGTATCCTATCAAACATGGATGCAAAGAGGTGGTATTGTTTTGGAAACTAAGAAAGGAATGGAAAGCATTTTCTCAGTGAACGTGAATGGAAGCACCGATCAGCTAAATGATAAGATGAGTAAAAACTCCATAACTTTTTAAGTCATAAAATCAAAAGATGTATGTGAACATCACCTCAACAAACTACCAAATAGTAAATTTTCTAGAATTTTTTGTGGCGTGAAGTGGTAGAGAAGAGGGAAGAAAAAGACTATTAGTTTAAGTCCTTTGCTATGTAACATTCCGGAGTTTGAACTTCTTAGGCACTGCAGAAAAGCTTTTGCAAAATTCTAAAATTAAATTCTAGACAGCTCATAGGAAAACTCTGTAAGATTGACATATTCATCAATGATGTATGCCATCAGGAATTGCTTTTATTAACTAAAGAACATTAGCAAAAGAAATTTTAATAAAGGGTTGGAACTTTGTTTGAAAAAGAGGAAAAGTTTCAAATGAATGGTTCAAACTAACCTGCATGATTTGTTTTGCTTAACTCAGTAATCGGAATTCAAATGGTTAATACTAAACTTACAGGAGTTTATAAAACATATAACTGCATGATCATGTACAAGAATATCATATGATTTTTTTTTTTTTTACTAAGTAGAATTTTTAATACTTGTACATGTTAGCCATGTTTATGTAAAGTACTGCATGCGTTGTTGTTTGGCGAGAAAGGAAAGAAAATAGCAACTCCATGTCAATTATATACAAGTTTGCCTGTTTTTTATCATGTATGTATGTTTGTGTGTGTGTATCTGAATTCTCATATGTGTGTACATGCTATGTATATATATGTATGTGTATAAAAATCTTAATCTAAAGATTTTAGGTCACAAAATATGGAGAGTTTACAATATAATGTACTTTCGTTTCATATTTTATATATGTCAGGAAGCACTACTCTTTTTTTTTTTTTTTTCTTTTCTCGGGTTCTCGCTGAAATCATCTTTCATTTGATATGAATAGTTTGGAATAAATATTTTAGAATTTTTAAGCAAAAGTAAGCTAATTACTGGGCCCAGAATTTGTATGCAATGCTAATTACTCATGGTGCTTGAATGTAAAAAATCTCATGTCAGTTGTCACCAAAGCTAGAGACATTATTGAAACTGCCATTAAATTCTCCACAGGGACAATTCCAATGGAGATTGGGAATCTGACCAAATTGAAGATAGTGAACATCAACTACAATCAGCTTTCAGGTTCTTTGCCGCTGTGGTTGTTCAATATTTCCTCACTGGAAGTTATTGCTTTTCAAGGTAATCGTCTATCTGGCAGTCTTCCAGCTGGCATATGTTCCCGTCTTCAAGAACTCACATGGCTTGACCTTTCCCACAACAATTTAAGTGGCATGATATCATCATCGTTGTCGGAATGTTCAAAGCTTCAAGTACTGTGTTTGTCTTACAACAGTTTTAGTGGAGTGATGCCGGAAGGATTCGGGAACTTGACGGCACTCAAGAAACTATATCTTGGTTACAACAATTTAATTGGTACCGTCCTAACTCTTTTCGCATTTTAGCTGAAATCAGAATAAAACAATTACATATGACTAGTTATACATTCTCAAACAATTAACTATTATATTAATTAGTAATTTAAAGGCTTGTGCAGAGGGAATCTGGGGGTACACAAAAGTTGGGGCCGTGTTTCAGGTTTTTTTCATAAAATTGAAGTTAATTAAGAAAGTTGCCTTAATGATCTAGTTGGAAAAACAAAATGCAAATATGTGCATCTGCTTATTAAGTACGGCATTTGTAGAAATACGCCCCAAGTACATGTTGCAAAAATTCATAATTTATTATGATCTGGTTTTATATTTTAATGCACGTCAACATGCATAACTTTGTTTTCTAGTCAAACAATGAGAAAGAAGATTTTGCAGACATACTTTTTTTTTTTTTTTAAATCTTTTAAAGAAAAAGCAAGACAAATATTGGTCCCATGACTTGTATGCCAGACCAATTGCTATTGATGCTTGAATGTAACATCTCATGTTAACAAGCTATGAACCTTTTCTTTTTCTAGTAAATAAACTGAAAATTGTTTTTCCAATATTATCAGAAACTATACAGCATGAATTTCTTAACAAAGTCAAGAGTTCAAAAAAGCTTCTGACTAAATATGTGTTTTAACTGAAAGTAATGTCTACGTAATGTCCTCAACGTTAAATCCAATTTTTAAAATCATTTAGGATATCTATGTAGTACTAATATTGAATTGACTAATTTAGGAATAGTATAGCTTTTGAACTAAGTTTCCTTAATTTTCTGAAGCAATAAAATTTTTAATTGGAAGAAAATTTCTTTAGCACGGAATATTAGAAATTTCTTTGTGAATGCATTTGGAAGCTATAAAATAATACAAAAGTAATTACTTATCTAACTTGAAGAATAGGTGGTAATACTTTTGGTAACTAAAGAAGAATAGAAAGTTTTTTCTTATTAAACATGCATACATGGAAGTAACATAGACATTGTAACTTTCAACGTAATAATCAAAAGATGCATAGGACTACAACCTCAGCAAATTACCAGAGCCTAGGTATTCATTTTTTATTTGATGTGAATATATATACACATATACACACAAATATGAGTTTGAATCTTTTGATATGTTTTTTATTAGATTTTATTATGTTTGTAATTATTCACCATGTTAATGCACTCCAGTAAAGCATTTATGTGGAAAACAAGCATTTCCATGTAAATTTCCTAATAAATAAAATTTTGAATTGGTAGAATAAAATTCTTTTGAAAGGAGATTTCAAAACTTCTTTATGAATGCATTTGAACAATTAAAAAAGTAGTGTCCTATCAAACATGAATGCAAAAAGGTGGTAGTGCTTCGCAAACTAAAAAAAGAGCAGAAAGCATTTTCTTTGTGAACGTGAATGAAGCATACTAATCAGCTAAATAATAAGATGAATAAAAACTCTATAACTTTTTTATTTTTCCAGAAAAAGGGACCCTTTTATTGATTTAGAATGAACTGTACATCTAGGTCCTACTCTATTACAACTCCCCTACGCTAGTTAAGAATAATGCACTGGTACATCATCAGCTAATTATACAGTTAAAATCAATGTCCCATTCTAATAGCAACTCCAAATTTTCTCTAGTTCTTGTGCTTTAGGCCAAAGAACAAACAATCATCTGTATCATTCTTACTATAGCTTCAACTACTTGTACTTCGGATCTACTATTCTGCTGAAAACTTCTCCGATTCCTTTCTTGCCACAGATGCCAGGCCACAATAGCCAGTGCAAGACATTTAAATTTTCCAGAAAATGAATCATTCATCACATGTGTACTCCACCAGTGAATCTCCATCTCCCAGCTCATATCCCCTCTGTATAACAGACACATTTTCTGGAGTTTCTGCCAAACAGAATGAGAAAAATCACACATGAAAGTGGTTAATAGTCTCAGAGCCACTTCCACATAAAACACAATTAGTAGATGTGTTTTGGACACCCCAATTGGTCAATCTATCACAAGTCATCAGTTTCCTCTGGATTGCCAACCACAAAGTGAATGCAAATTTAGGGATATGTCCTTTACCCCATACTAGTTTATGCCATACTACATTACAACTTTATTTCTAGAATTAAACAATGATTGCATTGCAGCTGGCACTAAGAAAATACCTATAGATGAGCCAATCCAGTATACTCTATCATCTCTGTGTGAATTCTGCAAAAGATTATTTGGAATAGCCTCCTTGAATTCCTTAAGAATTATACCTCCTGCCATGTGGGCAATTCCAACAATCATCCTTTATAAATTCTGCCACTCTAGGATTGGTGGATAACCCCAAGCATTTTAACAAAGACAAGGGATACTTCTGATATAGAGGACCTGAGGGGTGCTAAGAGTCAACCCAAAAGGACGTGTCATTCCCGTTTCCAATAGACACACCAATGTTTGGTTGAGCAATAGACCTCATTTTTAATATCTTTCTCCACACCCAAGAGCAGCTAGATCGAATCTTTACTTCCCAGGAACCTTTTCCTTTCAGCATAATTGAATGGATCCACTTTGCGCACATAGAATCCTTCTTCTGACAGATTTTCCAGATCAGTTTCACAACCATGCATATACTCCATTGCTCAACATTTTTTATCCCCAAACCTCCTTCCTTCTTTGGTTTACATACATCGGCCCATTTTACTTTTACAGCATATTTAGCTTTAAATCTCTTGACGACAAAAAGGATGCCATCATGCTGTCAATCTTCCGGATAACTGATTTAGGAACTACAAAAACACTAAACCAATACAAATATATACCACTTAGCACAGATTTGATTAATTTTAGCCTTCCCCCATAACTGAGCTTTTTAGCAGCCCAACATTCAGAATTTTGTTTTATCTTGACGAAAATAGGTTGGCAATCTGCATGGCTCAATTTTGAAGATATTAAAGGAAGTCCAAGGTATCTCACAGGAAGGTACCTCTTGGCATTTCCATAACACTGCATAATTTCTGAGCCTTGTCCTCCTCCTCCTCGTCCTCCACACAAGACAAAAAGATATTATACTTTTGTAGATTAGGCTTCAAACTAGACATCCCACTAAACTCCCTCAAGACTCCCTTGAAAACATAGAATGATTTCTCAGTAGCAGTAGATAGCAGAAATAAATCATCTGCAAACATTAAATGAGAAAACTTCAGCTCCAAACAGGAAAGATGATAGTCAAAGCTCTTTTCGATACTATACCATTTCAAAAGGCAACTGAATACTTCCATTGCTAAGAGGAATAAGTAAGGAGATAGTGGATCTCTTTGCCTTAAACCTTTTTTGCTACGAAAACATCCAACAAGAGCTCCATTGAGATTGGTACAAAAGTAGGTAGATGTAACACTATTAACAACCCACGGTGTAAATTTTCCTGGAAACTCCATCACTCTCGTAGTAGCAAACAAGAAGTCCCCATCCATTGTATCATAGGCTTTTATTAAATCCACATTTATGGCTGCTGTAGGCTTTTCCTACTTATAATGATAGCCTCTAACCACTTCATGCATCAACAATATACTTTCTGTAATTTGTCTACCTTTAACTCCATAACTTTTTAAGTCATACTAATCAAAAAATGTATGTGACCATTACCTCAACAACTATCAAAGAGTAGATTTTCCAGAAATTTTTTGTGGTGTGAAATGGCAGAAAAAAAGGAGAAGAAAAAAACCATTAATTTAAGTCTCTTGCTATGTAAAATTCCTGAGTTTGAACTTCTTAGACACTACAAAAAACTTTTGCAAATTCTGAAATTAAATTCTAGACGGGCCATAGGGAAACTTTGTATGATGACATAAATTCATCGATGATGTATGCCATGAGGAGTTGCTTTTATTAAAGAACACTAGTAAAATAAATTTTAAAAAAGGGTTGGAACTTTGTTTGAAAAAAAGGACAAATTACAAATGAATGGTTCAAACTAACCTGCACGATTTGTTTTGCTTAATTCAATATTTGGATCTCAAATAGTTGATACTAAATTTAGAGGAAGTTTATAAAACATATAACTACATGATCATATACAAGAATATCATACGATTATTTGGAAAGTAGAATTTTTAATGCTTGTATGTGTTAGCCATTTTTATGCACAGTACAGTATGCATTGTTGTTTTAGAAAAGGAAAGAAAACAACAACTCCACGTCAATTATATACAGTTTGCCTTTTTGCATCTATGTATGTATGTACTATATATGTACATTTGTATATACGTGTCTATATATATATATATATATATATATGTTTATAAAAATCTTAATTTAAAGATTTTCTGTTGCAAAATAACACAGAAAAATGAAAGTATGGATTAAACTATGTAGAGTAAATATAGATAATGCCTTATAGCATGCAGTTAAATTATTTTTAGTGTTTTAATGAAAACACCTTCACGAGGAATCACTATAAATAGAGCCATGCAGCATGTTGCATGTGCTACCAAACTAGTCTAAAAGAAATGTCCAATAACCGTAGTAGAATCATTTTTTGACAACGAAGATGGTTTTAAGTAAATTCTTTAAAACGTTTTAACAAAAATAAAATAATCAATTGGATCATAACTTGAATAGAATGCACAATTGTTATTAGTGTTTGACTATAAAATCTCAAGTTGTGAAACTTTAATTTATTGGCTAATCATTCACTAAGTTTTCACAATCTGATTTTATTGTCTGAAGATAATTTTGCAAGTATGATCTCCCAAAAGATTAGGAATTAAGCTTAGGATACTATCTCTTTTCAATTTACACTTCGATGAACATTTTACCATAGTCTCAATATTTTAAATCCTTTTTATGTATTAGCATTAATAAACTTTGTAACTCTGTAGGTAGCATTCCGCAGGAGTTTGGCAACCTAATGCATCTAGAAGTACTTAACACAATCTTTAATAGCCTAACTGGGTCCATACCAGCCCGAATGTTCAATATTACAGCATTGCAACTATTGAACCTTGTGGGCAACAAACTTTCTGGAAGACTTCCTTTGTCCATGGGTTATGGATTATTCAACCTCGAAGAGCTTTATCTCAATATGAATGAGTTTGATGGAGCAATACCAACCTCAATCTCAAATGTATCTAAATTAACTTCTTTAGATTTATCTGCCAATAGATTCAGTGGTCCAATCCCAAACACTCTTGGAAACCTAAGACTTCTAAGATGGCTGAATCTCTTTGGAAATCATTTGACGAGTGAATCTTCATCAAGAGAATTGAGTTTCATCAATTACTTGACAAATTGTAAGTATCTAAAGTTATTGAATTTTGGTGACAATCTGCTCTACGGTTCATTTCCAACATCAATTGGGAATCTTTCAACTTTTATGGAGAAATTCTATGCTTATGATTGTGGAATCAAGGGAAGCATTCCTGATGCATTTGGGAATTTGAGCAATCTATTAATTTTGAGTCTATATGGAAATCAACTGAGTGGACCCATTCCTGTTAGGGTGAAAAATTTGGAAAAACTCCAAGGTTTATATTTCGGTTCTAATCAACTGAGTGGTTCAATTCCAGATAGTCTTTGTCAGTTGAAGAGCTTGTACATATTAAATCTGACTAAAAATCAGCTTCATGGGTCAATGCCATCATGCTTAGGTAATGTTAGTTCACTGAGGGGAATTTTCATTGCTAGGAACTCTTTAAACTCAAGCATTCCTGCTAGCTTATGGAGCCTCAGTTACCTATTGTACTTGGATCTATCCTCTAATTTACTGAGTGGATCACTACCTCAAGAAATTGGAAAATTGAAGGTAGTGATGCTATTGAATTTGTCAGGAAATCATCTTTGTGGGAGTATTCCAAGTCTCATTGGGGATTTGCAAAGTTTAGGCAACCTTTGTTTAGCACAAAATAAGTTTGATGGATCTATTCCAGACTCACTCGGTCATTTGTTAAGCTTGGAAATTTTGGACCTATCCAATAATAATCTATCGGGCCTAATCCCAAAGTCCTTGGAGGCACTTTCATATCTCCATTACATTAATCTTTCTTTCAACCACTTAAGAGGAGAAATTCCCTCCATTGGTCCTTTTGAGAACTTCACGTACAAATCATTCATGTTTAATGATGACTTGTGTGGCGCTCAAAGGTTTCATGTTCCTCCTTGCATGTTTCTTCAGACTCACAAATCGAGACAAAAGAAAGTGTTTCATGTGTTAGGCATTATATTAGGTATTGTAGCAACAACAATTGCTGCAACAATTGCAGTAATTTTACTTTTAAGATGCCGAAGGAAAGATGAGGTTTCAAGAAATACTGATTTATTGCCGGTGGTAGTACCAAAAAGGATTTCATATTATGAACTTGTGCAAGCAACTAATGGTTATGATGAAAGCAATTTACTTGGCAAAGGGGGTTTTGGATCTGTATACAAAAGTATTCTAAAGGATGGGACAGTGGTAGCTGTAAAAGTTTTCAATTCTCTAGCAGAAGTCACTTCCAGGAGTTTTGATACGGAATGTCAAGTACTACGCAACATTCGCCACAGAAACCTAACCAAAGTAATTGGTAGCTGCTGTAACCATGATTTTAAAGCTTTAGTGCTTGAATATATGACTAATGGGAGCCTTGAAAAATGGCTATACTCCCACAGCCGTTGCTTGGATCTACTACAAAGAACAAGCATAATGATGGATGTTGCTTCTGCATTGGAATATCTCCATTTTGGTTATAGAACACCGGTGATTCACTGTGATCTAAAACCAAGCAACATATTACTTGACGAAAATATGGTTGCTCATGTAAGTGATTTTGGTATTGCTAAACTTTTGGATGAAGGAAATAGTGCTCTGCACACTAAGACTCTTGCAACACTTGGATACATGGCACCAGGTTGAGCATATTTGAGTTTCTTTAAATTGTTTTTGTATCTAAAATGTCTAGAATTACATGTCAATTTCATGAGTTTTCTCTTCTTTCCCTTTAATGATAGCTTGTGTTTTGTATTACAGAGTATGGAGGTGAAGGATTGGTGTCAATAAGAATTGATGTGTATAGTTTTGGCATAATTTTGATGGAAACATTCTCAAGAATGAAGCCTAGTGATGAAATGTTCAAAGATGATATAAGTCTGAAGAGTTGGATAGAAGGATCACTGCCTAATGCAACAACTCAGGTTATAGATGCCAACTTACTGACACCACAAGATGAGTATTACAATGAGAAATTGGAGTGTGTTTCAATGATCTTCAAATTGGCTTTAAGTTGCTGCAGCAAATGCCCACGAGATCGAATCAATATGAAACATGCCGTAGCAGCACTCAGTAAGATAAAACGTCAACTTGACACTTTATCAAATACCTCATGAGGGTATGTTCTTACACCTTAACCCCAAAAGACAATTTGTTTTTCTTAAATAATGTTTACAATATCTTGTCTCCTGGATGATGCCATGATTTGGAATGGAAACAACAACAACAACAACAATAATAATAATAGCTGTGAATGTGGATGCATCAGTTACAAACTAATAGCTGCTAAAGTTATATTCTGCTCTCTGAAAAACTTGTCTGGTCAATCTATTTGCAGGTACATAACACTTAGTCCATTTCTTAGTTGGCATTTGACAGAAATACAAAGGAAATTGTCCAAAGATTCGAGATGATGATTGAAGTGGCAATTTGTGTAAAACATCTGCGTCATGAATCTCATGATTTGAACATCATTGAGATAGTCTTTTGATGACGCACCATTCTTTGACAGAACCCCTAGTTTGTGTTGCTAATGTTTTGATTCATTCAGAATTGTATGCATTTTTATTCAGTTGGTGTTCTACTTGCCAGTTTTTTCTTTCCCCCCTTAAATTCTTATCTTCATTGCATTTTAGGATTTCAGCTAAATTAAACATCAGTAAATTATTTTGGTTTCGTTGTAAAATGTTGATGTATTCTTCTCAAAATCACTCAAAAAATTTTAGAAAAAGATCAATGGGATTAGATATCCCTATTTCTGCCATTATAACCTCATTGTTTGGATTACTTTTGGTAACTGTTGTGCCTTCAATTTTGAGGGAATTTTATGTTTTTGCAATAACTAAATTATAATTACATAGAGTAACAGGATTAAATTTTCCTAACTCTATAATTTAAAACCGAATTCCAGAATTATTTTTATTAACTTTATGTAGCAACCCGTGATTCCATGCATTTGCATAGAGAAATATCTAATTTTGCCTAATTTCAAGCACTTAAAATGGTTATAAAGAACTCATATGGTGACAACTCGTGATGAAAAAGTCCCCACCCACTACAAGAAAAATAGGCTTTTGTGACCTATAAAATTTTTAGGGTCATAAATATGGAGTCTTTTCTAACTACAAGTTGCATGTCATATAAAATCAACAAAACTACGTCGTTTTATAATCTTTTGTGACCTGCAATGAATCCCATCTGTTCAAGTCATAAAAAGCCACAAAAATGTCGCATCAATTGGTTAGCTTTTTCTTATATTTCTTTGGTAAAATATCAATGGTTAGCTGATAACCTTTATCTTCATCTTTCTGTTTTGCTCTCTCTATCATCATACGACATTAAGAGCCGCTAATTTCTTCTCTCCATATCTCTTTCTACCTCCATTTTTTTCTCGCTCTAACCAACTTCGACCTTCGACGCAGAAATCACAAAATCAACCCTTCTTACGCCTCCTCCGAGACAGGGAGATCACAAAATCAAGGTTCCTCAGATATTTCAACTCACTTATTATTATTATTATTTATTTTGCTCTTTTTTCTTATTAGATTTTGTGTCCTTTTGTAATTTGCAAAGTGACCGGAATTTTGGTAGTTTTTTCCTCCTAATTCGTTTTCTATTTGGGAAAATTCATTTTGTTTGATTGTGTGTTTAGTTTGTTTTCTTAAATATGGACAGCTCCATGGATATCTGTCGATGCATGCGATTGTTTCGAACTTGTGGATATCTGCCGATGCAATAATTTTGGTACTTCTTTCCTCTAATGTCTTCTTTTTTTTTTTGTTATTTTTAAACAATCAAATTCTTTTAGGGAGAAAATGTAACTCCATCTGTCAGGTTTCAATCCAATTCTAGGTCACCCTTAATAGCCCCTACTACAACTGCTGCAGATATGATTATGGAATCTTTGACATATAAGAAAGGGCTAAATTCAGCTAGCAGTTCTTCTACTAATCTGGAATTAAGGTGACTTTTCTTTTTCATTTCTGAATTTTGATTAGCTAAATAAACTTCAGTTCTTGCTAAGTTGATTTTTCATTTTTCTTCATCATTTTTGAGTTATAGAAGTCTAATCTTTGATCTATTTTTTTCTTTTTTCATTTTTAAGATAATGAATAAGCCTCATTTTTCTTTATTTCTATTTCTGTAGGTTTGCTTCTTGTTTAATTTAATATTTTTTACAATAACTTGTTACTGACAGGTTTTCTGAATTTAATCTCAAAAAGAGAACAAGAACAATGATAATAATGTTAATGAAAGGAGATAATGATAACGCTGGACATAATGACTCAGACGTGGCTCTCCTTGAATCAATTCCTTTGCTTTATTGGTAGTTAGTTTCTTTCTACTTTTGATTTCAAGTGCATAATTAGCTATAGAATTTTCCCAACTGGATGCTAGCTAGTATGAATAAAAAAGATCTTCTAGAAGAGTTGGAAGTAATTTCCTTGCTTATTATTCACCAGGTTTCCTTTTTCTTCATCATGCTTAAGCTATTGAAATAGAGAGAAGCAAAAAATAATTTGATACGAGATAACAAAAGAACAAAAAGCTGGCTCGGATTCGTGAATGTATATAAGGAAAACTAGTTGGCAATAGCAAATATGAGCAATCTGTACGTGAAATGCAATATGAGCAAAACAGGGCTTCCAAATTTTTTCCCAAGCACAAAAGAACTCCAGATTTTCTTTATGCAAATGATGGGAATTTGAAAAGGAATGGCTTACCAAAATGCTGATTCTGAGGGAAAAAAGCAAACGCGAAACAAACTTGACTTAAATAGTTTGTCTAGATTTCTTTTTCATTTTCAGTTTTGGTTGGTGCAGTTTGGTTATAAATTGATGCATGTTTGCATAGTTTGGATTTCCATGCATTTAATGCTACAGAAAACAAATGCCATATTTGGATTCAATGTGCTTTTGGGATTCTATCCTCTTGTGTTTGACAGGACTTTGTGAAGAGCTTTGGTGCCTATTTATCTTTCATTTTATTGCATTTTGTGTCTGTGTATTACTTGCTAACATGCCTTTTCCCATCTTGCAATGGAGGCCAAACTAATGCTAATATAGATATATGGAATCTTGACAATTGATGACAACATGCTACATTATGCTGGCACTTTTCATTCTCATGATTCATTACTAATGTCTCAATTTGGTTCTATCAACATTTGACATGATATTACCAAGAAAAGAATTGATGTCTATGGAAGTGTGATAGAAACATGGCAAGAGGGCATTTGGACATCCCAAGATAAGTAAAGATAATTGGATGAATTTTGATGATCTGTTATCAACTTGTAAGCACTTTTTTCAAATTTAAGGCATTATGTTCTTGTAATTTTTTTTTGCTTGCAAACTAAATTTGTCTTTGTTTGTTGTAATTTTTATTTCATCTTTGTGTAAGTTCTATTCTTAGCAATGTCTATTTTTGGATTTTAAAATGCTTGGAGTCTACCTAGAATATAACAGCAGAGTGGTTGATTCCTCCTGAAAATCTCTTGAGCAAAATAAATAGTTTTCTATAATACTGATTCAATTTTGAAATATTTTTAATGGTATAGACAGAAAAACCTTTGCAAAGACATGGAGGCAGGCTTGAACAGAATGAGACATCTTGTGGCTTGTGCTATGAAGCAGAAACGGTGTGTTTCTCCTAAGCCGTTAATTAGCTGCTATAATTTATATGACCTTCTAAGCCATATTATGACTATTTGGAGTTGTATCTTTTACATTTTGTTATTTGAAGTGTCAACATTAGATTGCTTTCAATTTTTCTATTCTCTATTACTTCTGGTTAAAGTTATGGCTTTTCTTCCTTTTACAGCTTAGTAGATCTTGCTCTCACTTTTGGAACTTCATCCTTATTTCCTTTCCTTCTATTGTCCTGAACATATATCTACTTTGTATGTTGATTTTGCTACTTCACAAATGCAACCTCTTTAGGTGTATGATGATGCTTTAATATATCTAAGATCCTATCCTCACTCTCATGGGTGTTCCTTAGTCAAATGATGATTGCTGCAACTCCTGTGAATAAGTTCGATAAGCATATTGTAAGAAGGATTGGGCATTGTCAAATCCAGATTTGATCAACCAGGTGAGTGGTTGGCTCTTTTTGGTTATTGTTCTAATTTTTTTGCTTGTCTGGATAATAACTTATACTGAAAAATGTAGCATGAGTTCTCTAACTTCACCATAGCATTTTTGTTGCTGTATTTAGAATTAAGATTCCTTCCTCTTTTTTGCTACATGCATCTGCATCCTTTACTTCTTTTAGAGGTAGAAGACGTTCATCATTAGTTTATCTAATCAATTTCAATACTTAGATGAGCTTAAATGGGCACTTACTTGAAGGTACATGGGGTACATTGCTCTGATTGTATGTGTTATGACAATTATCTAAACTTAGCAGAAGATTGAGCAATGCTTATGTGTGTATTTTTATATCCATTAGTCTTGTTTTCTGGCAATTTTGAAATCAAAAAATTGGCATTTAGAGGCTTTTCATTGCAAATTATCCTTTATGCTTAAAATGGTTTGAGTTAAACTATATAGGAAAAAAAATTAAATTCCTATGTATTAATATTTGTCGGTTTTGAGCATAAAACTGTTGTATGGGACTTTTAAAATTGTACGTTTATGATCTCACTCTTGTACATATCTTCAGTGTAAAAGAGAAGGCTTTCTTCAGTGGATCAAATGAAGAATGTGGAGGACGCAATATTTATGGTTCTTAGATGTCAACAAGGTTGTTGGAAATTTTCATTTTGCACCTAGGAAGAGTTTTCAATAGGCAAATGTTCATGTCCATGATCTGTTGGCTTTCCATAAGGATAGTTTAAATGCAAGATGTGATTTTGATTCCATAAACTTGTGGAGCACTACTAATTTGCTTCGAATCTATGTTTTTTCTCGTTCCTGTCTTGACTTTTCTTTGAACTAACTTCGTAGGTTAAATGTGCTACTGATAAGCCACAAGACCAATAGATTGGCTTTTGGAAACTATTTCTCTAGTGTTGTAAATCCTCTTGATAGGTATGTTTCGCTTCTCTTTCCATCCCATGTGACAATTTGGTCTTTTACCATCCTTCAACATGGTATTTCTTTTCTTTTGACTTTCAATGTGGAATTGATGCAGCGAACTCCTAATGAGATGTATCAATATTTTATGAAGGTGAGTCTATTGTTCATTTTGCATGGACTTCTTTGGAGTTTCCTGTATTTTTTTCCAAGTAGTTTCCTGTATTTTATCTACTCAGACTGATAGGTTTCTATGTTCTCCTACCCTTCCTCCCCTTTCCAAGTTTATTATGAACTGTTACAGATTATTGGAAAAATAACATTTAAACAAGTAACTACTGTTAAATTTGGTTATCTATTTATCAATTTATATGTTTTATTTTCCTGTTATGCACATATATTGAGACTGAAAAATATTAGTGGCACTTACAGCATAAGCATAAAATGATTGACCGTGCTATAAATTGAAGATCATTTTGGTGTTATGAACGAATTGATTACTCACATTAGGGCTGATCGGTTTGGGATGTGGAAAGTTCATTTGTTCAGGTTATAATTCCTTTTCTAAAGGTGTTTCATTTTGTAGGTTTCGGATCTTGTTTCTTTGATATGATGGATAAATCAATTTGAAGTCTTAGCCAATATTTTCTTATGACTCAAGTCATTTTCTGGGAAGTTGAGATGGTACATCCTATTTGTATTTGTGAAATTGTAATTTTGATGAGTATTAGTGTATATTATGAGACTCAATTAGTTTATTATCTAATGGAAGGTTTTATTCATTAATACTCGAATTTACAAATGAATTTCTATCTTTTTCTTATTCCTTGATGGATATCAAATTAGGAGGCTCGTGAATGGATTTCTTTCAGTTTTGGCCTTCCCAAAAAAGTAAAAAAGCAAAGAAATAAAAATAGAAAGAAAAAGCAAAAAAGCAAAAAAAAAAAAAAGACATTTTTGTGACTTGCAAGTCAGCTAGTCACAAGGCTAGTCAGGAAAAAAAGTAGGAGGGTGCCAAAGAGTTCCTTCCATAGATAGAGATTTGCTATTTCTGGATCACGCGTAGAGAGAGCCCTAAAAAGGGCTTCAAAATAGTAGTTTTCAACTGATTGTTTTGTACTGTAAATGTCTTTTTTTTTTTTTTTTTTTATGTTGATTCGGGCTAGCTTTCTCCTTTTCCAGAACCTAAATAATATGCTTTTCTATCAGCATACCATATTTGGTATTCTCCTATCCGAAATAGCACTTCTGGACTTGTGCTTTTGGGATCTAATTTAACTAGTGGGTCCCAATAAAACTTATGACCAACAAAACATGACACAAAAGATTTTTTGTGACTATTATTTGCATGTCACAAGTAAATTTCTAGTTTTTTTGACTTTTTATTACATTCAAAATACAAGTCATTGAAGGTATTTTTGCAAGTTACAATTGATAATGTGACATTCATATACAAGTCACAAAAACTTTGTGACTATTAAATACATGACTCTCATATGTATGTTATAATGCAGTCACAAAAACTTTTTCAAGACTAATTAGACCCTTTTATGACTACCATTGATGGATCACAAAGACAATTTTTCCTTGTAGTGACCCTTTGCTCACTTCAAATCCTCAAAAAGACTTTCTGCCATTCCTACTCATCAATACACATTTTCCTCAAAAAGACTTTTTCAACACATTCCCCACTTGTGCTATCACCCAAATCACGGCGGAAATTGGACTGCAAGATTGTGTATTTGTGTAGAAACATAAAAGGACACGTTTGTTTCCTACTGAAAGTTCATCAGCATGGAGTCAGCATTACTGGACTAGTCTAGGATCATGTATTCGATTGCTAGAGAGAGCTCAGAAATGCCCCACAAGGTACATACTCTTTATCTGATGCCCATTGCTGACTTCATTATATGCCCTATTTCTCCAGAAGAAGTTGCATCTTAATTGGTTGATAAGAATTTGAGACTTTGTAGCTTTGACAATTTGCGTAATTGTCAAAATTTATAGGAGAAATGTGAGGTTGGAGATTGGAAAAATCATCTTACAGATGAAACGGCACAATAGTGGCTTGATAAGATCATTTCAAGCAAGTTTGATGGATCAGGATTAATTCCTTATGTTTGCTTCTTTAATTAAGAATGAGTGGACAACAAATCCAACATTAAATAAGAAAATATATGGAAAAAGCTTATCCAAAAAAAAAGCAGAAAAAAAGGAAGAAAATCAACAAAGACTTTGTTTGTTTTGTGGGGTATTTATCTATCTATTGAAGGATTCCATCTCCTTGCTCGATCATAGCATCTTGAAAATTGTAATATCTCTATATCAGTTGTAAGTTACGCATTAACAAGAACCGTAACATAGATCTTCAATTTTTTCATGAAATTTTTGTGCATTGGTATTAGTTATGGGTTTGGATGAGTATATAAACATGCGTGCAAACGTTAGCAATTTACATAGTTGGAAATCCAAAGGCCCTTCAAGACCCTTCAAGAGTAAGTTATCTTCATTATTTTCATCGATCACAATTCCCCAATCAAGAAAGAAGAAGCCTTATATACCTAGTGGGTTAGAGTTAAAAATTGGCTTGTTGGACTTGCACATAATAAGGCCATGAGCTTGTGTGTTTACCATTTTGTTTCTTACTATTAAATGCTAATTGTGGTTGCCAACAAAAGTTGGGTCATTTGTTAAGGTTTGGACAGTTTTCAAAAAATGGGGTTTACATTCTGAGTCCAACTCTCAATTGTCTCTTGTAAGTCCTCAGAACGTTTGTGACTTGCCATAAGTTTGGAATCGAGTAATAAATCCTCATCTAAACCCTTTTTGATGCCCAAAAAAAAAAGAAGAAAAAAAACGAAACAAAAAGTTCGTCTATGATTGAAGAAGGACAAGTAATTCTTATATTTCCGTGGAGTGGAAAATCTAACAAGATAACATGATTTAAAGGGTACAAGAAAAATAATATGGGACTGTTGACAAAAGATGTATTTACTACTTTGTGAGTGTTACGAATTGGGTTGAGAATTTGTGTAGGCATTGGTCGACCCGTTGTATTACGCTAACAAGAGGATGAACTTGGTAAAGGGCAAATTGTTATTATTATTATTATTATTATTATTATTATTATTATTATTATTATTATTATTATTATTATTATTATTATTATTATTATTATAGTCTTAAAATATTGGAATTAAAGTGCTTGGGGGGGCAGAGGAGGAGAGAGGGGAAGGAGGAAGAGAAGGGAAAGAGGAAGGGTGGTGCTGCTGGAATGGGTGGTTGTGATAAGGGAGGATTAAAACCAATTTTAAAAATATCTCAACAAAATTTAAAATTTTAACTACACCTCAAATGCAATCCTATAGTAAAAGTTTTTAACCTACAATACTATAGTAAATTTCTTTTAAAAAACACTTCTGAAAATTCCTAATCCTTACAAACTTCTATAGTATTATGTTATAGCTGCTCCACAATTGGTACTTCAAATACTGAAGAGTTGAAGTTGAATTCTTCTTCGTTGACCATTAAAACAACAAAGAACAAGGCTGGCTTTATATTAATATTGGGTTTAAATGCTACTGCTCAGTTGCATGAAAAATTCCCGTCCTACCCTCCACTCCATTTTCATGATTCTAGTAATTTTTAACAAAAAGTAGTAAAGTCAAGAACAATTTCATATATAATTTTAAAGCCTATTTGGAGTTGTAGTATTTTATTAAAAAAGTATTTTTATTAATCAAAATGCTTAAGAGAACGATCGGTTTTAATGTAACAATTTGTCCTAGTGCTTTCTCTAAAATAACATTGAATACACACTTCACGTATGTTACTGCATCTTCAATAATTACTAGAGTTTAGAAATTGGTGTAACAAAAGAAAGAATAAAAGATTTAACCATATAAGCACACTTTATATATAACTAGATATATATTGTGATTGCCAATATTAGGCAGGCACAGTTTCAATGCCAACTATCTCTTATTAGTTAGGTAGGCCCAGTTTGATTTAAAAGTGGAAGGAAGACTTAAATGCATCAATACAGAATGTGAATTATCGTAAATTATTAAATACTAAAACATGACAAAAGTATTGCTCTAATGATGATTTTGTGGCAACGGTACTTGACTTCATGCTAGTCGACACATTTGATAGTGGTTATATTCCCACATAGATTTTCTAAGCTATCAGCTGAAGATTCAACCTAACAACTTAAATGGCAAAAAGTGTAAAATAAGGGTTAGGAGCTTTAGGTGCAATTGGTATGGTCATTATGCTTTTTTTCATGATTTGGTATACATTAACATAACTGTATTGTATTTTTGTATCTACAGTAATGTTATGTAAGCGTACACTAAATCATCAAATACAACAACGTTATGTGAATGTAAATCAAATCATGAAAAAAGTGCAACAACTACACTAATTACGCATAAGGCCAACCGTACTTGCTCATTCCCGTCAACTAACTTCATGATGGATACCATGGTTCACAAATAGTTTGCATTCATTAAGATTAGTCTTCTCATAAAGCAATATTCTTTGACAGAACCCCTATAATTAAACTAATTAGTTTTGGTCCTTGTGCTTTCATTATGCTAACCAAACATGCATATTCTATTGTAGAAATTGGATACCATGGAGAACAGTAATCTCCTGAAATATTATTCTTTGTCACGTCTTTCAACCTAGTCTGCCAATCCAAACTCCTTGAATCTTTGGCTTAACTAATTCAGAATCATATTAGTTTAACGATGTGAATCATGTGAATATTACATCGCATGGTTATGATTGAGACGAATTAACCAAACACGTTATACATGTACCAAATAATATAGGAAGTCCTTACTACCCAATTTAACTAGTAAGAACATTAGTCAGATAATCATAATATCCTGATTTGAATCTCAAACTCTTTCTTTTTCTTTTTCCTTTTCCCTATAAAATTTGAATGCTCTTTTGAGCCAAAGAAAAAAGGAATACAGGAAGCAAATGAGTGATTTTTCTTTTCGATCCTAAATGTGAAAATTAGAGTTTTTTTATTTTTATTGGTAGATCATTGGCTAGAAGATCTTTGCATTGTCAAATGAGCATAGCAAGAATTTTGTAAGTTGCCTATACAAAAAGATATAAACTAAGCAAAATGGAGTCCAAACAAAAGTCAATAAATTATAATTTATAAATATAAGAAAATATACCAAAATTAAAATTTGAGACTAGACAAGTGGAATGTTGTCCAAATTTAACTGGATTCAATGAACCAAGCACTGTATAGGATCATAAATATGATTGCAACACTGCTAGCAGCCAGGCATTTAGGTCGGTTGACCCTATTGGAACATCGTTGTTGAAGTTGACTTCAAAATCCCTATAGACATTCAAATTTGGACGAGCTCAATGAGTCTAAATTGGAATCTCGGTTAGGAGAAAAATAGTAAATCATGATCTGGAGCCTCATGCAATATCAAACTTTGATTATACGTCAGCTTCACAGTAATCTTCCTAAGATTGTCTAAATCAGGCACATCAAAGGGTTGAGCAAATTCATCACCGTGATCACAATAAGTAATTTTCAAGATTTCAATTTGTTGGCAGCATGACATCATGTGCTCAAACGTGGCATTATCTAATTTAACCATGTATAGAGATAATCGCTTGAGATGATCAAACCCTTTAATTTTCACCATCATTGCTCAACCAACGCGACCTTCCTTAGGCCTACATCTACCAGTGATTTAGCTTCGAAGAAGATTTCAGGCAAATAACATCCGTAGAGTTCAAGATAGAGTTTCTTCACACTGCTTTTAACAGCCACCTGCAAGGATCTCTCAATAAGAGAATTTTAATCAAAGAAACCCCATATAATAAGCTTCAACTCGTTTATGCCTCTCTTTTCATTGGTGCAGCTCTTCAGGGTTCTTCTGACCTATTTACTGAACTCTCTCTTTCTCTCGTCTCTTGTTCTCCTATCCCAGCACCCGTGAGCTTCTTTTTTCAATTCCTTGGAGAAGTTTTCATTGCACAATTCAATTGCAAGCTGGTCGGGGGGCGTGCCCGCCATGCATCAGCCATGATTTAGACAACACACTCGTTTTGGCTGCTTGCTTGTATGAGAGGAGAGAGCTAATGTGATCTATAATTTCTTCTGGCAAGTAGTCCATTGATGCCATTGGCAAGCTTGATTCTTGGCCTAAGGGCTGAAATTCATCTGCAAGGAAACGAGTTGCTCTAGGGGAATACTTATTGATTTAAAATAGGCTGCTACTCTTAATATTTTTATGTTTACGCCAGGGATTTTCATGCCATCTAGTCATGCGTCAAGTTGCTAAAGTGCCCTTCTGATTAAAATGATAATACGATATGCAAAATTGTATCCAGACAAACCAAATCAAGTTGAAAAGAATGATGCTATATTGTCGATACCAGCTTATTTGTACAACAAATAATCAAATCAAGTTGGAAAGAATGATTCTAATATTAATTGTCTTATTTGTACTACAAATTGTAGGTAAATAATGATGAAATCTTCCATACGTTAGGTATGAGGTTCGGAGATTCCAGGTTTGGGAGATTTAATGCCGGGTGAAGTTGGCTCTATAGATGATGTTACTGATTGCTAAGTGTAAATAGAATTTTGAATTGGGATTCTCAGGTGGATTGTTGGGTTTCTGCTTGATTTGTGGGTTGTTTAGACTAATAACAATAATAAGTCATCTTTTTGTTAGTTTAAGGGAAGGCTTTGGGTGTTTAATTCTTTTTCTTAATGTTAATTTAGTTTATTAGAGTATCACCATTAATTTCTCAATATAATTGCATTGTAGGATTAGAGCTCTTTTTCTCTCTCTCTCTCTCTCTCTCTCTCCCCATTGGTTTAATTAATCAAAATCCTTATTTTTTTATACAGCAAATGGCGTCTTGAACTGCTCCTTTCCCCTTCTTTGTGAAGACAATTGTGTCCCCACTCCCCAATCAAATATATAGTGCTATCAAAGACCTCAACATTTACTCCCCTGAAATCATGTTGCCAAAACCCTGTTGACTGCGAATCATCAGACAGATCCTTGATTCTTCTGAACATCAGCATCTCATATAGAAACTTCATGGCCTCATTCTTCTCTAAGTTATCAGTCCAATGTGTGTTTACAGTTTTAGGATGACAAACCCGAAAAAGACCATCAAGAGCTGAAAGTCCCTTCTCAAGAGAGAACTTCCAATCAAATTGTAAAGACAACTCCTGGGCCTCTTGATGCTCATTAGCTTCTACAGTACTCCTAATCTCATCCACATCAAAGCTTATATTGCATGCAAAATGAATCTCAAGTGAAATCTCAGACCAACTTAGACTTGCTAGTAGTTCTTTGAATTTGACAAACCACAAAGTATCCAAATCTTCCCTCCACGATATACAAATGAAAGAAAACCATCCACTCAAGGCAGCTGCAATAACAAACTGGGGTATAATGCTGCATTCACTGTAATATTCAAACTATGCGTTTACCAGTTTGCTAGTGTACATCAACTGTATTCTCTTAAGGGACTGACTTGAAATCTTGACACTCTCCAACTCTCGGCAATGTCTAAGCAATAAATCCTCAAGGTCGGGAAGCTTACGTGCCAAATCATTAAAGAAACTGCCATTAATTCCAACCGCACTCAAAAGTAAAGATTTTAGATTCTGATACTGATACTGTGATATCCCAGTGTTCAATGGTACCTCATCCTCTACATGTTTTCCTCATCTATGCAAGTTAGCAACTCAATGTTAGGTGCTTCAACTTCAATCTTTTGATTTTCAAGTAACCGCAGACTTACTAATCTTAAAATTCTCAAACCCCTCGATGTACCAAACCTCCAACTCTTCAATCAAAGGGCACCTTTCAAGTATCCTATCAAACATTTCCAATTTGAATCTTTTTTCATTTTTCTCCTCAAAATAACCATATTGGGCCCTTAAGTTTTTGAGAATATGACTTTGGTGCTATATAAATTTAGACGCACTGAACCAATACCAATTAAGAAAGATTACGTGAACATAATCAGGTCAAACACTTGTTAATCAAAGGGATTCAACCCAAACTTTACCTACTGATGCGTCTAGATTAGATATAGAAAAATTGCAGAAAAAGGTAGAACGTGTTGTAACCTTTTCTCATTTTTAGTGGGAATGTATTGTTGGAAAGACAAAAAATCTAGAGAGAGAAACTATAGAGAGAGTTTGGGAGAATTTTCTCTTGTATTTCTTCTACGTATACAAAGTTACAACTGCCTACTTATAGACTTACAAAAGTTAATGTCCTACCACCTATCAACTACTTAATTGATATCAATCACTAACAGATAACAACCGGCCACCTATCAATCACTAATTAATACACATTCAAATTTTGAATTGATATCTACACTCTTACCTACCAATTACAACTCAATCTAACACTCCCCCTCAAGTTGGTGCATAGATGTCATGCATGCCCAACTTGCCAAGTGAGTTGTAGAAGTCTTTAGTTGGCACAGCTTTTGTGAGTATGTCTGCTAGCTGGTTTCAGATCTCACGAACGGAAACCGTACCACTTTTTCTTCAAGATTCTGCTTTATAAAGTGCCGATCGACCTCAATATGCTTAGTACGACATGTTGAATCAGGTTATGGCTAATATCGATGGTAGTTTTATTGTCACAAAATAAGTTCATCTCTGACTTATGAGGGTAACCGATATCAGCCATTAGCCGCCTGAGCCACAGAAACTCACACACACCTTTAGTCATGCCTCTAAATTCAGCTTCTGCGCTTGATAATGCTACCACCTTTTGTCTTTTGCTTCTCCAAGTAACCAGATTACCACCGACGAAGGTAAAATAGACTGAAGTTGACTTTCGATTGGTGGCATCTCCTGCCCAATCGGCATTAGTATAGCCATCAATATTAAGATGGCCGTTCTTTGAGAATAAAAGACCCTTCCCAGGAGAACCCTTTAAATATCTGAGGATTCTAATCATAGCTTCCATGTGCTGATTACTGGGTGAATACATGAATCGGCTAACCACACTGATAACATAGGCGATATCAGGTTGAGTATGTGGTAGATCAACTTACCGATCAACCTCTGATACCTCTCTTTATCAGTCAGTTTTTTATTTAGGTAATCTCCCAACCTGTGGTTCTGTATAATCGGCATATCCGCAGGTTTACAGTCCAAGAGTCCAACTTCTGTCAAAAGGTCAAGTACATACTTCCTTTGTGATAGGAAGATGCCTTATGTTGATCTTACCACTTCAATTCCCAAGAAATATTTGAGATTCCCTAAGTTCTTCATTTCAAATTCAGCAGCCAACTGATCTTATAATCTAAAAATCCCCTCTTCATCATTACCTATAATAATGGTGGGTGTCAAACCTCCAAAAATAAAGTACCTACTCTAAGAATATAAATTCAAGTATAATGGTGAGTAGGGTCGTATCCACAGGGACTGTGTGATTTATTTCCTCTGAGAATTTGGGGGGTTTTGGAAAAGAAAGCAATTAATTAAAAAGGAATAAAAACTGAAATTCTAATTAAGCAAGAATGCAGGAATTAAATAACACAAGAAACAATCAATCAAAATAATCTAGTTAAGGAATTAATCTTGGCACCGGTGCACACGACCGATCATAGATCCAAACAGATATTCACATGTTCATGAATAAATTGGTTATAGTGGTCAAGCGGCCAACCACCAATCTTTCCTTAATTTTATAATAGCTGAGACGCATTCATAGACTACCCTCTTGTGAACTGGACAACCCTAGATAAGCTCATAGGATTTAATGCGGTACATTAGGAATTAGAAGACCCAATTCTAGATGGTAAACACACATGCGGTTCGAGGCTAGGTTAATTATCCCACGATACAAATTAGACCACTTGGCGGTGAAGCTGTCTCGTTTGTCACTAATTAGGTTGCTTAAAGGCGACAGCCAACACCCTAATTGACTATATATTATTTAGACAATTGAACAATGGCCTAATTATCCAATAAATCCAAACAATAATTAAATGAAAATAGAGAATAATTAAATACCCATGAACATATAAATTAAAATTAATAATTAAAACAATCTCACGGTTATGGTGCCCAGAGCCTTGATTATTCCTCAACTAGAAAGGAATTATGCATCGAAACCATGCTATTTGTAAAATCCATGAAACTTGAAACTACATGCGGTTGAAACAATTAAATAAGCGAAGAAAGAATTTACCAAACCAATTCTACCACCGAAAACTATCGAATGAATATAGTTTTTTTATACTGGATTAGTCAAGCGAAAGGTAAAGACACAAGCAAAAGAAAAGGCTAAAGACGAAGAACTTTGAATGATCAAAAGCGTTTCTATTGCTACATACTACTACATGGAAAGGACAAAAAGCAATGGAAAGCTTCACAACGCTAGTCTGGAAAAAGACGAAAACAAGAAAAAAGAACTAAAGTAATGCTATGCTCCAGGATGTCTCTTATAGCCCAAAAAGCTATGAATATATATCGTGAAGAATGAGGCTTCAATTCCAATTCCGCGTGGAGTCAAATTCTTTCCTAGTGGGCCTTGGACTGTGCATGTATAAGGAAAACTTTCCAAATCACTCCTAGAAATCTGTCCCAATAAGGAAATATGAGCTGGGTCCCATAAGAGCTTTAAATTTTCTTGCACCATCCCCCTCTCAAACACAGGCACGTCTTGGAGAAACTAGTCTTCTGAAATTTTTGCAAATAAAAGCCATCTTTCACTCCAAAGACCTACAATCACCACAAAATTCAAATATAAGCAGTAAACCCATTCTTGGCACAATAAATGATGGAAATTAAGCCCAAATAACCCCAATTAACACATACAAATATTCTCCCATCAAATCCCCACACGAACCATGCTTGTCCTCAAGCATTTGAGCTGATATGAGCAACTACAAATGCTAGCATATGAGGTTCAACAAAGAGATACAAATATCTCACCCCTCAAATAATGTTATCAAAATCAACACATGCAAGAATTAACCCTCTCTCTTATAGGGTGATGTATTTTACTCACCACTCCGAAATGAAAACACAGGGTTCACTCTCATCACATGATGAAATGATGTTACCATATGCTTGCTAATATGTCACATCGCCATCTCTAATGCCAAATTCAACACAAAAATCAAAGGGTCTTAACAAGGGTTGTAACGGGGCGTAGGTAGGGGGTTAGATAAAAAGAAAATTTTAGGCTAAAATATGTCAAAGGAAATACCATTGACCTGCTGCATGAAAACACAGTTCTTTTACCCACATTACCAATGCAAGGCATATTCAATAGTTTTCCAACCGACAAGTGCAAGCTACTAGGCGTGCCCCCTTTTGTATTGTACTATACTTCACAAATCACCTAATTGGTGTTGTGTATTTTGGTTGCCCCTTTTTCTTCTTTTTTTTTTTTTTTTTTTTTTTTTTTACTTTCATGGGCATGCCTTAGAAGTCACGCTCAACACATTTTCTTTTCTTTTGCCTTTCTAACCGCGTTCTTACTAAAACTTTAGCCTTCACAATATCATTCAACCATGTCATACAGCACCACGGTATCCCATGGACATGAGGTTCAAAACAATCAAGGTTTAACAAAGAAAGGATGAAGGGTAACATAATGGGCTATATAACCAAGAAAAAGGTCTAGGCTCAAACAAAGTTCACTAGGGGAAATTAAATGGGAACAAGGATTTAGACAGTTAAAAGGGTGTAACCTAAGTGCCCTTATCATCTAAATGCACCAAATTCAACAATTAAGATCTTGATATGCACAACATAGCAAGTTCTAGAACGTTCAAATCACATGGAACAATACTCAATGAAAGAAAATAGAGCAACTAAACATAAATTGCTCATTAGCTCTAAAGCTCACAAGAATGGTTCCAACTAGCCAAAACTTGCCAAGTGCATCATTTAATAGCATTATCACAAGGAGAAAAGACATTGCATCATATCATATCACTGCCCAAACTTGCAAAGCAATTGCCAATATCATCATAGCATCCTAACTTAACCAAAAGAAATGAGATTTTTTATTTTTTTTTTTGGGCGAAATCCTTCTAAGGCGTGGGCACGCCTTGAAAGTAATAGTCTTCTGATGAACCACCCAATTCTCCCCATTTTCTCGTTTTTTCATTGTTTTTTTTTTAAAAACTAGGCAAAACTAAAACAAAAAACTAAACAAAAGAGAACTAAAACCAAACTCCCCCCCACACCAAAACTCTACATTGTCCCCAATGTAGGAAGGAGAAAGCAAAAATGAGGACAAAGGAAAAGAAACTTCCCTGAAGAAGGGAAAAACTGCAGTATCTAGGAGGGAGGAGGATGAGGAGGGTGGAAGCCCATATGTGCAAAGAAGGCAGCAGATTCTCGAGTGCATGGCGAGAGACATGCAAGTTGGCAAATTCTGATTCAATGAATCCATCTGGTGTGCAAGCCAAACTTTCTCCAAGTCTGGAGTCGCATCAAAATAGAAGAGGCTGTGTAGAAGAAGAAGGACCAGCGGATCATTAGGGGGGAACCGGACCGTGGAAGCGCCATCACCGGGAGTAAGCGGTAAGTGTCTCCCACCATTTGAATTATGCCCATACGCCCAAGCTTCTCAAATCTAAAGGTTCCACCGAGCAATGCTAAGCGAATATCCCCAAGGATCCAAGACGCAGGTCGGATAGCCAAGTGAGTGATCAAAGAGCCCATGATTAAAGGCTTATTACTACGACCACAGTTGCATCGAAAGCCACCCAACGCCAAAGTTAACGGAACTTTGTTCGCATGCACCGTAGAAAGTAGAATTCCATTGGAGGTGTGCGTGGACGCATCCTTGCGGCGAAAAGTTATATGCCAAGAACGGTGGATGACCCGGGACGGTGAGAAAGAAGCACGAGATTGGCTGGATCATAATGTTGAGTGTCGGTGATATACTCATATATCTCTATATAATTACTAGCAAGGGCATAGTGAAATCCGGCACTATTAATATATGCCTGACCAAGTGGTCCTCAAGCGAACCCCAAGTGCACATTAAATTCATTGGGGACAAACTAAAGTTTGACCCATGAGGCGAACTGGATAACCTCGGGGTAGCCAAGGCCATCAAGCATCTTGGTGAACCGAAGAGTAGCATAAAATTCATAGCAGAGCTCCTCATAAGTGGGTGGGTAATATACATGAAGGTGCCCAACCAATGCGGTTAAAGAACCGCTCCACATCATGAACAATATTCAACGCTTTCCAGGGTCTGAATATCAAAGCACTTAAAGAGGAGCAACTAACGAGCCCAATAAGTGTATACAAAACCTTGCGTTGGTCGCGGTGAAATCAAAAAAATATCGCCAAAGAACCGGAGACAAAATACTCAGAAATACCAAGGGACGAGTAGGTGGCTGAATTGGGGCCCTCCTCTTTGGCCTTGTGGAACTCGAGGCGGTATGGGTGGACTTTCTAGCACGCTTCCTTCTGAGGCATAGTGGGTCCTGAAACAACAAAATCAACGACAAGTGGAAAGGGCAAGAACCACAGAATGCCCACCATCGAGTGCAAAACAGCCAAAACCAACAAGAAAACACAGACTACAAATCCGGTCCCCAAGCACGAAACCCCAAATTAAAATAAATCAACCCCAGCCGAGAAAACAATCCAGGGTAAAGCACCACAAATCACCCACAGGAGATAACAAAACAGAGGAGAGTGGCAGAAAAGGAACCACAAGCGGTGAAAAGCAAGTGCAAACAACAGCCATGGAGATGAGAAACAACCAGGGGTGGGCAAAGCGGGCAAACAATGTGACCCTCGGTGGGAAAAAAAGAAGGGGTGGTGGTGCGAAATGAGCATGAAGAGAGAAGGCGAGGAGGGTGAGCGAATGAGATGGGTCGGAGAATGCGTGACTTCAGGCACAGAGCAAGCGTAGCCAGCGATGAAGAAGAACAGTCGTGGAAGCAGAACAATGATGAAGGAAGGCAACAAGCTACGACCGATCAAAGCGAGAGATCCTTGATGCAGGTCGAGTGGCAAAAGCCAGAGAACAAGAACAAAACTTCTGATGAAACAGAGCCCAAATCCGTGATGATGAGGCAAACCTAACAAGGACAAGGTGACTTATGACGGTGAGGCCGTGATGGAGATTATGGAGAAGGCTGCAACAACAGCAAGAGTGTAATGGAGGCGGAGACAAAGTGGATGTTCCACTGAATCGGATCTGGCACTCGGCCAGCTATGAAATAAGCAGCAAAGAACGATGAAGAAGATGGAGTCTCACGGTCGACAGGTAGGTCAAAAGAAAGAAAGAAAACAAAAAGGAAAAGAAAAAGGAAAAAGAAAGAAAGAAAAGACAAGAAAAAAAAAATTTGTTTGAAAATCCCTTTTTGACAAACCACCTCTAACAAGACATAATGTGAAGAACTAGTCTTGATCACCCTTCTCCAAAGTTTTAAGATAGGCTTGCGGCGTGGGCATGCCAAGTAATAATCTTGATTCTCACCAGGTCGTTCCTTCCAGCGATAAGCGGGGCACGCCTGGACAACCGAAAGTCTTGATCAGCCCGTTGCTCATTCGGTGGCTCTTTTCAGGAAGGCGTGGGCACGCCTTGCAAGTTAGGTCTTCGCCCAAAACCACTGCTGCCTACTCAAACAAAGTAAAATACCATAAATAAGGAGAAACCAAAGTAAACAACAAACAAAACCTTGGGTTGCCTCCCAAGTAGCGCCTTTGTTTAACGTCTTTGGCTAGACGACTTTAATTGGAAAAATCATTCATAAACTGGATCCATCAAATGGACTTCTTCAATTGTTCCAACATCTGAAACATCAACAAAAGGTTTTAAACGGTGACCATTAACCTTAAAACCCTTGTCAGTCTCTAAACTCTTGATTTCAACCACACCATTGGGGAAAACATTAACCACAACATATGGTCCAATCCAACGGGATTTTAACTTACCTGGCATGAACTTCAACCGTGAATTGAACAAAAGTACCTTTTGGCCTGGGGTAAAGCACTTTTCACGCAACAAGCGGTCATGAAAATGCTTTGTACGTTCTTTGTACAAACGGGCATTGTCATATGCTTCAAGGCGTATTTCCTCCAACTCCTGGAGTTGGAGCTTCCTCTCCTTACCATCTCTATCCATGTGTAAATTGCATTCCTTGACAGCCCAAAATGCCCGATGTTCTATAGCCACAGGTAAATGACACATCTTACCAAATACCAACCTATATGGGGACATCCCAATAGGTGTTTTGTATGCCGTCCTATATGCCCACAAGGCATCATCCAATCGAGAGCTCCAATCCTTACGGTTAGGATTAACCGTTTTCTCTAGAATGCTCTTAATTTCTCGATTAGAGACTTCAGCTTGCCCATTGGTCTGCGGGTGGTAAGTGGTACTCACACGATGGCTCACTCCATATTTTCTCATAATGGCTTCAATGGTGCGATTACAAAAATGTGTCCCTTGGTCACTTATTATAGCTCTTGGCACCCCGAACCTACTAAAGATGTGGGATTTAAGAAATCCTGCAACAACTTGAGAATCATTAGTCCGGGTAGCCTTTGCTTCTACCCATTTTGACACATAATCTACTGCTAGCAAAATATACAAAAATCCAAAAGAGCTAGAAAAAGGTCCCATAAAGTCCATACCCCAAACATCAAATATTTCACAAAATAACATAGGTACTTGAGGCATTTCATCCCTTTGGGACAAACTTCCATATCTTTGGCACTTTTCACAACTTTTACAATATGTATAAGTATCACGGAACAATGTGTGCCAGTAAAAGCCACAGTCAAGGATTTTTCTAGCAGTTCGCTTAGGCCCAAAGTGACCACCACATGCATAATTATGACAATGAGCAAGAATAGAAGGAATTTCATTTTCAGACACACACCTACGAATAATTTGGTCAGAGCCTATTTTCCACAAATATGGCTCATCCCAAATGTAATATCTAGAATCATGGGCTATCTTATCCCTCTTATTCTTATTCATGCCAACGAAATTTATGACCACCAAAAGTTAACAATATCCGCGATACCAAGGTTCCTGACCTTTGATAAGAAAAAGATGTTCATCAGGAAATACCTCAGATATGGGTACTGTTTCCTCCTCTCTAATCAATCGACTCAAGTGGTCAGCTACAGAGTTGTCCATCCCTCTCCAATCCTTGATCTCCCAATCAAATTCTTGTAACAAGAGCACCCAACGGATGAGCCTTGGTTTTGATTCTTTCTTTGATAGGAGATACTTCAAAGCTGCATGATCAGAGAAAACAATCACTTTTGAGCCCAATAAATATGATCTAAATTTCTCAAAAGCGAAAACAATGGCTAAAAGCTCCTTTTCTGTGGTGGTGTAGTTGCATTGAGCTGGGTTCAACGTTTTGGAGGCGTAGTATATGACATGACTACACTTCCCACTCCGCTGTCCAAGCACAGCGCCTACAGCATAGTGACTGGCGTCACACATAAGCTCAAAAGATAGCTTCCAGTCTGGGGGTTGGATAATAGGTGCCGTAGTCAGCATGCCCTTGAGTGTGTCAAAGGACAATTTACAATCCTCTTCAAATTCGAAATACACCTCCTTTTGCAGTAGGCGAGACAATGGTTGAGCAATCTTTGAGAAGTCCTTGATGAATCGCCTATAAAAGCCTGCATGACCCAAAAAACTACGAACATCCTTGACATTAGTAGGGTAAGGTAAACTAGTGATCAAATCAATTTTAGCCTTGTCTACCTCAATACCCCTTGATGAAACAACATGGCCCAAAACTATGCCTTCCCTAACCATGAAATGACATTTTTCATAATTAAGAACCAAGTGTGTTTCAATGCATCTTTTCAATACTTTTGTCAAATGGTCCAGACATTGGTCAAAAGAATCACCGTACACAGTAAAATCATCCATGAAAATTTCAATGCAATTCTCTATCATATCAGAAAAGATACTCATCATGCATCTTTGAAATGTTCCAGGAGCATTACATAAACCAAAAGGCATACGGCGATATGCAAAAGTTCCAAAAGGGCAGGTAAAAGTGGTTTTATGTTGGTCCTCTTGGGCAACAATGATTTGGTAATACCCAGAATAACCATCTAAAAAGCAAAAGAAGCACTTACCTGCCAACCTTTCAAGCATCTCATCAATGAATGGGAGTGGAAAATGGTCCTTCCTAGTTGCAGCATTCAATTTCCTGAAGTCAATACACATCCCTCCACCCATTTTGCAATCTCATTGTCACCAATTCATTTCTCTCATTTTAACTAATGTGATCCCAGGTCTTCTTAGGAACCACATGGACGGGCTTACATCGAAATAGAAATATAATTCCTAATTCTAAGAGCTTGAGAATTTCCTTCATCACCACTTCCTTCATTAGGTTAAGCTTCCTTTGGTGCTCTCTTACGGGTTTTGCATCAGTCTCCAATAGAATATGATGCATGCAAATGGATGGATTAATACCTTTGATGTCGCCAATGTCCATCCAATTGCTTGGTTTATATTCCTTCAAGACCATTATAAGTTTTTCCTCTTGTACCGCATCAAGTCATTGGCTATGATCACAGTAAGGTCTTGTTATCTCCCAAATATGCATACTTCAAGTGTTTGGGCAATTCCTTTAATTCCAAATTGGGTGCACTTGAAGGTAAAATTCTCTCATTAGAAGTGGGTAGAGGTAGAAAAGAACTTTCAAACCTGTCTGGAAAAGGATGTAATGAATGGAGTGACATGATGGCGTCTTTGACTTCCTCCTCTTCCATGTCATCTACTTCCAAGTCTGTTTTGCCTTGTTGTAAGACAAAATCCAACTTGTCTTCCATGAATTCCTGCTCAAAATTCTCTTGCACAATTGTGTTAGTAATGCCAATGAAATTCACAGATTCAAGATCCCTCGGGATGCTTCATGGCCTCAAAAATATTAAAGGTGACTATTTCCCCATCAAACTCAACAGATAAGGTCCCTTCATGTACATCTATTTTAGTCCTTGCTGTACTCATGAAGGGTCTACCCAGAAGAATCACAGCTGAATTGGTAGAGTATTCATCATTCATGTCAACAATGTAAAAATCAGCAGGAAAGATGAATTCATTTACTTTTACTAGAACATCTTCAACTATGCCCTCAGGGTAGACATTAGACCTATCTGCTAGTTGAATTATTACCCGAGTCTCTTTGAGAGGTCCTAAACTCAATGCTTTAAAAATTGAAAGAGGCATGACATTTATTGAAGCACCTAAATCAAGCATGCTTTTTTCAATTCTTTGATTGCCACAACTGATCATAGACCCAAAACAGATATTTACATGCTCATGAATAAATTAGTTATAGTGGTCAAGCGACGCGCCCAACCACCAATCTTTCCTTAATTTTATAGTAGCCTTGCAGACGCCATAGACTACCCTCTTGTAAACTGGACAACCCTAGATATGCTCATAGGATTTAATGCACCACAAAGATTAGGAATTAGAAAGACCCAATTCTAGATGGTAAACACACATGCGGGTTTCCGAGGTTAGGTTAATTATCCCACGATACAAATTAGACCACTTGGTGCGTGAAACTGTCTCGTTTGTCACTAATTAGGTTGCTTAAAGTTGACGCGCCAACACCCTAATTGACTATATATTATTTAGACAATTGAACAACAGGCCTAATTATCCAATAAATCCAAACAATAATTAAATGAAAATAGAGAATAATTAAACACCCATGAACATATAAATTAAAATTAATAATTAAAACAATCTCACAGTTATGGTGCCCCGAGCCTTGATTATTCCTCAACTAGAAAAGGAATTAGCCACGCCTCGACATCGAAACCATGCTATTTGTAAAATCCATGAAACTTGAACGGCAGTTGAAACAATTAAATAAGCGAAGAAAGAATTTACCAAACCAATTCTACTACCGAAAACTATCGAATGAATATAGTTTTTTTATACTACGGATTAGTCAAACGAAAAGGACGAAACGACAGACACAAGCAAAAGAAAAGGCTAAAGGACGAAAGAACTTTGAATGATCAAAAACGTTTCTATTGCTACCAGTACATACTACTCGCGGAAAAGGACGAAAAGCAATGGAAAGCTTCACAACGCTAGTCTACGGAAAAAGACGAAAACAAGAAAAAAGAACTAAAGTAATGCTATGCTCCAGGATGTCTCTTATAGCCCAAAAAGCTATGAATATATATACGTGAAGAATGAGGCTTCCAATTCCAATTCCACGTAGGAAGTCAGCTGCCACCTTCTTTCCTAGTGGGCCTTGGACTCTGCATGTATAAGGAAAACTTTCCACCGCCAATCACTCCTAGAAATCTGTCCCAATAAGAAAATATGAGCTGGGTCCCATGAGAGCTTTAAATTTTCTTGCACCATCCCCCTCTCAAACACAGGCACGTCTTGGAGAAACTAGTCTTCTGGAATTTTTGCAAATAAAAGCCATCTTTCACTCCAAAGACCTACAATCACCACAAAATTCAAATATAAGCAGTAAACCCATTCTTGGCACAATAAATGATGGAAATTAAGCCCAAATAACCCCAATTAACACATACAAATATTCTCCCATCAAATAACCATGTCATCGACATAGATTATTAGAACAGTTACTTTTCCCTACCAATGCTTCAAGAAAAGGGTGTGGTCGGCATTATTCTATTGAAAACCATATTTTTTCATAACAAGAGTAAACCGACCGAACCAAGTACGTGGTGACTGTTTGAGTCCATACAATGCTTTCTGTAATCGGCACACCATATTTGTTTTTGGTGCTGTAGAAAACCCTGTTGGAATATCCATGTAAACTTCTTCCTCCAGATCTCCATATAAAAAGGTATTTTTCACATCAAACTGATGTAATGGCCAATCCAAATTTGTTGCAAGAGATAGTAGTACTTTGACTGTGTCCAATTTAGCCACCGGTGAAAACGTTTCCTGGTAATCGATGCCATATGTTTGAGTATATCCCTTGGCCACGAGTCGAGCTTTATATCTGTCAATTGATCTATCAGTTTTGTACTTAATTGTGAAGACCCATTTGCATCCTACCGTCTTCTTTCCATCTGGTAGTGAGACCAAAGTCCACGTATTATTCTTCTGCAATGCTAACATTTCATCCTTAATTGCTTGAGTTCAATTCGGATCTTCCAACGTAGCGTGTACATCGATCGGGATTTCAGCTGATGACACATTATTCACAAAGGTTTCAAGAGATTCAAACAGCCTGTGAGTAGATATATAATTGGCAATAGGGTACTTTGACCGTTTTGCACAAGTTTCTGGAGAGTACCGAGCCGATGGTTTGCCACGATTGGATCTGTCAAGTAATACATATTTTGTAGGAGTATCCAAAACAATAGTAGGATTGGTAGGAGTACTTACCTCAGGAATATTCTCAGGAGATGTATGGTCAGGTACCGAGGAGGAAGGGATCATATCAGCAAATGGTAGATCATCAATACCACCAGTATCAGCACGTTCATCATGCTCATCGATGCCTCTATCAACATTGACAACATCATCAGCAGCATCATCAGTATCAACATGTTCATCATGCTCATCAGTGCCTCTATCAGTATTGGCAACATCATCAGCAGCATCATCAGCAGCTGAATCAGTAATCCAAGATGGCCACGCTAATTCTGGCCAATTCTTTTCTTCCATATCCCTCATCTTCCCCTGAAGGCAAGAATTGGATACTGATGAGAAATAAGTCTCCGATTCTAAGAATGTAATATCCATTGTCTCATATATCCTGTTGGTGGTTGGGTCATAGCACCGATAGCCCTTTTTGTGCACTGCATACCCCATGAAGACACACTGAATAGCACAAGGATCAAGTTTACTCCGTTGATTCTTGTGCAGATGAATGAATGCCACACAGCCAAACACTCATGTTGGGAGCATCAGGACCGATGATAGAGTGAAATGTTGAGACAGTGCTTCTAATGGGGTCTCAAAGTTGATAGATTTGGAAGGTAACCGATTCAGCAAGTGAACTGCCGTTGTGACTGCATCGGGCCAATATCGGCGCGAAACATTTGCACCAATCAGCAATGCTCTTTCTATCTCAAGTATATACCGATTTTTCCTTTCAACTACTCCATTTTGCTGTAGAATTTGGGTACAAGATGTTTCATGTATAAGACCATTGGCATTAAAGAACTTTTGTAGTGGCCGATTATCGTACTCCCCACCATTATCAGATCGAAAGATCTTAACTGTAGTTGAAAATTGTGTGCGAATCATGGAACAAAAGGATTTTAAAATATCAAGAACTTCACTCTTATGTTTCAACAGGTACAGTCAAGTCATTCAAATACAATCATCTACGAAAGTGACAAACCAACGGATCCCAGTAGATGAAGTAATCGGGGATGGCCCCCAAACATCAGAGTGTATTAAACCAAAAGGAGTATCAGTTTTATGCAAACTAGTAGGGTATGGTACCCTATGACTCTTGGCTAATATACACATTTCACATTTGAAATCGACAGTACTGAAATCCGAGAAGAGGTCTGAAAATAGATACTTCATGTACCCAAAAGAAAGATGCCCTAGTCGCTGATGCCACAGTCAGATTTTTCGCTCCTTGGTGTTATCAGCACTTCTTGTCTGATTGACTCTACCTAGACTGAAATCATCAATGTAATATAGATCCCCCCTCCTAGTACCACGACCGATTATCTCCTTCGTGAGAATTTCCTGAAGAAGGCAAAAGGTTGGATACATTAGTGCTACACAATTAAGATCAGCAGTTATTTGACTTACTGATAGTAACTTATTTGACAGTGAGAAAATCAGCAAAGTATTTGGTAGAGATAGAGATGGAGATAAAGTAAATTTCTAACTCAATCGATACGAACACCATTGGCATTAGAAATCCTTGACCGTCCTTGGTGAGTGGCGATGTGAAATCATTAGGATCATCGTCATATGATCGATGGCTCCGAATCGACAATCCAACTACTATCACGTTGATTTAGATAGCTCGTACCTTGATGCTGATTGTCAGAGAAGACCTGGTAGGCACCTAGGCAATATTAAGAACGGTAGCTATTGTTGTATCAACAACAAAGCCACCTTTTCGAACTCCCACTCGACAGCAACATTCAATCGATCCGTCGATTTACTCTTTGCATTCTTTCCATCGGATACCCATGCGTTTGAAACACATATTTTGTTTATGTCCTTTCTTACGCAATGAGTACAGCTCATCTTCCTTCGATTGGTCCAACTCGGGCACTATGATTAGGATTAATTCTTCCCCTTTGATGTCATGACGCCGATTGGATTATCTCCCCCATCGGCATCACCGATCTTCAATCTCGTCGACATAGGCGTATGCCTCTTCTAACGATGGAAAGGTTTCATCCAGAACATCACGGATCTGGTCGGTCGGTCATCCAACCCGTCAAAAAAAGTGTATACCCTCTCTTCCTGTATGAGAGAGTTATAGCTACCGATATCGGTAGCATATTTCATCGGGTTTGGCCGACGAAAGTCAATTTCTCTCCACAAGCCTTGCAGGTCATTGTAATACTTCTCAATTGGCCCACCGGTTTGTTCAGTCTGGTCACTTTTCGCCTCAGATCATATAATTGGGATGTATCAGACCTATCGTAGTATGTGGTAGCGGCAACCTCCCATACCACTTTTGCTGTCGGGTATCAAATGAAGGTATCAATCAAGGATGGGTCCATATTGTTTATCAACCATCCCTTCACGATAGAATCTTCACCACCGCCGTTTATGCGGATCTGGCGGTGAGGGAAACTCACCATTGATGTATCCCATTTGTCCTTTCCGAGATGTGCATCTCCGACTATTCTCAGGACCATAAGGCATAGTTAGTATCATCTAACTTAATGCCAATCTGAGTTGTCGCGGAATCACTGCTTGGAGTGGGTTTCTGACACCTATTCAGGACCTCCACCATTCTTGTGGCTAGATCTTCCAGAACTGTGTTATTTTGTCATTTCCCACTTTCTATCATTGCAGATGATTCAGCCATGGTTCTTGTCTAGATCAGAGTAGCGTTTTGAGTAGAGATCCTAGAATCCTTGCTCTAATACCATGTTGGAAAGACAGAAAATCTAGAGAGAGAAACTATAGAGAGAGTTTGGGAGAATTTTCTCTTGTATTTCTTCTACGTATACAAAGTTACAACTGCCTACTTATAGACTTACAAAAGTTAATGTCCTACCACCTATCAACCACTTAATTGATATCAATCACTAACAGATAACAACCAGCCACCTATCAATCACTAATTGATACACATTCAAATTTTGAATTGATATCTACACTATCACCTACCAACTACAACTCAATCTAACATGTATATCATTTATCCACCTTTTTAAACAAAATAACTTCGTGTGTAAATCTAGTAGTCACCAAAATAACCATCTACTAATTATAGTAGTAGTTTTGAGACTTCAACGAAAATCTTCTCCACCATTAATATAAACGAGACACTAAAGAAGAATCTTGTGTTCCTCAGATATACATGGTTTTGTGTGTATTAACTGTGAAAACATTAGAATCAATGTCAACCTCATTAAGTTTTTGTTATTAAAAAAAAAAAAGTTGTTGTTATCATTTCTAGGTATAAAAGATAGCTCAATATGAAACTCTCTGGTGAAAATCTTAACATCTAGTAATTCTGTGGTAACATAGTCGGAAGATGAAAGTAAATGAAGGTCATTTGAAAATACATATCTAGAAAAACCAAAGGTAAAACTGATAAAAATTTGATTAAGAATTATTTTTAGTCAACTTCATCAAAATTGATAACGAAGCCTAATTCAATTATAAGATGCTTTATGTGTAAATCACTGGTTTGAGTTATCAAAGGATAGTTGGGGGGCTGTTATTGATCCCTTTAGGAAAAAATAACAACAAAAAAGATCACCAAAATCGAACACTGAAATCAGATATCTTAATCGATTTTTGTTAGTTAGTTTGTGGACGATCGCATTTAGTGCCAGAGATCATGTTCACAAATTTTCTTCTTCTTCTTCTTCTTTTTTCTTTTAACGGATGTAACTAAAATTTCTATTGATGTATCCTTGCGGGACAAGCGCTTTTTTTTTTTTTTTTTTTGGCTTTTTTGTGGCTTTGCATGTTGGCACGTTTCATTTACTTTTTGTAAGAGTATATTGGATGAAATAAATTTTAAATGCAAACCAAAGAACGCAATAATGCAAATACAAGATGTTACAGTTATCAAGAATTAATTAAAAGAATAGGAGGCTAACAGGCCTTGATCTAGTGGTTGAAGTTGAAATTCTAAAATTTAGAAGTCTTGAGTTTTAAATTACTTTCCTTCTCTCCATTTCATAAATCACATCCCTTCCTTTCTAGGAAAAACAAATATCTTCAAAAAATTTAAAAGAATAGGAGATATGCAAGATGGGATTAATCCTATTTATTGCGTATCTCAAATATAAAAAAATATATTTCTATTCATTGCGTATTACACTATAAAGTTAACTACCAAATGTATACCGGACAAAAGAAAAACAACCATGAGATTGTTTTTTCTTTATTGGAACATTATTTAGAATATTTACAGTAACACTTTACAATATGATATGTACAAGACAATAAAATATCTTTCTATGTACAGCTCGGTTTGATAATTTTCAAACCATAACCTCTAGACTGCAAGTTTCAAAATAAGTATGGGGAAGCAATATACAAGTTAGTGAAATGTGGGACAACCGTCCACAGATATGCCTTTAGCAGTAGGACAACTTGCCAAATCACAATGCTCAGGGTTATCGTTACCCCACCAGGATATGTTTCTGTTCTCAATGCCAACAGTGAAGTAAAGCAGAACTGCCATGAAAGCCACTCCAGCATCTAATGCTGCGGAAAGAATGTAGTTGTATCTCTGCCACCATTTCTTTCTATATCTGAAGACAAAGAAATTGAAGATTGTTCCTACCAAAATCCAAGAATTGTAGTTCAATGGCGTTGCCGGTGGCATACTAGCAGTTGCACCAAGGATTACTGGAAGGTTAATAAGAGGAATCCAGGTCTGCTCTGGGAATTGTTTGTGCAAGAGCCATACTGCAAGAGGTCCTAATGCTCCTCCCAGAAAGAACCAATTAAGTGCTGAGTAATTGCCAAGAGGACCAAAAATCCGTCTTGGACCAACCAAACCCCAAATCACAGAGGCATCAAAGAAGACTCGATCACCAGGACATGTCCAAGGACTGTTCGATGTCCTATCTTGGTGGCATATGTCTTTAACTGTGTGCAAAAGCCACCATGCGACACCAAGATTAACTGTTCCAGCAACTATCGTCCCAAGGAACTGGAAATGCGAACCGAGTTAAAGATTTTGTTGATTATTTGCAAATGGAAGCGTTCAGATCTTATTATTGATCTTAACATTAGCCATCTTTCTTATGTTGATAATCACATATGAAGTTGCCTAATTATGGGCAGACGGAAGCTCAAAGTTACAGATTCTAATATAGTTAAGGAAAGGAAGCTGTCAGTAACTTAACGCAATCGAGTTTGTACCTGAACCAAGAACATTGATCTCGGAGGGATCTTCATATAGTGGCCGAGCTTGAAATCACTCAGAAAGGAGATTGCTTGAGCCATGCTTATGTAGCCATAAGTCTTAAAAGCGACATTTGCAATGGGCTTTCCAGGATAAATTACCCCCATAACATACTCTGTGATGATGTTTAGACCTGAGTCTGTGGGACAAATATCGAATTTTAATTACTTAAGTGACTTATTGCTAATTGAGACATACATTATTTTATGTAGTATGCTAAGAAATAAAGTCAATTGAATTTGAGATGCCAAGAAGCTTCCTAGTGTATGTGAGTGCATAATCGTCTAAAAAAGGAAACGAAAATGAAAGCTGCAGATGAATTTCAGTATCACCTGATTAGTTGTTGCAGTGATGATGCTGATGGGGAGAGTGAACAGGAAAGAAATGGCAGCTGCAAGTAGAAGTCCCCAGTACGGCATCTGGACTTCTTTTTTCATGAAAATGCAGAGTGCAAGAGAAACGACAAGTGTCACCGCAAGAAGCATGATAAACCACATATTAGGAATGTCTTTGTACTTTCTCATCAACCTAGTGTGAACATCTGGCTTTGCATTTGAAGAAGCTCGATAACGGTCATATACCTCTCTGTCATATTACAAACAGCTGTTAGATAAATTCAGGACCAGAGAAAAGGTGACTAGGCGTTCGCTAATCTAACATCGACAAAAGTTAAAATTTACCAATAATGGCAAGTTAACAAAATTAGAGAATTCTACCTCCCATAAAACAAGGCAACATGAGTGAGAGTGGAGGCAATGGTGGCGAATCCAAATCCATATGTGAGAGCAAAAAAAGTGCTCAAGTTAATTCTCCCTTGTTGCTCATACTGTACTGTATCCAACTCGAACTTATGATTAACAATTGCTGATATGTTGTATTCCTGACCTTGTGCAGTGAAAAGGTCTGAAGAAAATATTGGAAAGTTTTTGGCATTGTACACATTGAGTCCCCAGTAAGATATAGGAATCACAACATAAATAACCAAGACATAGCCAACAAAAACATTGGCAATGGCAAAGAAGGGAGAAACAAGAGGACTGAACAGGAAGGAAGCCACTGTTGCCCAGTCCAATGTGAAGGATCCAAGTCCTAATCCATTCAAGCCTGATCCTATTTGCTGAGCAGTGACTGAATTGGGAAACGCCCAGCATACCCATGAAATGCTCGCTAGAGCCTGGAAGAAGAACCCTGGAACCAAGTACCAGATAAAACTACAAAGCAATGCTACCACAAAGAATTTTGTACGCGATGTTTGTCGCTTATTGCCATTGCTCTTCCCATTTTCATTGCCATCTGCATCTTCTTTCTCATGCAGTGCCCTGTAATATTCAACAACGCAAATTTCTTGTTTCATTACAGACTGTTTATGCGGTGTAAAAGTTACTTTAGTACTCTGCTCTTCCCCCAATTTGCTTTATATGGGAAGGACTTGCAAGAAGTTTCTCATTTCTTCTCAAACTCAAAGTGGGCAGGCGTCTTCACTATTTTATAATCATACATCTTATGGAAATTTTGTATTTGATGTATTTCTACTGCATTGTGTTAATCGTTGCATAACAACAAAATGGAAAGTATGCAAATACACAAAAACAAAGTAAAACGATCTCAAAATTTTGACGTTTCAAACTTCTTTGTTCCATTGCATTTCCTACTTAACACCATCGGTAACTTCCAGGCATAAGTGGAACTAGGGGACGGAAAGGGCCAACGCCCACCAAATTTTGGAAAATTAGATTTTACTCATTTAGAAAACTAAAAGTTTTGATAGAATATTCATTATAAACTTAAACTTTGCCCCACGTAAAACTTGAAAATATCTTATGTTATATACATAAGTTTAGATAATTAAGATTCGCTCTCTTAAAGTAAATTTGTGATTCCTTCTATGATTCTTGGTACTAAGTTAAGAAGACTCGAGCAGGTTTTAAGAAGATTTCAGCCTTGGAGGGTTAACCGGAGACGTTACACTTTATCATATCAAGAGTTTGAAAAGGAGGGTTGGAAAAAATTACGAAACATAATGCTCATTTTTTTGGACCCCGTGATGCTCACGACCATGAAGCCAGAGACGGGATTTGGAAGATAAGGGCTGGTATTTGACATTTTCAATTTTTAAGCACTAATTAGGGGGCATGATTAGGGCCACTTGATAAAGATTTGGACTACAAACAAGCACTTTCAGTAGCTTTCCACATTGAGTGAGGTAGAAGAAGGCCACATTGATGTGAGGTGTACCTAAGATCTTCTCATCAACAAAGTCAAAAAAGAAAAACAAAAATGCTAAGGTCAACCCAATTGAGCATTTAGCAACAATGACAGAAAAATATTATCAACAATACAAATTTTTGTGAAAATACTTGTGGATATAATCTGGTTGTTTTGGGTATGATGACATTAGATATGAGATGGATGGAGGGAAACCATGAGATAGACAGTTACCGCAAATCTCTTTTTATCATTAATTTGTGGTAACAAATAAAATCTGCCTATAAATTACAAAAATAATATTACATATTTTACAATCTTAGGTCCATATTTAAAGGAGAATTTCAGCATAATGCTTTTTGAAATTTAGTGTATAAATCAAAATGGGGCAACTTAGACTAAAGAGTGCTTTCAAGATGGAATTATTTGTGTGGAATACGAAAACCATGCAGAAATCTGATGTGTAGAGGTGTTAAAATAGGTGATTTAAGCAAGTTTGGGCGGGTCATAATTAGATAATAAATATAATTAGATCAACTCATTTATATCCATTTAAAATAAAAGGGTATAAATGGAGATAAATATATCTGGTTACCCATTTATGACCCATTTGAAATATTACCTCTTTTTTTCACATGTTGTTTGACAATAAATAAAGGCATTTTTATTGGTATTAGATTGGTTAGAAAATACAAATTTATCTCCTTAATGCTCACTAATATTTGAGTTTAAATATGTAATTATTTTTAATTGGATATAAATGGCTAAATCGAGTTAATCTACTATTCACTAATTAAATGGCTTTAATTAGGTGCCCATTTAGATCCATGCAAAATTAATGGTCGGGTTGGGTGTGTTATTAGTGAAGGGATCAATATAATTGGTTGTAATTGACATTTCTACTTGTGTGTGTGTGTGTGTGAGAGAGAGAGAGAGAGAGAGAGAGAGATACCTAAAGAGGGAGATCTGGACAAGGTTATTGGGCCACCACATGTGTGCCGGCTCAACCACGTATTTCCTTAGAAGCCCAGCCCATCCATAGCCCAAAACCTGCCCACCCAACGTTAACATCAACCATTAAGGATTTGCATATTTCAAAAAAAAAAAAAAACCATTGAGGATTTGCAAATAAAAATACAACCCCATTTCTAACTTCTAAGAAAAGTTTCCTTAAAAAAAATAATCTAAGAAAGTCTACATATTTGTCAAACTCAAAAAGAACAAGGAAAAGAAAAATAGATGATTAGCCAGACTTTGCGTATGCTTTAACCCTGCAAGAATTATCTTGGTTCTTAACACATGACTGCATCAAAACCATGTAAAACAATAAACAGAGAAAGTAGTAAAAAAATGTTTTCCATTGGATTCTTTACTAGACTGGCCCGTTTAATAACATAATTTAGTACTTAAATTTAATGAATTCAAATTTTAACACGTTTAGATGCATGTAATAACAAAAAATAGAACATTTGAATTAATTAAATAACACTAAATTTTCTAGGCAATATTTGCTCTAAAAATTAAGTTATAAGCTATTCACTTATCACTTAATGTGATATACATTCAAATACATTTGGGCCTGTTTGATAACTCTACTTAATGCTGAAAATTTATTCATTCAGAACTTTTTGAATTAAGCATGTTGGATAACAGAAATGCCTTGCCACTTAGTATATTAAGCACTGCTTAATTTCTGTACAAAATTTTAAGTGAAAATTTTTCACTGAATCTTCTAAATTGATTACAAATATTATTTCTCTTACACACATAAAACACTTTAATACTGTTCTCACATATGATACATATTTATTGTCTTTACATTCGACATGCTCATACATACACATATGCACACACACTCTCTTACACATAAAATCACACACTTGAACACCACCTCTAAATTATTTTATTATTTTCTCTCACACACACATATGTTTTTTATCCAAATACATAAACAAAGGCAAGTTTTTCTAACATAATATTTGTGCGATATTTTAATTCAGCATTATAACTTAGTTAGTTATCAAACAGATATAATTTGATCAATTCAATAACTTAATACTTTTAGCACTTAATTTTCAGAATTCAGATTTCATATTTCATATTTTAGTTTTATCAAACGGACCCTTAGATTTAGTGATTAACAATTCAATCACTTAATTGATTTAAATTTCAAATATCGATTGGTTTTCAATTTTATCAAATGCATCCTAAACAATTTTCAAGAAAAATGTAAATGTGAAAATTTTGCATGAAAATTAACTTAAGGTCATGAATGCTTGATCAATATCAAGACTTGGAAATGGAACCTTCATTTCTACATTTTGTTTGACTCAAACGTTTTTTTTTTTTTCGGTTTTGGGGCCCCAGGTGGTGGGGGGGGGTGATGCAGTAGGTGGCTATTAATTTGTTTCATGCAAAATCTGACGGAACATTGTAAACAACATGCAATAAAGTTTCGTAACAACCAAGATTGTATGCCAAGAAAACACGAATCATAACCTAAACTATTAATGATGTAAAAGGTAAAATCATAGAGTTAATTAAAGGGAAGGGAAAAAAAAAAAAAAAAAGAAACACCAACCTGGGTTGTGATGATAAGAAGCCAAGCAAAGAAAGAAATTTTTCTTCCATAAAGGCAATGATGATATTAACTATCCCAACAGCATAGGCAGACCCGTTTCCAAAAGCAGCGCCAGCATTGGCAAAAATGGATATAAGGACGTGCTCCTTCATGTTAAACGGACCCGGGTTAAGCGAAAACTTCCTGGACCCAAACCCGGGTAGCCGGAACTGGGTGGTGGGTAGAACAGCAGCCATGAAGCGTCCGATGGGGAGAGTTGCCACCACAACCGTGATCTGGGTTATGACCAATGACTCCCTCCGGTAAGCAAAGAACTGGTTCAGGAATGAGAGAAGCATGCAGGAGATGACACCCAAGACCCACATCCGAAAGGTCCATACTGGTAGATTCGGGTCGTCTGTGGTGGGTACGGTTAAACGGACCTCCTCTATTGGTGAATACTCATCTTCACCTTTTATGCCTGCAATCTCATTATTATTGCCAATATCTCCTTCGGGCATTCTTGGTTCTTCTACATTTCCCACCACCTCACCCATTTCTCGGAACAAGAGGAAATGGTAAAAGAGACCAGTTTTGGACCTTGGGCAGAGGGGAAGAATTGTCCAAGTACATAGTTATATAGAGTGTGTAACAAAAAAAAGGGAATTACAAATTGTGGTAGATTTTTTTTTTTTTTTGGGAAAAAAATAAATCGAATAAAAATATTTTTGTTTGGTTGTACTTTGTTAAAGGAACGTTATACGGTTATAGTCATATATTGATGGTTTACTAATGAGTGAGCAGTTTGAGGCAAACTGTCATGAAGATGGAATGGTTGGCATGAAACGTTTCATGTACATTGGCCTAATGGGAAAGCAAACTATTCGACTTTTCAATTAGACAAGACCAAACTAGGTGCCCAGGAATGATTAGTCATGCCCTGACACCGTGATGGTGAACGGAGCCGAATTCATCCAAAAAATTTTCTAGCAAAAAAAAAGGGAATGATTAATCATATTGGAGGATGGTTATCAAAGTATATATGGTACCATCTCAATTTTTCACTTCTTTATTTTCTCACTTCTTGCTCGATTTTGTTTTGTAGCATAACAATAAACGAACATTAGTTTGGATTCTTATGGTTTGTTTTTTAAGGTAGCGTGGAGGGAAATTTTGAGAAACCAATGCTATAAGATTTGGGACAAGTAGATAAAGAAAGAGTAAATTGTGTTCCATATTTCTTAATTTGCATGTATTTTATTTATAAAAGAAGAAAAGAGTGTGTAAAGTATAATATGTTATAAACTAGATGGTAATGTCGACAATTATAGAGTGCTGCTTGGTTCATTGGCACTTTTAAGAATGTGAAATCTTCTAATTAATTAATCCCGTTTGGTAATTTGAAATGCCTGCCAACTCTTGGCACCATTGAATGCCATAAAATACTTAAAATGAGGTGAACGTTTCTGTATTAGGAGCTGCTTGATTAAATTAGGAGTTTATTTGAATACACAACTCTCTTGTCATCATCTATTTATTGGGCTACTTTACAGTTTGGCCTTGTCAACTATGGACGCATTTCTATTTTAGTGTTTAAACCTCAGTTTCGAACACTTTGCCCAATAAAGTATAGAATCTGTTCATTTTAGTTTTAAACTTGATTTTTGAACACTTTACCCCTCTTATAGTAGGAAATCCATCCCATAGAATTGTTAAAACTAAACACAATAATATACAATTGTCAAAACTATTGGAATAGTAGGTAAGTGATGCTCAAAGTTTAAAAACTAAATTGAAATGAATTTCATACTTCAGGGGGTAAAGTATCCAAATGTGAAAATTAATGACTGAAGTATAGTAGATTTCAAACTTCAGAGGGTAAAATATCCATAGTAAAGTTTTAGAACTAAAGTGAAAGTACTTGTGGTGTTTAAGGGTCCAAAGTAGAATGATACCTATATGTTATTTTGCCTGAGTGGATAGTACATTACAACCCGTACGTGTACAAAACAACTTGAGTAAGTAAATTGCTTCTAAAAGTTAAAACTTATAAGCATGCAGGAAGAAAAAGCTTCAGCATGATCCAAAAGCCTTGCTTAAATACAGAGCAACTTAAGAAAATTCTTTCCCTCTGTCCCCAACAAACAAAAAAAAAACGTAATCTGAAACTCTAGCTTACAAATTTCAACATAAGTATGGGGCAGCAATATACTAATTAGTGAAATGTAGGGCAACCGTCCACAGATATGCCTTTAGCAGTGGGACAGGTTGCCAAATCCAATGCTCAGGGTTGTTGTTACCCCACCAGGATATGTTTCTGTTCTCAATGCCAACAGTGAAGTAAAGCAGAACTGCCATGAAAGCCACTCCAGCATCTAATGCAGCCGAAAGAATGTAGTTGTATCTCTGCCACCATTTCTTTCTATACCTGAAGACAAAGAAATTGAAGATCGTCCCTACTAAAATCCAAAATTGTAGTTCAATGCGGTTGCCGGTGGCATATAAGCAGTTGCACCAAGGATTACTGGAAGGTTAATAAGAGGAATCCAGGTCTGCTTTGGGAATTGTTTGTGCAAGAGCCATACTGCAAGAGGTCCTAATGCTCCTCCGAGAAAGAACCAATTAAGTGCTGCGTAATTGCCACGACGACCAAAAAATTCGTTTTGGTCCAACCAAACCAAATCACAGACGCATCAAAGAAGACTCGATCATTGGGACATGTCCAAGGACTGTTCGATGTCCTATCGTGGTGGCATATGTCTTTAACTGTGTGCAAAAGCCACCATGCTACACCAAGATTGACTGTTCCGGCAATTATCGTCCCAAGGAACTGGAAATACAGACAAAGATAAAGATATAGTTGATTAATTGCAAAGGGAAGTATTCAGAATCTCAGATCTTATCACGAATCTCAACATTAGCCAACTTTCCTGTGTTGATAATCACATACGAAGTTGCCTAAATATCTAATTATCAGCCGGCGAAAGCTCAAAGTTGCAGATCCTATTATAACTGAGGAAAAGCAAGTTATCAATAACTTAATAGCATCAATTGAATTTGTACCTGAACCAAGAACATTGATCTTGGAGGGATCTTCATATAGTGGCCGAGCTTGAAATCACTCAGAAAGGAGACTGCTTGAGCCATGCTCATGTAGCCGTAAGTCTTAAATGCCACATTCGCAATGGGTTTTCCAGGATATATTACTCCCATAAGATACTCTGTGATAATATTTAGACCCGGTCTGTGATATAAACATCAAAATTCAATTAGCTTGATTAATTTTTTGCTAATTGACCAATACAATTTTGCACAGCATTCTAAAGATAATCAAGGTCAGTATAATCTAAGATGGCAAGAAGCTGCCAACTGTAAGTGAATGCATAATCGACTAGAAAAAGGAAATGAAAATGAAAGCTGCGGATTAATTTCAGTATTACCTGATTTGTTGTTGCAGTGATGATGCTGACGGGGAGGGTGAACAGGAAAGAAATAGCAGCTGCAAGTAGAAGTCCCCAATACGGCATCTGGACTTCCTTTTTCAGGAAAATGCAGAGTGCAAGGGAAACAACAAGTGTTACCACAAGAAGCACGATAAACCACATGTTAGGAATGTCTTTGTACTCTCTCATCAATCTAGCGTGAACATCTGGCTTTGCATCTGAAGAAGCTCGATAACGGTCATATATCTCTCTGTCATATTACAATTAGCTGTTAGATGAATTCAGGGCCAGACAAAAGGTGATTAAGCATTCACTAATCTAACATGGACAAAAGATACAGTTACCAGTAATGGAAAGTTAACAAAATTAGAGAAGTCTACCTTCCATAAAACAAGGCAACATGAGTGAGAGTAGAGGCAATGGTGGCGAATCCAAATCCATATGTGAGAGCAAAAAAAGTGCTCAAGTTAATTCTCCTTTGTTGCTCATACTGTACTTTATCCAACTCAAACTTGGCATTAACAATTGCTGATATGTTGTATTCCTGACCTTGTGCAGTGAAAGGTCTGAAGAAAATATTGGAAAGTTTTGGCATTGTAAACATTAAGTCCCCAGTAAGATATAGGAGTTACGACATACATGACCAAGAAATAGCCAACAAAAACGTTGGCAATGGCAAAGAAGGGAGAAATGAGAGGGCTGAACAGGAAGGAAGCCACTGTTGCCCAGTCAATGTGAGGGCTCCAAGTCCTAATCCATTCAAGCCTGATCCTAGTTGCTGAGCGGTGACTGAATTGGGATACGCCCAGCATACCCATGAAATGCTCGCCAGAGCCTGGAAGAAGAACCCTGGAACCAAGTACCAGATAAAACTACAAAGTAATGCTACAACAAAGAATTTTGTACGTGACGTTTGTCGCTTATTGCCATTGCTCTTCCCATTCTCATTGCCATCTACATCTTCTTTCTCATGTAGTGCCCTGTAATAGTCAATAGTGCAAATTTCTTCTTTCATTACAGATTGTTTATGCGGTGTAAAGTCACTTGAACACTCAGCTCTTCCCACTAATTTGCTTTATATGGGAAGGACCTGCAAGAAGTTTCTCATTTCTTCTCAAACTCAAAGTGGACAGGCGTCTTCGCTAATTTATGATCATATATCTTATGCAAATTTTGTATTTGGTGTATTCTTACTGCATTGTGTTATTCGTGGCGTAACAACAAATTGGAAAGGATGCAAATACGCAAAAACAAAAATTCAAAAAAAAAATCTCAAAAATTCGACAGATTCCAAACATTTTTGCTCCATTGCATTTCCTACTTAACACCATCGATAACTTCCAGGCATAAGTGGAATTATGGGACGGAAAGCAATAACGCCCACCAAAATTTTAGAAAATTAGATTTTCCTCATTTAGAAAATTAAAAAATTTTAAATTTTTATAAACTCAAACTTTTGCAATCTCCCCGGCCCCGCAGGGGGTACAATAAAATTGAAAATATCTTATGTTATATACCTAAGTTTAGATGATTAAAATGCGCTCTCTCAAAGTAGATTTGTGATTCCTTTTATGATTCTAGGTACAAAGTTAAGAGTATAGAACAGGTTTTAAAAAGACTTTTTTTATCTGACACTTGATCATAACAGCCTACTGCCTTGGAGTGTGAACTGGAGACGTTAGACTTGTTCATGTCAACGGTTTGAAAATGGTAGCAGAAAAAAAAATGGTTGGGAAAAATTACGAAACATAATGCTCATTTTTTTTGGAACTTGTGATGTTCACGACCATGGAGACAGAGATTGGATTTGGAAGGTAAGGTCTGAGATTTGACATTTTCAAGTTTTAAGTACTAATTGGGGGCCATGGTTAGGGCCACTTGATAAATGTTTGGACTTCAAACAAAGACTTTCATTAGTTTTCCACATTGAAATGAGGTAGAAGAAGGCCACATTGATGTGAGGTGTACCCAAGGTCTTCTCATCAACAAAGTCAAGATGGAAAAACAAAAATCTTGAGGTCAAACCAATTAAGCATTTAGCAACAAGGACAGAAAAAAAGTTGCAAAAATGAGTGTGTGTGTCTGTGTGTGGTGTATAACGTACTGAAACAAGGAGATTTGGACAAGATTGCTCGGCCACCACATGTGTGCGGGCTCAACCACGTATTTCCTTAGAAGCCCAGCCCATCCGTAGCCCAAAACCTGTCCACCCAATGTTAACATCAACTAGCAAATAAAAATATGGATTAATCAAAATTAATCCCCTTACGTCATACTTCATTTCTCATGTTACTTATTAACCTTTTTTTGTCTCATTTCATTCCCTAATAATGGACAAAATTACTCTTCTATTATTCTCAACTCTTTTTTTTCTCTCTCTTGTTTATTTCATTCCCCTCTTTTCCTCTTTATTTTCTATGATTCTTTCTTCTTTCTTTAATTCTACCTCTTTCTTATAAGAAACTTCACCTTAATGATTGAAATTACAAAAAAAAAAAAAGAAAAGGAATCACAAAGATCTATCTTCTCCTCAAATAATTAGAAACATATTAAAACCACTTCCCCAGAAACCATTTATTTAACCTTTCAATTCTTTTGCTTGTTCCCCTTTCCATTTCCGTTTCTTATTTTATTCTCAAGAAAATATCACAAAATGAATTTGTGACCTGATCAGTAATCATTAATTGTGATTTGCAACAAATGAAATCATTAGAAATAAGCTTTTGATATCTTTTAAAACTTTCTCTAGAAATACAATTACAAACTCAAGTTTTTGTTGAAAATGGATGGAAGAGAGAATATAGAAGAAAGAGACGGAGATAAAGAGGGGAAAATGGGAAAAGAAAAGACAAATGAAAAGTTAAAATAGTAGAAGTGTAATTTTGTCCAGTAAAAATTAAATTTTAGGGATAAATAGAGAAATGGGGTATATATTATGGGGATTAATTGTAATTAATAGTAAAAATATAGACCCTTAAAGATCAATGTGCAGATAAAAATACATTACAAACCCCATAGAATTACAACACCACAAAGATCAATGTTACATCAACCACAAAGGTTTTGTAAATTTAGAGGGAGGGAGGGAGAGAGAGAGAGAGAGTATGTGTGTGTGTGTGTTGTGTGTGTGTTTGGTTTTTAGATGATTAGCCAAATTTTGCGTACGCTTTAATCTAAATAGAAGGACTACTTCTCAAGAAGCATCTTTTTTATATATAGAAAGTATATTTCATTAACAAATTGTTGCAATTCGTCCAGCAACATTTGATTTACATATCTACCCTAATGGCAGGTTGAACATGCATTTGAAATAACAGATCTACAATTTAACAATTGAGCGGATTGAAAAATACAACAAAAAATTCAAATTACTTACTAATAAGATAAAACTCTTAAACTTTTTTTTGCTATCGGGATCTACTAAATAACGATTCAAGTTCCAACAATGATGATGAGATATGAAAAATTCATCCATGATCCAAAAATTCAGTCGACAATTAGATCTAAAATAAATTTGGAAAAACAACAAAATAAGGATAAAAATATAAAATTTTCACTAGAAATTCCTAGAGAAATAGAAAATTCTCACTAGAAATCCCTAGGAAAAAAAAGACTCACTAAAAAATTTAGAAGAGACTTATTGAAAAAGTATAATAAAAAATAAAACCCAATACCTCTTGAAAAGATGAAAAGAAGCAGAGTGAGGTTCGAGAACTGATAAACTTTTACCTTGACTCATATGCTTCATAACACATGACTGCATCAAAAGCATATAAAACAAGTAGGGAGGAGATAAATTCACATTCTCACATCCTGTATCCACATCCTAAATCAATATGACATTAACACCTTTTACATTTAATAGTTTTCTTCTAACTTTTTGCAAGTTTAAATTTTTTGTTTTCATACACTAGAAGCAATTTGCTTAGTATTGTTCTTTTGGTTATTTCTTCCATTACTTTTTCTTCTAAAAGTTTTCAACAGGTCTCATGGGTTTTGAAAAATCTTAGGGTTATAGACTGTGTAATATGTACTTTTAAATTGTTTTTCCTTTTTTATTTCAATTTTTATTTTTCTCAATATATAACAATCAAATTTATCATACTATTATTGTTCCTTATAAGTATTTCTAACATTTCGGCATTTATATGTGACCCTGTTGGAGGTTTTTGTTGCAAATTAAATATTATGCCAAATTTATGGATCATTGGATAGTGTCCTTTCGTATTTTTTGGTTTCTTTCATAAGATGCATATCTATTGTGTTGAAATGATAAAATTATTTGTATAGTGATACTTTTTAAATACATATAATCTCTAACTCTATTATCTAACTTGATTGATTTCATGAATTTATTATTGTTGAAAGACACTTAATGTGGTACAAATTATTAAAAACAACATTAAATGAATTTTAAAAAAATTAGGAAAATAATTGAAAGAACAGTGTTATGCAAGTTGCTCTTATTATATGAAATGATAATTTTAAAAAATTTTAAGTGAAAGTTACAAAATGACAAGGGTTTAATTGTTTTATTGGTTATACAAGACCACAGTTCCAGAATCACCGATTCTAGTTTAAAAACTGTCAGTTCTGGTTTTTTAGCAAGGAAAAATCCAAATTGGCTCTTATGGGAATGACTACGGTTACCGTTTTGAATCTCGATTACAGTGGTCGATTGCTTTTGATTTCTTCGGTTCTAGTTTCAAATTACGTTAAAATACTCATTACTTCAAATTGATTTTAAGTAAATATGACAATGAAAATTGAAAAAAAAATATGAATTTTATTGTACTATCATTCGGCACGGAAAAAGGAAAAAAATACATATATTCTTGATACAGCAAATGGCTATTTTTTGATTTACAAATGGCTATTTTCTTGATCCTTTAAAAAAAATATCTTTTTTGTGAATTCATCATAATGGCTAATCAAACTCAAAGTATTACAAGTGCTAATTTAATACATTGATTAATTTGACTTTAACACTTTTACTAGATTGGAATCTAAATCAATTATTGTTATATTTACTAATGAGTTGAGATACTAGGTTGATGGACTAAAACTGAAACTATTAGTGCCGAATGCTCGTGACTATTAAAATTAAACTTTAAATTGAGCCAAAAAGACCTATCATTTAGGATATAAGTATATTTTTAGATGGCTTGAATGGGTTTTAAACCGCCGGTTTTGACTCCCATTCAATTTTTTGTGAGTCCGAATCTGAACTTTTAGTTACAATTATGATTTTAATTCCGATTTCTCAAATTCAGTTCTGGTTCCAATTCAATAAACTACCGATCTGGTTCTGATTCAAATACGAATCATGGCCACCCCTAATATTGACAATTAGAATGTGAATTGAGGATGAGAAGATGTAGATTTCAAGAAAAAATGTAACTGTGAAAATTTTGCATGAAAACTTTAAGGTCTTGCTCAAGATGAAGACTCGGAAATTGGAACCTTCCTTTCTACATTTTTGTTTGACTCAAACATTTGTTGGGGGAAAAAGTTGGTGGCTAATAAATTCTTTCATGCAAAATCTGACGAAACATTTTGCAAAGCACAAGCAACATGCAATAAAGTTTCGTAAGAACCAAACGATTGTATGACAAGAAAACATGAAGCGTACCATAAACTAGTAATAATGTAAAAAGGCAAAATCATACAGTTTAAAAGGTATAAAAAAAAAAAATTACCAACCTGGGTTGTGATGATGAGAAGCCAAGCAGCAAAGAAAGAAATTTTTCTTCCATAAAAGGCAATGATGATATTAACTATCCCAACAGCATAAGCAGACCCGTTTCCAAAAGCAGTGCCAGCATTAGCAAAAATGGATATAAGGACGTGCTCCTTCATGTTAAACGGACCCGGGTTAAGCGAAAACTTCCTGGACCCAAAACCGGGTAGCTGGAACTGAGTTTTGGGAAGAACAGCAGCCATGGAGCGTCCGATGGGAAGAGTTGCCACCACAACTGTGATCTGGGTTATGATCAGTGGCTCCTTCCGGTAAGAAAAGAACTGGTTCAGAAATGAGAGAAGTATGCAGGAGATAAGACCCAAGACCCACATCCGAAAAGTCCACACTGGTAGCTTCGGGTCGTCTGTGTTGGGTACAATTAAACGGACCTCCTCTATTGGTGAAAGCTCATCTTCTTCTATTGTGCCTGCAAGCTCGTTATTGTTGTCAATAGCTTCTTCCGGTATTCTTGGCTCTTCTATATTTCCCACTGCCTCACCCATTTTTTGGAGCAAGAAGAAATGATAAAGGAGACCAGCTTTGGATTTTGGGCATAGGGAAACAGTTGTCTAAGTACATACTTATATGGATTGTGTAAGTAAAGGAAGGGAATTGCAAATTGAGGTAGAATTTAATTTATTTGGGGAAAAAATAAATCGAGCAAAAAAAACCTTTTTGTTTGGTTAAATAAAACATCTATAAATTAATAACCTTAGGACCATACAAATTCTATTAATTTAAAGAGATATTAATTAATCGATGAATTAATAATTTATTAATTTATGGAGTGTACTCACAATTCAAAAAAACTCTCATTTAATTAACTAAAGTTTTTTTTTATTTTATAAAAATATGACTTGTTCTATTAATAAAAGGAGGATAAAAGTCTACTTGATTTGCAAATATAATTTAATTTTATTAATATATTCAATGTATATCCAAAACTGATATCATTTTTCTATTATAAAGAGATCAAAAAGATTTAGAAATATTAAATGATAAATGTATTAGATTAACAATGTTATGTATATAGATGACAAGAAAGTCTCTTATAATAAACAAATACAAAGTTTTCTTACATATTTCATTGTTAGACTATAGTTCCTATCTAAAAGGCTCTTTAAACTATGGCTTCTTATCTAAAAGGTTTTCATAAATCAACAACAGACTCATATTTTAGAAAAAATATGACATATAATTTTAGTAAATTATTAATTTATAATATGTATGGGGCCAAAGGATTGCAAGAAGTTTTCAAAAAAATTTATTATATTATTATCTTATCAAAATTATTAATTTAGCTCATTAGTACAAGTCAGGACCGATAAAAATTATTAATCTATTATTTATTAATTTATAGAGGTTTTACCGTATTTGGTTGGAGGAACGTTATACGGTTATAAAGCTACACGGTTATATTCATATATAGATGGATTACTAAAAAGTGAATCGTTTAAGGCAAAGTGTCATGAAGATGGAGTAGTTGGCATGAAACATTTCCTATTGGCCTAATGGGAAAGCAAACTATTCGACTATTCAATTGGTCAAGACCAAATTAGGTGCCTAGGAATGATCAGTGACATTGGAGGATGGTTATCAATGTACATGGGAACCATCTCAATTTTTTACTTCTTTATTTTCTCACTTCTTGTTGGGTTTTGTTTTGTAGCATAAGAATAAACGATCATTAATTTGTTTGGATTCTTATGGTTTGTTTTTTAAGGTAGCGTGGAGGGAAATTTTGAGAACCCAATGCTATAAGGTTTGGGAACAAGTAGATAAAGAAAGAGAAAATAGTATTCTATATTTCTTAATTTGGATGTATTTTATTTAAACAAGAAAAACAGAGTGCATAAATTATAATATGTTATGAACTATATGGTAACGTCGATAATTATAGAGTGCTGGCTCGTTCATTATATTAATCATTACACTGAGCACTTTTAAGCATGTAAAATCTCCTAATTAATCTCATCATTTAGCAGGTTGAGAACTTGAAATGCCTGCCAACTCTTGGCACCATTGAATCCTATAAAATACTTAAAAGGTGAACGTTTCCGTACTAGGAGCTGCTTCATTAAATTAGGAGTTTATTTGAATTCACAACTCTCTTGTCATCTATTTATTCTCAATTTAAGCATATTACAAAACAGCTTCTCATTTTGAGAACTTCTTTTTCCTTATTTATTTATTGATTAACTTTTTATATACTGACAGTATATTTTTTTTACACTAATAGTTTTGAATGCATGCCATATGTGCATGACTTGAATTTTAAATTTAAATTTGTATCATGTAACATAATCCAAACCTACTAGTATAAAAAAAATTATACACTAATAGTGTATAAAAAAGTTATCATTTATTTATTGGGTTACTTTACAGTTTGGACTTGTAAACTATGGATGCATTTCTATTTTAGTATTTAGATTTCAATTTTGGAACACTATGCCCAATAAAGTATCGAATCCATTCATTCTAGTTTTAAACTTCATTTTTTGAATGGTTTACCCTCTTATAGTATGAAATCCATCCCATAAGATTGTTAAAACAAACAGAATAATAGACAATTGTCAAAACTATCGGAATAGCAAGTGATGCTCAAAGCTTACTAAATTGAAATGCATTTCATTCTTTAGGCATAAAGTATCCAAATGACGACTAAAGTATAATAAATTTCACACTTTAGGGGGGGGGGGGGTAAAATGTCCATAATAAAGATTTAGAACTAAAGTGAAAGCAGCTCTAGTGTTTAAGGGTCCAAAGTAGAATGAAATCAATTTATTATTTTACCTGAGCGGGTAGTACATTACACCCTGTAAATATCAGAATAGCAAATTTTTCCATTTCTTGTTCCACTTCAACATCACCTAAACATAAGTAAGAAAAATATAAATCTTTTATGCACTGTCACTATATACATTTACAGGTCTACATGCAGCATTGAGAAAAGCTGCAGCGCTGGATCCGGGAGACCTAAAAGCTTGGAAGAAACATCTTGGTTAGTAGAATCAACTTGTCTATTGTGTCGATAATTCAGCTGAATCATCTTCATCTATGGTTGCATTTCATAACTAGATGGATTATAATATATATATCTTTCTAAATTTTGTGATAACAAATTACAAAGGCCTTAATTACCCCCACTTTTTTGTGAACTGAAGTTCTTACAAGACTAATGATAATACTATTAATAATCATTGCCTTGGTCAAGTAGTGCCAGCTTCTTCCTCTACTTTTGACTACGCGAGCTATATCATAAAAGCAACATTGACAGCATCAGTTACCTTAAGGTTTGAATTATGTATCATAAAATAGTAAGAGAGACTACTGATTTTTTTAAAAATAGATAATTTCATTCCACGTATCTTGTACCGTACAGTTGAAGGAGCAAACATTTTTCCTCTAGTGTTTTATGCTAATTTACTGAACCAAACATGCTGCACGTGTACAAAACAACTGTAGTAAGTAAATTGCTTCTACAAAGTTAACACTTATACGCATGTAGAACAAAGAAAAAGTTTCAGTATTTAAGATGATCCAAAAAGCCCTTGCTTATAGAGCAACTTAAGAAAATTCTTTCTTTTTCTGCACAGCTGTGTATGGTAATTTCCACTGTAAAGTCAATCTTTAATTAAAACAGGAAAACGTGTAATCTGAAACTCTAGCTTACAAGTTTCCAAATAAGTATGGGGAAGCAATATCTAATTAGTGAAATGTAGGGCAACCGTCCACAGATATGCCTTTAGCAGTAGGACAGGTTGCCAAATCACAATGCTCAGGGTTGTTGTTACCCCACCAGGATATGTTTCTGTTCTCGATGCCAACAGTGAAGTAAAGCAGAACTGCCATGAAAGCCACGCCAGCATCTAATGCAGCCGAAAGAATGTAGTTGTACCTCTGCCACCATTTCTTTCTATACCTGAAGACAAAGAAATTGAAGATCGTCCCTACTAAAATCCAAGAATTGTAGTTCAATGCGGTTGCCGGTGGCATATAAGCAGTTGCACCAAAGATTACTGGAAGGTTAATAAGAGGAATCCAGGTCTGCTTTGGGAATTGTTTGTGCAAGAGCCATACTGCAAGAGGTCCTAATGCTCCTCCGAGAAAGAACCAATTAAGTGCTGCGTAATTGCCACGACGACCAAAAATTCGTTTTGGTCCAACCAAACCCCAAATCACAGACGCATCAAAGAAGACTCGATCACTAGGACATGTCCAAGGACTGTTAGATGTCCTATCTTGGTGGCATATGTCTTTAACTGTGTGCAAAAGCCACCATGCTACACCAAGATTAACTGTTCCAGCAATTATCGTCCCAAGGAACTGGAAATACAGACAAAGATAAAGATTGAGATGATTAATTGGAAATGGAAATATTCGGATCTTATCACAAATCTTACCATTAGCCATCTTTCCTGTGTTGATAATCACATATGAAGTTGCCTAAATATCTAAATATCAGCCGGCGAAAGCTCAAAGTTACAGATCCTATTATAGTTAAGGAAAAGCAAGTTGTCAATAACTTGATACAATCAATTGAGTTTGTACCTGAACTAAGAACATTGATCTTGGAGGGATCTTCATATAGTGGCCGAGCTTGAAATCACTCAGAAAGGCGATTGCTTGGGTCATGCTCATGTAGCCAAAAGTCTTAAAAGCGACATTAGCAATGGGTTTTCCAGGATATATTACTCCCATAAGATACTCTGTGATAACATTCAGACCTGGAGTCTGTGATACAAACATCAAAATTCAATTAGCTAGATTAATTTTTTCCTAATTGACCAACACAATTTCGCATAGCAGTCTGAAGAGAATCAAAGTCAGTATAATCTAAGATGGCAAGAAGCTAAACTGTAAGTGGATGCATAATCGACTAGAAAATGAAATGAAATGAAAGCTGCAGAAGAATTTCAGTATCACCTGATTAGTTGTTGCAGTGATGATGCTGACGGGGAGGGTGAACAGGAAAGAAATAGCAGCTGCAAGTAGAAGTCCCCAGTACGGCATCTGGACTTGCTTTTTCAGGAAAATGCAGAGGGCAAGAGAAACAGCAAGTGTCACCACAAGGAGCGCGATAAACCACATGTTAGGAATGTCTTTGTACTTTCTCATCAATCTAGTGTGAACATCTGGCTTTGCATTTGAAGAAGCTCGATAACGGTCATATATCTCTCTGTCAAATTACAAATAGCTATTAGATAAATTCAGGGCCAGAGAAAAGGTAACTAGGCATTTGCCAATCCAACATGGACAAAAGCTAAATTTTATCAATAATGGAAAGTTAACAAAATTAGAGAAGGTTACCTCCCATAAAACAAGGCAACATGAGTGAGAGTAGAGGCAATGGTGGCGAATCCAAATCCATATGTGAGAGCAAAAAAAGTGCTCAAGTTAATTCTCCCTTGTTGCTCATACTGTACTTTATCCAACTCAAACTCGTCATTAACAATTGCTAATATGTTGTATTCCTGGCCTTGTGCAGTGAAAAGGTCTGAAGAGAATATTGGAAATTTTTTGGCATTGTACACATTAAGTCCCCAGTAAGATATAGGAGTTACGACATACATAACCAAGAAATAGCCAACAAAAACGTTGGCAATGGCAAAGAAGGGAGAAATGAGAGGGCTGAACAGGAAGGAAGCCACTGTTGTCCAGTCCAATGTGAGGGCTCCAAGTCCTAATCCATTCAAGCCTGATCCTAGTTGCTGAGCAGTGACTGAATTGGGATACGCCCAGCATACCCATGAAATGCTCGCTAGAGCCTGGAAGAAGAACCCTGGAACCAAGTACCAGATGAAACTACAAAGCAATGCTACAACAAAGAATTTTGTACGCGACATTTGTCGCTTATTGCCATTGCTTTCCCCATTTTCATTGCCATCTACACCGTCTTTCTCATGCAGTGCCCTGTAACAGTCAATAATGCAATTTCCTGTCATATTACAGGTTGTCTATGCGGTGTAAAAGCCACCTGGGCACTCAACGCTTCCTACTGATTTGATTAAGCAGATCAAAATTAATTCTAGCTAGTTCATCGTCCAAAAGACAGATTTACATATAGGGAGGACTTGCGAGTAGTTTCTCATTTCTTCTCAAACTCAATCACTAATTAATCATCACCTGTCTTTACTTATGCATGATATTTGATGTATTTTTGCAGCATTCTGTGATACATTGCATGACAATAAAACTGGAAGATTGCACAAAATTTATTTTTTTTTTAATCCCAGAAATTTGACAATTTCAGAACTTCTTTGCTCCATTGCTTTTCCTTCTTCATATCATGTAAATTCCAGGGATGGACGGGACTAGGGGGCTGGATAGACCGCTGCCCTCCCAAGTTTTAGCAAATTAGGTTTCTTCCTCTAGAAAATTAAAAATTGACTATTCATAATTAAAAGTTAAAGCGATAATTAAAGATTCAAAATGATTAAAAGCAAAAAAGAAATATTTTTGATATTCTTTTTGAACTTGAAATTTTGCCCAGCAAAAACTTAAAATTGCCTGATGTTTTGTACTTAAGTTTTTATGTTAAAATCTGCGCCTTCAAAGTAAATTTCTGGTTCCATCGATTATTCAAGGTACCAACTACCAAGTTTAAGAACAGTAGGACGACCTTGGACTGTGAACTGGAGACGCTACACTTGATCATTTCAAGAGTTTGAATATGATACCAAAAAAAAATGAGGGGCAATTTAGAAATCTCTCTTGAGATTTTTAACAATTTCACTCTACTCTCCTCAGATTTAAATAATTATACTTATTTTCTTTGGCACAACAAACTACTTATAATACCCTCCACTTGGTAGATAATTCATAGTATAAGATGATGGATTTACAAAACCTAAGAAAGAAAATCATATTTCTCTATCTCTTGTCTGTTTCTACTCTTATCTTTCCTAGTTATCATACTGCTATATATTTTTTCAATTTTATGGATATTAACAAATTGAAATTACAAAATAAATAGTTCAATTAAGAGAGTAAATTATGTATTAAACTAGAAGGAAATGAAAAGACTTGGGGTGATAGAGAAATAAATAATGAAATTGATGATTGAAACAGGTAAAGGACCAAAGGTAGGAAATTTTCCCCAATTATATATGTATATATATTGGTGATTGAAACAAGTTGAAGGACCAAAGATAGAAAATTTGCCATATATATGTAGATACATAGATACACACATACGTACATGTTTGTGTGTGTATGTGTTATATAGACAACTTGTGATCTTTTAGACAGTTGCTTGGATTTGAAAGTGGAGTTTTTATTTATGCGGTTGTTAGAAATTAGGATAGTCAGTTGGTGCAAAATGAAAAAACAATTGAGTATATTGTATTTTTCTTTTTTTAGTTTTGTACAAAAATGTTATTTAGAATTTTTTAGAAAAAATCTAGCTTGTTGGACTTATGTTGTTACATAAACAGTAATAGGGAGGTAGATGTAATTCTTAAAACTTGGGGGGAGGTCTTTGCAATTATTAAAAAGTCAAGGGAGGTTTGTACTTTGTATAATTATCCCAAAAGATAATGGCCTCTTTTTTTGGACCCTGTGATGGATTGTCCACGGCCACGAAGATAGAGACTGGATTTGGGAGATAAGGGCTGAGATTTGACATTTCCAAGTTTTAAGCGCGAATTGGGGGGCACGATTAGGGCCACGCAATACTGGTTTGGACCGCTATCAAATTGTTAGTTTTCCAAGGGGAAGTGACGTAGAAGCCCACACCAAAGGTCTTCTCATCAACCAAGTCAAGCAAGACACACAAAATTTTGCATTTGACAACAATGACAGAAAAATACTATCAACGATACAATTTGTTGTGGAAATATTTTCGCTATAAACTTGTCGTTTTGGGTAGGATGACATTAGATATGAGATGGATAGAGATTGGAAAAATCATGAGATACAAAAATCTACCTATAAAGCACAAAAATATGTTGCAATACAAAATGGATATTACATATTTTATATGAGTATATCTTATATACACATACAGTGTATACACTATTACGATTACATACATGATACATAAATAAAATTTAGATTTTAAATATAAATTAAGTTTTCTTACATCCAATAGTGATGGTATATATACTATCAACATCTAAAAGATTAATTCATTTTATATTCGTATAAGTTCTTTCTTTCAGCAGATGAAAGTCAAGAAGTTAAACCTATTTCCCAGATTAACCTCAAAAGCCACGGTGGTAACTTCTGAGGCAACCCACTGTGGAAACTATTTTCAGGAAACTATTCGTATAAGTTCTTTCAGGAAACTATTTTTGACTCTGATGTTCTTCGGTAACTAGTTTCCTCGAGTTTGTACCCTTTGCGTCCAGTGTGCTTAGACCCATAGTTATAGGAGAATATCAGCAGGATAACTTTTGACAAGCTAGTGTGTGGATCAAAATGGGTTGACTTAGACCAAAGAGTTGCATTCAACGCAGAATTATTTGTGGAATACGAAAATCATGCAGAAATCTTCTACCAACCAATAAAATAAAATAAAAAGGACAAAAGAAAAAAAGTAATAGAGAAATAAATTTATATGTGAAACATACCGAAAGAGGGAGATCTGGACAAGATTAGTGGGCCACCACATGTGTGCAGGCTCAACCACGTATTTCCTTAGAAGCCCAGCCCATCCATAACCCAAAACCTGTCCAACTCGCAAAGTCAATCCCAACATTTAAGTGGATATATGAAGATTCCATTTGTTAATTTACATGTAAAATGAGATTAACTTGGGATGTTAAGTAAAATCAAGTAGAACCCTTAAATCCACATGGAACTATTCCATTCAATCAAGGGCTTAAAATTTGCCTATCCATTATTAGTCTTCTATTACTATTAACTTCAAGCCCATGTGCCCTTTTTGTATACCTTTTAGCAATGTTTTTAATTCAAACTGTAAAGTGAATTGGATGAGTTTCCAGCTTATGGTTCAAATCGATTCGATACGGTTCAAATAATTTTCTTTTTATTTTAATCTTTTAATTATTAAGCAACTTATATGACTTTGAAATTTTAAAAAATTAAAAAATAGTTTGAATCGGTTTAAGATTTCAGTTTTTTACTAGTTTTGATCTGTTCGGCTGATTCTTAACCGGATTTCACTACTTCAAATAACTTTTTGATTTGACTACTGAATCGAACCGGTACCGTCCAGTTTTCAAAGTACTGCCTTCTAGAAATTAAGCGCGTGAAGTCAACCATCATCAACGACTTTTGCCAAAGAAGAATAAAACCCAATTTCCTTTTTTTTTTTTTTTTGTTTACATTGTAGATTTTGGTAACACAAAACAGCTAATAATACAAAATTTTTAGTTGGATCATTGGAGAAATATAAATTTTTCCCATAATTTCAAGCTTATATATGCAATGAAGCTCTTACAGAACTCTTTTTATTTTTTTTGTTCTTTTACAAAAATGCAAAAAAAAAAAAAAAAAATTCCATGTGAACAACTATGTAGAACCTTGATATCATCCCTAAAATATCAATAAAAGACTGTCAAGAAACATCAAGAGTGCATTGGAGATAAAGGAACAAGAGTGTGATAACATGAATTTTGTGAAAAATCCACCAAAAAAATTTTGAAGGTAATATAGTCAATAATAAACTAAAAGCTGAGGCTCCAAGAAAACCAATCCAATTGACAAACCAGGCTATGAAGATAACTTAAATGCTATTTTGCTAATGAACAGTTTTTTTCTTTAATGGTTCGGCAGACGTAACTTTCAAAATATCAGCCTTGACAGCTAGCATTTGAAAAACTCTTGTTGGGAAATTATCTAGATATACAATTGTCAAACTTAAATAGAGCATAAGGCTAAAAAAAAAAAAAAAGAGAGAAGAATATGTGGTTTTTGAATGATTAGCCAGATTTTGCCTATGTTTTAATCTAATAGATGGACTGAATTGCAAGAAGCATATTGGTTCATGCTTCATAATGCATGACTGCTTCAAAACCATAGAAAACAATAATAAATAGAAAAGGTAGTCAAAAATGCCTTTCACTGGATTCCTTGTTAGCTTAAGGTCTTCAAGGTTTGCTCAAGAGTTAAGATCAAGACTTGAAAAAAATGGAACCTTCCTTTCTACTTTTTTTTTTCTTTTTTGTTTTACTGTTGGGAAAAACAAAAAGTTAATAGATTCTTTCATGCAAAATCTGACCAAACATTTAGCAAGTTACACGCAATAAGACCTCATAGAAACCAAAGAGTTATACGAAAAGAAATTAAGCGCGTTTCAATTGTAGATTATTTGGGATAATTTTGTGAAAAAAATATTATAACACCTTTTTGATATGATATATATGAGATAAAAAGGTGATTAGAAATTGTACCGATTATACAAGTAAAAAATTAGTAGGCAAATAATAAAATCCAAAGTAAAAGTGTAAAATAGTGAAACCATAGACTTAAACACACACGCACACACACACACACACACCAACCTGGGTAGTTATGATAAGAAGCCAAGCAGCAATGATAGAAATTTTCCTTCGATAAAAGGCAATAATGATATCAACTATCCCAACAGCATAGGCAGGCCCGTTTCCAAAAGCAGTGCCAGCATTAGCAAAAATGGATATAAGGACGTGCTCCTTCATGTTAAACGGACCCGGGTTAAGCGAAAACTTCCTGGACCCAAACCCGGGCAGCTGGAACTTGGTGGTGGGTAGCACAGCAGCCATGAAGCGTCCGATGGGGAGAGTTGCCACCACAACCGTGATCTGGGTTATGATCAGAGTCTCCCTCCGGTAGTAAAAGAACTGGTTCAGGAACGAGAGAAGCATGCAGGAGATGACACCCAAGACCCACATCCGAAAAGTCCATACTGGGAGGTTCGGGTCGTCCGTGTTGGGTACGGTTAAACGGACCTCCTCTATTGGTGAAAGCTCATCTTCATCTATCATGCCTGCAATCTCATTATTATTGCCAATGGCTTCTTGGGGTATTCTTGGTTCTTCTATATTTCCCACTGCCTCACCCATTTTTTGGAACAAGGAGAAATGATAGAGCAGACCAGTTTTTGGTTTTTTTGGGCATGGGGAAACAATTGTCAAAGTGCATGTTTATTTATATTGTTCAAGGAAAGAAGGGAATTACAATTTGAGAGGGGATTTATTTATTTATTTATTTATTTTTGGATAAAACAAATCGTGCAGATATTCTTTTTTGTTTGTTTTGTATTTGGTTGATGGAACGTTTTAGTGATGGTTTACTAATAAGTGAGTTGTTTAAGGCAAAAAGGCAAAGTGTCATGAAGATGGAATGAAGTGTTTAATGAGAAAGCAACTATTCCACTATTCAATTGCTCAAAAGATCAAACTAGGTGACTAGGAATGATTAGTCAATTTTGAGGACGGATACTAATGTGTATGGGAATCGTCTCAACTTGTCAGTTGTTACTTCTTTATTTTCTCACTTCTGGTTCCACTCTGTTTCATGGGATAACGAGCAGAGTTAATCTCATATACACTGTAATATACAATATATATTGTTACCATTGGACGTATGACTATTGAAAAGATTTTTAATTTAAAATTTAAATTTTGTATCTAATGATTTTAAATTGCACTATCACCATTAAATGCATGACAACTAAAAAGATTTTTTAAAAAAATTAATTATCATGTGCCTAATGATAATAGTATATACACTGATAATATATAGAATATTATTCCGAAAAATGATCATTACTTTGTGTTCTTGTGGTTGTTAATTTTTTGAGGTAGTGTGGAGGGAAACTTTGAGAACCGAATACTGTAAGGTTTGAGAACAGGTAGATAAAGAAAGAGTAAATACTATTCCGTATTTATTAATTTGGATGCATTTTATTTAAATAAGAAAAGGAGAGTGTATAATATGTTATGAACTAGATAGATGGATATTCACATTCGATTCAAACTCATATCAAGAATCTGATTACATGAAGAACGGGAAATGCAAGACGGTTCCTTCTGACAAAGACATCAAAGCGTGGAATAACTTGTAGACCACCTAACAATCATTTTTCAATATAGTTGAAAATTTAGGCCATAAAAGAAAAAAAGAAAGAGAATTGCTGTACACGTTCTGACCTCATAATATTATTTTCCAAGATCGTATATGCTATATATAATTTATCCTTTTCTTGTTGGAAAAAAAATCATTAAAAAAGTTATATAAATCATCTCATTTTTCTTCCCTGCCTCTTAAATCTTATCCACTTTCTTTCCTACAGAAACAAAAGCCATGTATGATTTCAAAATGGAAAAAGGTTTAACATTGAGTCCAATTCTCCTTGTCTACTCAGTTGTCAAATGTATTTGTCCAAGGATGAATTGGTGGAAAAATGTTACTAAATGAACATAAAGAATCAATCATGTCGACTGTGATGAGTAGTCACTTCATCATTGTATTTACACTACCAGAGACAACCATTGAAAATTAGAGCCACAACTTGTCGGTTCGACAAAATAAGTAGTGCTTTTTTTCTTTTCTTCTTAGAAGTTTTCAGACACATAGATAGGGGAATCTTATCAACCTAGGAATAATGGAAAATGAGGGTGGATGGATGTAATTAGGATTGGAAACTATGTAATGAGTATATGACTTGAGTCTAATAAACACTGAAAAAAAAATTAAACCAAGAAAAAAAATCGATTCTTGTTTAGATTGTCATTTTTATTTAAAGAATTTTTATATTTTTTGTAAATACGTTTTTTAATCACCCATTTACTTAACATATATCAAATTATTAAAGTATACATTTTTTTTTTTTTTTACAAAAACTCGAAGAAATGATAATCCAAATTGGAATTTCAAAGCCGGAATCGAAGCTCAAAGTCCTTGGCAGCTAGAGAATCATGAGTAACCATGGAAGGGTAGTAGCACTTTCTCATTTCCTTTGAATCCTCGAATGTCTGTACACTTCCAAGCAAGCCACCAGAAAAGTCTTGATATATTAATATTATACGATATTGGATGACATTCATGATTCAACAAGGATCAGCTAGGGGTTGGACACCAGAAATGATTGTGCTAGACGTGATTAATTATTAATTTCCAAGTAAATTCTCTAATATATATTAGTTTAAAATGGAGTTAAAAGTAGAGTTTAGCAACTTAATATTGTCTGCTACTATATATTATATTAAACAGAAAAGGGCAGTCGAAACTGTCATGTTCTCCATGTTCTTTTTTATTATCACTTGGTTATGGTAGCAAGTAATAACTAACTACATCATGCTCTTAATTACTACTTATAATTAATCAAATTGTAGCGAATTGTCCCACTTTTCTTCTCTGCAGAAAGGCCCCTTTAACATGCTTCTGCCCTGACAAAAGCAACAATTTGATCAGTAGAATCCAGTCTCTATAGTGTAAAACAATTCAGCTCAGATTCAGAGAAACTATCTTCTAAATTTTGTCACAACTGCACAGAACTGTTACCAACCTAAACCCCCTCCCAAAAAAAAAAAACACAAACCGGGGAAAAAAAAGCAACAGAAAAGAGAAAAAGTAAAATTACATAGGCCATCCTTGCCTCCTCTTTTTCTTGAACCAAAAGAAAGGAAAAAATCATCACTTGCCTCAGAAAAATAGTGCCAGCTTCTTGCTCTACTTTCAATTAGGCAAATAACATCATAAAATAAAAATGACAAGCTAAGGCAGTTTAAGCATGAAAATAAGGTCGAGACATTATGATTTTTTTTAGAAAAATCCCAAAGATGGTCATGTAGAAATAGAGGTCAAGATGGTTGATTTATGAGTATGATTTGGATATTGTCAATTTTTATTGTTTCAAGGATGCTATGAAATTTATCTGGCTTAGTACAGTTCAAAATTTTAAAACTACAAACAAAAACTTGCAAATTAACTAGCTAAATGGATAAGGCTTGAAGAAGAGATCATCAAGAGAGTTAAGGAATGAAGAAATGGTAGTGAACAGATTAAAAGTAGACATACTAAATCCGAACCCCCCTTCTCCTCCCTCTTTTATTGGAAAGAGGCTCGAAATGCTTTTCTGCACAATGTTCACGATAGCCCTCCATCTTGTATTTGTGTAGACTAATCAAAATAGCCAGCCAATTGTTATGAAAGTTCAAAATTTGCATCTAAATTTAAAAAGAGTACTTTTCGTCGTTGTTGAGTGTGACAGCTCTTTCCACATTCTGATTCTGATACTTCCCCATCATCAAGTGGGGATCTTGATTGGTTGTTGATGGTGCTGCTGGACTAGTCCGACCAAAACAAAATGTAAATCGGCTCGTCAACAACTGGTGTGGTGTAACCGGGCTACTGCCTGCTTGCAAACTTTCTCTGGTGCAACTACCAACTCTGAATAATCGTGCGTTCAGACTTTCGGACTTTGGACTCGATAATCTTTCAATACAAATCCTAAATCATTTGTTCAGGATTAATCTTTTACGCGTGCTAACATAAGTTAACTCAATTGATAAGATTGAACTACTTTTTCGGACGCGTTTTTAAATTTCAGTGCGGATATAATGGTTGTATTAGTTGGCGATTTGTAAGAACACCTGTAAATAACATATCGCCGGGGGACATACCTTAACTTGTGATGATGATTGGAGACAAATTCATCCAAACTTTTAATTATCAAAAAAATAAAATCTTTTACACACTAACATTATACACATAGCACTAAGACAATTTCACGTTTAAGCACCAATAAAATGAATCAACATTTTATCTGTGATTGCCGTTTATTTTTGTCATGAATTTAACGATGAACTGGACTGAGTTTTCCATGACAAGAACAATTGCGAAAAGCACCAAACTCTGCGGACAACTATTGGACTTGAGTTGGGAAATCAGAAGCCGAAATTAAGCATGTTGAGGAAGCTATCTAGGGCAACTCAAGAAGAATATGTGACTTTAACAACCAGCGAATTGTTTGGGTTAGTCTACCATATTCTTGTATGATTAGACGTGTAATACTCCCAATACTTGAGGCCAAAAAGGACTACAGCAGAGTTTCTCTCATATATTCCCATATAGGCTTAAACTAAGGGGACAATTTACAAACATCCCTTAAGATTTATGACAATTACAACTAGCTCCATCCATGTTTTAAAAATTACACATACCACCCCTAAATAATAAGTTTGGTTTTCATTTGGTTGCTGCTTTTAGTAGAAAAAACTATACTAATGTCCAAAATTATCCTTCAGGGTTTTTTGTTTTTCAAACAAAACAATTCAACAACTATAACTATTTTTGTTTCTCCAAGTATCAAACATTCTATCTTGCCTAAGGCCTAAATCACTTCCTCCGTGGTCCTTTGGCCAAATTTATGATTGTATATTTGTGTTCGTAATTTTTTATTAAACTTTGGCTGGCAAACCATCAAAAAAAAAAAGGGGAAAGAGAGAATGAGACTAAATGGAGAGAATGAAAGTTAGATAGATAAGATGCATGATCGAATCCAAAATGTGAGATAATTTTTTTTTTTTTTGGAAGGTTATTACAATCACTTTGAGCCATAAATAGAGGTCCATGTAATTTTATAAATCATGAGTGTTGTATGAAACTGTCAAAAATTTTGGAGGAGGTTTTCAAAAGTATCACTAAAGTAAATTAGTTCCCATAGATCCGCATGTATCATAGGATGATACTGTATTATTGCTGGCACTGGGGTTTTTGGAAACTGAATGTCGGCTTAATAAGGTTTAGGAAAATCTCACATTTTCAGGAAAAACTTTTTTAGTCCCTCACGTTCAAAATCAATCCAAATAGTCCCTCACATACAGAATATATGTCTATTTGGTCCTAATACTTATTTTTACTCATTTCTCTAATCAAAAATTGCACGTCTCTCTTATGTAAGCATAATGTCAATGGTAAATCCGGAAAAAACACTTCTTTTCCCGCTAGTTTTTCCCCCATTTTCTTCATATTTTAACCATCAAACCCTCATTGCTTAACATTAAAACCAAAATCGAAAAAGGAAAACTCAATCGGATGACTTGTATGTGAGAGAGAATGGTAAAAAAATGAGCACAAGAGACTAACCTGTTAAAGATTTCCATGGATTCAAACAATAAGTTATGTCATTCTGATAGAGAACCTATCATCGTAACTTCTTGAAAACTTGCAAATTTAGGGAGGAGATTCTATGGCTACCCAAATTATGGAGTGAACTTTTAAATATTTCAGTTTCGTTTAGGGCTTGAGGGTGGAAATTTGGTATTGATATGTGATATTCTTGCATTTGGTGTTTTAATGTCGAGCCATTAAGTTTGGTGGCTAAAATATGATGGAAAGGGGGGAAAACTAGAGGAAAAAGAAGCTTGCTTTTGGCCAAAAAAATGAGCAAAAATCAGCATTAGAACCAAACTAGCACATATTCTATATGTGAGGGACTATTCTGACTAATTTTAAATGTAAGGAAGTAAAAAAAAATTTCTGAAAATGTGAGGGACTAATTTGGCAAATTTTCCTAAGGTTTATATATCCAGTGACAAAGCAGGAAAAAAAAATGCCGAAGAAACACGATTCAGCAGCTACTGAAAGGTGTAGAAGGAAATGCTGATTAAACCAGTTAACTGATGGCAACCAACCATACTACAAGAAATATATGCATAAATCCTAAATAAAATACTTTTGATTGTTTATTTAGAATATCAATGTTTTTAATCTTGTTGATCATAATATTCACAAGAAGCACAATTCATAAGTAGCTTGAGTGCGAATGAAATTCATTTACCTAGTTCTTCAGAGGTGCTAGCTACTACTATGTTGGTTTATTTCGTTCAACCACTCATAAATGGAAAGTAAGACAATTTTGAGAATGATCTATTTCCATGTCATGTAGTATATAAAGAATTCAGAGACATTGAGATAACCTAGCTTATTCAATCAATTCGGGAAATATCAGAGGAGACTGCTGAAATCTCCACATGAACAGTTTCCATTAACAAATTTATGCAGCTTTTTGCTGTCTCGGATTATAATTGTTCTTGAAGTTGATATTGAGATATATTTAACAAAATTATGGCAATCCTTACACATGCTAATGCTCTTCTTAATCCGTATTGGAGCAGCATTTGGTGTATTTAACAGCCCAAAAGCAGCAGCCAATTTTTCGCTGTGATGAACAGTATACAAAGGCGTTTCTTGCTCTTCAGAATTTATCGCCTCAAAATTTGCTTGGAATTCATATCCAAGAGTTTTAAGCTCTGATGTAAATCCTCCAGATATTCTTCAACCTCTTTCATCAAACCCAGTCGATCATCGGGCTTAAATGAATAAACCTTGTCTTTAATGCTCATCCAGCTCCGATCTTTCAATTTTCTTATTTTTCCAGCTTTCATCATTTTTCTCACCCTTGAAACATCCTTCCATCTCTCTGCTACGAAGTACAAATTCAACAACGAGAAATACGTCTCTGAGTCTTTTGGATTAAGGTTGAGCAGTTGCTCAGCTGCCTGAAAAGCCAAATCTAATTTCCCATGACTTCTACAGCCTGCAATTAGAATTGACCATATAACTTCGTTGGGCTGAAACTCCATCTTTTTGATAAAGTCAAAAGCTTCTTCCAACCGACCTAACCTCACAAACATATCAATGAGGCAGCCATAATGGTCCATCACAGGCTTGATTTTATACTCATTCTTCATCATTTTGAAGTAAGCCAATCCTTCGTCAACCATTCCAGCATGGCTGCAAGCTGCAAGAACGCCCACAAAAGTAATCTTGTTTGGCTTAACTCCAACAAACCTCATATCCTCAAAAAGCTGTAATGCCTGTCGTGATTGGCCATGCCTGGCAAAAGCAGTAATCATTGAAGTCCAGGATATCATGGTCCTGGTGGACACCTCAAGAAAAGCTTTACTTGCTCCCTGAATGCTTCCACATTTGCCGTACATGTCAACTAAAGCGGTTCCAACAACTACATCAGACAAGAATCCAGATTTAATTGCTTGAGCATGAACCTGTTCTCCTTGCTCCAGAGCAGCCAAACTACTGCATACATCCAATACACTTGAGAAGGTGAATAAATCTGACTTTAAACCAGATCGGTGCAATCTCAAAAACATCCTGAGTGCCTGAATTCCACTTTGATGTGCTAAGACTCCATCTTCTGCAAGATCTATCATCTGAGCATGGCCTGCAATCATAGCATTCCATGTTACCAAGCTGACGATGTCCATTGCATCAAACAACTGATTCACCTCCCTAATGCGTCCATTTTTCAAGTACAAATACATAACTGAATTCATCACACGTGAATTGGATCCATAACCGAGTTTAATGCTCCAAGACTGAACCTGCACCCCAACATCCAAAACCTGCATTCCACAGCACAGACTCAACATGCTAGTCAATGTAAACTCATTTGGCTCTACACCCTCAAGCAGCATCTCAACAAAAAAATCCAAGCCCTTGAAAGGGTTCCCGTTGTCCCCACAAGCCGATATCACACCAGTCCACGAAATAACATTCTTTTCCTCAATGCTTTGAAATACCTTAATTGCAGAATCCAAAATTCCGTTTTTAGAATACAAACTACAAAGCGCATTTCCAATACTTGTGTCATCCGCAATCTGATATTTCAAAATAAAACCATGAATTTGCTTCGCTAATTCAATATCTGACAATGAAGAACAAGCATTCAAAACAAGCCCTAAGGTATAATTCGTGGGATACTGCCCGGCTTCCAACATTTCTTCAAAAACACCAATAGCACGCCCTGGCTGCGAACTTTTGATATAACCGGACATCAAGGAGGTCCAAGAAACCACATTTCTCCTAGGCAAATTGTCAAATACTTTCCTAGCATTTCCCACCGCACCAAATTTTGCATACACATTAACAAAAAATGTCATGAGAAACCATTCTTGATGCCTGCCAGTTTTTATGATGTGGGCATGGATTACTTGTGCTTCCGAAACTGAATTCTTATCTATGCATTCTTGCAACAATGGAAGATAAGCAGTTGAGTCAACTTTCAGATTACCTTCTTTAACTACTGCAATCGCTTCATTCAACTCCATACTAAAAGGGTCCAGAGCTTTATCCAATTGTGCATTGTTCCCATAGTTTTTCTAACAAAAGAAATAGAGTATAAACGTGAGCCCAACAAAATTCACATACAGTAATGGAATTAAATGCAGTAAAATCATCATTACCTTATCGAATGAAAGAGAAGGTGGAATGTAACGTTTGAAGTCAGGATCGAGCTTGAGAGTGTTGCCAACTACAGCAGAAGGCAAGGAGGCCATCTAATTCGAAGAGTCTGAAGCTCGAAAAGGTGATTTCAATGCTTCGTTCTGCAGCTGAAATTCATGTTTGGTTATTTCTTGAGCAGTATTTCTTGAGAAATGGACGTGCGTTATCTTGTAATTTTTGTGTTTGGACGGAATTGAATTTTCCTTGAATTACAGGATAGAATCATACAAATGGAGGAGTTATGCTGCCTTCTTGCCAAGTCATCTGGACCCATCGGGAAATGAAGTGATTATGTGGTAGGCTTTGATCGGTGGATCGAGTTTAGAGGGAAACGACATTTTTCTGTATTCTAGTATTTACTTTGAAGCAAATGTTTGACAAAAAAAAAAAAAAGGTATTTACTTTGAAAAATTGTATGGTATCTTTTTCAGGCATCATTCTTTCACTTGTATCTCTAGTTATCTTAAATTTTTAAAAATTTAATAGTATTTGATCTAATGGTCAACAACACTTCTTTCACCATTTGACGGTGAATTTTACTCTGATATGATATTCGGAAGAGACAATAGAACCTCCCATTTTGTTTATCCCTAATTTGCTAGGTTCAATGAGAAGCTAATTGTTTGATTTGCTACCTTCAATTAAAAAGGTATTTGATAGTACAGGTGGTGATATTTTTCCACTTTAGTTGGAAAAATAATAATTTGAATGTACCTAATAACCTTCCTCTTCAATTAGAAATCGTATGAATTAAGTTGTCTTTGGAAATGTTTTTTAAAAACTTTGTGATATTTTTCCACTTCAGTTGGAAAGATAATAATTTGGATATACCTAATAACCTTCCTCTTCAATTGGAAATCGTATGGATTAAGTTGTCTTTGGAAATGTTTTTTAAAAACTTTATTGTAGCGATACATGTTATAAAAAAAAAACTTTTATTATTGATGGCTCCTCTGAATTTGATGTTTTTAAGAATGTATTTTGAGACATTTTTAAAATTTATGATTTTTGATATACTTTTTTGTTAATTTGTTAAAAATAATCCACCACCTTGCCCTCCTCCCTCCTCCATCTCCCCCTTCCCCTCTCCCTTCCTCCTCCCACCTCCCTCTACTTTCTCCCACCTCCCTCTTCCCCTCCCCTCTCTTCTCCCAACACCCTCCTCCTTCCCCTTGTAGTCCACAAGAGAGGAGGGAGAAGGGAGGAAAGGAAGGGGAGGGAAGAAGCAAGTAGACAGGAGAAAGGTGGAGGGCTGGTGGCAGCGGTAGAGGAGGGTGGAGGAAAGGAGTTGTGGTGCATAATGGGTAGTGGTGATGGATGAAGGAAAAAAATATGGTAGAATTTTTTATTTTTTATTTTTTTTATTTTTATAAGTGATATTTGAGATTGTGCGTTTTTTAAGTTGTTTTTGAAGCTTGTTACTGTAAACTTCCTCGACAAAAATTTTTACAACAAAAACAGTCCATGGAAAAACAACTCATCCAAACAGATTTATTTGTAGGCCACTTTGTACTGAGGAACCGACTTTTAGGGGCTTAAACAAAAAAGAAGACTTCAGAGAATCTCCGGTTGGCAAATACATTCTCTATGGTTTGTAAAATAAAAAATGCAGCAGCCTCATCGAAATTCATGCTCCATGCTCTAACTGCTGATTAGAGAGATGATCTAATAACGAGAAGAGTAGCAAAAGCTCTTAATAAGTGTCACACAGTCCATTACTACGCAGGGCATTTTAACATTTCTCTCGTGTTCAAGAAAGATTGATCCCAAATGTTCTTGAAACCTTGAAAGTTTCATTCATTGCTAGGGATTTAAAAGTTTTATACAAATTTTAGTGATGATGTAATCCCGTGTCAAATTGGCCCATCTCCTGCAGATGAATACCCGAGCCGAGAAGAAGCCTTCTAAATCATATACAGCTTAAGCCATCAACTCCTCCCAGCAGCTCCCATTTAACACCATCAACAAAATCCTGAAGCAAAATGATTGTAAGCGTTAAATGATGTGAAGGTTTTGCATTTACAAATAAACCGGTAAATTGCACAAGTGCTAGCATTTAATACACACACAGAGAGACATACATATACATACATATATATATATACATATAGTGTTAGACATGGAGAATTAATCTTCTCTACATAGAAGTAGAACGTAAAACATTAGCCATATAAAAGTCAAAAGACAGTTTCCAAGAGAATTGTGCTGCAATGACCCCAAAATAATGAGAAAAATCAACATCTTAATTAAGCCGCCACGGAGACTACAGTCCTACTATTTAAGTCTTACTTGGAAACCAATGGAGATATTATGACAACAGTGTTAGCATTTGATCCACAGTCAAACAAGCTGCAGATTTACCTTACGGGGGAACCTTGTTCAGTCCTTGTATTTCATTGTTTCTTTCTCAAAACCAATTGTTGGAAATTGTTTGGCATACTCTTCAACCTCATGCCGTAGCTTAGTAATCTCAGATTGTAAGTTAGCATCCTTCATTGTTGCCACAAAGTCCTTCAATTTTGTACCTGAACAAAAGCAAAGATAGAGCCATTTGAACATGCAGCCAGCTTATTAAGCTCTAAAGGATCACAAAAAAGACAAGTCAAATTAACATTGAAAAAGCTTTAAAACCTTTAGTCTCAGCTTTGATCTTCAGAGCCAGCTTCACGGCTAAATCAAAGAACTCAGCCACTTTGACAAAATCTTCTTCAGCAAATCCTCTAGAAGTAAGAGCCGGGGTTCCTAAATCACATTACAAATTAGAGTTAACTATATAGTTACAGCTGGACAGAGCAATGCAAAGATGACCAGTAGGCGGGTGCTCTACCCATTCGAATGCCCCCAGGCACCATTGCAGATACATCCCCTGGCACAGTATTTTTATTTGCTGCAATGTGTACCGACTCCAGGACTTTTTCAACCCTTGAACCATCAATTCCCTACAGAGAAAGTTTCAGTCACTTGCACATTCTGAAGACCCAGAAGAAAAAGCACATCCAGGTTTTTGGCAACTAAATTTTGTTGATTATGGAAACCATGAAGACCAGCACAAGGAATTCCAGCCAAGAATGAATCTCCAGAGGATGATTATCCTCAATCAAGTTCTCTTTAAAGACAAACAAAAGGCAGAACAGGAATTATTCTTTTCCTTCCAAAAGAAGATAGTAGAAAACTGCAACATTGACAGAAAAGCTTTTCACCACAGTTCATCTGAAGCTTTTATTTAGTATAAGATTAATTTAGGCACATACATCAAAGCAACGAACATAAGAAGCATATTTAGAAAGATGTTCCAGTGAAAAGAAAGAAGGAAATAACAGAAGTTTCCAAGTCAGGAATCTCGAACTAGTAATAGGTAGAGGGCTATAGTAAAAATAGAGATGTCTTGCCTTGTTCCGTAAATTGACCAAGACAAGATGGTTATCAGTTCCACCAGATACAATTTCATAGCCACTAGCTAAAAGAGTCTGCATCCACGAAGATAAAATGCTTTTAATCAGATCAAATACCCACGAAGATAAAATGCTTTTAATCAGATCAAATACAGCAAAATTAGTCAATATTACAGTGAGAACAGAATGGATTTCAGGATTCCAACAAAAATAGTCTTTATTCTAAGGAGAAAAATGACAAAGCGTGGATTTTGATATTACCTCTGCAAACCTTGAGCAATTACTCAGAACTTGCTCTTGATATGCCTTATACTCTGGTGTCATGGCCTTGAATAAAGATTTTGTCAGCAATATTGTAAATGCACGTACAAAAAGGAACAAAACTGCCATGAAGGCATCATGTAAAATCTACAAACAACTCTACCTGTTTCAATGCAACAGCCAAGGCACTTATCGTATGATTGTGAGGACCACCTTGAAGTCCTGGGAAGACAGCCTGATTGATTTTGTCTTCATAGTCATACATCACCTGAAAGATGGAACTCAAAAACTATTTAAAAAGGAATCATCTGTAAACATCAGTTCAGAGTTCCATCTTAAGCCATCAAAATGCTTTGTATTTTCTTTCATTTTTCTTTTTCCATTTGCAGATAAATCAGTGTCAAAATGGGATATGCAACAAACAGTTCAATGCAGAGCAAGATGCATGAGGTTCTGCATTTTAACTTCTTGATATTTCTAGTTCTCAATTAAAGTTCACTTCTTATGAAGAGTTGAGAGATAGGCCAGTAGTTCTGGACTGCCTCACCTGGCTGATGCAGGATAAAATTCTTAGTAGAAAAAATCCCCAGGTTCTTGTATGCATAATATATCCAAAAGGAAGAAAAGAGAAACTCACTTCTTGTCCCTGTTTGTTGATCTCTTTTACCCCCTTTCTGAAGAAAATCATTGCTCCACGTGGGCCACGAAGTGATTTATGTGTTGTGGTTGTAACAACATCTGCAAATTCGAATGGAGATGGGATGACCCCAGCAGCAACAAGCCCACTGATGTGTGCCATGTCAGCTAGCATCACGGCCTTTTGCTTGTCACATACCTATCAATTTCATATCAACTAATAATAAATGACTAGAAAACATTCAAAAAGTTCATAAATACATGATAATATTGAGGGAGGATTGCAATCTTAAATTCATGGTACCTTGCGAATTCGTTGATAATCATACAGCCGTGCATAAGCACTTGCACCAGCAACAATCAGCTTTGGCCTAAATAGTGTTGCACTCTTCTCTAACTACAGTGGCACCAGATGACCATCAGCTTGGATTGTCAGTTTTGAACAATATTTGAAAGAAATGCAAAACTAACCAAAAAATTGGATTTGTTAACGGCAACACTTTCAATAGATAGGCCTAAGACTTAATATTTGGAAAAGGATTGAAACAAGAATTCACCCATAACTTTTAGCAAGTAAAAACTAGTTCTATCAGTTATTCTGGAACTAAAGTTTTACAAGATTAAGAAAAGAACAGAGCAGAAGGCTTCTAAATTCAAACTGTAACTTCAGAGACAGAGATTATGGTACAGGAGTAACAGATGTCATTTTCAGTCTATATTTCTTTTTAATATATGCAAAGTTCAAACAAAAATCCTATAGAGAGAGATGCAGATGGGAGTGCACAGCCTTTAAAAACCAATATGCTTCAAAATGAGTAGCAAAGTTCAATATCCCACCAAATGGTATGATTTTCACAAAATTCTTCTTTCTTCATTCTGCTTCACTTGACAGTTAGTTTGTGAAGGATGAGAACAATAAAGAGAGAGAGGGAGGGAGGAAGGAAGGAAGGGAGGCCGGGGGTCAGGGGCTCAGAAAGGGAGACTGTTTGGTTAGTAGTTCTTTCACATCTAGAGTAAATGATATCAACATTGACATCCTTTTGGAGTTCAAAATCGATGTATACAATATCTCCCAGTGGCCAAATATTAGGCACCTAACAGTTAAAAGCTGTATTTGGTCATGGTACAAGACCCAAAACATCAATAATAAGGAAAAATTGCCAACAATCGAGTATATAACCAAGGAATATTAATATGGAGTACGCGTCTAAAAGTTACATAATAGCAGACAACCTTATCTTCCATAACTTCAGAATCAATATACTATACGTACCCATAAGGCCACCAGTTTATGCAAGCAAAACAAATACAATTAACTGTTTCTTCCCATTTCAATTATATCGAAAACTTTGAGCACTAGGCAATAAGTAAAATAGGAAGCAAGGTCACCATTGCAGTAATGAGTTAAAAGCCATTGAGTATAAAGTAAATGCTTCAAGACAAGCAAAACTTCCAGAAAGATAAGGAAATCACCTGTTCATAGTCAATATACCCCGTGCTCTCATCCAGTCTGTACGGCATTGTCTCAAAAAAAATTGAGACTGCAGATATCTTCTTTGTGTCAGTCTGCAAATGAACCAAAAGAAATGGGTAAGGGTGTATAAGTGTGTGGAGAGAGCAAATTGCTAAAACTAGATACGAAATCTGGACTTCCAAATTTCATGAAAATGTAATGACCTGATAACCATGTGACAGATGTCCACCATGAGGAAGATCAAGTGCCATTATCCTCTCATGAGGTTTGAGCAAAGCAGTGTACACTTGAAAATTTGCAGGTGATCCAGATAATGACTGAACATTCACTACAAAAAAGTAGATATGTAAACCACTTGATATAAGAACAATGCAATCTACTTGAGATGGAATCTATCAGACTCCAATGACAGTATAGCTAAGGAGTAGCTGGATCACCAGAAAAAAGCCTGGTGCTTAGCTGTATTACAAATGTACAAGCAACATGTCTCATAATAGACATCATTCTTAATTTAGAAATAGGCATAACCAAGGAGGATTCGGAGAAAGAAATGCATTTTACCTCCCCATTTTGTAGGATCCAAATTAAAAGCTTCTAGAGCTCTCTTCTGACACAATCTCTCAGCCATGTCAATGTACCTTCATGTGCACAAAGCTAGTGTTATACACTTCCAATTCATGATAATTACTTACTCAATTCTGTGAAAGAAGCTTTTTCTACCTACCCAAAAGAAAGCCACCTTAGGAATTTAAGAAAAAAAAAAAAAAAATAAAAATTTTCCACATACTCATTTCCTCCATAGTATCTAGCACCAGGGTAACCCTCACTATACTTATTCGTCATTATCGATCCAACCGCTTGCATCACCGAAGTCGATGTAAAATTCTCAGATGGTATAAGCTCAAGTCCCTGCTTTCACAAACAGCATCTAAATAAGCCAAAATTTCGATTTTGATTTTTCTATTAGAAACAAAAATATGAGATGAAACTGAAGGCGGCATTGGGAACTAGGCAGTTCATGTGATTTGAATTTAACCTTTAACAGAACAAAAGCGCATACAAAATGGTGCTAAATCGTTCCGCTATTACAGACTAATTAAGATCAATAACAAATGAGAAGTAGTAAAATGAACAAGGCTTCTGTTAGATGTATAAATCACCTTCCATTGCCTGGCTTTTTCGAGCTCGATGATGTCAGCAATTTCCGGATCAATTTCTTCTAACGGTGCATTCAACTGTTTTATCCACTGTTATTCAATTCCAACAAAACATTAAGATATTAAGCTATTGATGCATACACTAAACCAAGATCTAACAACTTCACCACACAATCTTTATAAAAAGAAATACTCAAACCATACCGTGATACGTGAATTTTCCTTTTCACGTACAGCTTGATTCGCCACAGAAGACTGCATCAATCCAAGAAAAGCAAAAAAAAAAAAAACGTAGCAATTTATCAAACATCTAAGATGCATCAGTATAATGAAGTTCTACATGCATAAATGATGAAGAACAAGTGTTCAAGTGCTGTACGTGGAGAGAACGAACCATGCGACAGACGGAGGAGACGCGGGAGGACAGTGGTCTGAGGGAGGAGTAGGTAGAAGAAGTAGAAGAGCAGAGTCTTCGAAGAGCCGTCGCCATTGCCATTTCTGAGCTTTCTTCCTCTCCGTTTTCCTGGTTTCCCCTCAGCTAATCGTTAGGGGGATTTAGCGAGCCGGGGGTTGGTGAAATGGGCGAGTTCGGGTTGTTACAGATAGAAAGTGACAGACAGTTTATAGTAGTATGCTTGTGCAAAAATTAGGTGAGATTGGGTACCTGACAGACTAATATTTTTAGTTTGTTTGTTTGGTTGGTTGGGACTGGGAGAAGTAATTTATTTACTTTTGGGTGAATAACACTTCCACCCCTCTCCCCAACCCAGATGGAATGGTGATACTTCAAAATTACCACCTGTACTTTGAAAATATACATTTTACCCCTCAAATAAATTATTTTTGTATTTATAATTTCGATCAAGCCATGTGCGTATGTTTTCTTTTCCAATTACCTTTAGATTTCCTAATTTTTCAATAGCCTACTTTTATATTGTTATATTTTCCTATTTTGTATTTACCATAATATTATGCTATTGCATCCGATGCCATTAGATTATAGTATAAATTAAATAAAAAAACTCTTGTAACTGTTGTCTTATCCTCGCCCTTTTTCACTACCTTGTGGTGCTCCCATCGTGACCACTACTATTTTTTTATTTGATTTAATTATATATATATATGACATCAATTTCAATTGCAATTATCAGTCTCTTGAATATGTAGCCAAAAATAATAATCGTAATTATCAATCATTTGTTCATAATTGATACTATGCAGAATCTAAATCAATATCCATGGATTTTTATTTTTATTTTTTACAAATAATATCCAACATTTGACAAACAAAAGTCAAACAAATTGACATAACAAAATCATACTTTTACTACAAATATAAAAACTGCCAAGAAAGGGTATGTTATTTTATCAGAACGAAATACCAGTTTGCTAGTTATAAATTACAATATCTACACATATATTAGTACTACAATAAATTATATTAGGCGAGGACAAGGTGTAGGTGAAGTTCTATTTAAATCGATGCTAAATTATACATAAGCCTATACAATAAGTTAACTAAACTACTGTCCAACATCACATCATATAGTAGCATAATATTTTGATGAGTATACAATAAAAAAATGAAATAACCTAAAGTTGACTAACCCCCAGGGCTTGGTCTGGTGGCATAGGGCTGTTGAAGATGGGGCGTTGCCTCTAATTCGAGTCTTGCTGCCAGCAAATTGCGGGGGGCAGGGGATTAGACTACGAGATCCACTCCCTGCGGAAACCCCTAAAAAAAAACCTAAAGTTGACTACTGTGAAAATAAGAAGACTAAGGGCAATTTGAGAAGGAAAATATGCACATGAATTTGTCAAAAAATAAAAGTACAAATATAATTCACTTAAAAAAGCAAAACGCATATTTTTTGCAGTTTAGGGTGATAAAAGTGTTACCATTCCATATGTTGAGGGGCAAAGTGCTATTAACCCCTTATTTTGTAGGATGGGAATTTTTTTTTAAACTAGAAGCTAGTGACGATGTGAAAAAAAAAAAGGAGGAATCAAGGCGCTGGGGGTGTCAGGATGGGTTGGGGTGGGGCCCACAAGATCGAACAATTTGCCGGTAGTTGTTGGTGTTTAATGACAGAAAATGAGTCTTTGTGGCTGTTAAGTCACTGTGGGCGCGAGCTGAGAAAGTGAGAATGGGATTTTCGAGGTAATGTTTTCGCAGTCTACGCATTAAATTAATTATTAGGGCCGAGGGGCATGGGGGTTTCCCGGTTCACTGTAAATCGTCCCGCAACTGAAGAAGATATTAATATGATAAAGGTTTTTTCTAACGAGGGACTGATACGTACTCGTTAATGTATTTAAATCATATTTTGCATATCATATAAACTTACACATTAATAATTATTACGCTATCTTATATTTCTATACTTTCTCTAATTAATATTGCTTTTTCAAAATATAAACACCTGAACTCCATCACTCGTTAATGTATCTAAATCATATCTTGTATATCACATAAATTTACACGTTAATAATTATTATGCTATCTTGCATTTATATACTTTCTCTGATTAATATTACTTTTTTAAAATATAAACACGTGAACACCATCTTAATGGGCACTCATTAGACGGATCCTATAATAAAATGAAGATGTATAATCAATCTTTTGATACGTTATTTTATGTCCTATATTTAATTTCTACCGTCCAATTTCAGAACACTTCATCTCCACCTTCAACTGTACCAAACTCTTGGTCCATGGTATAAGTTAAGCAATAATATGTACGTGTCAGGGTTAATGATAATTTCCCCAAAAAAAAACTCTTCCAAAGATGCGCCTCATCACTTTGGACCCCTAAATATATTAAAATGTTCAATTGAATAAGTCTTCCCAATATAGCATTTAAATTTCTCAAACAAATACTATCTGCACACACAAGTTCTGACTTGTCCTTCATTGTAACGCATGACGTACATTTTGCTGGCAAAAGATACATAACCCAAAATTTTAAGTTTTTTACGTGTTTTGGGGGTGGTATATTAAAAATTTTGAGAGTTTTTAGAGTGCTTTTATAGTTAAAGTAGGAAACAAACAAGTCTTATACAAACTTACAAAAAATTTGAACTAAAACTTTGAGAATTTTTAAATGATTTCTTTAGTTAAAATAGAAAACAAACAAGTTTTATACAAATTTACTAAAAACATGACCTATCAAACAGGATTATTTCAAAAAAAACTACCGCAGGCGACAGAATTCTAAGCACACAGCTCTTGTTTAGGCGCAATTTTTTTCTTTCGGTGATGTACACATGAGTTGTGTGTATAAAATTCCATTACAAATAGGTACTTAAAAAAAATCAACTCACACGACATGTTTAGTGGTTATTTAGTCTTTTCGCTAATGGCATGTGAATGTGACACGAGTAGGTGAAAGAAGAATTGAGACTTATTTGCGAAAATTTGTTTGAGAAAATTTAGGTACCTTGCACTTCCAAGGGGGCAAAGTGATATGCCTATGTTTTTTCCTATTTTGGAATTAAATCTAATTTTTTCCTTCTAAAACAAGTCTTTCATTTGAAAAGACAAACATATCCTTATTTCTTTATTACAGATACCGCTATTCTTTTGTTTTTCCCCCTTAAGTGTAAATGGGAGGTTTCAATTTTCGGATTTCTCACTTACTCCCTGCTCTGATACTACCTAACCTATTCCTCCTCCCACAGTTACTCTGTTTTCTATTGGGTTGTAAATGAATATACTATGGCCGCACCTTTTCCCATGTGAAATAATGAATGGAATTTTCATTGACTAATAAGGAATGATGGAAAAATACGTGGGAGATATGGAAATGACACATAAACTTCCAAACAAGTACCAAGATGTCACAATGTGGCCTCCACCTCCTCCACTCCCCCCAAAATGCTGCCTAGTCAGTGCTCAGTGCTCATGATCTGGAGATTTCTCAGTAATGCTTCCTAGTCAGTCCTCCATTCTGCTGTTTCTCTCCTTACCAATGTACAGTAGCATTCCGCACCACTTGGTTTATGGTTCGTCTTGTAGGAGAAATAATGATAATTAGTTGAGGGGTGCAACATCATCATCATCATCATCATCATCCAGTTACATAAATTTACAGTGATCTTATGACACATGTGCTAAGACATTGCTTCTGAATTTTGTAGACTTCGTGATCAACAAGGACTTTCATAAATCACGAGCGTCTCTCATTACATTAAACCATGTAAAGATATTTACTAGCTAGTTTGCCTATTATAAGATTCGGACTGGGAAAAAGTCTTCCTTGCTGCCCTACCCGATGACTCCACGGTTTTCTCCCTCATATCCTTTTTGTGTTTTACTACTTTAAATCTTCATCAATTACCACATGGCATCTAAACACAGCACCTATATGACGTTTGATTTAGTTCACGTAAATTATCAGTACACTCTAAGGGTTACAAACGAGTCGAATCGAGATTTAGCCTAATCGAATCAAGTCTTGACTCAATTTTATCAAATTCGAACTCGACAAACTTTCACTATACAAATCGACTTCGAGATTTCAAATTCGAGTTTAGTCAAGATCGAATACGCGCCCACTGAACTTCTAAAAATAAAAAATAATTATATTAGTTTTTAAAAAATAAATAAAATAATCATTTTTCCTTAACAAATAATAAAAACATTAGGGATATATATATATATTTTTCACTATTAAATTAATTATACATATATATATATGTATGTATGTATTTGAGAGGATTCGCGAGTTGAGTCTGAGAAAAACTTTTTCGAACTCGACTCATATATGAAAACGAGTTGCTCGAATTCGAATCGAGTTCAAACTTGACATGCTCAAATTGTTTATAGCCCTGCTACCCTGCATTTTATGCACCCTACCCTACTTTTTGGCTTGTAGGTTATTGCTTATACACCCTATATACAACATCCAAATTTACCTTAAAATCTAAAAAGAAAATTCTATTAAACCCATTATTTACGTTATTCTTCTGAGAGTACTATGCTGATTTTTCACGTGATTATTTTACCGACTCGTGTAAGTTGAAAGGGAAAAGCATGTATCTAAAATGAGAAAAGTGGAGAACAATTTGAAAGGTTTTGCACGTTGTGTGAGCTGGTGAGTTTTCTCGTTGACTAGAATTTCCAGCAGGTGATGGCATGAAAGACGGGCATATGGCCTTGAGTCCTTGTCGGCGTGGGACTGCTGAAGCTTCTACCAGTGCCTCAATCCCTCAAGTAGCAAGTCGATCTATCACCCTCAATTTTAATAGCCATTCCACCACATATGTGTTCTTCTTTGTCATCCTATATGGCTTCCACATCTTTTTCTTTAATTATTATTTTTATTGATAATTTTGGTTGCCAAGTCAATTTTTGTATCAGATACTTCTTCTCGTGTATGCAGTCTTCCCTTTCTCTGGCTTAATTCTATATGTATCTTTGAGTGACCCTAAATTTTCTTGTAATTTTATTAAGTAGCCCTCAATTTAAATTCATGTGCAACAAAATTATCATAGAATAGCCTTCCTCATGCTTTATTCTATGTAAATATATGCATTAAAATTCCATATTGGCATACAGAATTCAATCTATAAAGATACTTCCTTTCTTTTGCGCTCTCTAAAAGTTATGCTACTAGTGGGGTATTTCCTTATACTCAAGTTGAGTTGTGAATTTGCTTTTGTAGTTAAACAGGTTATCAAGTGTAGTTGTATGGCTTGACTAAGGGACACCCAATGGATACTTGTTAAGAGGGGCCGCGGTTCTAACTGCTAGTGTTTCGGGCTGTCAACGAACCGGATCTAGGTTCGGACTCGACTCAGACCCACTCAATTTTTATGGATATGGAATAAAGCATAGACCCGTTTGCGAATCTGATCCGATCTATTTTGTCTATAAATAAAACAGGTCAGATATGAATTTATGTGTTCCGATCTGTTTTGGACCCAAATCCTATTAGGATAATTATTTTAATAAAAAATTATATGTTTTATTAAAATCCACTACTAATCTACTTGTTTTTAAATTAAAAATAATTTTCTAAAAATTAAAAGATTCTTAAAATTAATTTATTTATATTATTAATATCGTGTTAATAAATTTTATGTATAAATAAAATTATCATACTTAATTAATTCTTAAAAATAGATATACTCGATCCGGATCCAGATCCAGATTCGAGTCTTTAAATTACATGTTGGGTCCAAGTTTGAAATTATCAATTTCGATCCGGATCCGACCCGTTGACACCCCTACTAGTGTTTGAAAGATTGTATTATTTTAAGAAAGTGTCCAATGTAAGCATTATAATAATTATAATTCTGCGTTCATACAGTAAATTAGGTATAATTTAAATGTCCTAACGACCCCTTTAAAAATCCTTATAAGAATTAGTTTTAGGATTTTTCTAATGGTACATGACACCTGAAATATATTTTAAGAAGCACCCAATGGACACCTATTAGATAGACCCTTAGTTTTAATATACCTTTAAAAAAATTAATTAGTTTTAATATGTGTGCGCGTGCATGTATAAGGATGTGTATGTATATTTTGATAAAAAGAAAATTTCGTTAACGGATTATTGGAAATTGTAAAGTGTGATTTGATTTATATTATTATCTAACGTTAGATTAAACATACACTAAAAATTACATATTTGTAATTTAACAAATACAATAGATTTGAAAAACTACGAGTAAATCTGAAAAATACAAGAAATTTTAAAATTGTCTTCTAATAAGATAAATTGCTACAACTCCCTTATGTGCATATTGTAATTGCCGTATCTACTAATCAACCATTTTAAATTCCAATAATGATGATGAAATCTGTTAAAATGGACTAAAGATGTAAAAAATTCCAAATTGACAAGCAAGTCTAAAATAAATCCAAGTCTAATAATAAAATAAGAAAAACAATGTAAATCTCTCATTAGGAACTCCTAGAATAATAGAAAATTCTCACTAGGAATTCTCAGGAGAAGTAAAGAACTTTCAATAAAAAAAAACTCAAGAGGGGCTTTATTAGAATAATAAAATAAAGCAAAATCTATGAGAGAGAGACCATTGAGAAGATGAGAAGAAATAGAGAGAAATTTGAGAAGAAGAGAAGCAACGAGAGGCAATTTGCCTTTTTTTTTTTGGAGTAAATGAAAGATTTTAAATTTAGAATCTTCTACTTACAATCTCTTCCACCTTACAATCCAACATAACACTCCCCCACTTCTATTTAGGTGATATTCATATTCTTCAATTTTAAATCCACAACTAAATTACTAATATGGCATTCAAGGCCTTAGCATTTAATGGATTTCCTTCCAATGTTTTTTTTTTTCAATTCCAAATTTATGAGTTCACACTAGAAACAATTTGCCTTTTACTATTTTATTAACTATTTATTCCATTATTCATCTTTCAAATGTTTTCCAATTTTACAGCCTTCTAATTAATATAAGGGATTTAGTAACAGTAGATTTTCCAAGCAACCGTGTCATGTGTTTTGAGATTTTTGGGCTTATCAAATGTGTAACATACAAACATTTAAGTTCTCAACATGTCACAATAATATTTAAATACGATTATAATCTCATCAATGTTTTGGTAATTATATGATCAGATGTAGTGGTAACAGTTTTACCAACCACTAGATGAATCTTTTCTATATGTAATCACCAAAAGATAATTATAATAATACACCAACCAACAATAACTCCAAAAATATCAAATCCAAACAAATATTTCAAAAACAACTTACAAATATATCCAAAAAAATTAACCCATCTTTTTTCTTTCACCTATCCCACCACCCATCGCCATCCCCTCCCCTCTTCCTCTCCTCCTCATCCTCTCTCTCTCTTTCTCTCTCTCTCCCCCTCCCTCCCTCCCTCCCTCCCCCCTCATCTTTTCTCCCTCGTCTTCCTCTCCTCTGCTCCCCTCATCTCCCCACGAACCCCCTTCCCCTAAGGGGCAAGGGGTCGCAAGAAGGGGAGGAAGGAGAGAGAGAAGAGAGGAGAGAGGGGGAGAAGGAGAGAGGGAGGGAGGAGGGAGGAGAGAGGAGAGGAGGAGAAAGGGGGGTGGCAGTAAGTTGTGGTAGGCGTGGTGGCAGTTGGTTTAATTTTTTGAAAAGATATTCTAAATAAATTTTAAATTCTAAAAATACTTCAATATACAACACTAAAAAAAAACCTCCAAATGCATCTAAAGTAATTGTATTTTATATCCTAAATGTGACAGTGAAATTTTTGAAAAACGCATCCAACAGCAACTAATTCTAATAGTATTGTATTTCACGTTTCAAATGCTACAATAGTATTTTTTAAAAATACCCCAAAAATAACTAATTCAAACGAAGCCGATATTTTATCGTTAATTTGTGTCAAAAAACAATTCCTTACCATGATAATTCTTAAGAAGGTTCTTATTGTTATGAAGACAATTTATGTCATATTCTTTGTGTGAAGAGATGATTCTAGACTTTGCAAAAAGTAAAAACTACACGTGTTACTAACTTCGAAGGAATTTGATGTCTTAATATGATGCTTAGGGTTCAAAATTAGTATATGAAGGTGTGGATTTGGTCCCTCCCATTTATTAATCCTTAAAAGAATTTTATGGTTTTTGAAATGATTTCTTCTCTACTTTTACTTGATTTCCTGCTCTCAACCATCCCACTTCCATTTGTTTTGGTACTCTTCCCAACCCCCTATAGCCCTCAACCATCGTCCTTTTGCAATCAAAATACACCTAAAAACCTCCCATGAAACTTGGAGAAAATTAATAAGTTTCGTAATTGGATGTAGAGAAAGGATAATTTGGTGATTTACATTGGCATGGATTTACGGTTCGGATTGAGAATATTGATTTCCATTTCAAGCTATGTAACATAAATATGATGAGTAAAAATTTGGATGTAAAGAAATTTGCTAGGTGATAGGCGCATGCTAAGTCGAAAGGAAAGAGTGAAAGATATCTAAATATAAAGCCAACTATTTGTCACTCTTTGAACTTCTAAATTTACCCGTATAGAAATTTCTTTGTTTTAACTGTCAAAACACATTTTTGTATTTAATTAATTTGAAAACATATTTTGCTTTAACTATTTACTTTCAGTATAACTAATATTAAAAGTGTGCTTGGATTGTGTTTTACTTGTAAAAAAATTATTCGTTTGTATTATCAACACATTTTTCAATCACCTTTTTATCTTACACATATCACATCAAAAAAGTGTTATAGTATTTTTTAAATATTATAAATATTAATATAAGAATTATTACATGAAAGAAATTTAAGAGATTAAAACTTTCTTTAACAATAAAGATTCATATAAAATTCATTTATCATAAATATTACAGGAATGCCAATAACCTTTTACGTGTTTCACCCAATCAGTACTGCAACCCCACCCCGCGGGCCCCAAAAAGGAAAAAAATCTTTTCCAGGGCAGAAACAAATTTTTAAAAGTCTTCCTTCCACGCTTCATCATTATCTTGCTTCCAACTCCCCAATACTCCTCAATAATACACTTGCAATTCCCAGATCCCACCGTCCCCTCACCCGCCCCCGGTCCCCCTGCCCCCTGACTCCTGAGATAATATTATCTTCCCTCCCTCCTGCTTTTTCTGCTTTACAGTGGATAATCCTCACAACCCAGCCCCTTGATCCCCTCCCAGACAACCCAAAATCTCAATCTCCCCGAGAAGAAAACCACAAAAAGAGATGGAAAACTACCAGTTGAATAACTCAACCTACCCGGATTCCGTAAATTCCTCCCCAAGGTCCCTCGAAAATTCCTCCTGGGATGAGGCCATTTCCTCTTCCTCCACCTACTTCAAGGTCAAGTTTTTGTGCAGTTACGGCGGTAAAATCCTCCCCCGCCCTCATGACAACCAGCTCACTTACGTCGGCGGCGACACCAAAATCTTCTCCGTTGATAGGAACATCAAGTACTCCATGTTCATCTCTAAGCTCTCCTCGCTTTCTGATTCCCCTGAAGTCAGTTTTAAGTATCAGTTGCCCGGAGAAGACCTGGATGCGTTGATTTCGGTTACCAATGATGAGGATTTGGAGCATATGATGCTTGAATATGACCGTCTTCATCGGTCTTCGGCTAAGCCGGCCAGGCTGAGGCTGTTTATATTTCCGTTGACTGGCAATCCCCGCCGTCGGTGAGTAGTTTTGGGTCGGATGACTCCAAGGCTGAGAGGCAGTGGTTTGTCGACGCGTTGAATGCTGCGCAGATTAATCAGAATTTGGAGGGCTCTTCTCCGCCTCCTGCGGCGGTTGCTGGGGTGGAGGAGCGGACCAGGAGCCCGGACTTCTTGTTTGGTCTGGAGAAGGGTCATCCCCCGCCGGCGAAGTTGCAGGATCCTCCGCCGGTGGCTCCCCCGGTGATGGTACGGCATGTGATTGGGGAGCCCGTGGTTCCTCCGCCATCAGAGATTCAACGGCAAATTCATGAGATGCAGAAGATGCAGATTTCAGGCCATGATCAAGACTTTTACAGGAGGAAAGTCGACGAGTTTTACCAGCAAAAACCTCCGCCGCAGGCTCCTCAGGCGGAGCAGGTTGCGCCCGTGACAACTCCGGCAAGCTACTGGCAGGAGAGACAAGGGCCTTATCCAGCTGGGGCTGGGGCCGGGGCCGGAGCCGGCGCCGGCGCCGGAGTTGGAGTTGGAGTTGGGGGAACCGAGCCTCCTCATATGTATCTAATTCAAACCCCGGCGGGGGTCTATCAAGCTCCGGCGATAAGACAGGTCCCCGGCCAAGTCGGTCAGCAGTACTTCGGAATGCAAAGGATGGTGCCGGAGGCTTACCGGGAGCAGCCGGTATACAATCCGATGGGCCAACCTGTATCTTCCTCGATGATTCAGCAGCAAAAGATTGGTGGGGCCTACACGTCTGAGGGAATCGGAATTGGATTAGTGCGGCAACCAAATGCTTCTGAGCCGGGGTATGCGCAAGTTAGCTACGACGGCGCAGGAAGGCAAGTGTTCTGTGCTGCGCCAGGAGGTGTGAATATGATGCACCCTCCTCCGCCTTATCAGGCGGTTCCCACGGTGGCTCCCACCTTGGATGTTAGACAAGCTGGTGGAGTTTTGAATGCGGAGGGTAAAATTGTGATCAGGCCTTCACAGCCATCTTGAATCTATTACATATTTCTTTTTTTTTTTGCCCCCTTAATTTGTATCCTTTTTTTGTTTTTTGTTTGTTTTTTTTTTTGAAACAATTGTATCCTTAATACTAGTAACAGTTTTTTATAATGTAGTGCAATTATGGTAGGTGTTTATGAGTTGACCTGCACTAAGCTTGTTTGGCATTTTTGTTCTCGTGTACATACATGTAAAATATTTAGATAATCAAGTCTTCACGCCATCTTAATTGTATTAGATTTTGCTTTTGTTTTACTTGTTTCCTTGATATTAGATTTAGCTCTACGATTGGACAGGAGATTATTTGAAATATAATAGTTAAAATAAGGATAAATTTTTTATACACTGTTGGTGTATAATTTTCTTTAAACTAATAGATTTAGATCATATTATATACTATAAATTTAAATTTAAAATTCAAGTTACTTACATGTGGCATACATTCAAAACTGCCAGTGTAAAAAAAATCAATTCAGTGCATAAAAAATTAATTCTTAAAATAATTACTATAATATTTTTTATGATATGATGTATATAAAATAAAAGTGTTTAAAAAGATAAAAAAAAAGTGTGTTGAGTAATGTATTTGTAATGCAAGTAAATAATTTCTTTTCCGTGAATATGTTTTTCATAAGGGATAATATCAGAAACCTCCCCTGAGGTTTCTCGTCATATAACCTGGCACCTTTATAGTTTTAAAAATATCACTCACCTCCCTTAATAATTTTAAATTGACTATATTAACCTTCACTTGGTACATGATTTACATATCAAATAAATGGATGTCAAAAAATAAAAGAACAAGAATCAAAAGTCACTTTCTTCTTTTTTCTGTTTATCCAACATTCTTTTTTAGTCTTTTTTTTTTGGTATGGCTATACAATTTTTTACTTATAAATTGTAATAAATTAAATTTTATTTTTTTAATTGTGATAATTTGGAATATGAACGTATGATTTTTTCCTTTGTTTTGAGTTGACTTTTATAATGAATTAATATAATTTAAAGACTTGGGTTACGAGTTGTGAAGATGTTAGGCAAAAAAAAAAAAGGGCTCATAATGAATTAGTGTTAAATATATAAATTAAATTGGTACTAGTATATTTCTTTACAAATATATATTTTTTTATTTTTAAAATTTTTATTTTTATGAATTATAGATTTGTGATATAGTGGTATGAGTAGAAATTATTTTTTAGGTGGTGATTTTTTTTTTGAACAAACAAAGTGGTTAGGAGTATTTTTATTTAGCAAAATGAGCAAAAGGGTAGTTTGGAATTTTTATAAATTTTGTTACACAAATAATAAAAGTAAGGGAAGTAAGTGAAATTTTTAAAAGTTTAGGAGTACCAGGTGATATTAAGAGTCTGATATTATCCCTTTTCATAATGGAATGCAATTATGCTAGACGTGTCTATTTTGAAATGTAGTGGAGCTATTTTTGCGTTGTTATTTTGTGTGTACTTTGTTTGGATTCAAGGGCGTGGATTTATGTTGGAATCATGGCGAATTAATTAAGGTAACTTTATGGGCACACTGTACGTTAAAGTCATTACTTTTTGATTTGTATAATCAATAATGCATATTGCTTGATTTCTTTTGGAATTTTGCATTGATTGATTGATAGTTGACCCCACAACAGTGTTTAGTTAGGTTTCTAGCAGACAAAGTGCAATAGAAGTCCACAAAGGCCACAACAAACTTGAAGAAAAGTTCTTGATTGATGATTGAATTAAGGTGAATTCATGGGACGATTATACAGGATGGTAAAAGTGGTCTTTACCACAAAATTGTCATTAGGCTGACAAAACCGCTTGGACAAGCACGCAATTTTCAAATCATTTCCGTACAATGCCGGGAGAAAATAAAGAAAGACAAAATGGGGCATAAAAAACAGGCAACCGGCTGATGTTAACCAAGGTCACGTGCGAAGAAGGCGGGGCAAAAGAACCAATGGGTTTGTTTGTATAACAGAAATTTGTAAAATTTACTTTGCTTACATCATAATCACACTTTCCAATCACCTTTTTATCTTCCCAACAACATTTTTATCTCATATACATCATATCACAAAAAGTGCTACAGTAAATATTCCAAATAAAATCTCAAATAAATTCTCTTTTGTCGGTATACTAGCAGTGCTTGCAGATAGCCAGAAATCTTTCGTAAAGTAATTTCAAAATACAAGTTTACTGTAGTAATTAATTGGCAAAAAGTACTCAAATTATGTTATTAATGTGAAATCATTTCAAAATTTTATATTAGTTATGTTAAGTACTAAAAGAAGTATTATGAAAACAGGAAATATTACAAAATTATCAAATACTTTATAATTGGAATTTACGATACTTAAATGGTTTATTCATCCTTACGAAGAGTAGTGTGATGTGTCAACTAAATGGTGTAACTTCTTTGAAATGTGGTGTAAATTTTCTAAAATATCGGATAACTATCGTACTCTTTTTGTGATTGCACCAAGTAAAAAGACGATTTCTACGCATCCTGAAAGAAGTGCTATTAAATGGTAATATCAAGTGTAGTATTAGTAGTGCAATAGATTATGACATTAATACAATTAATATGGTATTACTTTGTTCAATATAATGTTCTGATTGTCAATAAGCTATATAATCAGTACTATTAGATAACAAAAGAAAAACTGTTAGGGTGTGTTTAGTTCATGGTTTGGATTACATGGGATTTTTTCTTCTCAAATTGCTCATATTAGATTATGACATTCTCAAATGAGTACTCTTGTTATCCAATATTTGGTTGACTTTAGATAAAATGTCTTAAAAAATAATATCATATTGAGTGTTTGGTTCGTTTTAGGATAATGTGGGATTACTCATTTATAAACCATAATACCCTTTTAGACAAACCTATAATTAGGGGTATTAATCGGGTTTTGACATGTTTAAACTCAACTTCTAAATTGGCGTGTTTATACATACATACATATGTGTTTGTGTGTATGTATGTATAGATATACATATATATATATATATATATATATATGTGTGTGTGTGTGTGTGTGTGTGAATATTCATGTGTGTATATGTGTGTGTATATATTTATATATATACTGAATTTGATATCAGTATACAACGTACATTTGTGGGCTCTATGTGGTTTAGAACCCAATCATTATATAAGTTTGTTGTAATGGACCGAGTTTGCCTTTATTAAACGGGTTTACAATTTTTAATTTACACGTCTAATGTTTTATGAATTAAAATTGACCAATAAAATGTGGAATTGTTAAAAATAGACCTTTGCTTTTGGTAGGAGTAAATAAGTTTAAATTTTAGTAGGTCCAAAATAGACAAAATTTAATTTATTAATAATAGGGAATTAGTCCAACATTTAGTTATTCCATTCAAATGGTCAAATTAGTTCAAACGAACACTGTTTATTAGGAGGGCCAAATTTCTCCAAAAGTTTAGTTATTTCATTAATATGGGCAAATGATTTTTAAGTTTAGTTTTGTTAATTGGATGGGCAAATCAATTCAAATTCCATGTTATATCATGAATATTGGCAAATTAATTAAAAATTCTACATTTTTTTGTTGGAGCAAAGTCCTCTACAACTATATTATCTGATTAATAGAGGCTATTAGTTCATCAATTGTATTATGGCACATCATTTACTCTCTCGATTGGAGTGTGATTTGCCACTGTGCAAGGCCATGGACTTTTTTTTATTTACAAAAGTTGTTTAAATGTGGGCTCCAGAGTTTCCAGCGACCTGTACCAAATTTTCTTCCATAACCAGCGACTTCTCTCATCAACTTTCTGCTTAAACTCTCCTAATTTCAGTAATTTCTTACGTGTCCTCTAGTAACTGGTTAATCTTAGCCTCATCACAAAAATGCTAGAAACAGCTTCACCATTGTGTGGCCTTGAATTAATGAATCTGACGGTCAAAACTACACGGATCAGATTCCGCCTGGATGGCTTGTATGATAGTACACACTACGCAGGCATTTATTAGTGTCTACCAAATTTGGATTATGTATGCTCAAATATAGAAATTGGGTGAATGACAGTTTGCCCTCTGAATTGTAGAGTTAATCTCACTTTACTCCCTCAGACTAAAACGATACACACTTCATCCCTAAAAACTTTTTTTGTTTTTTTGTTTTGGAGGAGGAGGAGGATTGAGTTGAGTGGTAAGATAAGTGACACGATTCCCCTAGAGTTAGAGGAAGTCTCACAATCCATAGGAGTCAAGGATCACAAGGAACAGGTTTGGGGATGGAAAATTCTTCTAAGTTAGACACAAATTGAATTATTACCAAATTGATATGATACTCAATCCTCTCAAGTACTGCACTTGAGATAAATCAAGATTTGAAAAACAAAACAAGAGCTTCTCCTCAAGTTTGAAAGGAAAAAAAAAATCAAGTTTCTATACCAATAATCTGAATAATCCAGTGTTTTTTACAACGTGATTCAGAAGAGGTAATTTCCTATATTAAGCCCTATGGGTCGGACCGTAATAACCAAATAGACTTAATCAAATCATTTCCATTCTAAACATGATGGGGTGTTCTTATTAACTACTAATGATCTAAACTAAAACTAATTATAATTGGACTCAAAAGAAATAAAGAAATTAAAACAAAAAACATAATGTGGGAAATGACGAAGTCCGGTGCCGGTCGTTATGCCGGACATCCTCTAGATGTCAGAAGTTTCAATGACCGGCGCTGGTGGTCTTGCCGGTGATGTTGCCAGTCTTCTTTTGCTGCGTGTTTCTTCTTCCTTGAATCAAGCGAGCATCTTCCAAGTCTTTTGCACCACTTTGAACTCGATAAAACTTCACATGAACCTCCATTGGAGGGAAAAGAAAAATGAGAATTCGTGAATCAATTGGCTAAAAGCACCAATAAAATGACTAAATTATCCCTAACAACATAGTTAACTAATAGCTAAAAATGAGCTGTTGCCAAGTCAAACAGCTATAGATGGCTTAATATTGATAAATTCTAGAAGTACACAAAAAATATTAAAACTACCAAAATTCAAACACTATCATCTCAATCAAAGCAACCATATAATTAGTAGTATTTCCTGCAGCAATTACGGTCATTTCTACATCATAAATATTTGGTACAATGTCTCATAGCATATGTAGCTCAACCAACTCATCAGCATGAAGATATAATGCAACCTGCAATTGCGGGAAAAGCATTCTTTATTATTCTTCGGTAGTTCTATGTGATTTTAGCCCTTGATTTGACTACATCAGGCTCAATTTTACAATTGAAAAAAAAAAAAATCTATAGATCGTAGAGAGAGAGATGATAGAATGTGTGAATGAGCTGATCGGCTCCCTTCTCAGCATATTTTATGGCTTTTAGAAACAATTTTGGGGGTAATTTTTAACCATTCATCCATACAAAGTGAGCAATTTAGTATGTTCATTAGTTTTATTTTTAGCCAATTGATTCATAAATTTCAAGTTTGATTAGTCTTGATTAGCTCAAGGAGGTAAAGTGGGATTCACCCCATAGTTGAGGAGAGCAAAGTGTCATTCAATCATTCATCCTAGAAAAGATGTTGCGTGCCAGCCTCAGTTGGCTTAGTTGGTAACCGCCTCAACAAAATTATTGTGTTTGACGTCCGTAGTCAATGTCAATAAAGAGGGAAAAGATGTTGTACGCCTTTGATTACATTCACTACCATCTCCTTCTCTTCCATTATTGTTTTTTTTCCCAACCATAGGTTTCTTCTTCCTTTTTTTTTTTTTTCTTTTTAAAAACCCCTCCCAACTATTAGGTTCATGACGGCAAAAAGACTTTAATAACCACTTATAATTCAAACCTTGAATTTTTTTTTTGGTACTAATTCAAACTCTGAATTTAACAGCGAAAAGATTCCAAAAAGTTTAAGAGCACTTCCTCAAACCCATAATTTAAACTCTAAATCTAGTACCGAGAAGACTCTTTAAGTATAGGAGAATGATTTATCCTTCCTTTTATGTGTTGCTGCGATTTATTTTGGCTTCTGGAAGTTGGGGTACGTGGGTTATTTTCCATAGGGAGATTGATTTAGAACAAAAAGAGGAGATCATGTTTATCACACACAATCGAACTCTTAAAATATTAACCCTATTGATGGATACTAAATCCAAATTAGAAAAGCGTCCTAAAAAGAAAATAACCTGACTCTTAAGAAATCAATTACTATAACAAAAGATGAAAAATAATTCCAAAAAAAAAACTAAATAGGTGTATTTTGGAAATTTTGGTGACGGGTCTGTGATAAGTTCATCTCAGCTTATAATGTATCATACAGCCCAATAAACTGATCAACAATCACAAAGTAATAAATGCAGGCAAAGTCTGTACTCGTTGAATCTTTCCATCTTATCTCCTCCCTCTGTCTCATCTTTTCCCTTGAAAATGAGAGCTGGTACAAGCCCTGCAATAAGTTGGAATGCAGTTCCGTGAATGTGATCATCTTCAATCCCCAACCGACCCCTACCTCATAATTCTGCAATATCAAGCAATTTGACTTCGGAATCAAGATTAACCAATTCACAAGAACTACGCAAATGATGAGGCATGCAACAAGTGTTTATGCGATTCACCAATATTTAAAAAAAGTGCTTCTTTTTACTGCAATTTAGAACAAAAATGAACCTGTTTAAGCTTGGCAATGGCATGTCTTTTCTTGATTTCTTCCTCTGGACATAAATACAATTCGAGGCCACAATTAAAGAGAAAGCAACAAAGAAAAAAATGTGTGCAGCCACGAATTGCAGGTTAAAGGAGGATTTACGCCGCAAAAATCAATAGCTTCTTGATTGGGAACCAAAAGAACTCCTTCTTTATTTCCTCCTTTATTACTAAAATAATCGGCCTCAATTTCCATACATAAGTAGCCAATTGGTTCGACAATATGAAGAAAATATGGAAAACATCTCACGGGTCTCTTTTCTTGCAGATATTCAAGAAAATAAAGGTTTGTGAGAGAGGAGAAAATCGGGTTCTTGGTTTAAAAAATCCATTAGGGATTTTCAAGTTTTTCCTTGCATTTTAACTAAAAGTTTCCAAAATATCCGTCTTTGTTTAGTTGATTAATTAGGAAACAGATGGGTTTTACATGGTGACAACCATCGCAGCGGTCCTTAGTTGAAACTACAACACATGTTAACGGATGGAATTGACCAGGAATAAAAGGTAAGAACTAAATCAATTCTTGAATGCACCAAGTGTGCCCATTAGTCCCACTTTCAGCTTGAAATGTTCCGGTTGTGATACGAAAATGATCCCATGCTTGTCTGAGGCTATTGATCTCTTGACTCCCTTCTTGATGATTTCAAGGTTGTTAGTCCTCTCAATTCCTTTGATGCAAAATTTTCATTAGCATATTATTTTACATTATGGTACTCTTTTGTCTATTGAATTAAATTAACCATATACTTCCCCTCTGAAATAAGATCGAAGAATACTGTAAAAGTTATCTTGTGGAATTGGAAACAGCACTTCATAAAATTCAAGGAAAAAAGAGGAGGAGGAAGAAGAAGAGTAGTTGTATCATGCACGTGATTATGAGGAATGACCCGATGTTTTAAGACTGAAAGGCTAGAAAATTTAATAACATCATTGTCCAATCTCCAAATGCGTGACCATTTTAAAAAGCAACAATCTACCACACATGAGGGCATGATAAATGGGCATATTGCCTTTTGAGCTCTTGTTAACTTCAGACCTGAATTAGTACCCGCTCCATGGAACCGTTTCATGACCCAGATTGGAGTTTAACAGTTCTAAGGAAAAAATATCAAATCGTAACCTGTCTATAGACATGGGTACCTGATGACTGAATATCCGTCACATCGGCTCGAAACCCTTGTGCCCGAATGCATTTCAATTTTCAATAATTGACAACTGAGAACTAACTAAAAGTCTAAAAAGCTTCATAATTTGTATATGATTCAAGGAAAAGATCATCACACGGTTAGGAATCCTAACATATCTGTACTACATACCACATATAAAGGAAGAGGCAGGAGGTTTGGAGTAAACTCTCTTGTCACTTTATATACTATCCACTTTTGCTTATAAAAATTACTTTGCTATTTTTAAACATATCTATCTAAACAAATTTTGATAAAATAATTGCCTATAAGCATTATAACTACTAAAATAATAATTATTTGATGGGAAAAAAAAGTTAAAATGCAATTCGCTGAGATACCCTCTTTTTATAGTTAGGAATAGGTCAAATACTTGTGGTTTTAAAATATTTGAATTCGTGACCTGCCCCTCGTTCATACATGTCAACCCACATTATAAAAATGGGTTGTTTCCTGTTTTGGGGTTTCACGGTTCACCTCGGACACTCATAAATTTCACACATTGTAACGCTTTCTATTTTATTAAGCCCACAAAAATAATCTAAGTCATAGACTTTAGACTTACCCAATAAAATCTCAGATACAGCCACTAAAGTCCGGATAAAACCTCAGTGAATATATGCCATTTTAAAATAACAGAATGCATATTTAATCTCACGAGCCTCATTCACTCGTGTCTCTCTTGTACCACTTGAAACAAGCATCAACCATCCTTCACCAAAAAAATAGCAATCTTCAGCTCCGATAATTCTACAGTCAATCTTGCAACTTCTACTTGTAAGCGATTGAACTCTTCCCAAATACCAACGGATGTTGGTGTAAGTGGAAAAGGGTTTGCATCCCTTAGTCATGAGATTTCAGATTCAAAACTCATGAGAATAGAAAAACTATCGTTGGGATAGTTTTCTCTCAAGTAAAGGGCCCACTCAAATAGGTTTAGTTATAAACCGTAAACGGATGCCAACATCTATAGTTTATACAAAAAAAAAAAAAAAAAAAAAAAACTCTTCCCAAATAACACCAACCACATTGAAGTCTGATGCTTGCCTAGTCCTATACAATAAGTCAAGGGGCAAAATTGGAATATAAATGCTAATATGAAATTATGTTTAAGGGATAAAATGTACTCCCTCCGTCCCACTTTGTTAGGTCTGTTTTCCTTTTTCGTTTGTCCCAAATTGTAGTCCAATTTTCAATTATAGAATATAGTTAACCTGTAATTTCTATAAAATATCCTTAATTAATGGAAGTTGTTGTTTAGTACTACCTACTTTATTTAATGCAGTTAAATTTTGCAAAATGTCTTGAGATATGAAAAGTCAAGTTTTGGAATCATTCCAAGCTTATTTAGATTAGTAGGAAAATAAAAGGTCATCATTGTCTTTCTTTATCATTTAATGCAAGCATTAGTCATACTATATTTAATTAAGGGTATTTTAGGAAGACACAGGTATTTCAACAACATTACCTAACTTTTCTTAATCTGTGTGAAAAAAAAACTAAACCTAACAAAGTGGGACAGAGGGAGTAGTAACGACTAATACAAAAAATTCACCTAAGCCCATCTTCTTGAACTTCGCTTAGAATGGACTTTGCAGCGTTGAGAGCCCAGAATTCCCAGTTGAGTAGTTACAAAATTGTATGCATCCCCAGCATTAGATTCCCTAGTTATATTGTTTACGTAGGGATAATTTTTGCTGCGTTTGGATTGCTTATATTTAGCTAAAAAATTTTGCTTACATCATCGACACAAATTCCAATCACCTTTTCATCTCAGATACATCATATCAAAAAAGTGCTACAGTAGTGCTACAGTATTCTTTTCAACAAATTAACCCAAAACCAGAGAAGCATTCCAAATAAAAGAACTTTTTTTTTTTTGGGTAACTATACTTAACACGAATGTAAAAATAAAAGAAGCGAATGCAAAAATCTTTAGTACAAAGCCAATACAAATGCGCAACTCCAATCTTCCAGAGCTGAAATTGTATCCATGGTCAGGATAAAGTCAATAAAATAATATTGAAAGAAAATCTAACCAAGAAGCAGAAGGCCAAAGAATTGTATCTAAGCAATGCCCCATCTTTCAGGTTGACTGTCTCAAAAATAAAGATGTGTATTTTATCCACACCATCTTTTTTTGTCAGAAATTTTCATAAGTAACAAATAAACCTAATTCCTCAATTTTCCATTCAAAAGGCATGCTGACTAATGAGGGAACCGAGGGACTCTATTGTCCACACCATCTACCTGCAAGAAAAGAGCTCTATTGTCAATTTCTCAATATAAAAGAGCAGAACTCCTGTAGATAAAGAACATGAGCAACTCACAAATGTTTGAAATTGGGCCACATCTTTTTCATCTTCCATGCTAAATTTCCCACTTCTTTTCTGCATTTTGCTTGAAGTACGTTGTAAGATGATTGACCGTATAAAACATAAACATTATACAACATCCTGGAATACTTTTACCTCTCTTGTAACCCATAGATGAAGAGCAAAGATTGAGCTTTGTGTTGTAGGTCTATACCATATTTCACCTATTCGTTAATGGCAAGTTTGAATAGCTTTCAAAATTAAATTTTGAGTAGACAGTAGATAAGATTGAGGGACCAGAAATCACCCACAGTTCCTAGTCACAATTAAAGTTGCTACAATGCATGTCTCTATGCCAGTTTTAAAACATATAATAGGATAAGAGAAATACATTAGGTATTTTCGTGTGAACTTACATGTGTAATATGTCCTTCGCAATGATAGTTTTGCTAGTCCTATGAGGATTACATATACTAGCATGCCCTTTTCATGCAGGGAAATTTTTCCTAGAACACTAGTGATTAGTTTTTGAATGATCTCTGTGTGTTGGTCTTGTTTGAAGTAATGCCACCAGATTCTGAACTTTTATCCTTTGCTCAATAATAAACATGAGTGAGCTTTCACTTACCCCACGTTTGGTACGTAGGAATGACCTAGAAAGAAAAGGCCTTTCCAACTAGTTCATTCCATCTCAGCGTTTGGTATGGTTCATTCAAGTTGGAAAGCCTTTTCCACCTGGAATGGTCATTCCAACTTTTTCCTGGAATCCCATTCCTTGGAAAAACTTGGGGAAAGTTCTTTCCACCTTCATTCTAAAATGCCTAAATAGTAGGATGTCAAATTTATCCTCATAAATTTTGTACATTTCATCATGATATCTTGGGATATTTTTATGTTTAATTAATATTTGAATGTAATTTTTCGTAATAATTAATTATCGTTGTAATTAAAATAATTTTTCTTTTTTTATACTAGGAAACAAATGTTTTAAGTTATTTTTTGACTTTTGAACAATTGTACAAGAATTTTTCTTGAATCATATCAAAATTGAAAACAGATTAAAAAACAATTATAACCATGTGACTTCATGTAATTTATATTTTACGATGCTAACTATAATTTCTAGGAAATGTAAAATTTTAACTTAGAAATCTATGTATTAAAATGAATTAAATACTATAATTGAAGAATTTTGAAATCAATTCTCATTTAGTTTTGAAGTAAAAATATCAAAATTTCATGTAAATAGATAAAGACTATTATAGAATAAATAAAAAAATAATAAGACATATTATATCTTACAAACTAATTCAGGGCAATTAAGTCAAATTTGTATTCAGTATTCTATTCTGACATTTGAATATTAATTTTATTAAATATTGAAAACTGAGTATACATTCCATTCTGACTTGTTTACCAAACGCTGGAATAATAACTTTTTTTTCCTCATCATTCCGGGTGCAAATGTATTCTGGGTGGAAAGACTTTTCCATTCTGAGCATTCCCACGTACCAAACGAGGGGTTAATGTAACAATTTATCAACTTGGATGTTGGTTGCAGAAACAGATGGCAAAGGGCCACTCTTTGTTGGCCTCATGAATCGGGCCTTAGCACACTATCAGCCTTAAATTTCATGAAAGCCACATTTGCTAACGATGTTGAAGTTAAATTAACCCTCCTTACTCAACTTAACATTTCCCAATTAAGCTCAATTTCAAGATAATAAGCTCAATTTCAAGATAATGACTAACTATCATGTTAATCAAGGCACGATAATGCTTTTTACTTTTATTTTTTTTGTCGAAACAGTTGCTTTGATAAATAAGGTAAACCAGTACATAACTGAGACATAACACAGGGTAACTACCCTAATGAGCCTGCTGTGATCTCTCCATGAGCCACAGGGGGAAACATGTTTCCCACTTTACATCCTTAATCAGTTTTATGGCAAACTTTGCCAGGCAATGACTAACAGAATTAGAATCCCTACTAACAAAAGGAAAAAGGCACTTCCAAAAGGAATCTTTTAACCTTCTAATATCACTAGTGATCATAGAAAGCCAAGATTCATCTTCAGCCTTGTTGTTAATAGCATCTACCACTACTTTACAATCAGAGAAAATATGAATAGCACCAAATTTAAGTCCGTGAGCCATGTTCAAAGCAATGGCCATCGCAATGGCAGCCAAGAATGGCCAGGAATAGCCCAAGTGGCTTTTAATCTACCGCTAGACCAGAAAACCACCCCTAGTCCAGCTCTCTTGCTCTTACCTTCGAAAGCTGCATCAGTGAAAATCTTGGTCAGACCCGAACTGCTCAGCACGCCATGACTTACCGAAGCCTGACTATCCACAATGTCATTACCAGCAGTAGCCACTGTTACGTTGGCCTCTTTATATTCCATCCATTCAGCTACAGATTTCTGAGCAATCCAAATGCTGGGATGTGCACTTGAGTTGAAGTTAGCTTCATTTCTACTTTTCCAGATATTCCACAACAAGTTGGCTATCAAAGCAATGTGGTCTCTTCCTTCTTTTCTACATTCAGCTTCTTGGAGTTTAGCCCACCAGTCCCAAAAGTTGTTCGTGTCATTCTTTAAACCTTCCCATTGAATTGGGAATGTTTTCCAAACTTCTTGTACCTTACTACACTGAAACAACAACTGCTCAACAGTCTCTATATGCTCCCCACATCTCTTACACAATGGACTACCTTTATGTGTACGTCTAAAGATTGCTTCATTGGTAGGGAGAATCTGGTTAAGGCATTTCCAAACAAAATGTTTAATTTTGAATTTTAATTCTAGCCCCCAAAGTTTTCTCCATACCTTAGCTTGTGGACCTCCTCTACTTGAGCTTTCACCTGTTCTTTGGTTGGCTGTAGAGTTGCCTGTGGTGGCCTTCAGGTAATCATATCCGGATTTAACTGTATAGTTGCCTGCTTTCGTGAAAATCTATCTTCTTCTATCTTTATGCTCAGAGGTATGCTCAAGATCTGGTGACTATCTTCATCATTGAAGGTCTTGAGAATAAGCTCCTTGTTCCACTCAGAATTTTTAATAAGCTGGCTGACCTTTGTGACTTCACAGTAATCTGGTTTCCTAGATGTTATCATCCCTGAGTAGGCATCGGGTAGCCATCTGTCCGTCCATATCTGAATGTTACTTCCATCCCCCACATTTTTCCTTGTTCCTTTTTCGATAACATGCACAGCTGACATAAGACTTTTCCACAACCATGAGGCCTTGCCTAAATTTCTCGCTTGAAAGATTGAAGAATTGGGGAAGTATCTAGCCTTCAAGACTTGGCTCATAAGCAGATTTGGTCTGGTAATGATCCTCCAGATTTGTTTTGCCAACAAAGCAACATTGAAGCATTCGATGTCTCGGAATCCGAGGCCACCTTTTCCTTTGACCGCTGACAATTTGTCCCACCTCATCCAATGTATTTTCCTGCTGTCTTTGTCACCACCCCACCAAAAGTTTGCCATTGCTGAGCTCAGATTCCTGCAAATACCACTAGGGAGTTTAAAAAGAGACATGGCAAAGGCCGGCATAGCCATCGCCACAGATTTGAGTAAAATTAGCCTTAAACGATTAGATCATCAAGTATATATAAAGAGGATTGGAGGCAGCCAAGGTAAACTTCAAAAAACGCTAAAATTTTGGATTAAAATTAGGACTACAACTATAAAGTACTAATAACTCAAGATCCTCTATCCAGATTTCTTCTCTAAATCTCATGTCCAACATAAAACGACGTCATTTTATTTAATGAATCTACTAACGTGTTTCACTTAATGAAACTGCCGACTAAATAAAACGACGTCGTTTTAAATTGACATGGAACTTGAGTAGAGAATTTGGACAGAGAATTTGAACTAAGAAATTACTTATATGAACATTTCAAACCTACCTAAATTTTTTTTTTCTTATACCAAAAAAAAAAAATAGAAAGAAAGAAAAAGACACTTGTATGAACGTGCTACTGAAAATGCCTAGCGATGACAAAAGAACATGTCACCTCAAAATTTCTATATCAAGATCTTAATGTAAAAGTTACTTTTATTTGGCAACAATATAGTAAAATTTTCACTTTTCATCAAGTTAAACGAAAAGGGAAATGAAGGGTACGATCTTAACTTTAAGAAACTAAACAGGATTTTATGTAACAGTACTAAACTACAAAGCGAGATTTGCTACTACTATTCTCTCTGGGGATGGGTTGATTTAAAGTTATCTGACAACAAAAAACGCACTGGAGAAGAAGAATTCTTATTCTTTGTTTTGGGCATATAGCAGTTTCATCTTCACCCTCTCCATTCTTCTTCCCCTCTCCTTTCTTGCTCATTTCTTCCCACCTCCCTATGCTTAAAATTTTGTCAACGAGAAGAAAAAACTAAAAAAAAAAAAGCCATGACAGGAAATCAAAGAAGTTGGGCCCAACTCCAATATAACTTTCGTCACTTTTTTATTAGCGGACTGGAGATAGAGAATCAGTACCAATATAAGACTGGAAATAAATTTAATAAAAGAATTAGACGTGCCCGAATGCTGGATTCTTTACTTCTTTTTGACCATTGTGATTTTCTAATAGTCCTCAAGTTCATGATAAATATACACTATCTTCCAGCTACCATAGTCAATTTAGGTGTTTCACAGCAGTTGGACAACTACTCCCACTGTAATATAGAGCTAGTGCTCTTAATAAATTAAATTATCTTCATCTTCATCTTTTAAGGTGTCAGAAGTTGTTCGACACCTAGCAAATAAAGCATGCCGGCCAATATTGCGAAGAAAACGAAGGGTACTCTTTTGCTACCTGCTCATGCGTCCTCATCTCTCTCTGTTATTCCTCTTTCTTTGTTGGCGTTTTATCACCAGTTGAGCAACTTGTTGCAGTAAAGATGTTGGCTTATTTCTGTTTCCTCGTACTTCAGCATAATTCGTACCATAGTCACTGCTAGGCGCTAGCAGCCAATGATAACTGTTTCTTCCAATCCATGAAGCTATGGTGCAGATCATCGAACAGGTTGAGAAAGTTTGATTCATGAGCATATTGTACCATCTTTTACTCTGTAAATCTCAAGGATAATAATTCTAGAATTATACTTGCAAGTTGCCTCAACGTGGGATGGATTGAACGGTACAAAGAAGAGAGTGTAACCGGGAGATTTCGAGTTCAAGATCTGGAAAAAGAAAAATCATGCTATAGCCAATTGTCTCCCCCCACCAATAAAGCCAAACACGATCTGGCCATAAGAATCGCATCTCAGATTTGACACAACTAAACATACTCATCGTAGGGACTTACTGGATAATAAATGCTTCATTTGTGCTTGTGGCAGCAAAATTAGTAGGAGCTAGAAAGTAAAGTCAAATTGATTAGTTGGTAGCTGGAGGAGGGGCCAGCTCCATTGGGGTTCACTAGCTGTATAGTGAGATTGGTCTAGAATTTTTTCAGCCACTATATGGTATGTCTTTGCTCAACAAGGGCCAGGTTTCAGTCATTCCCTTCTTCTTCTGATGAAGACTTTTCACAACTAATGACTGAGAACTAAATCATCCCTCTTCTAGTCATATCAATTCTTTTTTAGAACTTCTGTAACAAGCAAAGACAAGATTAGACACTTATCCGGTTTGTTTTTAATTAATTTCCCATGAACGTAATTAAGGTCCTAGGTATGAGCTGTAAAGTTTTTGATGATCATCATTCTGATGCCCTTTCTGGTCTTACCAATGTGTTTAGTCATATCAATTTTTTTCCATTTTTTTTATTTGAGTGGAAAAGATCGAGAACCTTGATCTAATCTTCTGATGACCTTTGCTTTTTTTTCTTTCATTTGCTACGAATTCTGAGGATTAGTGAGGCTCGTAAGGAAAAAAAATAGGAAAGGAGATCGTTGAAAGAAAGAAACAATGGACACGGGTTTGACAGTTGGGTAAATGGGTTGTTCCTTAACACTTAGTAGCAGTCTCCCACTAACTTTCCCGTCCCACATCGATCAATTGGGAGGTTAGGTTTGGGTAGTTAAGTCCCTAGATTGCCTCAAAAGTTACCACCGCGACTTTTGGGGTTAATCTAGAAAATAGGTTAACTTCTTGACTTTCAATATTCTTAGTCATGTATGACTCGAATGCTTGTTTTTGAACATATTTCCAACTAAAGATTGAAATAAATATTATCCTGGTAGAGTCTATGTAATATTACTTTATTGAATTTCATGTCTTTTGTTTTGTCTGCTACTCTCCTTTATTGTCTTAACTCGTAAGTTTAAACTTTCAATCCCTCTTCTTCTTTCCTACTTTTTAAATTCCACCACTTCCCTATTAAAAAAGAAAAAAAAAGAATAAACTTCACAAATGCTCGAATGTTGAGCATCTTTCAAATTATTTCATGGGATAAATTTTATCTAATATCGGACTACCGGTGCAAATGACGTGGGCAAAAATTCTAAAGTTAATTATTTACTTTACTTTTTAACTTGCATGTTCCAGTGAAGGCATCCATCTCAGAGGCTTAAGCTACTTTTGAGCATCTTAAGGTTAAGGTGACTATTCGCTGAACCCAAAAAAATTAAAAAAATAAAAAAAAGGGGAGAGAGAGAGTGAGACCTTAAAAACAGGAATATGTTTTAATTTGACATTTCAGTCGCTACAATACAGTCAACAAGACAAAAGATTCATCTTTTTCTTCTCAAGTCCGAAAAGTAGGAATAAAAAGAAAAATGGGAGCCCAATTTCCTTGACTAATGACGGATAGTAATGTTAACAAAAGATTTCATGAAACAAAAGTCTGCATTATTTAAAAAAAGATTCATCTTTTTATGTATCAGCTGTTTACTTGTGTGCTTGTAATAGTCAATAAGATTTCTCTTGTTTCTTAAAAAAAAAAAGGAAGAAGAAAAAAAGAAAAAAAGATCTGTATGCTTATGTCATCTTATGATTTTTGTTTGACATGGCACGCACTTGGTTGATTTTTCATATTATCAAACTGTAGGCCACTGACAATAAGATAATCTCATATTATAATCGTACGTAGTGAAGACTTTGAAGTGTACGAAAACAGATAAAATCAGCATCTATGAGAATTGAGTGTGTTTAGATAGTAGATTATTTGAAATAATTTATAAATAAATATTGTAGCACTTTTTTGATGTGATATATATGAGACAAAATACAGCTTGTAGCCTAGTCCTTTGACAATTTCGTGGCACTTTTTCATTTTTCCCCTTTAATCACAATTACATGCACAATTTATATCTTCACAATGTTTAACTTAGAACCCCAAAAAAAGAAAAGAAAAGAAAAATCATCCTACAATCCTGATAGTGGAAACGAGAAATAGAAAATAAGAGGAACGCAAGAGGGGGAAATATTGTGAGAGGTTCTAAAAGATGGGAAAATTAGTAATAAACTTCCAACAACTTTACGTATTGTTACATGACTTCAATAACATTTAATCATTTTCATATAAATTTGTATATTTTTATTTAAAGTGAAAAATGTACCGCACATAGTTTCAATTATGGCAATTGACTTAGGAACACTTTAAAACGCATGTGATGAAACTATAATCTCAACCTCAAATATCTCTGTGTGTGTGTTAATTTTTCCATAAATTTCAAAACCTGGATATCGGTAAATAGCTGGAAAATCAATTTATTGGAAATTTCTTTTATCCTCTGTGCCTTTCTTAGTCGTAAGATTTTGCATTACTTCTGTATTTTTTTGTACTAACAAGTGGTAACAGAGTTTTAGATTCAAGAGTGATCTTGGAGTATTTGAGATGTCTGGAGAGTTCAAGAAATTTGGGATATATTAACTTATGCCATAGAAGAGTACAGAGGTTGTGGTAGGGTATTCATATTGAAGGATTAGATTATGAGAGTTTGTCTAGAATACTCGTTTGTTGATTGAAATTAGGGAAAAATTGACCCTAATTAGATAGAGATCTAAAAAGAGATACTCCGTCGAAATTGTTGATAGCCTGCAGTCATTAGAAAAAGATCCTGCTAAATTGTTGTGGTTGGTTCTACTATAGAATTTGATCAAGTCTAAAGTCGGGAGACCAAGAATTCAAGAAAGGAAGACAATATTAATTGTGGTGATACGTAAATTTTTTTGAATTGCTGTGGAGAGAGAACTTATCAATGGCAAAAATTATTACCATAAAAAAGATTTATGAAAGGCATGTTTTTTCAATTGAAGATCGTGTGGATTATTATTATTCAATAAAATATGGTGGCTCTAATGATGAATAGGTTTGTATAGGTGATTGCTCTAATCAAGAAGAAATTGCTGGAAAATTGTACACAAAATAAAAGTTTTATTTGCCTCAACGAGTGAAGAAGAGATTGAAGATTTGCTACAAATTAGAATTGCATGTCAGTTATACTGTTATAGACACTGTAAAAGTGATTCAAACGCGTGTGATAGTAAGAGGTTGGTTTAAATGAGGCATTGTTGACATATTTTAACTCAAGCATATTTAAAAATTTATTAGTTTTAGAAGTTGATTTATTATTTGGTAAGTGGGTTAGAATTGGGTATCAAAATTTGTTTAGGAAATAGGGTTGAATCATGTTTTGAAATCATAATTAGAGTAGAATTCATAGTTGTGTTTCTCTATTTAAGGACTTGAAATCCTACACTTATAGTTGAGAAAATCAACTTATTGGAACAAATTTCTTTTATCCTCCTGCCTTTCTTATTCAAAGGTTTTAGTATTACTTTTGTGCGTGTTTTTTTGTGCTAACAAGGCTGACATCATTTTTTTTCATCTTTTTTATTTTAGCGGAAAATATCGAGATCTTGGTTTAATTTTCTGATGACTTTTTTTTTTCTTTTATTTGCTAGAATTCTAAGGAGTTAGTGAGGCTCGTAAGGAACAAACTAAAATAACGAAAAGGGGACCCCTGAAATGTATGATTTTGAATGCTTGTTTATTGACATATTTCCAGCTAATGATTGAAATAAACATTATTCTGGTAAAGTCCATGTAATATTACCTTATGAAATTTCGGGTCTTTTGTTTTGTCTCCTACTCTCCTTTATTGTAGTCGATTTCGAATTTCAATCCCTCTTCTTTGTTCCTACTTCTTGAATTCTGCCATTTTTCTACTAAAAAAAAAAAAGAATAAAATTAACAATTGCTCGAATATGGAGCATGTTTGAAATTATTTCATGGGATAAGTTTTGTCTAATTCGGTTAGATTCTCTCCAATGTCGAGTTACAATGACAAATGATGTAGGTGAAAACTCTAAAATTAATTATTTACTTAACTTTTTTTACTTGCATGTTCCAGGGAAACGCATCCATCCCAGAGACTTTTGCTAAAGTAGATGAGCATCTTAAGGCCGAAAAGTAAGAATGAAAAGAAAATGAGAGCCCAATTTACTTGACTAATGACGGATAATAATGCTAAAAAAATATTTCATGAAACAAAGTTCTGCATTATTTAAGAAAAGATTCATCTTTTTGTGTATCAGCTGTTTACTTATGTGCTTCTAATAGTTAATAGGATTTCTCTTGTTTCCATTCCCCAAAAAAAAAAAAGAACTTTATAATTATGTCATTTTACGATCTTTGTTTGACATGGCATGCACTTTGTTGATTTTTTATATTATCAAACTGTAGGTGGATACAGAATTATTTGATCTATTTCCCTATTTACATCATCAATACGTTTTTCAATTACCTTTTTATCTCGCATACATCACATAAAAAAAGTACTATAGTATTTAGATAACAAAATAATCCCAAATAATCTATTATCCAAACAAACTAGACCCCAAAAAGCAAAAAAAACCTATAATCCTGATAGTGGAAACAAAAAAATGGAAATAAGAGGAACGAAAAAGGAGGGGGAAATATTGCAAGAGGTTCTAAAGGACGGGAAGATTAGTAGTAAACTTCCTATAATTTTGCATATTGTCACGTGACTTCAATAACATTTTGTCATTTCCATATAAATTTGTATAATTTTATTTAAAGTGAAAAATGGACCGCACGTTGTTTCAGTTAATGGAGGATATTGTCTGGAATTAAAACGGATAACATTCGAAGTACAATTTAAGCCATTTGTCTATGTCGAGTTTTATATAATGTCTTTATATAATTACACGGTATCAATATATGTTGAATTTAAAAAAAATAATTTTACTTGACTTCAAATTTTCTTGTTGTCGAGTTCAACATTTCAAGTTGCTGTTAAGTTTAGAATTCGAATCTTATATCCTGTAATTGTAATTCGAGTTTTTCTTGTTGTCAAGTTCAATGTTCCAAATTGTTTTTAAGTTCAAAATTCAAATATTGAATCTAGAGTAATTGTAATTTTTTTTGTTCTCTTCTAAAATTAAAAAGAAGAAAAGAAACAAGAGTCTTGCCGTCAAATTTTAGGATTCTAATTTATTTGGATTGATATTATTTACTCAAAATCTTTTAACTTGTATTATCGATACGAATTTTTACTTATTTTTTTTATCTCATATACATCTTATCAAACAAGTATCACCGTATTTTTTATTTTATACAATTATCTCAAATAATACACATTCGTGTTTCGCACCTGTGGGTGCTGAGGTGAGAAGTGAGACGTCGGGCGTTGGAATCCAAGGAAAGGAACGACAAGAAACGAAGTAACAGACAGGAATGGTCCCAAAAAAAAGGGATGAAGAAAGAGAAGGCGTCGCCATGTGATTTCCTATCAGCGGTCACCTTTCTGAGTTTGGCTCCCGACGCTGTTTGAGTTTTGGGGAGTTGAGTGGTGGCGAAGGCTGAGCCGTGACTGGGAATTGGGGGGGGGCTCCACCACCATTCTATTCCCCATTAACGAACCCCACCAATTCCCTCTTCACTTCCCTGTCTCACTATAAATACCTTTTTCAACCTCTTCCATTACTTCCATACCACTCCACTACTCCAAAACCCATTTCCTTTCTTCCTCTTCCCTCTTCCCTCTCTCTCTCCCTCCCTACTTTATCAAACCTAATCTTCTTCTTTCTTTCTTTTTTGCTCCTACTTTTCTTTTTCTTGGTATATATTTTTAGCCCAGGGATTTTGTAAATTAATTAATTTGTACAAGTTGTGATGATTTTGATGATCATTGTGGGCTGATTGAGAGAATTCATAAGAGCAAATGGTGGAAAGCTAGGAAAAATAGGAGGAGCAAGGAAAATTTGGAAATTTTGAACTGTTTAAAATTTAGTACTGGAATTTATAGAAGGCAAAAAAAAAAGGATAAGAAAATGGTGGTGAGGAAAGTAGGCAAGTTTGAGATAGGAAGGACAATAGGAGAAGGAACATTTGCTAAAGTAAAGTTCGCCCAGAATACGGAGACAGGGGAGAGTGTTGCCATGAAAATACTCGATCGCTCCACCATCATCAAGCACAAGATGGTCGACCAGGTTTTTTCCTCTACCTTCCATGCTTCCTTTTGGTTCAAATCCAGACAATTCCTTTTTTTTTTTTTAATATATAATTTTGCTGCTTGAATTTTTAGTTAGTTAGTTAGTTACTGTCTTGACACACCGAAAATGGATCCAGCAAATACTTTTGTTTGTTTGGTTATAATCTAGTTCTGTTCTGCTTTTAATTGAATTTGAATTAAATTCTTGAAAATTAAAGCTTAAAAATAGAATTTTGTTGGGGTAAAATTATGTTATAACATGACAATTAAGGTAGAGGCATGGTTCGAGGTAATAGTCTAGTATGCTAATGAAGCTCCATTGAAAGAGTACTGTGCTGAAACTTATTTTGTGAAAATTTGAAAGAAACTAAGTTGAATAGTGATAATGTAGCTAGTAATCTGTGGTTAGTCGACCCTGCTTGTCTTGAATTTGAATTCGAGTGTTGTTTAATCGGTTCAGCACAGTTGCCAGTGAATCCCATGAAGCGGTTGTTGAATTGTTTGTTTATTGATTTATTTTTGACAACTTGATATTGTTATTATTCTACTGATTAATAGCTAAAATTTGGTAATTTTTAATCTACAGTTCCCATCTCACATTTTCACGACTTGAAAGTTGTAACACCTTAGACGTTTCAGATATATGTGCTTTTTAATTTCTTAGATGAAGAACTCAATGATACTTATCAAATGGGATTATCCTCATTAGATGCTGGGCAGTATGTTTCCATGTATTTTTGTTCGTTTTCTTCTGCTGCTCTTGCAATAGCTTACATGTTTTCATGTCCGAGCCTAAGCTTTTCAGAATTTCTGTAATTAAATCTCAATTATCATATTCTTCATGCAGATTAAGAGGGAGATATCCATAATGAAGCTTGTCAGGCATCCATATGTTGTCCGTCTACACGAGGCATTCTTTCAAAATGAAAACTTCATTCCATTCCTTTTCAAATGCAATTGTTATTATTATCATCTCAGAATTCTATGGAGTTTGCTAGTCTTGCTAATCTTAGTCATCCCATGTTAGGTGATAGCAAGCCGCACCAAGATCTACATCATCTTGGAATTTATTACTGGTGGCGAATTGTTTGACAAAATTGTAGGTCCTTTACCAAACATTGTTCCGTCAAATGGATTGTCTAATTTGCTCCCAGCAAAACTTCTAGCATGCTTAAAGGGTCACAGCGTTTCGGCATCTATATGTAGGTTCACCATGGAAGGCTAAGTGAAGCTGAATCTCGTAGATACTTCCAGCAGCTCATAGATGGTGTGGACTATTGTCATAGTAGAGGAGTCTACCATAGGGATCTAAAGGTTCTTATTTACCGACCCAGTCGGAATCTGATTGTTTTACCTTTTATTGAAATCCTCATGATGCATGCTATGTTTCACAGCCTGAAAATCTTCTGCTGGATTCACAAGGGAACTTAAAGATCTCAGATTTTGGACTTAGTGCTAACCAGGACAAGTAAGATATTGGAAGTTGATATTTCCTTGTCCAAGTTGTTTAGCACAATAGCATTGGGACACTAATTGCAGTCTTTATGTGCAGGGAGTCAACCTGCTTAAGACAACGTGTGGAACTCCAAACTATGTGGCACCAGAGGTAATTCTTCGAACTCATTCTTGGACTAACTATGGCTTGTAACTTTATAAAGGGGATTAGATTGTTTACTTCTCCCAGTTTTATTATATTAAACATTTTCCAGTTGCACTTGATCTATGTACCCTCTCTAGGTTTTGAGTCACAAGGGTTATGATGGTGCTGCAGCAGATGTCTGGTCCTGCGGTGTCATCCTCTATGTCCTGATGGCAGGTTATCTTCCATTTGACGAGGTTGATCTTACTACACTGTATGGCAAGGTATTGTATTTTCAGCTTATCTGTGCTATCATGATTGTTATCAGATACTTGGGTTGCTTTGCTTGACTTTTGGATCTAACCTCCATTGAAGCTTGCTTTTAGTAGTTTTGGTGTCAAAGAGATTTGCCATGTGTCAAGGAAGAATGTTGGTCATTACATTCATTTATGAAGGATATAAACTATTATGTTATGCTGGTATGTATGTTTTGCAGATTGAAAGAGCAGAATTTTCATGCCCGTCTTGGTTTCCAGTTGGAGCAAGGTCCTTGATTTCTCGAATTTTGGACCCCAATCCTGACACGGTAAGTAAGTCTAACTAATTTGAGATTCTGAAGCCATAGTTCTTATGCTCTTGTCTTCTCCCACCTGATAATTGGTTGACTATTTGAGTTCAGATTTTCTTCAGTTTTAGAAGCTAGCTTGAGAAATTCATGCACTGAAATTTACTCTTTGAAATTTTTGAGCCAACAAAATGCAAGATTTATTGGAGCAGAGCAGGAATTCTTTTGCCTTAACTGGTCTTTTTAGTATGATACCAAAGAAAAAGCAATAGATTGGAGTAATCATGTTACAGAATTTATTAGAGTACTTACACCTTATTCAAAAAACTTGGTGTGTTTTGAATGTTATGAGAACTGAAAACATAATGCACAACCTGGTAACTTGCAAGGTTCTGAGTTTGTTCGGTGTTTCCATTGCTCAGCAGTTTACACATTTGAATATCTATGCTAGAGTTTTCCAGAGAAGAACTTTGTTGGGGACCATTACTTAGTGCACCCTCTTTGTCTTACAATGTCTCTTGGTTTATGCAGCGCATCCGAATTGCAGAAATTAGAAATGATGAGTGGTTTAAGAAGGGCTATGTTCCTGTGAAACTTGCTGAAAGTGAGGACGTCAATCTAGATGATGTTAATGCTGCTTTTGATGATCCCGAGGTTGGTAAGAGTAAATTTGCAGCAGCATTTTGGATTGCTGTTGATTCCAGTGATATATTTGGATATCGACTGCAATCTATATTTCTTTTTTCTGGGCTTTGGTCCTGTAATCAGGAATATGTTGTGATATTTCCACCCGTGGTTTTGGTGCTGAAAACATTGGAAGCTATTTGCAGTGTTATTCTTATAACTGACAAATATCTGTACCTTTGTCTGATCAATCTTTTTGTTTCTTTAAGCTCCTAAAAATATGCATCTCATTGTTGGCTCTTCTTTCAATCACATTATATTCTTTCACAACCAGCTTTGCAGGTCTTATAGCTTGTAAAATAGTATACCTTATGTGGTTGGGCACTAAGTATATTGCATGGCAGCTTGTTCTTTGTTGGGAAATACATTAACAACTGCATGAGTAGCTACTGAAATGAAGGATGTAATCCGCACCTGCATGATGCACGTTTTGTTCATTAACCCCATTACTGCAAGGTCCAGTCTCTTTCTTAACCAACTTCTGCGATCTATGAGGGTAGCTTTCATATAATTCATGATGAAACAAGTTCAAGTCTGTTGAGTAGGTATGCTGTTTTACTATATTAGGAGGGAAATTTTCTGCACTAACCATTGAATGTTCCCATTTTTAATGACTGGTTATTATGCTGAATATCAATTTCTTCATTCATGGGTTGGAAGTTGGCTCTTTATTCCTCAGATGTTCTCCATGTTATTGTGTTGCAGGAAGAACAAACTAATGAGCAAGGTGGGAATGAGGATGCAGGGCCTTTGGTTCTTAATGCATTTGATCTAATCATTCTCTCCCAAGGATTAAATCTTTCTGCCTTGTTTGATCGTAAGCAGGTACAAGCACCAAATTGTCATCTCAATTTGATGAATTTTAATCCTAGCGTAAGTATTCATGTTACTTGTTTAATGTTGTAGTTCATAATGCAGTCCCCCTTCCTGCCCTAGTTAATTTTACTTCATCATATCTGATTCAACATTTTTATTGAACCCGCTGGATATACAGGATTTGGTGAAACATCAAACGCGCTTTGTTTCACAAAAACCTGCAAAGGTTGTTTTATCAAGTATGGAAGTTGTTGCTCAATCAATGGGTTTTAAAACCCATATTCGTAATTATAAGGTAGGATACTAGATACGTTACCTACCTTTTGCAAATCTAGAAACCTGCCTCATGGCATATTATTTCTTATCCTAGAAACTTTTGTAAAGTTGATCTCTAGCTAAACCTGTTAAGTGATGGGATGCATGTTTTGAAATTTTAATTCAAAAATGTCTCAGATGAGGGTGGAAGGCCTTTCTGCAAACAAGGCTTCACATTTCTCAGTATTTTTGGAGGTAAGGATGCTGCCTTCTTATTGTCCTTACCTCTTAACAGACAGTTTTAGTTATGCAATCATTTCCTGAACAGATTTTTGAGGTTGCTCCGACATTTATTATGGTAGACATTCAGAAAGCTGCTGGAGATGCTAGCGAATATCTCAAGGTCAGATACTGGAAATTATTCTACATTATTGCTGTAATTGAGCTTACTGGTATTTGTTATGCTTACTGTTGATCTCTTCATCTTTACTGTTGGGAGTCGGAAACTAGTAAAAGGGCTATAATACTTATGCGGGTGCAGTCTTTGTGCATTTGCATAAGAGAGAGACGGTGGAGGCATACTTGCTGGAAATTAGGAAGTGTGCCAAACTTGTCAAAGCACTAGATAGATATTTTTGCCTGCTAAACGAATCTCGCTTCCTTGATTGTTGAACTGAGATTTAGTTGTTTTCTGATAGAACAGCTGACAAATAGAATTGAAAAAATAATTTATTTGTTGGATATTTGTTATGGAACTTGCTACTATTATGTAGTGATTATAAAGAATTTACTCTGCAGTTTTACAAAAACTTCTGTAGCAACTTGGAGGATATCATCTGGAAACCCCCTACGGACCTGTGCAAATCAAGGATCACCAAGGCAAGGAGCAAAAGGCGATGATCTGTACTAGCATACCGAAAGCAACCAAGTCTATATAGGATAGAAATATTGATGCAATATGGGTTGTATACTTATAGTTTACATTACCATGCTTTTGGCTTTCCTCTGCCTCCTACTATAGGTAGCTTTGAGTAACATAGTACTCTAGGTTTGTATTCCCCAGTTTTGTATTAGCTGTGCAAATTAATATGAAGTCCTCATCGATGAAGTCCCCATAAGTTGGATTGCCTGGATGACAGTGCTAATTATACTTGCCAATCTTTAGCACCCCTCTAGCTATACTATCACATATAGAGTATAAGTTGTACCATTTGTACTTCTTTCTCCCTTTCTTTATGAAGATTAGTCTTGTTATAAAACTTGTTACTTTGATAGTGTAAAAGTTGTCCCGCTTGATCACCTTTGAAGAAGATTGATCTTGTTTCAAAGTCTTATATTTAGAGACAACTTAGATAACAGGAGGCATATTGTGACTTTTGATGCTGCATTGCTTGGAGGCACTAGGCAGGCTAAAGGTGTCTTTCATTATGTCTTGGGCCTGTTGGCAGGTGCCGGAACCTTTCAAAAAATGCTATGAATTTTATTACCAAAGATGGAAAATGTTGGGACTGAAAAAAGATGAGAAACCTTTTTAGTAACTCCTCAAACGTGCAAAAATCATTTCCCACTAATTTGATGATGAATTTGCTTTGTATTCCTGTCCACATGATTCACAGGAAGTAACGTTTCAAGTCATCCATTCCTGACCCTAATTAGAGCGTGAGAGCTCGAGAACAAGTGCAGATTGTAAAAACCTCATAGGATAGATTTTACAAGTGGTCTTTTCCGCCAAGATTTTCAAAATCTAGGGGGCTTCATGTGCACCATCTATAAATGATGTCAAAGCACAAGGGAAAAACCTCAAAAGAGCGGATGGAAGTTGGAAAGGCAAATGAATAGGATAAAGTTTTTGAGTAAATCTTTTCCACACCGATAATGTATGCACTATCAACACGTGTAAAAGTTAGATTTTAAATTCAAATTTTGCATAGTTATCGTGAAAGTGTATACATTGGCAATGTAGGAAAAATTAATTCTAACTTTTTTATACACTATTAGTGCATAATTTTGTTTATTTATACTACCAGGTTTGTGTAATTTTTTTTATACTGCAAAATTTGGATTATGTCACATAATATAAATTTACATTTGAAATTAAAATCATGCACCGTCAATATAAAATTTTTTTTACACTACCAAATTTAGATTATATCATATAATGTAAATTTAAATTTGAAAATTAAAATTACGCACACGTAGTATGCATCCAAATGTTATTATGTGTCCATATATTTAAAAGGGTGGGAAATTTTGTACTACGAGTGAATAATAAAAACACACTAAAGGATAATTCATCTCAAAGACATTTTATGGGTCGGGTCCTATTGAGATCCGACCCATAAAATATCCGTTCCGTCGGATCCGACTTCATAAACCTTCTCTGAATTGTCACACTCCCCAGACAGAGTAAAGGCGAGGAAGAAGAAGATGGTGAAAGCCGTCGTCGGAGAAGAATCACGGCTAAATCTAGTCGAAGATCGGCTCAGCCAAGCTGCTCTTCCCTCGCAGGTAGGTCTTGTGATCGGGAAATTGAGCAAAAGCTTAGACAAAGGCTTCGTTTTCGATTTAATTCCGACTCCCCTGAACGACGCCGGCGAACCAGCTTCCTCGCTAATTGAGAGCTGTAAAGACGATGGAAATAAGAAGAAAGGATCCAAAAGCAAGCCTCAATCCGACTCCTCGACTTTGTTTATCGACAAAGATTGGGTTTCCGAACACGCTCGTCAGGTTAACACATTTCCACATTTTATACCTTTTCTTTTATAATTTGTTGTAATTTGAATTATCCTTGTATTTTGATTGAGTTTTATGAGTTGTATTCATAAGCTGCTCAAGGTTCTAATCTAGCTCCAAAGATTTAAGATAAATTTGGGCTGGACATCATCAAAGTTGGATTCTTTGGCCTTGCGTTTATGTCTAGTTTTTAGTTTACTTAAGTTTGGACTTTGGATGCCTGCATGACTTTCAGCCTAGGATTCTCTGAAAGTCTATTTTGGGCAAGTCAGATATATGGTTCGAAGAATTGCTTAAGTACTAAAGAAGGTTTCTTTTTCAGGTCTCAAGAATGCTGCTTGGTGGGATGAAGGTTATTGGTGTCTATATATGGGTCAACGAAAGCTCCTTTAAGAATTCAACAATTACACTTTGCCAGGTCTTGTTTCATTTTGTTACCGGAGTTTTGCATGTTTAAATACAAACTTGAATTCGTGGTTGAGAGAGAAATGGTTGTTTAATTTTATGGCTGTATAACAATAGGTGGATTTGACTGTTGTGATAGTATTCTCATTCCTCGTCTGTATATAGACCGGAGGCAAGGCAGCAAGAGTTGAATATTACACTGCCATCTCTCTCTCTCTCAAGCACACACACATTTTATTAAGTGAAACACATTCTACGACATCATTCGTGGTAATATCTGGAACAATTTCTAAGTCGCATTGGGCATGTTTCATGTTCTTGAATGTGTTTGGCCACATAACGACCTTAGTGTTTCTGCGTATTTGACCTGGTTTGTATGCTACTGCTAATATTATGCTCTTTCAGACTGTAAAAGGAGTCGCTGATGCGGTGCCCTTTCTGGACACTGATATGGATGAGAGACTGCTCATCCACATTAGTTACAGTCCCAGAAGGTAACTTCAGGAAAAAAAATAAAAAATTTCCCATTCGTACATGTTTAATGTCTTTCAGTTCATTGATACCCTGCCTAAAAATTTTGTATCAGATGGACCTGTCGAAATTGTTCGCTGGCTTCTAATATTACATCAAGTAGTTTACGGCCTTGTGATTTCAAAATGGGAAAAGTTTTGACTTCCTTGAAAGAATTTAGGTGCACATATAACTTTGATATAAGGTAATTGTAATCTTATTTTAGTTTCTCTTATTCTAAGCCTAATGGGATTGGTGAAACTATCTACCATCCCATGCCTACCCACAGAAAACATTTCGAGGAGACAGAGCATTGTTCCCATTTTTCTCTCTGATTTTATTACCCTTTTCCAATCACACTTAATGAAGTATTGTTATGGCTACTTCATTATGCTTTTAAGTGGTTGAGATATATCTTCACAGGTTACCTGTTTTATCTGAAAATGGATCAAGTATTAGAAAAATGAGCGAAGTTCTTCGTCGTGGAGTCTCAACACATGCCAAAGAGCTTAAACGTGCAAGGTGTTTGATCAATGGAAGACTGGTAAGCAACCATTAAATTTGCAGAACTTTTGCCATGGTACATATTGTTTCACACCTGGTATGGAAACAGTGAATTATTATCAATCATGGGATAGCATGGTTATGTGAAACTTTAATTTGAATTTCAAGATCTGTGTCCACTATGCATGTAATTTTGGTCATACATTTTTTAAATGACACATACTTTTTGGAGTCTTTAAATTACTACTGTGTGTCTGCTGGCTATATATACTGTGCTGGTAGCTGATGTCTAATGTCATCGATTAAAAATAAAGATAATGGGGTAGAATGCTGCTAATATTGGTATTACTAGTGATGATGTAGTATTGGTACTGATCCAGTGGCATAATACAAAAAAAAAAAAAAGCAAATAAATTGAGAAAATGAGACCTTTCTGGCACAAATATGTCCTTTTGATTTTTATAACATGTATTATTCACGGTAAAAGGTATTGTCTAGTAGGAAATCAGGAGAATCTGTTAGGCAAGTTGTAAAGCTGCAGAAGTCATACTTGGTTGACTTCTGAACTATTGTTGCACTGCTTAACATTTTACAAATTTGTTCTGAGCCTTTTCTTGTATAATTGCCTACCTCATGTTAACCTGCATGCATCATATATAGGTCACAGATATGGGACATCTAGTGATTGGTGGTCTAGGGTGCTAGGGATCATGAACCATACTTCTAAACGTCTCACGGACAAGGCTATCATCAGGGTGCTTTTTTTGTTGCTCACTGCTGCTTCTTCAAAGTTGTAATGTACTTGAATAAACAAGGCATTGTTGCTGTCCTGTGGAGCCTTAGATAGTCTAGTTAATTTGTGTCAAGAGTATAGCGACTGGTAGTAGAAATGTATCTAAGCTCCTAGTTAAGTGATGAAAGCCACATAAGACATGAAGAAAGCATGTCTCTTTGTTCTGTTTCAGATAAGGAGGAGATCTGGTGGATGGCAAACTGGGTGCCCTTTTGATACCTTTGTCTTATAAAATACATCACTCTATTCAATTTCATTGTGATTATGGTAAGTTTAGAAGATTATTTATAAATTTTGCATTGTCGAGCTATGGCCATGTTTTGAATTTTATTTTTTGGGCCTAGGTGAATGATTTTGTTGCAATGTAGAATGAACTTTGCAACTGCAAGCATCTGTCCCCTTCAGTACTTAGACATAGTTGGATGTTTAGTGATTTGCTTAGTATCCAGCCGCTTCCATGCCTGTCAATCCAGATGTATGTCTTTTCCCGAAGCTATAATAATCTCATAAAAGAGGCTAGATCAGAAAGAGTTGCTTTCTGATCTCTTAATTAGTATAGCTTTAAGTGATGTTGACATTTCAGTCCTTCCAGCTGTTAAAGCCATCCAATTCAAAAGCTATTGGCAGAATTTAGTAATAGCTACAGTGGAAAGTAATTTTCCCACTGAGTTGCTGGCAGATTTTGGTATGGTTGATGAGTTAGAGTGAGTAATTTATTGTGCCATCTCATTAGGCACGATGATGCATTGCAAGGGGGTCACTTGACACTCATGCCATGCTTTTATTGGTGTCAAGAGTTGCTTGCTACTCACTCAAGGATCCTACTAATATTTCATGTTCTAGGCTCCAGTAGTGCTGCTTTTTTGGCCAAAATTGCGCATTAATAAATTGACATAGATGGCGTGTTCTTCAACTTGATCCAGAATAATACAGATAAATGCTATTTAATAGGATTTTAAGGTGCAATTATTGCACAATTAATTGCACAGGTGTTGATAATAATAACTTTTTGTAAACTTGGAAAGAATCATGAAATTCATTTAATAGAGACTTGTCAGACCTACCAAGATATATTCGTGCAAATTTCGTTAAAGCATTGATTTTAAGCTAGAGTTGATGGGGAGAGAGATTGTGATGATTGCATAATAGTTTAACAGATGTTTTCACTTCTTGGAAAATGGAGCTTGGTAGCAGCTCCATTTTCCTATGTAATGACATTAGATTCATTTTATTGACTTATCTTTAATCACTTCGACAAATATCTAAGATACAGTTAATCCAATGCTAGATAGTAGTAGCTTAAGCTTTACAGTGTTTGGTCCAGTGCATACCTTGCAATTCCCCATTATGTGCTGCAGAAGAATTGTGTTAAGTTTGCTTCTTCAATGACACGATTCCTGTATGCAATTATTAATAGACAATGTTTAGTTGTCTACTATCAGCTTTATCTGTATTCTTTCTTTTCTAGTCTATTCTCTTTCCTCAATCTTCTTAAGCCATGTGTGTTTAGGGGATTGAAGATGAGCAGTACGCGCCAGATGGTTTACATGAAGTTGAATTTCTCCTACCTTTGATGCATGAGAAATCCTTAGAAGGTGTGTTTGGCCAGTTTTGTTAATTTTCATTGTAGGTGTCACTGGCGACCTGATTGGGCTACTTTGTTCAACATTTGTAAGCTTATATTGCTTATTGGTGTGATTGCTTTCTTTATAAAGCATACAGGCAGACAGAGGTGGTTGGTGTCCTTGTCTTTCATGGTTCTGTGTGCTCTGTTGTATACCTGAATCCGAAGGAACCGATGTCACAAGCTTTGGATGAGATAAAGGTACTCGACAAATAGTTTCAAGTGCTCCCCCCTTTATTTCCCTAACTAGAAATCTTTCTGATATTAGTTGACAAATTATTTCAATTCGACAAAGGATCTTGGTGTGCCCCATCCTGTGAACATACCAAGACTGACAGATGTATAGTATTTTTTGGCTTTAGGGAGTTGAATTTTAAAGAAAAATTGTGAATTTGGTTGGGCAATTTTGAACTATCAAAATTTAATCAGATAATGTTGAAACTATTATTGAAATTTTGATCAATGTAAACTGGTGTCTCAAATTCGCATGATCTCTTGATAACTTCCTGATGCTAATAATGTATTGCTTGTATCTTCTAAACGCCCATGCTTTGATTTGAGAGCCCTAGCCAGTGATAAATCTTCAGGAAGATCATAATATTATATTCCTAGGGCCCTCAGACTGATATTTTGTTGCTGTAACTTTATTCAGATGTATGATCATAGGCTTCTTGTGTTTAGGAAGACATAATCATGAGTTTGCAAAGCAGATTGGATATCTTATGTGATGAAGCAGACAGAGATTCAGAATCAATAATTGATGAAGATCAGGAAGCAGGTTGTCATTTGTCAACAGGAAAACAAATTCCACAGCTTGACCTACAACTGCAAAGGTATATGATTGTCTGTAGGTGTTCGACATAGGTGGAAAGTACAAGAGTATGCATACAGTTTTGCATTATCTATCCTGGATTCAGTTGGTCGTAAACCCTGCTATGAAAGGAAAAGGATGTCTAATTATCTTTTTGTTTGCATTTATTTGACTGGTACTGATGATCAGATCACCGGATGCTTTTTTTTATCTGTGGTGATGAGATGTGACTACTTTCCAGTTTTCTATTTGGTTTCTATGAGTGAATTTGAACAATATAAGAAGTTATTTTAATCAAAAAACTGTTGCTGGTGACTGTGCTGAGCTGACAAGGAACTTTTTATGTGAAAATAAAATTTTTGGTCAATGCTAATGACAGCAAGTACAGTGAAAGTAAATCAGATGAAATTCTTTTGAAAATGGTTAATAGGAAGCGAGGAGTATCATTTAGCTGCAGAAGGATTGATCCTCCAGTCAACTTCTCTGTGTATGTATGCGTATTGGAATGAGAGGACAAAGAAAGACACAAATTGACTATACAAAACCAACCATAAAAAGGGCGAGTGCCTATCTTGTTCTCTGCTTTTATGGTTTGTTAGATGGTTGGAAGTGGAATCATTTATGAAGATAATATATTCTTCATTATTGAATACATACTTCATCTTCTTTTAGTCCTCAAAGCTGATAGTTGAATTTCTTACCACTGATTTTTGTTGTTGTTTGAATTAGGCAATACTTAAGCCTGTCATTTCCTCGAAGAGTATTCATTCCATGGCTGGCGGGTACATACATCTCTGACTACATTCTGCCATCTGAAACAATCGAGGTGCGTTTCTGGAACTCAGTTTACAAGGATCTTTCAAGTCTTCATGCCAAAATGAGGCAAAATAGAGTTGGAAAGAGCCTAAGCACGTGTGTTTGTATGCATGTATGTATGTCCAGTTTAACACTGCCATCCAAATTGTAACGAGAACTTCAGAATGTAACAAGATCATATTTGATAAACTCATGTTTTATATTCTTTTCTACCATTAATTTGTGTTTTCTGACTGCCATTCCACATTTGATTGATGCTAATTGACATATTAGATCAGAATTAGAGGCTTCAGATCTCTTGACTGGAACTTTAGTACTTCAGAAAGAAACTTGGCTACGTAGTTTTCTTAAAATAGAATAAAATGGTGACTTAATGATACCCTTCTGACTTTTTCTAGTCCTGCTCATTCTATCCCAGGTTCTCAAAGATCACTGTATTGAGCTGATGTCCATGGAAGCTCCAGAAGATGATTCAGTAATTTTGGAGCTGGAATGTGAAGCCCTTTCTGTAACCTCTACCAGCAAGTCTTTTTGGGACATTGCTAGTCAGTCATCTTCAGAATCTAAGCCAGATGATTTAATCTCAAAGAAGAGTAAGGAAAGGAGCCCGGGCACAGCAGAGGTGGCTAAATTAGGTGACTTTAATATAGTTGCAGCTGTTTTTGTTCTTCTATTCTCTGTGGTAGTGGGTTTGGTCTTCTTTGTTTTCAGATCATAATAATATTGAAGTTCAATTCAGACTATATGTAGAGAATTTTCTTGTTTTGTCTGATTGGCTACTATCCACCAAATCAAAATTTTGGAGAAACAGGGTAGGACTATGAACTTATAGTAAGAAGCTGTTCCAACCGCATTGAGAATTTTCATTTTAGGGTCTGGTATAAGAGGATAATGATCAGTAGAGGAACAATGGTACATCATCTACTTACAGATAATCTGTAATGTACGAGCACGTTTTAGATGTTTCTTGTTTTATGCCTCTGGATTCATTTATTCAGAGCTCGCTTGCTGTTGGCTGTAGGTAATTCCTACGTTATACTGCTTTTAGCTTTTACCCCTTTGTAGCCGCATACACTTCTGTAAAATTCACATCATTTCTCCTCAATTGTCTTCCATATAATTTAGTGCAAGGTAAATAGCCGCTTGAATCACTTTGACGAAGTTGAGAGTCTCTGATAAATAATTGACGTAAAGCATATCATATAAAAGACACAAAGTTCCCAGTAAATCGGTAAATCAAACCAACGTGCAGGCAAGGTTTACAAGCTGCAATAATCTCTCTCTGGAGCAGAGAGATGAGGAAAAAGAACCATCAAAAGCCAGCATGCTCTGAGGTGAACTACCAAGTTAATGACCTTTACCATGGTCTAGAGAATGCTTGCCACACAGAGAGAGAAAGAGAGAGAGAGTTATTTCTCTGGAGTAAGGATCAGGTAATGATTTTCTGGTGGTCCTAAATCTTCAACCCAACAAGACAGATTTGGCCACAACAAAATTGGCCCTAACAATCTTGACTCTTGAGTCATCAAAGCAAAGTGATGGAGCATGCATCAGTGTAGCAGGTCCTCGTCAAGTATGATATTTTCTACAACCTGAGATTTCTGACAAGCCTGATAGAACTAGCATTAATAATATTAGTATTGTACTCCAAAGAATCAAATCCTAGTTATGGTACTATGTTAAAACCTTATTGTCATTTCATCTTGAAATGGTAACTACTTGGTTGACCCTTTAGGATGCTCCTCTAGCATCATCACTTGGAACATCAGCTCCGCTTGGAATTTTGCCCGGATAATTAGTCGTTGAAGAATCTGACCCCATCATGCTGCAAGTCCAAAAATTCATGAATAAGAAAGATGAAAAACGAGAGGTAGAAGATCCCTAAATTTGGGAACAACATACCTTCTGTCAACAATAACCATGGAGCGAAGTTCACAATTGCTAAATCTGCATAAACAAATGGAAACATGGAACAAAACAATGTCAAAAGATGGTGAAAAAAGAGAACCAAAGAGAATATGTTTCTGGAATTATCTAAGGTGTTTATTTGTCAAAGCATTTGTCATGTTAAACAATCTCTTCCCATAAAAATTGTCTGTCTCATCATGTGAGTACAATCATGGGCACCTCCTAGATGACCTTTAACAAAAATTAAGATGCAATTTTGGCTAATTACTTGTAAGGATTGAAATTGTCCATTAAAGTAGCATACACACGTAAAATGAACTTACGGTTTGCATATTTCACTCTTGACGGATGGATGACAGTCATTTCCATATGCACTTAGTGTGTGAATCAAGAAGCCACTATGCGTAACAACTGCAATCTCCTTTTCCTTCCGTGTCCACAGCCTGGACAATTCCACAAAACAAAAGTTAAGAATAGAAAAAGGACCAAAAAAGCCAAAAGTTTATGCAATCCAAGTGGAGAAAGTCTGCTTTGGCGATCCACCACAATTTCTGAGCAGTATGCTGAGGAATGATATTATGGGAGTAGCATTCCCACGCTTAGTTAATGTGTAATGGGCTTGATGCCCTCCATAGCACCAAAAAAAAAAAAAAAAAGGACCAAAAAAGCAGGTTTTTGCACAATCTAGTTGACACCTCCCCTCCCCCCCTTGCCCTTTTCTATTTCAAACTTCTTAAGTTAGCTCCATTTTTGGTGAAACGTACACTTCAAGCCTTCACGCATTATCATCCGGTTAGAAGTGACACAAATCTTCCAAAATTTAATTTTAGGAATTAAATCATTTAAGAAACTACCATAGCTGCTCCAAAGAATCAAGAAATCACCAGTTCAAGAATCTTATCCCCCTATCTGCAAGTTCTTCATTTGATTCTCGGACTTCAGCCTTCCACAGTACATCAGCATCACTTTCAATCTGAAAGTAAAAGTAAAACATCATCTAATTAGCAATGGCTATGAAAGAGATAAAAGAAGCAGTTAATACGTTTTCTGGGCATCGTTTTAACAATTTGCTAAAAACTACTTGCCAGTGAAAAATCAATTGCAGGAAAAAGAGTCATATACTCGGTTATGCTTCTCCTTCTATCACACCAATGAACTCCCTGCATTGTGAAAATGGAAAATATCAAGAAACATCCTATATTCAAATGTGAGGCGAAGAACTGTTGCAAATAGAAATCTCCACAAAATCATGTAATGCATTTAATTGAGGTCCTAATTTATATACCCACTTCCAATTATAGAGGTGTACGTGAGTGAACAGGGGGGGAGTGGATGATGCATCTAACAAATCCACATGTCATTCAAGTAGAAGTTAAAGAACAACAGCATTTGTAAAAGTTCCAATCCTCCAAAAAGCAGAGAAATAAAAGTCCACTGGAATGCCTTTGCAATTTTGTTTCAAAACTTAGTGTAAAGCATAAAGTAACTTACTGAAAATATAATTAAGTACCATCTTCAAATGGGCATAGCAAAAGATGAAGCGAAAAGCAAAATAGTTTTGATTAAGAACACAAAGATATAAAAACTGCAAGTATGTTTTTCCGCTATAAGGTTTATACATGAGGACCAAAGCCACACATTTTAGAGCTATCAGAAGCAATAAAGAACATAGATATACTCAATATCAATGGATATATATATATATATATATATATATATCAATAGCAATGTTCAAGCTCCATGGTTGGATAAGTTACACGCTAGTGGAGTCTCATACCAAATGCTGTCGACAAGGTTCCACTGCTACGACTGGAGGGCAGTTCAGACTTGAAATTGCCGGTCGGCTACTATTCCCAGCATTTTCAGTCATAAGTGGAGGAACATCTATTCCGTCTTTGTAACTTCCTCCGCCAAAAACTCCTACTGCCGTTTGCATAGTCCTACAAAAAAACTAACCACCATTATTGGTGCTTAATGTCTCCATGTTCCATACTGAGCCTGTTAGATACCACCAATGGGAAGTATTGACATCCAATATCACCTTTCAAAGTAAAATCATGAAAACTTTCAGGTCTCTTCTAAGGTGGCATTTTTCCCCCTTTTCGATGGCTTTTTCTACTTATCACATTGTAGACATCCATTTTTAATCCACTCAAATATATTAATCAACGACTGCCAGTGCAAGGATTCTCAAATGACTTTCAAAATTGTATCAGAGACACCCAAATGCAAAAAATAGAAAAACTATAAGGACTTCAACTTACATGCTCCAGAACTAAGAATAAACAGCTTCAGGTTTTAACAACTAGTACCTTAACAAAGGGGAGCAGATGACCAATTCAATCCTCTTGGACAGTCCAGTTGAATGAACATGATTACGAAGATTATCTACCTGGTAGAAAGGATGAAACTGTCCTCATCACTAATTATAATAATACAAAATCTTTTGCTCATAAACAGTACAGATATTAATAGGGTTAAATAAAGCATTTTCATCATTAAAGAAGAGAGGGGAAAACAATACCAAAAGCCAAATATTTCTACTAAGAACCTTTCTCGAATTCTAAGACATGGTTCTCTCTAGTCATTTAAAAAAAGACACAAAAAAAAGCAGAAGTCAGATTCTGAGCAAATATTTCTAACTGTTTCTAAAATTGATCTGAAAAATAAAAATAATTACAACAAGCCCAGTAGTGTTTCTTTATTTGAAACCATCCTTTAAGACCATAAGCCAGATATACTTGCAGATCACATTTCAGAAATTTTACCTGCTTCCAACCCAGAGGTGTAAGCTGCGCATCAAAAAGTTCTGGAGACAAGTATGCACTGTGGTCCTTTTCTCCAGCAACATTATGAAATCCTTGAGCATGCCTTACCTAGAAATTGGAAGGCAAAAGTAAGTGAGTGAAATTGGAATGCACCAGTACGTAGGTGTACTCCACTTTATAAGCCCAATTTAAACAAAAAGATCAAACACGCCATGTCACATAACTCGTTCTTATGTATGAACTCATGCCTCTAACATGAGGAAGAGAAGGACAAACCAGGTGAATGGTCTTGCAGCGGTGTAATGGGTACAAGCCTTGGCCAGCAGAGCAATCCATATCTGCAACTGCATCAATGACAAGCTCAACAAACGACAGCTCTAACAATAAGAACAGCACTGAAAATGTATCCATAGAAAGAAGAAACTACTCTTGACACTTGTGCAATTCAATTAAATAACACCCCACCAGACTCTCCTGACCTCCCCACCAAAGATAAAGGTTGGAATATCGTGAGTGACAGGCCGAACATCCATGTGTTGAAGTAAAAAGCTACTACAATTACACAACCTGCTTAATCAACGACCCTAAATCTAGATAGCATATAGAATAAAGAAAGACGCAAAAGCAATGTGTGTATTTTTTCCCCTTTATTTTTTTCCTCCTCATGTTTCTAACTTTTATTGTATGCATGTAGGCACGAGCAAGTGAAGCAATGAGCAACAATCTTCTATTTCAGCAAGAAGAAACGGAAACTTAACAAACTAGTATTACTGCTTCATTGATCGACACTTTTCAGGGTAAGACTGAAAGAAAACTAAGAAAATCAGAACAAAAGCCACTAATTTTCTAGTCAAGTAGAGAAGCTATGAAACTACTGCAGCATAACTTGTAAAATCATATGATCTACGAGTTTCTAAAACTAAAGCAACCGCAGAATTATCTCAAAAGTACAAACAAAAATGTGCATTTCAACAGAAATCAGGACTCCAACAACTAAATCTGCGCATCATAACGCAATAAACCACGAAAAACCTTCAGTTTCTTTGAGTTTCACCAACACTTTCCATCACAAATTAAACATTTCATGTCGCAGTAACCTCAACAATTCCCCAAATCTTAGCATATCATATTCTGCTCTCTTCATACAACTATTTTAACATTTCACCAAAAAAAATAGCAGTACAAGTCATCAAACACTCTATTCAGCCCAAGAGAATGCGATACTACAATTGCAAAGAAGAAAAGAAAAGAAAAAAGAGAGAGAGAGAGACAGACAATTATTGCTTTTCACTTTTGTCTTCATACCTAGAATCCCCGCATAATCAATCTCTCAAATACGCAAAGCAAGAATATCACCCACCCCAACAGAAAGAATATGCCTCAGAACCAAACAAAATATTCAAAATCAAGAAAAAAAAAAAAAAGCAGAGAAAATCATACCGGGGAGAGAGGAGGAAATGAATGGTACGGCTCCTGAAGACGAGGAGGGAGTCAGAAGAAACTGCTGGCGTTTTTTATTAGTATTGCTTCTAAATATGGAATTTCTGTTCAGAGTATTGGAAGAAATAAAAAGCGATGCGGCCACCACCACTCGGGATTTGCCTTTCTTCTGTTACAACTATTAAGCTCTTGGGGGCCGTTAAGGGGTCCCCCAAACACCAAACAAACGTTCATAATAACGTAGGACAAGGGATCCCCCATCGGTGGGCCTCTCTCTTTCTTACTCTTGAAAAAGTAACCTTTTACTGCTGCTGCTGCCCTTTGTTGTTGTACTTTCTGCATCTTTCTTTTATTTTTTGCTCTTTCCTTTCTCCTCCCTTTTGGGACGAAAGTTGTTTTGTACTTTTGGGTTTGGTGCACTGCATTTCTGTCCAGGTGCTCCCGGGGTCCGTATAACTTGCAGTACTCCCTTTTTTTTTTTTTTTTTTTAACTGACCTTTTAAGTTTTACACACTAATTAAGAAAATTTTTTCATTGCTTAAATCTATACACTATTTTTCTTTTATACCCTCATTAATTGTCAAACTCATCCATGTTTTCTCTCAATAGAGTATTAAATGGTGCTGTTTTACTAAGTCAAAAGCAATTAAGAACCCTGTATTGAAAATTAGAGATAAAAGGGTAAAATTGTAAAAAAATAATTAATGTTGCATGGAACTTATAAAACGACAGATAAAAACATATTGGAACAAAAACCTTAAACGTCAGTTAAAAAAAAGGGAGGGAATACATAATTAAGGACTTTTCTTCTTGACTTGATAATACGTATATTTTATTGAGGAGTTGAGGTACGTGAACATCTTTTCTTTGTTCACCTTTTGCTTTAAGGGTAATTTTTTTCTTAGTAGAAGGGTATATTTTTTTATTACACTGCCACTGTATACATGAGAATATAAGCTTATGTCATGTAATTCAATTTTACATTTGAAATTCATTTTTTATATAGGTAACATGTATTTGCACGTATTAATGCTACAGCAGATTTTGCCTTGTTTACTTGAGATAAAGAATAGCATGTGTATTTGGCTCTTCCACGTTATTCATAAAATGATGCTTTTCTTTTTCCCTCCCCTAAAACCAACTCAACTAGACAAGTGACATTAGTTAGTTAGTATAAAATTTTTAGTTTAATTCTCAAACTCGCTTATTTCTCCTTTTGATTTGTAAGGCTTGGAGTCTTTTGTAAGTTAAAAAAAGGCATTTTTGGTTACTATAGATATCCAAACGCAATTGAAAAATTATAGGGCAAAAAAATTATCAAATAATTGGCTTGCCATATATGTTTGTGTGTGTGTATGTATGTGTGTCCATACATACATACAAACATACATACATAGCTATATATATATATATATATATATATATGGATGGATGGATGGTTTTTAGGCAAAAAAAAAAAAAAACATTGGAAGTTTGATTTGAGACCAATATATTACAGTTTTAATAGGTAATAAAACACAATGGATCATTATTAAAATTTTTTAGGGTCTAAAAATGTAATAGTTTAAATATGAAGAATCATCATGCAATTTCCATAGTTTTCTTCTATGCTAGAAGTAAATTGAAGGGTAAATTTCATTTTGCACCCTTCAACTATACTTAAATTTTTATTTTGATTCCTAAACTTTAGAATGGGACATTTTAGTTTTTAAATTGTAAAATTTGTCTTAAGTAACATTATTAAGGAAGTGAGACAGATTTTATACCTTAGTAGATAAATTTGAGGGACTAAATTGGGGTAGATTTTATACCTTAGAGACTAAAATGAACAAGTACTACAATTTAGGGACTAAACTATGACAAATTTTATAATGTAGGGAGTAAAGTGTTCCATTTTGAAGTTTAGAGATCGAATGAAAATTTTAATATAGCTAAAGGGTACAAAGTGGAATTACGCCTAAATTCAGAAACGATATCTGGGCTTGACATCATGAGTGAAACCTCGAAACCTTATTAGGTCAAGTGATTTGGGCCTCAAGTGTTGTTGCTACAAGCCCGAAATGGAATCCTTAATTTGTGTAGTTACGAAATTCAGCACTTCTATGAAGAGCAAAAATGTTGGGCTGAATCACCCATGTTGAGGCCGAAAATCCAAGGGAACCGCAACACGTTGCTGATACCATGTGACGTGCTTATAGGAAAGCATCGGCAAGGATTTAGAATTTCAGCTCTATTTGGATTTGCTTTTTTCTCAAATTATTTTTATTTGTGGAACTACAGTAACAAATTCTAAAAATAACTTCAAAAATATATTTAAATATGCTACAAAAAAAATTCTAAATTTCTTTTTTCTTCCAACATCGCCAATACCCATTATCGACCATTACCACCTAGTTACTCTCTCCTGCCCTCTTTTGTTTCTCTCTCTCTCCCTCCCCTCCTCCTCTCCTCCTCTTTTCCAATCTCCTCTCCTCTTCTTTGCCCTTTTGTCCTCCTCCCTTTTCCCCTGTTAGTACTGTTATTCGAGTCGAATCGAGTCCGAGTACTTCAGGTTCGAGCTCGACTCGCATAAGTTTCGAGCCAAACTCGAACTCGCTCGATAACATTATCGAGCTAAAAATCCAGATCGAGATCGACTCATCTAACTCACTATCAAACTCGAGTTCAACTCGAGCTCGACTTTTAATACAAATGAGTTGAGCTCATTAAGCTCAAGCTCGGACTCGAAAATCCGGCCATGTTCAGACCACCAATTTACAACCAAAATGGCAAAACAATCAAAATGCTAAAATGCTTGGCAAATACATGTTGAAAACATGACAAATTCCAATGATACGCATACATCAAACTCCCACGATTCTAGCAAACAAGACAACAAATGTTAGCAAACAAGAACATTAGAGTTCAAGTTCGAATAAAAACAAACATCCAACTTTGAAAGAAATAGTCAATTGGAGTCTTCAAATGACATCAAACAATAATATCACAATTCATAGGAGAGTAAGCAAATTAATCTTCAATAAAATGCTGGCAGATTAGTCTTCAACTCTTTGGGAGGCCAACGCATGATGATAAATTCCATCCTCCAAATCTGGATAGCAACACCAGCCTCCAAATTTTAGCCTTCAAGACAACATGTAAAATGCTCATCAGAATTTATTTAAGAGAGTCATAAGACCAAAACAATAAAAAATGTAATCAACAACTACACTCATAAGAAGATACGTGGCACAAACCAACTATTGAAACGCTCATAGAGCTATATGGAAAAGGGAATTTACAAACACTCCTTGTTGTCATAGGTTATAGTTAATCAAAATTCTTGAGCACAAGGTATTCAAAACAGTACTCCTATCCATGATCAAATATGCAAGATTTTCTTCTCCTATAACCAAGTTTTAGTATCTAACTGGAATAGCTTTGCGTACATCTAGATAGTGTGCCCCACCCTGATATTCCAGTGAAGTTCTCCTTTCCAAGATGATTAATATGTTATTGGCTTCTTGTCTGCTACATGATAGTAGCTAATATAAGGGTCCTGGCCAAACTCTGCAAAAACAAAAACCATCAAAGACCAATTGCTTCAATGATTTTACTAAATTCAAGAATTATTTGTCAAGCCATATTGTCCAATTAATGCTTATGAATGTCGATTACAAGGGAATTATTAGTAAATTGGTTCTTGCAAATGCTTAAATAAACTACCAGACATGCTATATGTAGCAGTATTTCTTCACAAAAACAAGAATACAATTGATGCCCAACTACAAAGAAACATACTTCATATTGATGGAGATGACTCATCTAGTTACCAGAGACATATTAAGAAGAAAAAGAGAGGATTGATAATGAAACAACACCACCATTAACTTCATAGAAAAGATCCAAAAAATGCATCTTTTGCACCAATTGAAAAAAGTCAATTACAACTTTGCCGAGAGATATTAAGGGCTTTTGTAGACATTCAGAACCAAAATAGCAAGAAAGCAAAAAAATAGTTGTGTTTTTTCTAAGGGAGAACATTGGTTGGATTTTCTCATTTGCTATTCTGCTCACACTTTCACAGGTAGAAAGAAAATAGATAGCTAGCTTACCAAACTAGATGGCAGGTAAATTGATGGCAGCCACTGCCTCTGCTGATGTGGCAGCCAGTGGTTCACGAGTGGCTACAAGACTTGAGTGGTGGCAGTTGGCGGGTCCTTCAAATGCTGCTAAAGATTGCTGCTGCTGACTCCTCACTTCAAGCAATTAGATAATAAGATTGGATGCTAGAGGTCCTTCAAATGGTTGATTGGTGGTGGTGAAGGAGATGATTGTGATGGTGGTGAGGTGGTTTAAGTGGTGGCTGGTGATTTAGTGAATGGTGGAAAAGGAGAAGAGCGAACTAGGGCACAGAGAAATTGAGGAACTTCGATCATGAATTAGGCAACTTGGGAAGGTTATTGCCACTAAATAATGGAATGACAAAAAAGCCCTTCTAATTCGAGCCCAATGAGCTGCCTTTGATCCAGCTCGACTCGGCTCGTTTAATGAACAGGTATCTATCGGGCTCGAACTCCACTCGTTTACTAATACAAACGAGCTGAGTTTGAGCCTTAACAAGCTGGGCTGATCTTGGCTCGTGAGCTGCCCGATTCTAATAATAGCCCTACCCCTGTTACTTGCTCTCCCTTCTCTCCCTCCTCTTTCCTCTGTGACCTTTGATTGTGCAACCAAAAGTGAACTTACAAAGTAAGTTGGACAAGTGAAATCCAATAGGCAAGATAATATAAATAGGTGGTGGAAAAATTCTTGTCTCTTCAGAATAAGCTGACTTACTCCCTCTATTAGTACTCCACAAGCGGGTTTGTGAGTGAACAAGTTAAGTTTTAGACAATCATTGCTTAGGAATGAGGCAAAGAGCAGGAGATAATGAATCCAATGTAGAACTTTCCTCAGCTTTTTTCTTGCATGTCGGTCTATTCCTTCTCCTTTCTTATCTTAGTAGGGCGAGACAATTAGAACGCTGAACAGAAGAGCGTATTGTTTAAGTCTCAAAGAAATGTTATCCATAAATTGACCAGTTGTGGTCACAGAACTAAAAGTGTCCAAGATAGGGGGGGAGGGAGGATTAGGCGGAGTGACGGAAAAGAGGGAGCGAGGATGGCAAGGAAGGGGAAAAAGGAGTAGGGAAAGAGGAGAGGAAGAGGGGAAAGATGGAGAAGGAGAGGGGAGGAGAGGAGAGAATGAGAGGAATGATGGAGGAAGAGAAGGGAGGATAGCTACTGGTAAAAGTGGTCAATGGTGAGGAGTGGTGGTAGGTGATAGGAAAATTTTGATAAATTTATAAAAAGATCTCAAAAAATTAAATTCTAAAAACACTCTAAAATACAATTTTAAAGATACTAAAAACAAACAAACCATTTATAATAAAAAATTTTCATATACATTGCAGTAAAGTTTTTTAAAAAAAATAAGTTTTTCAGTATTATGTAATAGGAAAACTCTTTCTTTCTCCAAATATTTTTTCTGCCTTATTGTCTAACCCTTTCTCTCTTGCAAATAGCTTTCTTCCTCCTTTGTGAGAGGGAGGCCGGACATGGTCTCCCTTCCTCTAATTTCTTTTTTTTTGTTTAAATAATAGTCTCTCTTAGATTTTTTCTAAGAGGGGTATTCTCTCCCTTAGAGTCTCCTAATGAAAGTTTTATCTCTCCTAAATTATTTTAATAGGATTTTTATTCTCTTCTATGATTTTCTTGTGAGAGTTTTTTTTATTATTTGTTTCCTTATTAGAACTAATATTTCTTAAATTTGTTTTATCAAATCTATAAATTCTCAAATGTGTTACCTCAGACCTAACTTTCTCCTAAAGCCAAATTTGTTTTATATCATGTTTAGTAGTTGAAGACACGTACAGAATCGAGTTGTAGTGATTCATCTTAGTAGAAGACATTTTAGGGTTTCATGGTGTTATCTTTTTATTTTTAATATCTCCTATTAATTTTTCCACATTTAGTGCATCTAAATTAAGATTTATTACTTCTTTTGCACATTTTTTTCTTTGCATGTTGTTTTATGTATCTTCTGCTATTCGTTTAGATTTATGAGAATGAATTATGAAATCTTTTTATAAAAAATTATCATATAATGTGAAATTCTCTCCCTTCTTTCTCTCTATCTATTCTCTCTAATTTTTCACCTTTTATAAACTTATGTCTTCCTTCTTGGAAGAAGGATCAATTCCCAATTGGTCTCCTTCCCTCCCATGGATTTCTTTCTTTATTTTTTGTGTTTGTAGTAAAATCTCATATAGGATTTCTTAATGAAAGTTTTTTCTCTCTTAGGATTGTCTGGTAAGGATTTCACCCTCTTTTAGCATTTTCTAGTGAGGACTTTTTCCTCTCATAGGGATTCCTGGTAAAAGTTTTATGTTGTTTTTCATTTTCTTAGGGATTCTTGATGTAAGTTTTATGTAGTTTTTTTGATTTGATTATCAAATTTAAATTACTTAGGTTTGTTGTATAGATCTCACCATAATATTTGGAATTGAAATAATTAATCAGTAGATCTAAAATAGATGTCTTTGGAGCTGCAAGTAGTTTATCTTTTAAAATATATTTAGAGCTTTATAGTGTGATTTTATCTCTTCTTCAGAAGATCTGTACTATCCATTCTTTAAATCTTTGATATTTGTGTATTTCTGTCGTTTGATGATGTAATTTTGTCATTAGCATATAATTTCAACGAAATTATGATGTTTTATACATGTAAAAAAAAAAAAGTATTGTGTAATGCAACACTGGGGGTACATAATTTCAATATTCCATGCAAAAGAAAACTTTTAATGGAAATGTTAGTCGATATCTATTGTCACACAATCAATTACTTCAGACATTAGAATTTTGATAGAACATTTTTTTTTTTTTGGTTTGAGAAAATCTTCCACGACCAATCAAATTATTAATGAACAAGCTGTCTTTATTTTCATCCCTTACCCACTGGCTTGATCAGCACAAAATTTATAAATAAGTAGCCAATTGCGAGAAAGATTGTCACATACATTTTCACTAGTGGATCTTTTCTAGATTGATTATAACTTGAACTACCAAGATATATGCTACTTGATTAGCTGATTTCTGACTTGTTTGGCTTTGTAAGAAGGGCATGGGGAATTGATGGACCAATTTATTGCGTCTCTGCCTGCTTGGCAAGTCATAGCTGCAAGTCAGAAATCACACTCCCAGCTAATTTGAAATATCCTTTGAAATCTTACAAGACTAATAATTTAGAGTCAAGACTAGAGACTCATCAATATATTAAAGGTACACCAGGAAAAGATTGCTGGATTGAAAACACTTGCCAGCCAAAACAGCTGGTGGCGGTGCAAGCTACAGCATGGAGGAAAAGCAAAAAAAAATGAAGTTCCATTCCAAGAAGATTCGGATTTAACAAATCTTAAGCTTCTGCAATATTAATATCTTCTTGTTTAGCAAAAAACTAGGGAAATAGAAGGCAAATCTCTCACCGCGTAGAAAGATGAAGTGCAACTTGAACTAATAGATTCGTTTTTGGTTGCGAACTGATAGATTTTTTTTCTGACATTATTCTCCATAATAATGGGGGAAATTGTAAGTATTCTTCAAGTGTGATCATAATAAGGACTCTAGCTGGGGTGCAATATTTGATTTGTAAAGTATTTAAGTATCCTTGGTCTATTTCTCCTACTTTAATTGGAGATTATCTGATGAGTTAAGAGTTGCATGAGTTTTCTTTGCTTTATTATTTCCTGCACCATCAGTCTTTTTTTTTTCACATTATCATTCTTCATCGTGCCTAAGTAACTCTTTTTTTCTTTTTCTTTTTCTTTTTTTTTTTTTTTGAGCGTGCCCAAGTAACCCTTGAAACTGACACACATTCATGAGTGGACCTATGAACTCAGGCACGATTTAATAATCTAATTCAACATATAAATTTAATAGATTCAGATCTTAAGATGTTTAGACATATTTGATAATCTAAAATAGAATATTTTAATTAATTAAGTGGATCTTAATTGTATAGGCAAAATAGACTCTAAAAAATGTGATAAACTATTCATTTATCACTTAATGCAAATTGTACTCAAATGTTAGGATTTCAATATTTACAATTCAATAAATTAATGGATTAAATTTCAAATTTTAGACTTCAAATTTTACATTTCAATTTTATCAAATGCACTCTCAACCTACCTATATATTTTTCATTTGGTCGTAAATGATATTACCTGGCTACCTTTATAAATGACATACTTGTGAGTACAACTCCATTACAATGCAACTCCCCAAGTCACCTGAACAAGAGTATCTAATTGACAACTTCTGAAGAAAAAAGAAAAAAAAACTATACAATTCCAAAAATATAGAAGAAAAAAAGAACTTATAGTCGATCCAAGAACTAACAAAGTTGCAATGTTGCGTTGCACTATGCCTTTGGAAAAAGATTGCATTGTAACTGCTGGCTATGACACGCTTAAGGCCCGGTACTAATTGTTGTAGACCAAAATACCTTGGAGGTAATTAATTACATGTTTAGTTCTTGTTTACAAGTGTGGACAGAATTCCAACGAACTGTACAAGGTGAATTGATCATACTGTCTGCTTCTAGTTGCCTTTACGAGTTTGCACTATGCTAATATGAGGATCTTAATTACATAGCTAGTGGATTATGTACTAACACGACTCCCAGGTTCCCAAAATTCAAAAAAGGAAAAAAAATTTAATCAGGGATGTGGATTTCCTTGGTTATAATGACAATTAACGTTGTCCATCACTTTCGTATTAAAATGAAAGGATTAACGAATTGGTCCATTGAAATAATTGATTAGACCTGTATACATAGAGATTCTTGGTCAAGAAAATTATAGTAGTAGTATCTTGACGTAGGCCATGACTTCATAAGTTTCTCACAATGATTAACTATTGTTTTGTTTGGCAAAAAAAAAAAGAAAAAGAAAAGAAAAAGAAAAGGAAAGAAAAAGGCCCTTTGTTAGTTCTGACTTCAAATTCGAGAAATATGTGCTTATTTTAACTAAAGCAATTTTCTCCTTCATTCTCTTCTTAAATCAATTTATCATCGCTTAAAAATTTCTGAACAAAGTGCTGCTCAGCTTGTTATAATCTAGATATGTAAAAACGTTTCAGCTCTCCAAACATAGCATGAGCTCCAAAGTTTCCGTTAAGTATTCCAGACTGCTAGTAGTCTAATAATCTTTGCTAATTGTGATTAAAAAAAAAAAGAACAAAGAAAGAAAACCCTCATGTAATCCTTGTATATTGCTTTACTTTATCTTTATAAGTCCTTTTAAAGTCGGATAGCGTTTTTTGCATATTAATTTGGTGCAAAGTTGATTACACTGAAACAACTATTGCATTCTCAAACTTCTTAGCTCATACCAATTAAGCTATTATAAGTGTATTGCATTAAGTTCATGATATTTCTACACCAGAGAAACTTTTTTGACGTTTTTGTTTTCTTTTCTCTTTTGGGTACTCGAATGAACATATTTCATTTTGAACGAAACGAGCTTCTGGCAATCTTTGAGACTTTTGCGGCAATCTGCTGAATTGTATCATGTATTACAACTGCATAACAGTTGTAAATTGTAACCACTTATTAAAGGAATAAAACTATCTTATAAATTATTGAAGAATTTTCACTGTCCAAGATACTTTTACGTAAACTTAGTTACTTTCACTAAAATATCCACAAAATATGTTACACAAATTAACCAATACAAGTAGAGATATAAGCCATAGCCATTGCTTCTTAAACGAAAAAAAAAAATAAAGAAAAAACCATACATAGAGCTTGTAACAAAGAGATACCAATCATGGGAAGGTGAAAGATTCCACCTCGTCTAGCATTTCTTTATAATCAGCGATGACAGAAATGGTTTCATCCGTCAGCCTGAAATTAAATTTACCTACTTTATTTTCCTGGAAGTGTGAAAAAAAATTCCAACTTTTGCAAATATCCTTAATCTAGAACAGGTAGTTGTTTTATTTTTTTTCCACCATGTTTAATTAAAGTTCCAATAAGTAACTTGCGATAGGCACAAAGCATTTTGCGCTGGCTTGGCAACAAATATTTGACTGTTATATGTCGAACTAAATCAGTCGTGCCAAATAAGGTATGATATTCGGGTAAATTAAGGTACAATACTCAAGTATATTAGAGGGGCAAAAAAAAAAAAAAAAACTGCTCACATATATCGAGCTTTGGACACCATACCTAGCCAAGTTTTTGTCCACCAATTTCAGTCTTCAGAAGACACAAGTGGGGCTGCTTAGTTGATATTTCAGTCTATTTGTTAGGATCAAATTGCACATTTTAATCAACTCGAAATCTCGATTTGATATGGAGTTAGTGTTCTTCTAATAAGGTCCCCACTGTTATTTGACTTCATAATAGCGTATTTTCATTGCTCAAAGATGCCCCAATTTGCATGGAAAAGTACATTTTTTTTTGAGCAACATGGATGGAAGGAAAAATACTTATTCAAACTTTGTCTGTCTATGCATGATGGAAGAGGAGTGCTAGATAGTTAGGGTTTTCAATTTCCAAGATCTGTGAATGTAGACCTAAAAATCTGATTCTCTATTAGAAGATCTTGTAGGTGCAGCGTTCATATCAAGCATTTTATGTGTACACCAGCAATTTGTATATGTTGGAAGATTTTTATAGCCAGGCAAAATTAATTTATTTATTAAACTATGTGCCAAAGTTTTATGTGTTAGACTATGTGAATGCAAACTAGTGTATTAGTGCGTCTTATACGGGATTACAGCACCCTGCCAAAGTGCTTTGGAAGTTTAGTTCCCTAATGTCGGTTGTCAAAGTAGGTAGGGTTACTTAGCTTGTTTCCTTCATTTGTGATTTGGTTGGTTGGAGACTCTTTAAGCTATGATACCCATTTGTTTCTTCTGGGCTCTTAGTTTATTTGGTCAAACAAGCTCATGAGGCCAGCCTCCTATGGTTGCAAGATTGCAAGTTTATCGCTCATGGGTTTTGAGTTAATAAAATTTGTTAGTATTTGATTGTGAGTATATCTTTTCTCTCTTTTTGCACGTACTTTATGCTCTATGCGTGTTTTTTGTGACAACAGTATCCAACTGAAATGCACACATTTAATTAAGGGTCTTTTTCTTTTTGGTACTTGATCGTAATTGCAATTGGTTATTGAATGTCGTAGGTCAAAAATCACAAGAATGTAATGTTCACTGATGGCAAAATTTTAACTATTTTCAAACGCAATTTTATGCTATTGTCCGTATGAGTACAGACAGTTCTAGTATAATTTCACTAGTCAAGAAGACAACTAATTTGGTTTCCCTTTCCATAATAATAGGATTCCACAGTTTGGTATGAGCAGAAATCTAAACAGTCCAGAGATTATTAATTAAGCATTTACGAACATCACGCATGCACTTCACCTGAAGAACATAATCGGAATTGCAATCTGTGGAAGGATTACGGTTAGATTTCAATGTAGTGTGACTACGAAACAGGCAACCAACTGAAACTTATAAAACGTTGTAAGGGTTGGTGACTCAAATCTTCTAACGTTATTAGTATCATTAGTGTAATTATTTTGCATCAGCATTGGCCATATAGGACGAGACAGCTAACCACAATTCAGTCATCGACTTCTTATTATTGTTACTTTCTTCAAGAATTGTGGTTCGATCGAAGCCTAGAAGATCTTCGTCAAACCCTAAGTTGTTTAAGAAATTCGAATTTTGGACCAAAAAGCAATTATTTTCCCAAGATACGTGAGGTACAGTAGTACATACATTAATGGTATCTTATTGGAGCATATACAAAATGCTATTATTAAGTTGTCGGGGACCAATAGCTTAGGAACAAGATCGTGGACAACCAATTGGGATGATTCCAGATGGTCTTTGCAAGAAGATAATTTGTTAGTCTGGAGTCAATATTATTCATGCATATCCAATAATTATCGATCTATAAGCAGCCAACGAACCCTCGTGGGTGTAATCGCTTACAATAAATTAACTTGTTTAAGATCGAATATTTTAACAAGACTTGAATTTTACTCAAGAAGTTAATGATCAGTCTATGTTTTCGGTTACGTAGACCTAATAACTTTGGTTCTAGAAGTGCATTATGTGACAAAATTCATGAAGGAAAGTCCAGCGCAGTCAAGTGAACTCGAATTTGGCTGTATGGGGACTTATCAGAGCATAAATGAATTTGTTGTCAATAAGGAAAAATGAATTTAAAAGCGGAGATCTTATTCATTAGAAGAAGAAGAAGGCAAAAAAAAAAAAAAGACATGCACTTAGCAACCCTTTTCAAAACCTTCACCAGAAAGGTGGAAAATTGTTTTATTCAATGAAGAACTTGAAACAAATTGCATAAGACAAAATTGAGAGCTTATTGATAAAATAAAAAAGACACGCGTAACAACCTCTAACACCTTCTTCAAGAAGGTGGAATTAAGAGCTTCTTGATAAAATAAAGAAGACCACCTAACAACCTCTAACACCTTATCCACGACGGTGGAAAACTGTATTATCCAATGAAAAACTTGAAACAAATTGCATACTTAAAGACCCTTTTCAACAACCTTTTGCAAGTCAATCTGACAGCTTTTGGAGACAAAACTACACGGCTGACAAATTTTTTCAATCACGGATAGAATTTAGTCATGTACAGTTATGTGTCTATTAAATTAATTCAAAAGTAAAGAAGCAAAATAGTGACTAACTTTAAATGTCAAGATTAAGGAATAATAACTCACGTCAATTGTCTTAAATCTAATTCAAATTGAAAAAAATTGGAGAGGAATTTGTTTTTTGTCAAAACTCTAAAAACTAAAATCACACATGTTTCCACCATAGAGACCAATACTCGACTTCTCCCTAATTATAAACATAACATATCAAGACCAGTACTTTATATCGTTTGGAATTACTAATCCTTAGTGGACCACTTGGATTGCTTTCAAATTTTCAGTAAGAATTTCTTGTTGTTACTGATCATATACATACATACATATATAACAATAATTTTTAGTTTCAATTTTGATAAGTTGCTAGGTTGTCTATCCTAATTTAATGCCAAGTGGATAAACTATCTTTTCACCATATATATATATATATATATAGAGAGAGAGAGTTTGGTTAGGGAATCTTTCAGTAAATTGGATTGACCTCTCAATCAGGGTAATAGTTCATTGGTGGATGTAATGACCAAAGACCTGGCTTTTGTTTTGGAAATGTTAATTTTCTTTTGGGAGACTACTAGGCCGTTTTTCTTGATGAATGGAAGAAGGTGTTTTAGTGTTTGAAGTGTTGATCGATGTTTTTCCTAGAAGACAAGCACATCATTAATATAGATGATGATGAAGGTTAAAAAGGGATTGAAGATTCCATTCATAATTCTTTGGAACTCTAAAGAAGCATTTTTGTGTTTGAAGAGCATCACATTCCATTCATAATATCCCAATAGAACTGTGAAAACTATTTCGTATCTATCAGAGGGATAAATCAAAATTCACCAAAATCCATATCTTATATCAATTTTTGAGAATATTTTGGCTAGGTATAGCTACTGGAGGAGATCTTTTCTATTGGGAATTGAATATCGAATCCAGTTGAGGGGTTTGTTGAGTGCCTTGTAGTTGATTACAAGTCTTGGCACTCCTCGATCAATTTCCGATTGCTTATTGACATAGAATGCTAGACAACTCTATGGTGATTGGCTTGGACTGATGATCTTTTTTGATAATAGATCATTTATCTCTATTTTGCAATGCTCTAGAAGTTCTTGATTCATTTGGATAGGTCTAGTTTTGGTTGGAATATCCTTTTCATTAAAGGGTTTCTTATAAGAGAGATAGGCCATATGCTGTTTTCATTTCCAAAAAACAGACAGGATTTCAGCATAGAATTCTTTCTTGATTCTTGTATGTAAGGCTTGATTTTATGTTTGCTATTTGGTCATTGAAGTTGCTCTTCAATTCTTTTGAAGGAAATTTCTTCTCTCAAAAAATTAATTTGCTTCTCTTGCATCATCTGTTTTTCTTTGAAGGACAAATGAGTTAGGATTTTGTGGACTGGGTCTCTGGAGGATGGAAGGAGAGCGTTTCCATATTTTTCTGTAACAATCGCTTCATGAGTCTACACACAAACACACATATGCTTTATGTTCTGGTAATTTTGCTTGATTATATGTTAAAAGTTACTATTCCTAAAATTTGGACAGTTTTTATTTTTTTTATAATTCATTACTTCTTTATTTATAGGAACAATTTCAGAAACCTCTCCTGAGTTTTCTGACTGTTTCATTGGCCTCCCTTTAGACTTTAAAAATTATACTAAACTCCCTTGAGGTTTATTATCTTGTAACATTTAGATCCAACCAACAATTGAAAAATAATATTGGGAGAGAAAAATAACATGATTCCACCATTGTCCCTCATTTACTATACTGTTTAGTTAATTTAACAACAATCCACACATTAAAGAAAAATACTAAAATTTGCTATTTATCATTAAGGATCAAATCACATATAGCATCAAAAATTAGTATATCATTCTATATTTTTCACTTAATGCAAGTCCTAAATTACCTTTTTCAATTACATAGCCATTGATAAACATGATCAACAACAAATAATTAAAAAGATTTGCAACTGAAATATTACAAAGAGAAAACTTTAATATCATAAATATCCTTGTCAACATATTAACATTAGTCACTGAGATTTTGATGGGATTAAAGTTTGTTCTTTGTAATATTTTAGTTGTAGATTTTTTTTATTGACTATGTTTGACAATGAGTATGTAATTGAATAGAGTAATTTGGATCTTACATTAAATGAAATATATAGAATGATATACTATTCTTTGATACTATATGTGATTTGATCCCTGATTATAAATAGTAGATTCTAGTTTTTTTAATATGTGGGTTGGTATTAGATTAACTAAATAATATAGTAGATGGGAAGCAATAATAGAATTACGTTATCTTCTCTCTTCCAGTATCATTTTTTAATTGCTAGTTGGATATAGATGTTACAAGATAATAAATCTCAAGGACGGTTAGTGTAATTTTTAAAAGTGAAAGGGAGGCCAGTAAAATAATCAAAAACCTCAAAGGAGGTTTCTAAAATTATCCCTTATTTATAACAAATTTCTTTCAACATACTATTTTTCTACTCTTTTTTTTATTAGAATTTGAATTTTTCATTGTTGAATGGATTATAACACTTATTTCTTTCTTTAGGAGAATATTGCTATTGTTTTGGTATACGCACGAGTCTAACAGACTGTATATAAGCTTCAAAATTGATTTTAGATTAAATTTTTATTAATTTTTGCTCATTATTAATTTTTTTTTTAGTGATGGAGAGTGAGATTTAAGAAGTTGGTAGGAGGAAAGGGGATTAAAATCTAAAACCTATAAGTCCTGGAGTCTCCATCTCACTCATTAAACCAATGCCTCCTCAGCCTTCGTTAATTTGGTTAATTACCATAATTTTAGATTAAATGTTTACGAACTTTTGTTTAGTGCTCCTACCTAATTTCATTGTGTTTAGCATTTATACTACATATCGTTTTCAAAATTTGGCTCATTTTAAGTTTTACATATAGTATATGATTTTTTCCATTCTCAATCTACTTTTGAATGGTTAATCAAACTAGTAGTTTATCTATTTAAATAAATATTTACATTTTCAAAATTTGCATATTAATACTTAATTGTGTTGCTGAATGCAAAATGACTCGTATAAATGCACACGAAAGAAGCTAGTTGGTATTTAATTTACTGCCATTTTGCCCATCAGTCTTGGTCAATTAATTGGTTACAAATTCCAAAGCTGAATACATAATTTTAAGTCTTCCATGTGCAATTTTATCACACTAACATGATTGGGAAGAAGACACTCAGCGGCTCAAGTAAGTGTATGTATTCCCTTAATTTCTGTTGTCGAACAAGCACAAGGCTTAAAGTGTGGATAAGTACTACTGTCACCCTGTGTTTTACTGTCACACATACTCTAGTTGATATGCCAAAACAAAGTATAATGACAGGATCATAGTTATGTTTCCAAATGGTCATTGCAAGAAGAAACTTTGATAGCTTTGGAGTCAATGGGTGTATTTGGATAGAAAAAAGATTATTTAGAAAAAATGTTGTATCATTCTTTATGATGTTTGAGATAAAAATATAGTTATTTTACTTTTGTTAAAAAAATTTAATTTAACGAACATATGATTGCGTTTGAATGATTTCATCAGGTAATCGAGAGAATCCATCAATTATCCTAAATCTGCTTCAAATTGAAACTTTTGAGAACCAAATTTGTTGTTGCTACTGTCACTTTTATTTTTTACTGTCACACACACTCTACTTGATATGCCAAAGCAAATTATAATGAGGGGATCATAATTATGTTTCCACATGGTCATTGCAAGAAGAGATTTTGCAAGTCTGGAGTCAATGTTAACCAGCCAACGACCCCCGTGGGTGTAAATCGCTTTCGATACATAGATTGTTTATGATTCGAATCGCTATAAGGCATGAGACTTGAATTTTACCAAACTTGGGAGTAAATGATCAGTTTCTGAAATTTCAATCTTTTTGGTGACTTCATTGAAAGGTTTTTTTTTTTTTTTTTTTACGACGAAAGATCCAAATTCTAATTCCCATATTCAGACTTTATAACTTATCTACCAACCAATATTGAGATATACATATGAGTTTCAAGTACGGCTAATTAGTTTAGCTTCATTTTAATAAGTAATTTTTCACATTGTAGTAATCTATCGTCTATGAATCGAAAGCTTTGTGTAGGTGTTGTCCTTGTATACACTGTTATGGTAAGGCTTAGCCGAGCAGACCTTTTCTCTTTCCTTTTGTTTCTTTGTCTACTTCTACCTCAAGAAAACAAAAATGGGGAGAGCTTATTCATAAAATATAAACGACATGCACGTAACAACCTTTTCCAAACAACATCCCCAAGAAGGTGGAAAAATGTATTATTCAATGAGAAACTTGGAACAAATTGCATACTGAAAACCCTTTTCAACAAATCTTTTGCAAGTCAATCTGACAATCTTTGGAGACAAAACTACACAGCTGATCAACAAAAAGCCTAGCTAATATTTTGGAGCTCTGGCTACGTAATTCAGACCGGCCTCCTAGGTTCTAGGCCACCCAAAAAGGAGCAAGTGGGATCATGCCGCACTAATTTTAAACCTAATACATCAAGATCAGATCTTCAGAGTTTGGAACTACAAATCCCTAGTGGACCACTTGGATTGCTTTAGAATTTTCTCTAAGGATTTTTGATGTTGCTAATTAGTGTTTTACTGCAATTTTGCACATCAGTCTTCGCCAACCAATTGGTTACAAAGTCCAAAGTTCAACAATAATTTAAGTCTTCCATTGCAAGACCTTCTTAACATGATTGCAAGGACAACACTGGCGGCTCGAGAGGTTTAAAGATGTCCTTAAATTTCTGTGGTCCAATAATTAGCACATGGTTTGAAGGGTCGATGAGTCCTTGCTAATAAGCATCACCCCATATATCTTTTGCTGTCAAATTAAACACGAAAACAAAATGAAATATGATAACAATCATACTTACTGCAATTGATATGCCAAATTAAACACGAAAACAAAATATGATGACAATCAAAATGAATGATTATAGACCAAACTTGGAGATGCACTTGGCAGAAATGATTTCATGATCCCAAACTAGGAAAACAGTAAAAGTCTCTACTTATCTTACCAAGAGTTTCGAGATACACGCAATAAGTTTGAAGTGTTATTTAGAAAATGGAAAAGACATGCATGTAACAAAACCTTTTTCAAACGACTTACTGGTAAGGTGTTATGATGGAATACTATTAGATGAAAAACTTGAATCGAAATGCATACTTAAAATCCATTAAAGCAGAACTGTTGCAAGTCAAACTAACAATGTCTTTGGAGACAAAACTACACGATTGATCAACAAAAGGCATTTAAAAAAAAATCTTGGAGCTCCGGCGTTGTAATTCAAACCCCCCCTAGGTTCTGTGCCACCGAAAAAGGAGCAGGTGGGATCATTTGGTTTTAATTTTAAACCTAATACATCAAGATCAATCCTTTTATGGACCACCTGGATTGCGCTTCGAATTTCTTATACGACTTTTGTATTGTTAACTAGTATTTTAGTCCCACTTTGTACATCTGTCTTGCAAGCGCAATTTTGAGCCGAAAGCTCAAAACAAGTTTCAAGTCTTCCCAGCGCGATTTTACCTTGTTAACACGATTGGGACGAATGCCACCACTACGGCTCTTGAAGCGTTTGGTATTCCCTTAATCTCTGTGGTCGAATAAGCAGCAGACATGGCAAAAAGGGTCAACAAGAATTGCTTACTAGGATTACTATCACCCCATACATATTTTACCGTCATATATACCTGGTATGCCAAATCAAAAATAAAACCAACGACAGGACCAAATGAACAACAACTGACCAAATTTTAGGTACACTAGGCACAAATAAATTTATTCCAAATTTGGGATACAGTAAAAGTTTCCACTTACTTTCTCTCACGTCTACATCTGCATTAGGGTTTTCGCTTAAACTGAAAAGCACTGATTATACATCTTTGTCCAGATTCATAGTCTGTTAAGAAAACTAATTCTTGTCTTCCATATGAATTATGACAGGCACGACAATAATGAAATTTCATAATTGTACTTGCAATATGCATATATATATATGTGTGTGTGTGTGCGTGTGTGTCAAACGGGGCAGTCTTTAGAATAAAGGAAAAGGGACGGGCGCAGAAATCACAGATTTTACTGTTGATGTTGGATGATGTAGGGCATCCATTCGTCTTCTAGTGTTACATTGTTGAAGACTACGGCTTAAGGGCATTGCCTCGTTTTCTCCTTCTTGAAAAGACTAGCGAGTAGACAAGCTCTTTTTATCCAGTCCGTCAATTTTTAGCATTTCTATTAGCTCTTCACAAGCTTGAAGACGTATACAAGAGGCCAATGCCGAAGATTTCAGAAGGGCAAAAGTGGAAAATCATCATAACTTTGCATCATTGGACTGATACGGTCGAGTAGGAGTAGTAGCAGTGCTCTTGGATTATTTTTTCTCATTCACGTGTAAATTATATTTATGCACTGGTGAATAGTGTTCTTGATTGATAAAAGAACAAAAAGACAGTGACTACACTTTCTGCAGAAAATTGCTGGTTCTATTGCGAGGCCCATGTACATGAATCCTACTGTAGCAGTTAAACCTTTTCTTGATTGCAAGCTAACGTACAAAGTACTAGCTGACAAGAATTGTGAGAGAGAAAGAGAGGAAATATGAGAGCGGTATTGGGTGATCTTGTGGGCTGTGGCAGCAGTTTTGGAGAAGAGTGTGACCGAGGCGCATAGATCCAGTTGTGCTGCGAATAATTATGAAATAAATCCGCCGCGGTTTTCAGCTTTCAGCTTGGAATTTCTTCACCTGTTTGTCTTTTGTTTATTCTTTATTTTCTTCAACCAAAGGCCGTGTTAGTTGTGTTGCAAATCACTAAAATTAGTGATTAACTATTCCTTGGTAAAGAAGGCTAGCTAGGAGCTAGATTAACCAATGATAATCAATCTTCACAGCTAGGTTAGTCAAATTATGAAAGAACTATCTCCTCCATCTAGGCAAGCATATGGCGCAGAATCTTATCCGTGTCTTAAAAGCAAAGATGAGATTATTTATAGTTGCACGTTAATTTCTATTATTTTGTATCTATGTGGAATGTGATTTTACGTTCTGACTTGCATATTGCCGCACATTTTGTACATATGCAATTATCGTTGTACATTCTGAATGTGTGGTTAAAATTAAATAGGCCTGTTTTGGATAGAAGATTATTTGAAATAATTATTATAGCACTTTTTGTAACGTAATATATGTAAGATAAAAGGGTATATGAAAAAATAAAATGATGTGTTAAAAAATATGTTCATGATGTAAGTAAATAATTTTTGCCAAATCGTGAAGACTAGCTTGAACTATGCTAATTATTCTTTCTTTTTTTTTTCAGAAATTCTATTCTATTACAAAGAGGTGCCTCTAGGGGAAGGAGATCTCCGTCTCTACTGCTCTCTTGCTGCTGCCGATTTGATGGGAGTAGAGGTTGAACCTCTGCCTTCCAACCTCATAAAGTCTTTAAGGGGCTTGTGGCGGCCAATGAGCCAATTACCCGTTCATTCATGCTAATTATTCTACCACTCTTTTTTCATTTCAATAATTGACTTGTTGCTTTGACTTTTTCATTTTTTAAATTTAATTTTAAAATGTAGTTCAAAAAAAGGAGAATTGTTTAAAACCTCTTGCATTTTGCGAATATTTTTTTCCATTCTTCACTTTTTAAATAGTAAATTTACATCTTTTACAAAATCAAACTAATAAAATTTGGTCTCAATCTAGTTTTTCGATCATTTTTACCTTGAATCCATCATAATTGAATCACAAATGGTCATTTTTTTAGGAACAAAAGGATTAGACATCATTTTTAGTTGAACAAATGACCTGATCCATATTCACTTTTACCTCTAAAATAGTAAGATCTTATATGAACTATATTTATTTTTTCTCCTAAAAAATAAGATCTAGCCTAATCATGTTCATTTTCACCGTTGAAAGTGGGGTTTGATTTTTTTTTTATATAAAAAATAGCTGCATATTAGTTACGTGGTGATTTTAAGCTAAAAAGTGATTAGAAACTCAAGTACGAACCAAATTTTATTAATTTAAATTTGTAAATGACATAAAATTAACATTTTAAACGTGAGTGATTGAAAATTCTAGTTGACAAAGTGTGAGCGACGTTTTAAATGATTTTTTCCAAAATAAAAAAATTAAAAACTCAGCCTGTTTGCAATGCTTACATACTCCAGGCTGTAGCTGCATCTCTTTGACTCTTTCATCATGATGACACAAGCTTAACTCTGCTTAAGTAGTAACAAGCTTTTGACCCAAAAAAAAAAAAAAAAAAAAAAGAGTAGTTATAAGCAATTTTTGTAACTTGAACACCGTAATAATGATGCAGATCGGCGAAACATTCAAAGCAAAAGAATCAATCAAGCTTCTGCTCAACCATATACAGTAATAATAATTCTCTTCTTAGACATAAGCAAATACTGGTTAATTGAACAAAATGACCACCAATACAAAGAAAAGTTGTCCCAGCCTAAGCTTTTTATCTTCATAATTCAAGAATATTTATTCTCCTTTTGCCTTTGATCTCAGAGACTTTTGTCCAGTATCTTCAGCAAAACATGAAAAAATATGATTCAAACGTGCCAATCATTTTGAGTCAGCGAAACTCGGGTTCTAATTGGCCAAATTGTTGATTCTGAAATCGGAATCGGTATCCCCAAAGTCTTGTTCGATCTCTTCCCATGCAATCGTTTTATCGTGCATGTTTGGGAGCTGGTATTGTATCTGACACCAGCTTACTTATATTGTTACTGCACTAAACATGTCTGCTTTTTGTACTATGAATAGATTTTCCTTTTCTTTATTTTATATATTAAAACAATCCTTATCTATAGTTTTGGACGATCTGTATAAAATCTATGGGCGTCTGATCTTCTTCATTTGCTGCATTTGTGTTCCCGGATTTTGAGGAGATTCCACGCATTTCTGCACATTGAGTCTTGAGGGAAGCACTTGCCTAGATTGGATTTCGAGGTTTTCAAGTGGGTATATTCTCGTCCAATAAATCCCTGTTTTTATTAAAGCAGAATGCCACCAATGGGCACTCCAACTGCGATAAATTTTATCTTTCCGAGTGTGGAAACTCAAGTAGTTCTCTTCTTTACAAGGTGTCAGAGAACCATAGGTTTTTTATTGAATTTCTTTTTTGTGAGTTTTTGGGTGTCTGTGTGTATATATATATATATATTCAACAAAGTTACTAACTGATCTACGTCTGGAAATCCCAGAAATGTCTTGAATCCGCCAAAAGGGATTAATTTACTAATATCAGTTTGGGTTTTGCTTGCTTCAGTTCCTAATCATACATCAAAAAAGCTCCTTTCTCATGCTTAAAATTGGGTTGGAATTGGAATTTGGAACATTTAAGCCCTGTGTTGTGCTGTATTTTTAGTAAAAGAATGTGGACTTATTTTCTATTTGCCGGTATTATATAATCTGGTGCTCATTCCTGAGATGCCTACAAATATATAGACGACAAACACAAAACTGCACTTGGAAGCCCTTTTCGCACTTAGTTCTAGTGAGAAATCTCTATACATACTTACAATCGGTTCTGGAAGCTGGAAAACTGGGATTGAGTTCATCTTTCCTTTTTCTCCCCAGCCTATAGGGCTTTTGCAGAAAGTGAGAAACTAGATAGCTTGCTTGATTGCTTTCAATAGTACGTGCACTATTTCACATATTAACTACCTCTTCTTTTCTTTTCTCTCGAAAAGTAACGTATATTTTTTAGTCGGTTCAATAATATCTTTTCACTGAAATGAAAGTATGTTGTTTGTCAGAAAAGAAACTATGATCCTTTGATTCACATAATATCTATTTAGTTGCTTAAGTGCTACTAAAATTGCCAGAGGATACTTTGAATATTTGCACGAATAGCCAAATTATTTGATTAATTAGTACTATTAGAAGATTCTTTATAAAATAAAAAAAAAAAGGCATAAAAACATGCAACTGAAAATACCAAAATCATGTAAGCATCTTTGGTACATACTATAAAAAAAGACATCTGAATTTCCTACCAAAAAGAGAAAGGGTTATCTAAAAGGCCATTGGAGGCACCTACAAACACATGCCCATACACGTTACACGGAGACGTATCTATGCAGAATGCAGCCCCATTTGGAGTTCCAGTTACAATAAGCAGGCCGTGGATATGAACAAATTTATACTACGCCAAGGCATTGATTGTTTCATTATTTCTGCTAAAAAAATTTGCACATTGGATTCTAACCAATAAACTACGGCACAAGGTTTATCCATCTGTCTATTTCTGCTAAAAAAAATCTGGACATTATTTTTTTATCTTTCTATCTATCTATCTATGTTTAAGGGGAAACTTCAAACTTTATAAACAGAAAGTGGAAAGGAAAAAGGGAATGGTTTAAGAGTCCAACCTGATTAATGTCTTATTGAGACTGAACATTGTTTATTCACAATAGTCATTACCAAAAAAAATATTTTATTCATAGTAGTTGGTTAAATTTTTTTGTAGCAGTGATTTCTTCAGTTCACATATGAGGCAACCCACGTGTCCAGAACTCAGAACTCAGCCGTTGCCAAAGTTACTTGTCCAATCTAACCACAAACGGACTGAGAGCATGTGGCTCAGATTCTCCCTAGCTAGTCCTGCCTTTAATTAACTCAGCAAAATTCCATTCACAAATTATGGTAGTACTATGATGTTAGACCCTGGTTATAGCTCACAGGATAGAAAACAACAAGCTATACTAGGATCTTTTCTCCTCCTCCTGCTTCTTCTTCTGCTTCTTTTTTCATTTTTCCGTATTGTCTTCTTCTCAAACTTCTTGACCTAATCCTATATCCTTGGCTGCAATCAAGACAACTATAGACATTTTAGACGTTGCAAGCTATTTTAATTATGTTGTATATTTCTTTTGTGATGCAGGATAACCAGGCGAAGAAGCAATTCATATATTCACCTCTCCAAAAGAGAACAATTCATATATTCTCCTAGTTTTATTCTCTAGGAAGCCTCTATTTTGCATTAACTATGACGTATGATGCAAAGAATAGAGAAAAAGAGAACTACTTATGAAGGGGCGGTGAATATTCTTTTATTGAATAAGCCTATTTTACATTTTCCAATATCTTAGTCTGCATGCTTGAGTAGCTCATCTCCACATGAATCTCCTTGGAATAAACATCTTGAGGACGGAATTATGCTTACAGTTGGCCACTGACAAGAACCATTAGAATCATTATTCGGACATTAATACTCAAATTTTTCTGACATGACAAAAATTATCTTTCATGGGATACGGAGTAGTTCTTTCATGGTTCTCATAGATTAAGATATTTTCTGCTACTAACAATATATAACCAATCATCTGAATTCAAATTAGTGTGAATTTCATTAACAGGAGAACTAATCTATGTCCCTAACAAATATTTTGGAGGAAACAATTAGCAACCATGGAAAATTTTTTTTTTTCTTTTCCTCCTACTAGTGGTGAGATAGTTAACTTAGCGACTCGTGTAGTTACAATCAGGAGCGGAATGAGATGATTATATTCATCAAACCATGATAACCTCTTTGGACAACAATTATTCTATATTGTCAGGTCCAAAACAGTAGATGATTTGGACATGGTCTTTGTCGCCACTACCGAGTAATTGGTTGTTAGTAGTCTTAAAGTTTACCTAACAAGAAAAATGATAGTGAAAACAAGAGTGACAACGGTGACAGGAATGATAATACAGCCACCTTTGCTATGATGGTTCATCATATTTAATCAAGTAGGGCCTTGAGAATTCTGCATAGAAAAATGGATTAAGAATGAATAGTTGAGCAACTGCTCCCTACTGAAAATGGCCAAACTTCGTAGACCGATTAAGCCAAGCGGTCTCAATTTAAAATATTACCCTACAGTTTCGGTATATTCTTGTACTATATAAGACATATAACATCAGCCAAAATGAGTTGATTAACAAACATTTTAGGCTCGGTAGCAGATTGGCATGTTTAATTATGTGTTACGACTTCATATTCCCTACTTTACCTATTTTAATTCCTATAGTTTGGCCAGGTGAAAAGAGATTAATGAAGTAGAGGTCATCAACCTTGACTAGTGGCCATCTCAAGCTCAAGTCATTTAGCCACTTCTATTGCTTCTTAAAGTAGCTGTTGGAGTCAAGGTATTTTCACTTTTGTTTGCTGATTTCTTGGCTAAGTTAGGATACTAAATGCGACTTAATTAGTAAGATATTGACAACAATTTTGGTAAAAGAAGATACAATCATTGATCTCTTCTGGTAAAACATGAATTTCTAAGAAGAGGATATGTAAAAATAAGAAAGGGAAAGGAGTTAGGATGAACTGATGACTGCTTAATGATTAGAAAAAGTTGATAAAGCCATTCTCTTGCAGGTTAGTAGCAAGAAAAGGGAATAGAGGCGGCCCACCAACTCATTGAAATTTTTGAGCTGAGCAGCCAAAAATCAATGCCAAATGCTACTGGTAAAGAAATGGATGCAAGGCAAATGGGTTGGGTCCCAAGTCGGCAAATTTTTTTCCCCACACCACCATACGTGGGGGAAGTTAGTGTGTGTTTGTACGTGTGATGTGTGCCCTTGTTTTTATTTTGTATTTCATGACCAAAAATAAACCAACTACGACTGGAGAAGTTTTAAGCATACAAAGAACCTGACATGGTCTATGATGTTTGCTCCATCCTTTTCGGTTCAGACAGAAATGTGGGTCAAAGTTTTCAAGTTTTCCTATTAAATATTAACTCTGGGTATGATCCAGCAGATTTCGGTGAAAAAGACGTGAAATCACCAGAGATGAAAAAGCAGATTCCATTCTAGTCTTGGCCTGTTACTAGTGATTTTAAGGTTCATATTTCCTAGTTTTTTTAAAAAAAAACATACATAAAACGTAGTATAATAATTGATTTTATAGTTTGTTATAGTTGAATGCATGTTTATTTTTTTTTTTTTTTCGGATGAATGCGTTTCATCATAATAAAAAAGATTAGTTTTCGTAAGATGGGGTGCTTATTGTAATGGGGCAAAGAAAAAGAAAATTAGAAAACAAATAAGCTGCCTCCCTCACTTGTGTCCCTATATATAGATTCCTGAGCTCTGTGCAACTTCATTTCCTCAAGGTTTGCATTTGGGAGTTCACTAGCGTCAAGCTTTAGCCGAAAAAGTAAGAGAGAGAGAGATCAGGGGTGCACCTTTTTCTTTTCCATTTTCTTTTCTTTTTCTTTTGTTGGTAGAAATGGAGTTTTATAGTGAACACAATTTTTGGAGGAATTACTAGCTCTAAGAAGTGAGCCATGGGAAGGTTCTGTTCCTGTGGGATTAATGAATCATGACTTTTACAGCAATGGTTGGGGCAGCAATCTTGATTGTTTTGCTGAAAACGCCATCCCCGTTCCTCTTCCAGATGCATCTCTTGAAGGTTATTCTTTACCTATTGATCAAACTCAGAGTTTGAACTACTCTTCATTTGGTGAATTCTATGGCCATTTTGGAGATGAATTATCACCTCCGGAGCTAACAGATTCATCCTACAACAAGCTCGACACCCCTCAGTTTCCATGTCAAGAAGATGTATCCATCATGGATGATGAAGATCAGGGTTTATTTGCTGGAAACAGTAATAGTATTCAGAGTTTGGAGCTGGCCAGGCCACCATTGTGTAAGGTGGAGGAGCTGCAGGAGCCATTTCAATCGGCTGAAGCTTTAGCACCATTGTTCAACATGGGAATGGTCTGCCCTGAAAAAAAGAACAAATCCAAGAAGTTAAATGGACAGCCATCAAAGAACCTAATGGCTGAGAGGAGACGAAGGAAGCGCCTCAATGATCGCCTCTCAATGCTCAGATCAGTTGTTCCTAAGATCAGCAAGGTAAACAAAAGCTACTAATCTCTCGATTTTTTTTATTTTTTTTTTTTTGGTCCTCATGCTCCTAAGTAGCACTTGTAAATTTTGTAAATGATGTTTTATAGGAGGAAAAATCATAGTAATTATTGTTTTATACTAGTAATTATTGCTCAAGAACTTTAATCTAAAACTTCATATGTGTTGTTTTGATAGATGGACAGAACATCTATACTTGGAGATACCATAGATTACATGAAAGAACTGTTGGAAAGAATCAACAACATACAAGAAGAAAAGGACGTTGTGTCTAATCAGCCAAGCTTGATGAGCATCTTCAAGGATGTGAAGCCCAATGAAGTTTTGGTACGAAATTCACCTAAGGTAAAAGTTCATTCACCAAACAAACAAAAGGGAAAATACAGGGAATTGCTTTTTTCCATAACTTTTTCTTAGGTGGAAGTACTGAATTTCCCTTAACTTTCCCTGGCAGTTTGATGTGGAAAGGAGAAACAATGATACGCGGATCGAGATTTGCTGCTCAGGGAAGCCTGGACTGTTGCTTTCAACCTTGACCACTCTAGAAGCACTTGGCCTGGAGATTCAACAGTGTGTCATCAGCTGTTTTAATGATTTTACAGTCCAAGCTTCTTGCTCAGAGGTAATTCTTGATTTACCCTTCTCTAATTTTTTTTTTAAAAAAATTCAATGTTCTTAACCTTAGAACCATTTTTATTCTTTTCTGATAATTATGCTACTACCATACAGGGCACTAAATATTTTTGCTTGTTTTGATCCTCATAGGAATTGGAGCAGAGAGGAATTTTAAGTTCGGAAGATATAAAGCAGGCACTATTTAGAAATGCTGGGTATGGAGGAAGATGTCTTTAGCGACAGACAAAGCTACTAAATTAGGGGGCGAAAGTGACAAATGTGGTGTGATTGTTAGTGGATAGATGATTCTGAACCTAAATCTTTGCCTTGCCAAGAATCACTAATGAGAGGTTGCTAGTGAATTTTGTGATTTTTTGTCATCCAAAATAAGTTGTTTTTGTTGTAAAGACAAATAATCCCCAGTTGCCTTAGCTATCAGAGAAAAAGATGACTAGCTAGTGTTTGATTTCTATGCTCCAGTCCCACGTGTATGTGTTAGTGACTTTGCTATCTCTATCAGTTTTGGGAAAGTAACACAAAAAGAAATCGGAAGATCTTTTGCGCAGGAGAAATATGAGGTTTTTGTTTTGCATGCACTAAAAAGTTGTACTATTTTTAACATTACACGAAATAGAATGTGTAAAACTTCTCACAATAGCAACATCCACACAATATTTTCTATGAGATTTCCCTTCCAAACAATATGTGTAATGAATTGGTATAAGATTTTTGAAAAGGTGGCAAATGCCTTTATGCAACGAAAAGTTTGAAGAGTAATCAAACGAGGATAGTTTGCAAGGCCAAGCCAAAAACGCTTGTGTTTGTGAAAGACGTCAACTGATTGCATGGTTTGATGTTAATAGTAGCCAAGTATTTAGAGCTTTTCTTCTGGGAAAATGGCATCTCGAAACAGAAAATTCTCCTAGTAACAAAAATTGTTAGCAGAATTCTGTTCTCTGAGTGTACACATTTTCAAATAAGTGCAATTTTCCTTGTCTTTTATTGTTTCTGAATTAAGTGTAACATTATTTGGTTGATCAGAAACTATGTCAAGGTATCAACTATTCATGTTGAACAACCTCTTCTTGGATAACCTCTTTTGCAGTTCTCCTCCCGTTCATTTGGTACATCGGAATATTCAGAATAGAAAGATCTTTCTATTCAGAATACTTTTTCAATCAGAATAGTATGAAAAATTTTTTTTTTATTTCTATGTCTAATACATATGTTAGAATGGAATGTTCATCCCATTTCCAGTGTTTGGTACAATTTTTTTTTTAGATGTCAAAATGGAATAAAATATCTGTAAAATTGACTTAATTACCCTAAAATCTATTATTGAGCATTACATATTTTTACATATTTTGTTCATTTGTACTATGCTATTTATTACCTTGTACAAGGAACATTGATTCCTTCTTTTTTTTTTTTTTGTACATTGTGAATAGCTTATGTACTTATTGAAATAATTTGATCATAATATTTGTATTATTTTTAAAATATGAATTTTCATTTTAAATAATAGTATAATTATTAGTTTACAAAAACATTAAACCACATGCAGTTAAACATTCATATTATCTCTTTATTATTTTTTTCACTATCTATGTCAAGTAGAAAAAAAAATCCTTATACATTTGCCTAGAAGTTTAAAAGAACAGTATCTTATTAATTAGCAAAGAAAAATATTTTGAAAATAACAAGAATAGTATGTTAAAAAAAGTATGGTCAATTTTTTATTAAACTAGTATAAAACCTACTAATTGGTAATAGCAAAGAGACACATAAGAATAAATTTGACTCCATAATTTAGATATTCTAGAATAAAGATGGAAAGAGATTCTCTTAGAACTATCAGTAATAGGTTTTTATGAAAGGTAGTTTTCACCTTTACCATTTTAGACGATTCTTACGTACCAAACAAGAGGTTTAAGTATTAATTACCAAAATTCTAATAATAGCTGATTAAGTCCACTGATAGGGGAAAAGTAGACTAAGTAGTATGTGGACACGATTCATTACGAGGGAACGTAATTAAGAGGTAACATTACATGGTACTCAGAGAAAGTTGAGAAAACATTGAATTCAGACGGCGAATAGATACAAATCTATCAAAACCTGATATACAATTGCGTGAAGAAATATCTAATATCTACGACTATGAAGAGGATTGCGAAGATCACAAATTGTTCTGCAGAAACAGATACATTTCACTATCAATAATGAAATTAAAATGTTTCATCATTTCAGCACCATATCAGTCATCCTGCCTGTTCCAATACTTGCTTAAGACGAAGTAGTCAGAAAATTACTACCTCTATGCTTAAGATATGGGCTCGTTAAGATGGTTTCGAATATTAATTCTTTTGGCAAAGAGCAAAACTAAATTGGAAAATATATTTAAAGGTATAGAAGTGCAATAAATGCGAGTGTGTGCATTGATAAAATAAGTCAGATATAAAAAGAAAAATAAAAGTGTCCAATTTAGGTATTTTAGCGACTACCCCGACCACAGAGGTTAGAAAAATTCATAACATATTTACCCAGGAGATAATTGACTAGCTGTTCCAAATACTTTATTTGCATGTTTGTTTTTACATCAAATAATTAGGAGATTAACAGCCATATGCTCATTGTTCAATTTGTGCATAGATATATTTGAATCATGAGCAATTTTGATTGAAATTAATCGCTATAGACTACTCTTAGCTTTTTCGTGAAGGCAAGTGTGAACTGAGCTAGCAACTTTCTCTCTGAATCCTCGAGAATGAAATCCGGTCCTGTCAACCTTATGCACCAATTCATAGGACTCAGAAATATATCCACACAGAATCGGTCCCATCAACTTTCCATATTGATCACGGAAATTGGTTTCTCTGTCGCTCATGATTGCGGCGACGCTGAGAAGTTTTCACTGCAAAATTCAATGAACTCGAGTCAGAGGTGGTGAAGTTTTCAAGAATTGTTGGCTCCATCCAGCAAGCAAGCTTTTTTGATTAAGAAAGCAGGTTTGTTTTGATGGATATTATTTGTCCAAAATTTTTTACTTGTGCCACCGATATAATTTTCGTTCGTCTTTTTATTTTATATACATCATATCAAAAAAGTGCTATGGTATCTTTTTCACAAAATTATCCCAAATACTATACTATCTAAACACATTCACATGCCAAGCTCCAGTTTTAGAATTTTATCTTAGGTATTTATGAATTATTTATAAGTTGCTCAATAATCACCGTAAAGCTTGCCTAAGTATATTTGCACTTTTCGGCTCTTGCGCCTTTTTAAGCACATGTAAGAGTCCTCCTGCGGAAAAGTTAGATATGGCCCTAAAATGATTACACATGCTTATAAACTCACTTTGACCCTAGAATTGGTTTTGAGAATCTTTTGATACGAGGGCTAAACTTTTGTACTACTTTTTCGTTTTGTATCTTATATTTTAATTTTGGACACTTTATGTTTTAAACTCTTATTTTGGATATTTTACACCCAATTTTTCATATTTATCCCATTTGAATCCAGTCAATGACAACATTAACAAAATTAACGAGATAAAGGACATTGTCAATTAATGACAAGGTATCATTTTATTTCAGTTCGATCCTGTAGTTCCTTTTGACCGCTTTCAGCATATTGTTTTAATGAAATAGAAGGGCGACACAAATTAATAAAATGTATCATCTTGCTCTAATTATGATACCTCACTGCTTTTGATCACTTTCAACAAATAATCATTGATTTGTAGAGCCCTCTATGCCATTAACTTTGCTAATATTGTCATTGATTAAACTTGAATACCATAAATTTGAGAATTTGGATGCAAAGTATCCAAAATTAAGAATTCAGGCTACAAAATTTAAAATTTAGAGGTGCAATGTAGAGTTAATCTTATGATACAATATTAAAGAAGGTAATCATTCCTACCAACAAAAAAAAAAAAAAAAAAAGGTGACCAGGCCTTGCTTCTGTTAAAAGGCCAAGATAAGATAGTGTATGTGTTACAAAAAGGGAAGAAATTAAAGGGAATTCAGAGATAATGAGAAATTTTATAAACAAAATGAAATGCAAACAAAACAAGGTTAGAGCAAGAAGTTGCTAAGAAGCAAAATGCTCCATGGCGTTCCAAACAGCGCCTTTTAAATCTGGTAGAGGGGCTGGGGAAAGATGCTGCTTAATTAGTTCTTTAAAGAGTCCAAGGCTTTTAGATACATTGAAAATATTGAAAATAAAAGGTTTTAGTTTCTGGGAAAACAACAATTTCAGTCTCTTATTTTTAGAGTATTGGTGAATTTGGTCCTTAAATACTATTTTTATCAATTTAATCTCTCATCTTAATAAGATAAAGTCAATATACAAAACCAATAAAAGCATGAATACTAATGAATGCACCCATTGGTGATCTCCTAATTGTACTGAAGAGGCCCTAATTTCGGACAGAAGGGATTGGTTTAATATATTTTGCCTATTCAAAACCTGAAAACAAACCTGACTATTTATTGCAATATTTTCTTTTGGGCCGTCCTTCACAAATTTGACTTGTCGTATCTGCAGGTGCTTTTTGTCCCGTCATCTTTTGGGCCATGGAGATTCTAAAGCGAACGTAGGCAATAGATTGTACTTGGGCTTCCATGTAACGTGAGATTTTGGCAATTAGCATGTCGATGTGGCATCGCACTCGCAGGTAGGGGTGTTTATCAACCGATAATCGAAACTTCAAAAAAAAAAAATTGACAATTCAAAAATCAATTTTTAAGACCAATATCCAATTATTAGGCAAATTTTTGTTTGGTAAATTAGATTGAAGAACCGGTGGTAATTCGGTTATACGAAATCCAAAATGTTAATAGTGAGTTAAATTATTTTAATTATTTGTAAAAAATTCTTGTAACAAAATAATATCTCGTATTTTTTTCCGATAAAACTTAACCACCTTAATTTAAACAAACATTAAATGCCAAAAAAAAAGTTTCATGATCCTAATTCCTAACTTATAATCTCAATTCTTAAACAATATTGAAATAAACAAGAACTCCAGATTTAATTGTCAATCTAAACTCAAACATGTCAACTTCTATCAAAATTTGACTCCTAAGTATAATTTATAATTATTAGCTAATTAGTAATTGCTTTGATAGTTTGGCCGGAAATCGATAATTCAATAATGTATTTTTAGTATCCGTTTCCAAACCATTTTGTTAAATATTATATTTCAACTTTTCCTAATTCTATTTTATCGAAATCCAAAATCCGATCTAGATTGGATCGGCCGATTTTTCAATTTTTTCTAAAATATAAACACCCTTTGGAGGAATTAATTTATCTAGAAAAAGAAAAGAAAAGGGTATGGACCTCAAGACTTTGGCTGAATAGAATTCTGAGGGAGTGCTTTCAAGATTTTGTTTAGAGTTTTTTTATTTTCACTTTAAAGATCAAGAAAACACAAGAACTACATTCTTCATATTAAAGTGGGTTAGTTGACGCAGAACAGTTGTTCAGATGGAACAAAGTTTTAGTTAAAGAGCGGATTTTCTGAATCTGTTAACCTGTTAATCCATATGTATGATCTCCCATGTATTGAAAGCACAGACAAGAATCAGACGTAGTTGGCCCTCTTGCTTAGATGGTTCAAGAATAAAATGAACATAAATTGGCCAGTTGTTTGATACTGAAAATGACTTTGACCTGAAACTTGGAACATAAAGGATCAATTTGAGAATAAAGAGGGCATCCATTTACAGATAGATTTGGTGTAGCCAGGCATGAATATTTGTCACTTGAACTGTAATTATAGCACTTTTGGTGTAAGGTCAACAGCGGATCCGAGCCAAACTAGGTTGTAATTTTTTTTTTTTTCTCTAACAATGGCAAAATCTAGATTTTTGAATAGTTATGGCCTATGGGATAAAACTAGAATTCAAACCTGAAATATCATATTTTTACTTGTTTACATCTTCCTAGCTACCCTGCCTTTAACTAATGAGGATAAGCAACAGGCAACAGTTAGCCAGATTCCTTGAGGTTGGGGGAAATATATGTCCGCTTCGCACTCTATTAAACTTCCTATGCATTTTTAGCCACAGAAATGATGAGTATGCTAGGATAATAAATTATTTGGAATAATTGTTTTAAAAAAATATTGTAGCACTTTTTCTATATGATGTATATGAGATAAAAAGGTGGTTGAAAAATGTGCTTATAATACAAGTAAATAAATTTGTACAAATATTTTGCTATCCAAACAAATTCATGTATTCAAGAGATGCTGTGATGCAATTAAGATATCATGATTTTCTCACATTTATTAGCCAGATTATCGAAATCTAATTTAGTGAAAAGGATCTAGTTATATTAATTTCTAAAATGCTCAGAAGGTAACTTTAGTCAATAGCACATGGTTTTCTTGGATTTATTTTATCATGAAAACCACCATTACTTGAAATAGGGCATTTCTTAAATTTATTCCTGATAATGCTGTGGTCTAAAAAGTACAAAGTTCATGGGGGCGTCACGGTAAAACCCAGCCATATTTTGATCTTCAGATAAGCATCTTTGAAGTTGAAATCATGATTACAGTTGAAGAAAAACAGCCCTATTGAAGAAGACAAGAAGGCTTGAGGCTGAATTCGACCAATATCAAGAGCTGAGAGTGGAATGACCTAATTTGCTGATGTTGGAAGCCAAAAAGATTGCACAGTAAAGTTAGGACAAGTTTTGCATTACTATTGGGCAAAAGGTTTATTTTAGTTAAAAAGCTAGAAACATGTTTTCAATCTTTGATAGTAATATGAAAGAGGAGACAACGGTCTGGAGTTATTGTCTATTTCCGACCACATGAATAACCACTTAAGACTCAAACTCCCAAAAAAAAATTCTAAAATTATGTTATATATACATGCAGAAATTATGGATTATGGGGAAAAACATATTTACATTACATGTCTAGGAGGTTCTACTTTTAACTCTGGCAAAAATTTGGATGCTTATATGGCGTAACATTTTCTGTAATTTATTTGGAACCAAAAAGAAAATTAAAAAATGTGGAAGGAGGGTGCCCCTCCACTTCGCTTTAACTACAAATGTTATACTGCACGTTTTCTGCTGCTACAGAAGATGGACAGCAATCTTTTGAGCATGTGGTTACTTTTCGTTTACTATATCACACCCCAAAAAAATTTAGAAAAAAATCCTTTTTACTGGTATGTTTTTATTGGTATCTGGCTCGATGCAGGATGCCCACATATTTAGTTGCTCTTTCAACATTGCACCGGTTATGCTGAGGGTAGATTAGGAACTATTGATGTATTGGAGCCAACATATTAAGCATTCTTGGATTGCTATTTTCTAGAGTTTTGTTGAAAAATATACTATAGTGATTTAATATATATAAAGTTAAAAAAGTGGTTGAAAAATATGGTTCCAAAAAATGTAAAAAATTTTTGAGAAAAAATAGCTTTTCAAACAAGGCCGTACTACATTCTTTCAACAGATAAATTCGTAAAAGTGAAAACAATCAGATCACATCAAATTCCATATCTTCAAGGGTCCCATGAATCCCGACTAGGCAAATTTGTACCATGAAGACATAAGCCTAGTTGGGATCATATTAGCATTAGGAGGGCCATGACACATGACATGACCAATCGTCCTATAGTTGTATAAGAAAATTTTGGACTCTTTTCAGAAGCTAAATCAATTGGTCTACTTGTGAAATCAAGAATCCTCAGGTACCAGACCAAATTATCAAACATGTACAATAAGAGATAGTAAATAACAAACCCTTGAAGCTTAAGTGGATCAATCCCAATGGCCTTGCTTTATGTTAATGTCGTCCCATCCATGGAAAAACTGCTGATTGACAAAAACCATTCACCCTCTTCAAGATTTTCCCTCTTCCACCATTGCAACCAACCAACAAATGTCACACCACTAATGGGCTGCGTCTAATCATGAACAAGGAAAGAAAGGGTACGATCAAAAGTACCAAAAGGTTTGTAGTATTACTTTGCTAGTTGTTAGAAGCTTAGCAACTTCCCAGTTCCCACCTGAAATTACTCCTCTTTATTTTCCTTTCAAAAAATAGGGATGACTGGAAGCACCAACACTACAACTAGAGGCTGAGGCAGCAGCAGCAGCTCTGGTGTTTCTAAAATAGTCCAAATTCTAGTAGCATATTTTTTTTGATGCAACAGTGAAGATTTTTAACATTATGAAGTGAAATGGAGAATGAAGGATCTCAAGGGCCTTCCATAAGCTTTCCTTTAGGTTTAGCCCTCCTTATCATTGTGCTAATATGCATTAGTGGATTCTTTTCTTGTTGCTACAACTGGAACAAGATCCGAAGCCTTCTTCAACCTTCTTCCAACCCCGACGACATCGAAGAAAATCATTCAGATTCCACTCTTCCCCATTCTCGTATCATTAAGGTACAAAAACATTCTCTCTACCTCAATCAGTTAACTTTTTTTTTTTCCCTTTTTTTTGAAGAAATTAAAAAAAAAAAAAAAAAAGTGTGGACACTTTTGCGACAAGCTCTATATCTCAATCCTAACTTTTGTTGTCGTAGAAATCTTCCCTCATGCATGTTTTTCTTAGAAGCAGACTGCTGAGCCAAAGCAGGATGAAAGCTTGACAGTCGTGATGCCTGGAGATCAAACTCCAAGATATTTGGCATTTCCAGCTCCACATGGAGAACAACAAGCAGACGATTTTGCAAAATTATAGTTGAAGTGTGTTGTAGTAAAGCTAATTCCATCACTATTGATACAGTTTACTCTAGATAGATAAATACTGCAGTATTTACTATCAACTTAATGGTAAGTATAGTAGAATTTTGACTGGGAATATTGTATGTTCTTGGAGATTGATTCTTTCGTGCATCACAACAGTACCATGTTAGCTTATGCATTTTGGGGTGAGAGATTCTGTCCCTTTTGGCGCTGCTTGCCTTTAGTCAGTTTAGGTGCACCGAATTCGAAACTTGTGATTCACAAGAAAGCACAAAATCGTAAAGTGTGAGGAGGAGTGGGAATAGAATTGGAGTCGGTATATTTGAGGCAAGTCTCCATATTCCCTGTACTCCTTTTGTTTTTTCTTTTAATTTTTGCAACAAGAAAGGGATGAGATTTTAAGAAACAGGAGAGGGATGGAAAATTTGAACCCAAAACCTCTACGTGTTGAGGGATTTGTAAAAGGAAACTTCAACGAACCACTAAGGCTTTCATTGTGGTAAAACAATAACCAAAACTATGGTTTTTAAGGGTTGAAAAGTTTGGGTATTAAATCTCACCAATTGTCAATTTAGTTTAACTACAAATACTGTTTATTTCATTATTTGCAAGTTTAGTTGTAAAGTTGTTGGATTGTGATTCGTCAACATTGGTAATTAGTACCACCATTGCAGGTTAGTCGTAGTTTAATCCAAAGAAAGGGGAAAAAAAAAAAAACCACTTGAATGAACCATTCAAAGGTATATTTGAAATCACACTGAGTATCATGAAAGAAAACTTGAACCGAAGGGGAAAAAATGCATTGCCATAACCATGACTGTCTGAAACATTCTGCTTAAGCATTTGATCTTGCCATGCCAAATATTTGTCATTCAATACTGTGATAACCAGACACCAACAAGATGATTATTCACTTTGGATCTAAAATAGGTCAATAATATTGCCCTGAACAAGAAATTTAGGTAGTATTATGTTGGCCAATGTTGTTAAATCTTGGTCTCATTGTCTAGACCCAATCAACCATCAATCGACTTAAAAAAAAAAAAAAAATTTCTTTTGGGCCCTCGACAGTTAAAAACTTAAATGTTGTGTGGCTTTCAGGTTCGGAGTTGTTTGACATAATAAAGCCCAAAAACAATGGCATCATGCAGGTGTAGGCTTGGGGTCAGAAGAGCCAGTAAGCTGAGTCCAGTTGTTGTTCCAAAGTTGCATAATCAAAATAAAGTGTGCAATTTCTTATCTACACATTAATCAGAGAAGGAAGTGATTTGTAGAGACTAAACTGTTTGGACAGGTGGATTTGATTTTAAATCTACAATTCAAATCCTTTCTACTGTTTGAAAATCTTATTTTAAGGATAATATTTCAAATCCATCTATAAGATGGAGTAAGTTAGTTTAAAAATTTTCAAAATTTATCCAATATAAAAATCATTTAAAATCCATTCTTTCAAATTCTTTTTCAAATTTTAAGTCATCGGTGAAGATGTAGAGAACAAATATTGAAGGCCCTTGCAAGCTTTAAAGAGGCAGCTTAAGCCCAAACTTGATGAACGAGGTAGTACACAATTTGGGCTAGGGAAATGCCCACTGAAACTAGGGTTGTGTTCCAGATATGCTAGTCTCAACTTTCTTGTTTCTCTTCTGATTTTCCTGATTTTATTACTTAAAACTGTCATATTATAACAATCACCTATCCTTTTGCCCAGAATTTTCCTAGCTTGCATTTGCTGCCTAGAAAAGAGAAGGCAATTTGGCATGAAATTACTTGATGTTAATCAACTTCAATATATCTCATCATGTTCGATAAAATGTATTACGACAAATTTATACTTTTACCATCTCTAAAGCAAACTTAAATCTCGTTTGAATTACTAATTTTAGGAGTTTTTATACAAAAATATAGTGTGCGCATTTAATATATGTGAGGTACAAAGGTGATTGGGAGATGTTTATGCAAATGTAAAAATTTTTCTGCAAAAAAACTACAGTCGAAAATTTCTCGACATGGGGGTCATTTCAATGTATTATCTGCCTATTAAAGATAACATGACAACTAAAAGGATAAATGCATGGCAAGATTGTATGGCTAAGCTGCTTAGCCAAAAGTTTAACAGTCCTATCATATGCTTTTGCAAGCAAAGTTGAAATTGTGCGTCAATAATGAGCATCACCTCAAACAAACACAAATTTCTATTTCTGACCCACCCCCCCTGAAAGGAAATTGATTAAGAATTTATTTCTTTCAATGAGGCACGAAAATGAGATTTTGCACGCTTAATCTGTAATGTTTATCTTTAAGGAAAGAAACAGCTTTGATTAAGGGGAGGCCAGCTGGGAATCTGATGTGAAGGTCCAAACCACCTAATCTCGAACTTGCATATGGGCTTGACCGAATCCCACATATTGTAGCTTTCATTGTTTCACACGTGGGGTGGGGGCCCGGGTCGAGGGCCCGAAGTACAACGATGGACCAACCTAATAAGCATAGGCATTGACCTCTGGACGATAACCCTGTAGTCTTTCAACGAGGCAGACCACGTGCACCCCATTAATTTTTGTTATCTTGATTAAATGCTCCATTATTATGGGAGCTGACCAATGAAAATACGATGGAAATAGAAGGATGTCAAATTTATTCTCATAAATCGTTATACCACGTCATCATATATATCTTAGGCTATTTATAAACTCAATTAATAGTTAACTATAATCTTTCATAATAATTAATTTTCCTTGTTTTTAGAATAATTTTTTCTTTTATATTAGGCAACAAATGTTTTAAGATACTTCATTCTTCGACTTTTACACAGTTGTGAAAGATTTTTTTTTTTTTTGGAATCTCATATCAAAATTAAGAATAGACCAAAATTAGTTACAATTGTTTGATTTCATATAATTTATATTTTATGTTGCTGATTATATTTACAATAACTACAATTTTAACTAAAAATCTATCTATAAGAATGAATCAAGTGTTACAATAGAAGAACTTTGATGTCAATCCTCATTTATTTTTAAAGCAAAAATATCAGAATTTCATGTAAATAGACAAATATTATTGTAGAAAAAAATAAAATGAAGACAACAAGACATACTATGTCCTCTAAACAAATTCAGGGCAATCAAGTCAAATGTGTATTTAGTATATTCCATTCTAAAATCTAAATATTTATTATACCAAATATGGTAAACTAAGTAAACATTCTATTCTAACTTATATACTAAATCCTGGAATAATAAATTTTTTTCCGTATCATTTTGGGTGAAAAGTCATTCCCATTCTTGATATTCCTGTGTATCAAACAAGGGGGTAAAGGGAATGGCAAATGATAATTCGACTCGACTCTAAAAACTACAATTCTCTCTAAAATCTTACCTGCATGTAAGAGTTCTTTGCGTTCAATTTCATCATTCATATTTTTTCATTTCCAAGAACAAGTACTCAAGAAAAAGAAAAGAAAATATACATTTGACTCTGTGAAACGGCATGGTCCGCCAGGGTCCAACATTTCAGGGTAAGTGTCCCTTTCTATGGCAAAAGTATACCAGCAAAATTTCAGGGACTATAAACTATCAAGAACTACGATATGGGGACTCTGAGCCGTGGCAATATCCCGCAATATCTGTGCTTTCAAAGCACATCATCATCTTCAAGTTTTCCTTTTCATTTTTGGGCCCAATTCTTCCAAATCATATACTACTCTTAGATAATTTTCTTGTGATTTGGCCAAGTAGTCAAATGATCTCAACTAATTGCTAAATCATAGTGAAATAGTCAAATGCAGTATAGACAAAAGTGGTCCGACATTTAATATATATTATAACCTTGTGTTAGCAGGTAATATATTTCACTAAGTCTGAAAAACAATTATGAGAATGGAATAAAGAAAACTTTTAGTAGAAGATATCTTTGTCAAGGAATATATTAATCCCCTGAGCCCTTGAGTAAAAATGCCTCTAATAAGGAGGTGGATTTAACTCCTCCATTCTTACGTAAGCAGTCCCATCGCATGCTTTGAAAATTGGATTAAGAGGTTGATTTTGTTGCCAGCGAAAAATAGGACCCAAAGGATCTAACAAGTCCACTTTGATCTTGCTCAAGTTCCAAAATGCTACAGAAAGTAAAAGAAAAAGGAGTGCATTTTAACCAATCCATTCTCTGTTGCTTTGACTTAATTGTTTGGGAAGGAACCTCGACTCAAGTGGTGCAATTTTTTTTTACTAAATCATGGAATAATAAATTTTTTTTATTAATAGATGTTAGTGCAAGTGGAAGGAACTTGCATCCTTTAATCATGAGATATCGAATTTGAAATCCATGGAAAGGAAAAAACAACATCGGGAGAGCTTTCTCCTACAAAGGGTCCGACGCGGTTCGAATAGAATTAGCCGTAAACCATAAACAGATACTGACACCTATGGTTTATACGGAAAAAAAAAGTGGTGCAATTTTAATAAAAATTTTATTTCTTGCTAACTTTTCTGGTCAATTAAATGACGATGATCATGAGTCATCAATTCTAAAACACCTCAAATTATCTCGCTTTTCTAGGATGTGACCAGAACTTGTAAAGGAAAGAAAGGGCAAATGCAAATATGAATGTGCTTAATGCTGTTCATAAACCAAGGATTAGATATAACACAAAAGGGTCGGTTTGCATTAAAGATTATTTAAATTTGCAGTGCTATATAATATAGAAATTTTTTTTATACAATACATGTGATGCATAAACATAATAATGCTAGAGAGCCAGCTTAACTGCGGAATTCTTATTTCAACTCTGATATGAAGGATATACAAACATAAATTACGCAAGGTTGCGAGTTGGTTCATGTAAACGATGGTCCATGATATACGCACCTCATCTTGCAAATCAAAATGGAATCAAAAGAGGAAAAAAAAAGTTGTGATAGTACTGAGTTTGTTTGGATTGCTTATATTTTAGCTAAAAAATTTTGCTTACATTATCGACACAAATTCCAATTAACTTTTTATCTCAGATACATCACATCAAAAAAGTGCTACAGTATCCTTTTCAACAAATTATCCCAAAAAATCTACTATTTTTTGCAATACAAGAGCAACAGGAGGCGTTTCTCCTCCCCGACTTTAGCTATATCGTTCCCAAGATCCATTGTTGTAATATAATAGGATTTCAAAAAAAAAAAAGGGAAAAAGGTAAACACACACACACACACAGAAAAAAAAAAAAAAAAGGGTTGCAACTAAAAACAAAGCCAAACAGTCAAACAAGAGAAGTAGCTAATATCAAAAAGCCCAAACCAATGGGCTGTGAAGATTGAATGACATGTGAATGACGTCAGGAAGTAGAGCAGGGTGAATGATGATGATGATGATCTGATCTGACCCGATCTGATCCCCCCGGGTCAAAACATGCATGATGCCATGTCATCCCATGCTTAAGAAACAAGCGTGCGATGGTGGTAGCAGTTAATGATGATTAATGACCCTTCCTTCATTTAACCAAAAATCCCACCCCCCAACCCACACCACTCCCGTTTAGCGCGTCATCACACTTCCTCCCTTTCTGGACGAAAATGACCGCCGGATTGAGATCCGTGTGCTCACGCGTGACGAGGTGGGCGTGGAAGAAGCGGAGCTCGGCGCGCCTGTGGGGCGTGGGGAAAGAGGTTATATGTCGCGTTCGGATCCCGGCAATCCAACTCTAAAGCCGCTTTCCTGTCTCCCAACCGCATCATACGGCCTCCCTCTTGTTTTCCCTTTGTCCCCTCCTAACCAATACCCTCACTAATTGCTTTCCTGCGTAACCCTCACTCTAAATAAATATTCTTCTTCACCCCCTAAACCTTTTTCCTTTTCCCTCTTCCTTTCGAAACCTAATCCCATTTGGATTACTTTTTCTTTAGAACTTTTATAGAAAAATATAATCATCTGATGTATGCATGCGAGATAAAAGGATAATTAAAAAATAAATTCACAAAAAAATATAAGAATTCTAATTTATAAAAAAGAAAAGTAAGAATCTTTTATTGAAAACTGTAATCTAAACACCACCTTGATATCAAGACTCTCGCGATTTCTAAACACATGCAAGAAATAAATGTAAGATTAGTTTTTCTTTCTACATTTCTTATGCGTACATTGATAGGTATAGTTAAAGTATGCTATATGTGCAACATTTGAAATTTAAAATTAAACTAAAATTATGTTTCATGCATTCAGATCGACTCATGTATACACTATCAGTGTAAGAAAATGTTAATTCGTAAATTTAGCTAGTAAGTATTTGATAAAGACATTATCTTGGACAATAATTTAGTATCGACTTTGAGTATAGAAGATGACGGATGTTTGTAAATACTGCTGCCAATTTTCTAGTGAGTTATCATTAAGTGGTAAAAAATTGATGTAATACAAGAATTACTCGATTGCCCTTGCATTAGACTCAACAACTTCAAAGTTGTACATTTTACCCCAACTAGTATTTTGATAGAGTTTCAATAATTGAATTTTGAAAAGCCAAAAGAGTACGTAGAATGTGCATTGAGATGTTATTCCTTCTCTTGCCTTTGACTATTACCCGTTACTCCAACCAAATACTTTCGCTATGGTACCAAAAAAGGTCTACTAGTTATAGAAAAAAATGATTATTTTTATCCCATTTCTACCCTTGCAATGTGGGAATATTGGGCCCCCTTTCGTGGCCTACAGCATCTGACAGCATCTATGTGGGGTCCATCTATGTTTGGCATGTGAGTGGGGGGTATTTATGACATAAAAATTATGGTAATACATGCAGGTGCAGCATGGACATGGTGCAAGAAAAACAGGAGAATCTTTCTTCTGATTAAAAAAGAAAAAGATTAAAAAAAAAAGAACCCTTAATGAAAATGGAAAAAGAAGAAAGTGTAATGAGTGGGATGGTTGAAGATTGATAAATTGGGCTGAACAAGGACACTACTGTTTTTCTTTGTCTACCACAATTATTTTGCTGGCCAAGTCTTTGGTATTATTATTATGCAGTTCTGGTAGTAGTTGCAGTATTGCATTTCCTGGTGTTGCTAAAATGGCAAAAAATCCCCAATTTTGTGGTACAACACATCACACTCCTTGTTGTTTGGCATGCATCCTTTTTTGCAGCAATGTAGTCAGTGATGTCTTCTTCTAACCTAATTAAAGGCAAAAAGGGTCCTCTAGGGATGTGAAATTCCACAATTGATGAAGCTTTACCCTAAAAGCTTGGGACCTTTGGTGGGCTAATCCCAATTTTTCCAAGGGCAGACTGTGCATGGGGTGCCATGTTTCGGATAGACAAGGAGTCAGTACAATTGTGTCTCGTATGATTCTATAAAGTTGCTGTAAATGTTAAATTTTTAGTGTACATATATATATATATATATATGTATATCATAATGTTATATTGAATATATATGTTAAATATTTTATTTACGTACATCACTTCTATTTCAAATACAATAATATAATATGATTACACACCAAATAACGTAAAAAGTACAATAATCGGACTGAATCATACCAGACCCGACTGCAGTGGCCCCTCTCCTGATTTGGATGCATCCTAAATCTTTTCAGCTGATCGGACGCTACCAAAATATTTGACAAGTTTGGTAACTTATGAAGCCAACCTGTGAAGGGGTAAATCCGGTCCTGTTTGTTTTTTTTTTTTGGGAGTAGATCCATCTTTATCTTATATATAATAAGGAGGAAGTGAAAAAAAAAATTGTACTAAAAAGTTTTTCTTAATCTATTTTAATGGGTTCAAACTGTAACTGTTGAAGATTTTTCATATGCATTACTCAGAATTTCTGGTATAATTTGATATTCTAAACTTACCATTGAGTCCTTGTTGAATGTGTCTTGACTCTTGAATTCTCACTCTGGTTTATGGTTTTTGCTCTAAGGCTCACAGGCTTTCTTCCTTTCACTTGTCTTGTTCACTAATGTTTTATTCATATCAATGATGCCAAAAACAACATTATTGAAGATAGTGCAGAAAGCAAACCAGGCGAAAATAACAATAAATTAAATTTTTACCCAGAATCTTTTGAGGGCTAAATGACATTCCCGTTAGCACAAGAAAGAAATATTTTCTTAGGTTAACTTTTAGTTAAAGGGAATTTCAGGGGCTGTAGCATTTGAAGAATAATTATTAGATCAATTTCTTGTTTTACTCCTGTAAGTGGCCAGCTAAAGCAATTGCATTTGTTAACTTAGACAACAGGATAACTACACGAGGTGCTACGAGCGCCAGCACCTGTTCGAGCTAAAATAAAAAAGTGCTACGTGATCAACCTATTTTCCAACCACCTTTTTATCTCATATACATCACATCAAAAAAGTGTTACGGTATTGTTTTCAAAAAATTACCTCAAATGAATCACCATCCAAACAAACCAGTACAGGATTGTAGTTTCTCGCATAAAAGTTTGTACGTTTTTTGTGAACATATTTCTTAATTAACTTTTTATCTTATATACGTCAAAGTATTACAATTCATTTTCCTATAGAAACTCCTAAAATTAGCAATCCGAACAAGCTCAAAAGAATTCACTTAAAGAAAAGCATACATTCCCTAATGTGGGGAGATTTTACTTAAATAGGTAAACAAGTTAACTGGAACTTCAAAAAAAAAAAAAAACTTGAAACTTTCCTAGCATGTCTATGCACTTGATGATTATTATCTATAGCCTTCAAACACATGAAATAAAAAAGTTTAGAAACAAGAAAATCAGATGTAATCTTTCCCAACTCCTTTTTCATCAAGAAGGATCAAAACAAAAGCAAAATGGACAGCTAACTTCTTTTTGGCCTTTTACTTTTACTCCCCCCACGCCCACTTCTTTGCATTTTTCTCCGCTCCTGTGCGACCAATGGATAACCCCTAGTCCCAAGTGGTAATTCAAGGTATGATTTAGTGATACCATTTTCCACAGAAAAATTTGTTTGTTTGCGTAAACACATTTTTTAATTATTATTTTATCTCATATACATCAAATCACTGTAGTATTTTTTTTGACAAGAACAGCTAAAAATAACAATCCAAACACCTCCTTTAAGCAATTCTATCCCACTCTAATATAGTCATTTATGAGTTATCGAAACTAATGAAATATTTCATCTTATTTTAAGCATTACTAGACTGCTATTCATTAGATTCGTAAATGATTGTATCAAAGTAAAATGACATGCTATAGAGGTAAAGTGTTTAAAATTGCAATTGAAGAAGAGAGTGGGCATGTGGCTATAGACCATATAGTTTTAAGAAATTCCTTTGCTTTTCTTCTTTAATCTTTACTAAATATCCTTTTGCTCAGTCATAGAAACTCCTCTTTTTCTTTTCCTTTTTATTCTTTTTTTTTTTTTGAAGCATTTTCTTTTTTATTCTCAAAGTTGGGTTTTCTGGGTATATTTTAATATAGGGGAGGCATTGAGGTTTCACATAGGACAGCAAATAAGCTTTTGTAACTTTCTGCCTGAATGGAGGGTCCTTAGTCTCTTTCCTCTCTCTCTCTCTCTCCCCCCCATCTCTCCCCTCTCTTCTCTCAATACCCTGCAAAATCACAAGCCTCTGTAACCTGTACTTGCCTCTTCATCATCATCATCATAACCTTCTACTTCTACTAGTACTTGTTTCCTTCTCCATTTTGACCCTTGTCTATATTGTTGAGCTTCCTACTTCACAAACTTGCTGATCTGAAGGGCTTCATTTGACTGGTGAGTACTAATCGTTTCTTTATTCTCCTTGGCTTCTTTATACCAGATACCCTTCTCTGTTAACGAGCTTTTGGTGCAGTTCTTCCACCATTTTATTATTTTGGGAGCAAAATTGTAACTTTGGTGAATTGACACGCTGTGTTTCTTTTCTTTGGGTAGATCTATTGTGTTACTTCTCTTTCTTTTCTCCGGTAGTATTTGTTTGTGGTAATTATGTGGCATGCATTCTTTTTTAGTTTTTCTAATTTTCCCTGCTTTTTACCAGCCTTAAGGATGAATTTAATCCAAAATAATATTCATTTATGATGCTTTTTAGTCTTTCTTTTTGTTGTGGGATTTTTCTATCTTGGGAGTTCTAGTTCTAGTGGCTGGTATGGATTTTTGGATAGCCTTAAAGTTGAGTAGTTATTTTATTTTAAATAGATGAAATGGTAAAGCTCAGTTTTGAACTTTACATGTTCTTCTACTTGTGAAATCTGCTAGCTATTGATGGTATACTTTCCGAGATGGTTAAATTTGAAAAGGTTTCTGAGAGGAAAAAAGTTATATTGAAAATGCTGCCGCATGAATCTGTGGACATATAATAAGTTTAAATTATGTGAACAACTATCTTCCAATCTTGATCAAATGTTGTCTTTTCTTTCTTTTTTTTCGTTGGTATTATTTTGTTTTATAGGAATAGGGGAGAAATGTAACTAGTTTTTTCTGAATTGAGCAGGTTTTGGAAAGAAAGGGGAGAAAAAAAAAAACAAAGTGGAGTTTGATTTAGAAATCTGATGTCACCACCACTGCTTGGTGTTGGGGAAGAAGAGGGTCAGAGCAATGTGAGCTTGTTGACTTCTTCTTCCTCCTTAGACAGTTCGCGACAGAATGGATCAGTGTTCAAAGAGCGAAACTATATGGGATTGTCTGAGTGTTCATCTGTGGATAGCTCTACAATTTCCAACATATCGGACGGTAGCAATGGCAGCTGTCTGAATTTGAAGGCAACTGAGCTCAGGCTTGGGCTTCCTGGGTCCCAGTCACCTGAGAGGGATTCAGAACTTTGCCTTGTGAGCTCTACCAAACTTGATGAGAAGCCACTGTTTCCTTTGCATCCTTTGAAGGATGGGAATGGCTTGAATTTGCAAAGAGCGATTACTTCAGGCAACAAAAGAGGGTTCTCAGATGTCATGGATGGGTTCTCTGAGGTAGATTTGCTTATTCTACTGAAAAGCAATTGGATTCTTTAATGGGGTGTGAAGAAGGGCTCTTACTGAGGAATTTTCCTATTTGTTTTACAGGGAAAATTTTCTGAAGTTAATGTGATGTTATCTCCCAGACCTTCTCTAAACTCCAGTGTGAAATCAGTTTCTGCAAAGGAGACTACTAGTACTCAAGCTGCCAAATTGAAAGAGGTTGTTCCTCAAAGCACTGTCCAGGAGAGGCCTCGCACTGTCAATGAGAGCGTCTCAAACCGAGTTGGAGCTACAAATAACAACACTGGCGCCCCTGCTCCAAAGTAGGTTCTTAACATGAATTAAAATCTCTTAAATGTAGTAATGTTCACTTGATAAAAAAAATGTCTTGTTAATGATCTTTCAATGATCGCAGGGCACAGGTTGTGGGCTGGCCACCTGTGAAGTCATTTAGAAAGAACACCTTGGCTTCAACATCAAAAGTTGCTGAAGAAGTTGATGGAAAATCTGGACCTGGTGCACTTTTTGTTAAGGTCAGCATGGATGGTGCTCCATATCTAAGGAAAGTTGACCTTAGGATGTACTCCACGTATCAGGAGCTCTCTTCTGCACTTGAGAAGATGTTTAGTTGTTTTACTATTGGTGAGTGATTACTTGAAACCGAAAACTTTACAAGCTAATATGCTATATAGAAGTGGGAGTTTGACATCAAGCATTTGTTTGCTTAAATCATTCTTAATGGTTCCAGTTACTACTGTCTCTTGGTATAATGTCAGGTCAATGTGGATCTCATGGAGTCGAAGGGAAGGAGGCGTTAAGTGAGAGCAAATTGAAGGATTTGCTGCATGGATCAGAATATGTTCTCACATATGAGGACAAGGATGGTGATTGGATGCTCGTGGGTGATGTCCCTTGGGAGTAAGTTCCACATGCATCAATTTCTGTTGATGGTTTTCCTTTCTGTTGGTGATTGCATCATTGCACCGCCCAAACAGAATCTGAGAGTGCCTTATTTGGCGTGTACCATTTGCATCCTGAGTAGAATAGAATTTCTTCTTGCTTTTGTATGAGAAACTGGTGATTTATTTGGAGGTGAGCTTATTCCTTTTAATATTATCGTCAATGGTATTAATGACGTTACTATGTCAATCAAAACATTTGAAACTGTCATGACCTGCTGCTATTGTTGTCAGAGCACAAAAGTCACGAGTGTCACTATCGAATTGTTCTCATGACCTTCAAATTGTGATAATTGCCTTTGCCTATTATGTGCAACAAGTAATTCAATAAATGGATTTATTTATTTGTGCTGCGTGCCAGACATAGTCAAGTTCATTTGATCTCAGCTGTTTTCTGGAAAGGGAAAAGGGCTTTTTTTTTAATTTTTTTTTGAAGGGGGGGAGGGATCTAAGCTGTTACTGACAATATTCTGGAATGTAACTATGCAAATTTGTGAAACGAGGGGGGAAAAAAAACTTTCCACCCTTGGCAATCAAGTTGGATACAATGTGGCTTCTTATTCTGCTATAATTGCTAACCTCACCAGGAGTCACCATGGAATTTAAGATGTTACACGGTCAAAATACTTGTTCTATAAAGCAAGATATAGACATCCTCTAATGTTTCTTCTGGTTTTTGACAGAATGTTCATTGATACATGCAAAAGACTCAGAATCATGAAGAGTTCTGATGCTATTGGTCTGGGTTAGTATTCTTTCTGGCTTGCTTACCACAAATACAATAAATATTGACTTTGCTGTGATTGTGGTCAATGCTTTTTCTAGTGTTCTATCATAATGTTATTGTTTTTACTCAATGAAAAACTAATTTTCCAAGCTTGAGTTTTACCTTTTTTATTTGTCGTTTATGTATATATTTTCTATGTATTTGGATAGTGTGGAGAATTGTAAGGTTCTACCAGTTTCATGTTTGTACATGGATTACCTGTTACTCAAAGGGGCACAGACCTGGGAAGAATTATGAGGCTTTGCATTTGTATATTTCTTTTATAGCTTGAACATGTTGATACTTGAATTTGAACTATGCATTATCATCTGTCAAGAAACTCATCATTCTAACTGGTAATACAAGTGTAATGAGGGAGGAGGAATACATAGAAAAGCAGCAGTTATAACAAGCTTTTTGAAGATTCAGTTGTGCGAGGTTCCTTGATGGAAAGCAAGAAGATGCAAATAGCTATAAATTTTTGCTTCCCTGATTGGACGACAACAGTTGTGTGCTTAATGATTTTGGTACAGAAATAAATAGTTGTTGTCAATTTTGCATGTATGATGGATTTCATCAACTTTGTGTGATGTAACCATGGATCCGGTTTGAAAAAATGTAAATGGCTTAGATGTGACATCTGTAATGTTGATGTGGACAAATTGAGAAACACATAATTGTAAATTTCTGCATGGAAATTAAAACACCTAGTGAAAGTAAGGGTGGAGGAATGGAAAAGGCAAAGCATGATTAGAAGCAAGGTATTAAGGATGTTAAGTGTTACATCATTTGATGGAAGTTATGATTCATGTAGAACTGAAGGGAAAAGATTCATTTAAGTAACACCAGATAGTGACATTAGTCCTTTCGTGATTTGACTGAGTTGCTAAATTCTTCTAAATGTCTTCAAACTTGCAAAGCTTATTCGTTATATTTGGAACTTGTATATCTGGATGCCTCAAGTGCTGTACTAAGCATAATTCTTAGTTTTTGCCTATTCAAGTGGTACCTGCTACTTTCTGAACTAGCTTTGTTGTAAATTGGAAGAATTGTTGTATTCGCTGCTTATTTCAAAGAATTGCTTAAGTTTTGGTTATGGCAGAAAACTCAACCTATCTAGATCTGTCATTTTGACCCTGTGATGCATGTAACTCTTTAGTATATTTCTGCTCCTTTTGCTTTTGGAGTCCTCAACTTCACTCAAATGGGTTGATCTCTCATTAACTTGTCTTCAACTGTCTTCAGCTCCGAGGGCTGTGGAAAAAAGTCGAAGCAGGAACTAGTCACTGTTGCTTCATGAATGCTGCCACCCATCCAGCAATGCATAAGGGAACAGGGAAATGGTTTAAAGAAGATCATGTACACATCCTGGAAGCCAAGGTGTAGTCAGATGGCTTTGGGCAGCATGTCATGGGGGATGCTTATGTTATTGTCATTGTATTCTCATTCTCGAGTAATTAATGTCCTCAACTTTTGTATGTAGTATTTCAACTCCTTAGATCCTGTACCTGTGTGTTGCGCAACTTATGTGTGCTCAGTTCCTGTTCCCAATATTAGTATGTAAAAGTGTATTGTTTGTTAAACATCTTAATGTACCGTATGTATGTTTTTATGCGTGCACTCATTACTCAATGATCCAGTTGCTCGTAGCTTGAGATCTTGATTATTCACTTCACTGCCAAAGTTTATGATGCTATGTGATGCATAATTATGTGCTTTTCATCCCTCTTGGACTCTCAAGAGTTTAATTGCATCACTGGGCCTTTTCTGTAGTAATGTAGCCAAGCTCAGTTACTCTGCTTAAAGATTATCACTAATTCTTGGAGGTAGATTGATTTCAGTTCTTGGCCTTACATTATTGAAATCATTTAGATGCACCATATTAGTGTTTGTAAAGCAGCAACAACTAGAGTGGCTTAAAACAAAAGGAGAATGAAACATCTCCGTTGAGATGTAAATGGCATGAGCTCCAAACTAATAAACGAGGAAAGAGAAGTAAGAGTACTAAAAATGGTTGGGATCCTGAATCCTCAAAGCTACATGGGAAATAATTGGACTGCTGTTATTGAATAAGTGTGCTGTTTTTATTGCCATTTCTGATTGATAGGTTTGTCTGAAGCATTTTCAAGGCTACCATGTGTTCTGAGCTGATGACTTTGCATTATTGAAGTTCTATGCAAATAATTTGGTTTGGTGCAGAGGGATCAATCCTCGAAAGCAAGTCGAATTTGGTAATAATGTAGTGGAGTACGTAATATGTCATCAGTGACCTCAGGAGCTTTTATTTAGCTAGCCTACTTAGCAGTAAGCATTTCAGCTATAGTCCACTTTGGGACAAGAATTGCAAATTCTGTCCCACCTATCAAGCCAGAGAATTAGATTACCCAAAAACATGTTCAAAGGACAAACTAGACATTCTTTTCTATTTACGAAATTGTTGTTGAAGGTTTACCAGACAAGTGTGCATTATTGCCAATTTAAGCATATGGAATAACAGTGGTAGAAGATCTAGTAGTAGATCTGGCTCATTAGATGTGAAAATCTGCGGCAGTAACATAAAATTTCACCTCTGTCCTTTGTTTCTTTAGCTCTGTAAAAAAAATAAAAAAAAAAAAATAAAAGCCTTTGCAATATGTTTTTCCCTGTTGCATGATGCCATATTTCCCTGACTGTACTTGCTGCTGGATGTATTCTGAGATCTGGGTTGTGAAATTAATGAACCAAAATCTGTGGATTCCATAGAGGTCAAAATTCATCTCCTGTTTCTGCGTTTCAGACCATTGTGGGGTTAATAAGTCACTGTTTTTCCAGAAGGAAATAAAATAAAAAAAAACACAATTCCATGCAATAATTTATCTGTTGTTTTGGAAGTCTGACGCAATATAAATTGTAGCAGCAGCAGCAGCAGCAGAGGGGGAAGAAATAGGAGTGGCACAGTTATAGAGCAAACAAATTGATGCCGGGACAGTAGCCAGCATCAAAATTGAAAACCCCAGTTTACGAGACTAACTGCTGCTCATGTACTCGGTACTACGTAAACATACTGGTCATGCAGCAACGATGACAAAAATAATTCAGTTCTGTGACCTCTGGCTCTCCCAATCTTTAATTTGGTTTCAAGTCTGATAATATTATGACTATTCATGTCAAGATATTCCAAAAGAGAAGGGGAGCCCAGAGTCAAATTCATCAAATTTGCATAAACGACCTAAATTTAACTGGTCCAGAATCAGCACTTTTAGCTTGGATTTCAAGGACTTGGCATATGGCCTTACTTCTCAACAGAGGACAAGTTAGGGATGTTTTCCATAATGGATCTCCAACAGTGACATTTGAAGCGTTTTTCAGATCATTTCCTCCATGATTTTAGCTGATCTTTTGGAAAAAGTATCATTAAAAACCTTGGTCGAACTCACCACGACAAAAGAAAATTTGCCCATGACGAGTTGGTGCTGCTGAGATGTGCTGGGCTAAGTTGATCTTATCTAAAGGCTACGTACCTAGATTTGGTTTCATGTGTGGTTGGTGACTTGGTGCATAGAGTTACGAAGTCAGTTGTTTAGAAACTATTTAGCACCCTTTTTTCTCTCAGTCCATATGCCTGCTTATGTCCAATAACAACCTTGCTGGATATGTTGGTAAATTTTCTCTTGCTGCCACGATCTATTAACTATGCCAAGTTAGGAATTAGAAGGTGTTTAGACGTGGAATTTGGATTACAAATCACGTAATGCAGTTTGTTATGAATGATATTCGTGCTGCTGTTTAAAAGAAAAAGGGAGTCGAGAATCGTAGAACAATTGGAACTAGAGCAGTTTGTGGAAGTTTGATTAGTCAATTTTTGCGTAACTCCCTTTTCTTTTTTTTTTTGGTGGAGTTTTTTGGTTGAATGTAGTGCTGTAGCAGTGATGAATTTTAGTGGTAGTTGCTACCATGTAGAGATACATCGTACGCTAACACAAGTTGACTCAGTTGATAAGGACGGATTACTATATCGTATGCTAACACAAATTGACTTAGTTGACGAGGAGGTGCCGCACAAAAGGTTATGTGTTCAACTCCCGTTGTTGATATGAAGGTTGTGTTAGTGGGTGATCTCTACTCGTAGTAATGATTGGAATCGAACCCATCTAAACTTTTTTCATAAAAAAAAAAAGAAGAAGATACAAAGATACATAGTACAATAGCAGTGGAATTCTTCTTTTTGCCTTTTCCAATTAAAGTGTTGATACGGCTATTTGTTCTTCTTTTTCTTGTCCTCCATGCATGCCTTCAAATCTCCGCCATCTTTACTTTGCTCCCAAATGGCGGATTGCGCGAAATGCAGCATAAGCCAAAAATGAGCCTAAAAAAGAAACAGACAAATTTTGAGGCAAAGTTGCTGTTTAATTAACATGGTCATAAAAGTTGATTGTGCAAACTAATTAATCAGAATGATGTCGAGAGAGACGTAAGACCATGCTAAATAAAGGCAAACCTTGTATAATCCTTTGCTATTGTCAATATATCATTTTTGCTTTGTGTTTCTAGTATTCCTACTCCCTATCCAGTATAGATTCTCCCAACACTTGGAAATTATATAATTGTGTGCAAAACTAATCGAGCCTTAGGCCCATCAAGAACATAATCTTACCTCAAGTTTTTACAGATCAAAGATGAGTGCAAACCAAGTTAAACCAGGATCTTGGACTTTTCATCTGTCAAAACTTTTGTGTTTATGTAGGATTTTACATGTGAGCTGCGATTTTGAGCTCAATAAAACACCATACAACTGTGGGATCAAGACATGTCTTATGACTAATCAAGGTTACTACTGAAGCATGAGACAATGTAGAAATTTTGTCTAGAAGTGTGGGACATTGTAGAATTTCGTTTACTACTATGTTTCTACAGGAATATTACTTGTAACTCCCCATCATGGCATCAAATACAACAACTTACAATAATCACATTACAACTATTTGACAGTTACTCAGAAAAACCCTAACACAAAAGTTGGAATAGGGTCATAAACTCACATACTGTGAAAAGATTTACATTTACAATCTTTCGCTCTTGAGTCTTCAATCTTAATTGTTTTAGGACTGGACCAATACCTCATTGGCACGGTTCAAACATCTCTTAACAAAGTAAAATACTAAAGCCCATTCGGATTGTTATTTTCTAGAGTTTTTGTAAAATGAATATACAATAACGATTTGATGTATGGGAGGTAAAAAAAAAAAAAAGTGATTAGAAAATATGGTAATAAAAAATATAAAAAAAATTTGGAGAAAAATTACATTCCAAAAGAAGGCCTAATATTGCCCAAGGAAAATGGACTTCGTTTATGATCGACCATGAGTTTTCATAAACCTTGGGCTTTGGATGAATTATCATTTATCCACGGACTTCGATTAATGGAATCTGGCCACTTAACTCCTGTAGAGATTCTGGTTTAACCGATGCCAATTTTGCAATGGGCCATGTTCGTCCGGGACGGTTTCTCTTCTACTGCTCCCGGCCCATTTGTTTTTCTTTTCTCCTATAAAATTTTACAGGACACCGGACTTTAAAAAATGGAAAACTTTTGCAGTTTGCTGAGAAACTGAACCACATGAGCAAGAATAATTAAACGAGTTTCCATCATTTTTTAAAGATTTTTCTTGACAAAGAAATAGTAGTATCACAGGTTTCAAGAGATCCTACACTTCTACTATTGTCACTTTTAATTGCAATAATACATGCACCAATACAAAACATGTAGATAAGAAGACAGAAAATTAGGCACTAAAACAATAACGTATAGAATTTGATCCCAAAGAAAAAAAAAAAGAACACAATTTCAAAAGCACATTAATTTTTGTGACTAATTAGCAGTTATGTCTCGCATGGTTCACCAACTTTTTGTGATGCAATTGCAATGTCCTGTCCCAGTTTCAGGCAACAAAATTGGGAATAATGGTAATTAAAAACAATTTACTTATTTTTTTGTTTTATTTGCTTGGCCAAAATAAGGATGTTTAATTCCATTATATGGTCAAACTACAAATAACAGTAAGATTGAATCCAAATTTTGTTTGTAAAGCCTCAATATTTGTTTATAATTAGAGGGTTCTGACAAATTCACTTAGCTCCCCTCAGGTTTAGAAAATTACATTAACCTCCCTTGTTTTTATTGTTCAAGCAACAAAATAGACCCATCTGCCTAGAATCATGCTTATAAAATACAATTCTGGAATATTATACATCAAAAGAAAATACAAAGTAGATTGATTTATTGATCAATTAAAAAAAAAAGTTTACTCAACACCTTCACGCTTCATCTCTACCTGCCACGCTACAAGAAGTTAAAAACGAATGTAAACCAAAAATCATTTCCAACCAATCAAGACTAGCTCTAACTTAGTCCCCAAATTCTACTCAAACTTCCCAAATTCTACTCAAATCGCTTCCTCTGCAAACCAGAAGCACGATAACAAGGAAAGAGAGAAAAGGATAACAAAAAAACACTATTAGTGAGGGGCTTGCATATGGTATAGTTGGTCAGTTAAAGAAACGATAGGGTTACAAGTAGAAAGAGAGAAGAGCTAGAAGAGAAAGATAGAGGAGAGAGAAAAGACATTGTCAATTGAAGTGGATATGGTAGGGGATTTGGGGTCAATAGTTGTTGAATGGGTACCTTTTTTTTTTTTTTGGGTTTTATATGTTCCTCTCATGTGATAAATTATCTATAAGGTAGAAGATATTATAGTCATTTTAGTACACCAAGGGAGATCGGTGGAATTTTCTAAAGCTGACGAAAATGGAGTAAAATTGTTAGAAACCTCAAGGGAGGTTTCGAAATTATCCCTATTTATTATTGCCAAATCCAGACCTTCATTGGCAAGATGGGATTGTCTACATGGACAAACATTAACTGCATGCTAAAGACAATGAAGATTTATGGTTGACAATGATACGTGGAATCTATTCAAATTTTATACCAGATGAAAATTCAATGTATCCAATGCCATTCACACTTTTCTATATGTAGGATAGGATTTTGTATTTTTGTCTGGTTGCATCAATACATTACCCAAAGGTCTGGTGCAGTCTGGGCACTGAGGTTGTGAAGCAAATGAACCAATCCCTGCAAACTCTTGAAGGATCAAAATTCACGGCTTGATTGTGTATCTGTGCCCATTCTTTTCTATAAAAATAGTCACAGATTTTCAGAGCCAGCACAGTTCCATGCAACGAATTCTCTGCAGCTCTGACGCAACATAATAGTAACAGCAGCAGTGAGTAGAGCGGAGGAATTGCACAGTTATAGCAAAACCATTTTGTGCCCGGAAAGGAGCCAACATCAGCTTTGAAGAACCCAATTCACGAGATTAACTGCTGCTCACTGCATCAACATGCTGGTCGGCAAGTAGCAAAGATTGATAAACACAAAGGATTCTCATTCAGTTCTCTGATTCCTGCTTGTCTCAATCTTTTATTTTTATTTCGTTGTGGATATGCACAACTAATTTATTTACTTTTCTTGGGAAGGAGTGGAGAATTTATTTCACACCTGTGCTCTCAACAATGTTGATAGTGCTCATTCGCTAATTAATAAGTTGTTTTACTGGCCGTGATAATGGTCATTCACAACCTAGTATGTATATTAAACTATAGCAAAAATTGAGTGTTAGGTTTTCTGCTTGGGATCGATAGGGATAGAGAGAGAGAAAATGAGCTCTATATCGATGAATTGGATGCTTTAATTGGTTTCAACTTTGTAATATTTTTAACAAATTTTCTTTTTACTAGGTAGTGAATTAATTATGGAAAAACCTAACTTGACCTATGTGAATAAGGGATGAATTGGCTGCTTGTCAGTCTCTCACCATGGTTATAAAACTAAAATCTTTAAATTTTACATTTGAGAAGCCCTAAATTCTCTCTAAAATCAAACGTCGGTATACATTTCCACAATAATTACAAAATTACTAATATGAACTAACTCAAATCTCAACATAAGTACAGTGAAATTCCTTGTCCGTTGACAATAAACTACTTTTCTTGCAAAACAAATTGAGCCAGTCGAATTTCATTATCTTGTAGATTTGAATTTTTTTTTAACGATTTGGGCTTAAGGATTGAGCCAATAACCTTTGAGTGAAACTAGGGGTTCAAAGAGGTTAATCCAAATTATTAGCAGCTCATGGGTCTTAGGCTTATTATATACAATTCCATTCCACCTCAAACTTCCAATGTGAGAGAATTGAGGGTGTCACTTGTGTAAGAATTGTGCTATCCACTCAACTGTATAAGAATTGTAGGGATGGCTGGCTCAAGTTTTAGAGGTGATCCCTACTTGATATACCGATAGAGCACTTACTTCCGAACAATTTTTAAAGGAGACTTTCCTCTGATGTAGAATTTAGTTCTATACAGCACTTAATTCCTGTACTCCTTCACATTGTTAAAATCATAATGCACTAGTCTATACTCATCTTGCACACCCATTGAGACCATATGAAATTTATTCTGACACTAATTGTAATACCCCGCGTCTAAGAGTTGGGCGAACGAACTTTGACCGAAATCACAGGTTCAAAATAGTTAATCCAAATTATTGGTAGCTAATTGGTCTTAGGTTCATATACAACTCTACTCATTGGTCGTAGGTTCATACATAATTCTATCCCATCTCAAACTTTTGATGTGGAAAACTTAGGAGTATCACAACTCACATGTGAGTTATTAGTTCTTAATTTAGCAGTCAAAAATCTGTAATACGAGTTTCCAGTCCTTCACTAATCTTGGACTTTTCAACAGTTCAAATTCTATTAACAAAGTGAAAATCCACTTCATCACATTATAATCACCATGACATGAGCTTCTTCTTTTTTTTTTAAAGTTTTTTTCTCAAATGATGAATCATTAATCTGTTCTTCTCATCTTTCAAAATCCAAGAACTTGGGCGTTTCTCAACTGTCCCCGCTTGTTGGTGATGGACGGGAAAGTCGAAACCAATATAGAAATGGACCATCTTCGTCCTCTACGATCCATGAACTAGTACGATTGGCCCGTTACCTTCAAAGTCTACAATCCATCTCTCTCGACTTTATTACTCAAAGGTCTCAATGGGGGGCTGTGACTTGTGAAGTAAATGAACCAATCTCATGGCTGATTCTTGAGGGATCAAAATTCATGGCTGGTTTACGTATCTGTGCCCATTCTTTTCCAATAAATCAGTCACAGTTAACACAATTTCATGCAAAAAATAAATAAATTTTGCAGCTCTGAAATTCTGACGCAACAGAAGAGTAACAGCAGCAGAAGGGGAGTGGAGGAAATGGCGTAGTTATAAAACACCCATTTTGATGCCGGGAAAGAAGCCAACATCAAAATTGAAGAACCCAAATTTCGAGATTGACTGCTACTCTCGAGATCAACATAGTGGTCGGCATGTAACAAAGTTTGATGAACACAAAGGATTCAGTTCTCTGACTTCTGTCTATCTCAAAAAAAAAAAAAAAATTTTTTTTATTCTTCAAGTACTATAGGCCTTTATATAGTCAATTTACATTATTTGTATTTTCACTTTGGGTACCATAGGCCTTTATATAGTTAATTCATATTTTTAAATATGATAATTCATTTGACAACTATGTTTTCGAATTTATTTCAACAATGTTGATGATTGTGATTTGCTAATTGATAAGGTTGTTTTATCGGTCGTGATGGAAAGAGATTCTGATGGATGAATGCATCATATTCTTACGTTCGTAATAGTGCCACAATATTATGAGTTCGTCACTATGATTAAATATAGATTGTGTTTGGATCGATAGATTTGAATTTGAGGAAACATTTGAGAGAAGTAGATTTCAAATGATTCTTGTATTAGATGAATTTAAAATTCTCTAAACTAGTATATTTCATTTTATAGGTAGATTTGAGATCTTATCTTTAAAATAAAATTTCCAAACAGTAAAAAAGATTTGAACTGTGAATTTGAAATTAAATCCACCAATCTAAATACAAACCTTAAATTTAGACTAAACTATTGCTCCAAAAGCCTAAGATACAACGTAAATTTTAAATTTTGTTTTGACACAAGCAAATTAAGCATCTCATTATGGTAGTTTCCTTGGTCATCCCACAAGAACAAGAACATTATATCTTGTAATCCATATACTTTATTGGTAATGCGCTCTATGGATTGATTTCATCTGCGTTCACCTTTTTAGGTCAGAGAAATCATTTTTGCTTAGTAACTTCACAAAACTAGATAAAAGTAAAGGAGGCCATGTCGGTGCCAGACATAACTAGAAAAGGCTCACAATGCACCTATGATAAAGTGTCCAAACAGCCTCCATCCTTACCTATCTTGAGAAAATGAAATATTTGGACTCGATGCAGAAAGTTGTATATCGATATATGGTAATTTCTTTCTGGGGACGAGAGTTTTTGGTATGATTGGTTGTGAATTTTAAATAATACCAAACTGGTTAGACATATTCTTTGCCGGCAGAAATCTTCTCTTTTCTATTATTACACAAAGGAAAGAAGTCTCCTCTTTTCACTAAATTTTCCTGATGGCTGCTTCGGTTCTTAGTAGTCATTCAATTTTCTGATGGGATTAGGTAACTAACACCAATCATCTCATGCTAGTAAAGACTCATGGAATTTTTAACAGCCCTAGAATTGATGGATATATGAATTGTTTAGTTGCGCCAGTCTTGATTGTCAAAGAAGGTCTTAGCTTCCAATATTGAGGCTATTGGGTATAAGCCTAACAAACATAATTAAATTGCCAAATGTTGTAGGCTGATTGACTTGTAAACTTCAGTGGCGTCTAATCTTTTACCTCTTCTGTAACCTTCAACTTCTCAGTACAGACAAGATGAAAGAATGAGACAATTTTTCAACAGCTATGTGTGAAGTATGAACTATTATATCGTTTATTACAACTCAAAAGTAGGGGTATAAACAAGTCTAATCCAATCAACATCCTAGTGTCTACTATTTAAGTTTGTTTGATTATTTTATATGAATTTGAGATTTTGTCCAAGTTTGATTTATTTATTTGACGAATCAAGTTGAATGAGTTTTTTTATGGAGTTTAGAAATTATCAAACATAAAATGATATTTAATTTCGGTTTGACTAATTGGCAAACAGATCTCGAAGAGTTCTTATCAAACAGAACTCAATTCGAGTGTTAAGTAGTTGAATTCATCCTTCAATCCTGCTCGAAAATTCGTCAATTGAAATTTGGGACACAGGAAAGAAAGAATGAGCAAACCAACAATGAAGCTTCTAGCGTACCTAGATCTTTTTGTATATTAACATGATCCAGTTCTCATTTGTGGTAGTAAGTTTTGAGATACAGAAAGCAACATACTCATATAGCAGACACAAGGTAAATATTAAGTTTTCTCTTGAGACAAGCAAATCAAGCATTTTATGGGTAGTTTCCTAGTTTGGTCATCCCACAAGAATATTATCTCATAAAATATTTTATTATAACACACTCTATGGATTGAATTCATCTGTTTGCTATGTGCTAGTTTGATTTTACTTTAAGACCAAGCATTTTGGTCTCCGAAATTTTTAATTAAATCATTTTTCTTAGTATCTTCCTAAAACTATATAAAAGTAATGAGGCCATGTCGGCTGCCTGACATAACAAAATTAGTCTTCATTACATGCATAAATGCAACCTTAGGCCTTATTTGGACTGCTAGTTTTTGTAGAAAAATTTTGAAATATTTCTTTAACACATTCTCTAATCACCTTTTTATCTCATATATATTACATCGTTACAATATATATATATATATATATATATATATATATTAATAGAAACTTCAAAAACTTGCAAAGGGACCTTATCTTTCTGAGTTTAATGTCACAATGCACATATAATAAAATTGTCCAGCCAAACTTTATATCCCTACCTACCTTCAAAATTGCAAAATTTGGACTGATGCAGAAGGTTATATTATATGCTAATTTCTTTCAGGTGAGGAGAGTAGATCGTACAAGTGGCTGTGAATTTTATATAATATTGGATAGACATATTCTTTGCCGGCAAAAATCTTCTCTTTTCACTATTAATAGTCATAAACTGATGACTGATGAGATTATACGTCTGATCAAAGAGGACAATTAATTAGGTAACCAAACTACAATCTTTTTCTAGTTAATCGCCCTAGAATTGATGGATGAATTGTTTAATTGCGCCAGTCTCGATTGTCAAAGAATGTTAGATTTCAATAGATATTGAGGCTAATGGCTATAAACCTAATAAATATTATTGAATTGCCAAATATTGTCGGCTAATAGACTCGTAAACTTTCAATGGGGCCGTCTAATGTTTTAGCACTTCTGTGACGTTCAACTTCACAACGCAGATAAGATCAAAGATTTAAAAAGTTTCTTTCTCCATTTTCAGTTTCACTTTTTGACAAATGGAGACATTATATATCAACAGAAATATGTGAATTATGAGTTACATAATCTGATTACAACTCAAAAGGTGGTCAAGTTAAATATTCGAGGCAGGAAATGAATTAGCAAATTAACAATTACGACTGTATATTAACAAGAATCCATACATGTTTTCAGGTTGTAATTTTTGGAATAGAGAAAGAAACATATCTTCTTCTTCTTTTTTTTTTTTTTCTTTTTTTTTTTTTTTTTTTGTTGGGCACTTTGCGCCATTATGGATTGGAAGGAAACATCAAATTCGCAAAGCTTTTCTCCCTAAACGACCACTTCAATCCTTTTACTGCAATTGAAGTTGCCTCGAATATGCAGTGTAGAATTATACATGTTGTACTCAGTCCTGATATATGATCTGGGGTCAAAGATTTGCTTCTTCATCAGATAGCTATTTTGGGAGAAATATATCCTGACCTTCCACATGTTCTGCTATTTGTATCTCATATGTGTCATATAGATAATCACAACTCACATGTTCATATCAACAATGCATTAAATGCAGTAGAAAAACTGTTGATTTTTCAGCTAGAACATGCTCTAACTTATAAAGTCTCGTCTCGATAGTATGTTGCTTAGCATATTTTCCTTTCTTTCTTTTCAGATGGTTAGATACACATATCTTAATTTGCTGTTTATATTAAGCTCATCTAACTCTACTCTTGGACTGTGACAGCCTCATAATAAACTACGACTCTGACATGGTCTAACTTTGATTAGGAGATAGTTTAAAATACATACTCATAAAAGAATTCCAGATCTCTGGTGGATACACTACAATCTATGTACATGCAAACTTCAATATTGTAACTATTTCCTCCAAAACCTTATTTCCTCCACTAAATAGTACTTAGTATTTGGCACCACATAACATTTGCCCTGTTTTGTCATGTAGAGATTGATGTTTTAGATGTGCAGAAAGGCCATTAAATTATATACACTGAAGATGGATATAACATGTGTGACCACTCATTGTACAATTGCTCCATACCCATTATTGTTCCAATGGATGAACAGGAGGAGAAGGAAATACATGTAAATGTATGATATATATTTTTTTTTTGGGAACAAATATGTAATATACGTATATCAGCTAAGGCAACATGTGAAGTCAAAGATGCTTAGGTGAACATGCATGAGGATAACAAAAAAGCCAAATCTCGTGTGTTTTTTTTTGCAGTTTCTTTCTCGGGTATTGTCCATATATACACTCTTTACAAAAGTTCTTGTAAACGTTCCGATGAAAATGGCTTTGTCCCTGCGCATCTTCCACTATCTAGGCAGCATTTATTGCAGAGAGATTTATAGCAGGAGGGAAGGGCGACGCCTAGGCGGAGTTGAGAAGAAAACGGGAGAAGTCTCCATAAATTATTTTTCATGTACAGCTCCCACCCAGTGATTTTCTTTTCTGATTCCATAATGGGGTATTTGACAGCTAAATTTCTATGAGAATCTCTCACCCTAACTAAATGGGGTAATCAGTAGATGTGATAGGCTCATAGCACTTTTCTCAGTATATTGGTGCAAAAAGAATTTAAAGAATAATGCTAAGCTACAAATACAAGATAAATGTTCTATAGCAGCTTGGTGGACTAGATTAAGATACATTAGATTTAAAACAAAATCCAGGACCCAACTTAATAAATTTTGAAGTGGAATCACAACTTTGGCTTCTTAATGAGAAGGGAACGTGTTTTAAGGTGAACCCCAAAACACCTTTGACGTGATAATCCAGGTGCATGGTACAAGTCTCCAAAGGGTCTCGTCAGGAAGTTAATTAATTAATGTTGAATATACAGAATGATTATGACTGATCTGGCCTTTGTGATAAGCTTGCCTATTTGTTCTCACTTCCAGAATCTCACATACAAATCCAAGGGCAAATTGATGTTTAAATATTGATTGGTTGAATAAACTGTTAAAGTATGCTGGCCCAATTTCACAGACAAATTAAGATACTCCAAAGCTTGATCTGTCTCTAAGTTACATGCATAGATACTTATAAACAAACATGGTAGTGTGTGTATGATCATTACATGTGGCTTCAGAACAAGTTTCTATACTGATGAACAGACACAAAAGAAGAAATTTTCTTGAGCAAAAATTGGCTTTTCATTAGGGCCTAATGATTGTGAGCAACAATATAAAGCCAAATTTCATGCAACTTTATCCATTGTTAGGCACCTCAGCAACTCTACCATGCATCAAGTGCTTGCTTGAACAGTTCTTTAAAGGTTTTTCTTCCATAGTACGGTTGTTTGTCAAGAACCACTAAAGCCTAAAGTATCGGATCAACATTTATTTACCAGCAGAAAGTGGATGCCTAGCTAGCAAGATAACCCATTTGATATTTGTATAGCAAGATGATAGAATGTCGAGGACCTTCGGCCACTTATTTCAGAAAAATCTCTACTTTCTGGAGATAAAATGAACATGAAGATTATGACCACAAGAGAATTAAACTTCGTGACAACAAAATGTTTAAGGAATATTAGGTTTGCGAATTTCTCCCAACCTGCAGAGTTGGACCTGAGGTCCAGATTTTCGAAATTGCTCTCTTTCTTAACAAAATTAACTCGTACATCTCAATTTGAAGCATATTTAATTAATCAGATTCCTAATTTTCGTCTTTACAAGGCTTATGTAAATATCACAAGTCCAATGTTCTATTGTCCCGAGAACAAGTCTTAGTACTTGCTAATCTTTTATGAGATTCGCATCGATCGATGTATAGTCTAGTAAATTCACGTATTCAATAAGCTAAAGGAGTCCTATTCTTGTTCATGTGCTTGTGTTGGATCGTCACTTTTATGACTGTACTTTTTTTTTTTTTGGGGGTAATATTTTTATGACTGTACTTTACTTGCAGTTTCAGATGGTCTAATTGGTGCTTCGGATTCAAATTAAGATCTGATCATAGCAACATGCAAGAACTTTGTATTACAAACAAAAAGATTACGGGTCTGTTTGATGCATAATGCGGGCGATGATTAGATTAGATTATTAACATATTATGCTTGGAAAACCTTAATATTTTTAGATGTACTTTCATTGATCCTCTCAGTTTTAAATATGGCCGTCAAAGCATTTTTAATATACAGTTGTGGACTCATGGCATGTGCTCCAATTATGGCAGCATCTCAACTACCAACCGGTAGGAGAAATTTCATTATCTCTCAGTAAGATTATTCTTAATTAAACCCTTTTTCTATTCGTATTTCTTGCCATGCATGTGGGCATACCAACTTAGTTTCTTGCATCAACCCTCGGATTGGTTAGTTGCCAAATCATTCTGCTAATGACGGCTAAAGGACAATGAGTCTAAAGTATGATTAGCATCTGCTAGTGACGACTTAAGGACAGCGAATTCAAACTACAATTATCATCACTTCACTGAACATGTATATATTTAAATATGTCTCTTATCTTATTCTCTTGGTGGAAGTTTAATGAAAATTATTTTCTAAATACCTCGATCTCATTTTAGTTGGAATGTTGAAGAATGAAGAAATTAGATTTACACAATTAGAAGTGTTAGACTAGACTAACTGGGCAACTAATATTTGCTTTCCTCTGCTAATTTTATGTGGTTTAATTAGTTCAAAGACATGAACGTGTTATTAATCAGTTTCAAATACTCGGAGTTCTGAACCCTAATGACTGGCTAATCATTGGCGATTAATTACTCAACAAGCACATCAGAAATTATAAGCAATTTGATTAACAGCTGCACGATTCTGAGTAGCCAAATGGGATGCCAGGGTGTTCAAAACTTGAGCTAGGAGAATGTCTTCAAACAAGTTCATATTTGTTAATAACTGGATCTTAGTATCTCCATTAATTAAGACGCATAAAGTGATTATTGGATCCAAAAGCAATGATTAAACTCTGGCAGAAGTCTACCAGTACTTGTTTGCAATAAAAAAAATTGAGGGGGATCCTCACTTATATGCCATGAAGGATATGGTCAAGGTGTATATCACGTTTCCATATGCATTTTCTCTGACGCAAAATAGTAATTAACTTCTCCCTAATGTGTCTATGTTCTGGAATCTACTTAGGATACTTCATCGTTTTCTTCCTTCCTTTTTTTATTTCTTTTTTTTTTTTTTTGGAGGAAATATACTCAGTTTCTATTTTAGGTTTGCTTAGATACAGATAGTTCTTCTTTCTTTTCTTAGGCAAGAAAAAAAGGTAAGGAGAAAGAGGGGGAAGGATTAATGGCTCACTTTTGTACTAGAACTCAAGTTAAATAAACCTAAGTAGGGTGGCTGGATTGCTAGGGTGTCTATACTTAGGTACAAAAGGTAATGTAAGATACACATGACATATTCAATTCCAATTTTTTATGGAGTCCTTTTGTTATGACACCAGCACAATTAATTCTGAGCTAGTTACCTTATGCATCAGTTTTGCCTGGTAGTTTCACATGCATAGAAGCCACCAACTGATGGCCCTTCATTACTATAATTAAATAAACAAATAAGCAATCAACCTCAAGAGAGCAAAAGGGTTGATCCAAGATCTGACCTTATATACTTCGAGGTTTTTCAATCTTGTAATTTAAGAGGCCCAAAGTTAGAAAAAAAAAAAACATGTCGAAATTTGTTCAGTAAAATCAATGAAACGTGTAATAGCATTCATCTGTTTCTTGAATGTGTTCATCACAAATGTTGAAATAGGTCCCAAATGTTGCAGTTTGAGGTTGGATCTAAGAGTTGTTTTTGCAACTTGGCATATGGCCATACTCCTTATCAACTTGGTGTTAGCAGCAGAGAAGTAGGGATCTCTTTTTCAGATGGGGTGTCCAGTAATGCCCATGTGAGGCATATTTCTTGAACTCTAAATCAAGGGTTCATTAAGGATGTGCCCTTCGGATTTTGCACTTATTTCTAGTTAATTATCATCGATACCACTGCCGATCTCCCACTGATACTATTCCATGGGAATGTCAAATTAGTACACCAAATGTGAATTATTTGTCTTCATTACGTTTAAATCTAAGTTTGGTTATTTATTATAGCAGAAAGCATAAAAAAAAAAAAGTTGATTAAATTATTTTTCTAATATTCTATTACAATCGGTCAAAACGGTAGGTTATTAACGTCATCGAATTCCTTCTTTTTTTTTTTTTTTTCTTGGACTCCATACTGCTGCAACTAAACAACTCGTATAAAAGTGAATGCGAGTAAAACCAACATAAATTAAACAAACACTCACAAGACTTGAATCTAGAGTCTTCTATTCTTGAAATCTCAATGTCGTTACTGAAATTACTTCAGATACCAATTTAGCTTTAGCATGTTGTTAATTTTGATCATCATTTCTATCACAGAAAAAGCATAAATATGCAGCTTTGAGTTGGCTATAAACTAAGACAAGATTAAACAATTAAACAAAAAAAAAATTCCTTCTTCAAGTCAAAGAACGAACCAATATAGTAGAATTTCACGTCATGGTGCAAAAAGGTTGACCATTGGCCTCAGTTCGAAGCACTACAAGTATTCCATGATATCTTACCATATCATTTGTATGTTATTAAATACACATGATTACAAAATTTATAATTAAATTTACAACAATCATGGCACCAAATAAGAGCTGCATTGTCGCTATATGTTCATCAATCATGTTAATTCAGACAAAAGTGTGAGTCTAAGTAATGAAGCTCACCATTTGTTAAGTTTTTATCCTTAATTTAAGTATGCCCTTTTCTTTTGTAAGTATATTAAAAGAAAAAAAACAAAGAAAACAATTTCATGTTCAATTGATGTGGTGGTGGGTTAGTTGTACTCCTCATGCATGTAATCTATATACTTGTTTCTGTCCTTGTATATATGTTACTATCCTATAAGATCCTATAGAGAAAGAAATGAGTGGTAGATTGGGGAAAGGGTGGGAGTGTAGGGCCTTATTGTCCATTGGCCTCCCCTCCTCAAGTTCTTCTAATCAGAAAAAGAGATTTTTGGTTTTTGAAGTCATATATTTTAGAGGGGTCCTCAATAATGAAACCTGAGATTTCACAGTAAACATGGTCCATTATTTGATTGACAACATTCCCAGCCCCAGCTTCAACCGAAATTCTACTGAAAGTTTGCCACCATGCATGTTGAGAAGGAATTGTGTGGTCATTGTGAACTTCTAATTCTTTCATCATTTCTGCCTTTATACTATGTTCTAAAAATTTCTTGTGACGGAATAACTCTTCTGAGATCTACAGATAGCACTCTGAGAAATCCTCATTTTACTAAAGAAAACAAATATAAAGATAATTTTGCCTCTAGCTTTTGAGAAAAGAACATGAGATTTCAAGGGGTCAAATTTGTTGAAAATGGTTGAGTGATATAATTCCACATTTGCATATTTTCAAAGTACCGTGTTTTTAAAATTAAATAAATTATTTACCTTGCAAGGAGGAGAAATCGGAAGAAACAAGGAAAGCGTGAGGAAGAAATAGAAGCGCGCATTGAGCGAATCAATGAAACAATTTGCCTCCAACCTAAAGTTCAAGCTTGCCTAAAATTTATATGTACAAACTAAATATTACGATTCCCACGTATGTAAATATATTTGGACCAAAAACTATTAAAAACTATCACCCAGTTGACAATTAAGTCGTCACTAATATTTAAAAAAAAAATCACTATACACTATCAGTGCATAAAAATTACCACGCGATCACTACCCTGCTAGTGAAATATCTATGTCAACAATAGAGGCCTCAAATGTACAAGAATTTAGTGGTCACAAAATCAGAATATATATCCATGGGGATGTCCCAAAAAATGATGGGATAGATGATGTGGTACTTTTATGGTTTGGAATGTTCCATGAGAAGAACAAGAAAAAGCATGTTACTGTTGGATTTGGCGATTCCAACATAGGAATACAATCCAAACAGTCAAAGGACGACCACGTTGACCGAACAGCGCCATATGAGTCCACGTGGAAATTGGGCCTTCCCTCCCCGCCCCACGACCATGGAATATGATGTGGGGCTCCGGATCCGACTTGGACATCGCACATGGATTGCTCTCTGCCACGTGGGCACACTCCCAAACAACAGCATAATTTCATCTGATTCGGGCCCCCAACCAAGATATTGGGTTGGATGGGACCCGAATCATATGGATCCCTGTGTTTTGGGATGCATTTAGACTCTCCATGTTTAGTCAATTTATATGCATAAAAAAATATATATCCAAAAATGAATTTTCTCCTTTTATCATGTATATTAAATCACTGAATGGTTTCGCTAGGCTTTAAGGGCAATTATTTCAGGGAAAAAAAATCTCAATATCATTTTTAAATAATTTTTCCAACCACTTTTCAATTTTTCAAAATAATTTCATTTTATTTTACATACATCACTTTACAAAATATAATACAGTAAGTAATGTCAAAAATCATTTCAAATAATATTCAATCCAACGACTGTACGGTTGTATTCAAATTTAGACAACGAACATATACTTTTGAGTGTACACAAATTAATCTAACTAGCTATTGAAATGAGTACATAATATATTTAGAATCGTATTTTTTTTTTGTATGAAAAAAGAAAGGCTAGTCTAGATACATCAACGAATAGTAGACATATGACATGGATCGTTGCAACTATTATATGTTCCTTAACAAATTCTATGTCCTAATGATTATTGACGTGTTGACCAAATTGCAATGATGATCATCTTTTTTTTTTATTTATTGATTTATATTTCTTTTTGTTAAAAAAGAAAAAAGAAAAAAAAAAAATAATGATGATCTTCTTAGCCCGCAGGTGACTGCTTTGGGATGAGACGTGTCCCAAAATAAAACTGATTTTTGTTAAAGATGATGGCCATATGATGATGATAGTCTTCTGCTAGACAAAGGCCAACATGGAAAACTGTCTCGAATCAAGTATGCAAGTACTATATTAATGGTATGTGCTAGTAAAGTACTTTCTGAACAATCTTGTGAAGGCTGAAATTAACTTCCATTGTGAGAAAAGGCCAAGGGAAATAAAAACATTTAAAATTTGTGTAAATTTCTTTAAGGGACGAGTATAAGTCCACATTCCTACCGTCTAAATTTACATCTGTAATGCACTAATGACTTATACCACGAGTATTGATAGTTTATATTATTAATATTAAAAGTTATATTATTATATGTGAATTTAGACTATAAGGTGTGGATTTAGTATCATTTATCATTCAATATAGGTGATTTTGTGCTCTAGCATGATTGCCTACTCTCACTTGCTTGTGATTGACCAATACGGTTTTTTTTTTTTTTTGATAGTAAAAGAAATCTAAAACCTATTTTGTTGTGTTGTTCTTCATTTTTCTCATCTACAACAAGATTATTTCAAGATAAAAATGTTCCGTAAATCTCGATATGATCTTGGAAACAATTTTAAACTTCTCAAATGTATCTTGGAATCATATGCTTTATTTTTTAAAATCAACTTAAAAAGAAATTTAAGCAACTAAAAAATAGGCCCCAATGTTCAACAACTAAAGCAATTCCAGTCCACCTTTGAGGTCGAGACCTGAGGATTTTAGTACATTCGTAAGAGGCCAAAAGCAGAGCATGTGACCCTAAAATTTGTGCAAAATCACTTCCTTTTTTTGGTACGAGTCTTTTTTTTTTTTTCCCCCTTTATGACATTAAAATTTGATAATTGGTTTTCGAAATTGTTTACCCTTTTATCTGTTTGTTAAAATTCCTTCTGGTCTTCGCTTACGCGTTCTTATATGAAAGAAATTAAAAGAATCCTTGACTAATCAGGCATCTAGTGCAACATGAAACTTTTTAGACAAGTGTTGATAGAAAGTTTCAAACCCTGGCAACAATTTCCTCGGTCAAATTGTTTTTGGGATGTTTTTTAAAAAATTTTATTTGTTGAAAGATGTGTCCATGGATCCAAAAAAAGTCTTGGAAATCGTGTTTGAAATTTGTCGAAAATCTGTTTTTGAAAAGCATGCACGAACAGATGGAGCCGTTGCCGAAAAGGGGAAAAAAAGAACAGAGAAAGAATATTGGAATGGATCCATTTTTGTGTTTGGATCAAATAATTTGCATCTTTACTATTGTAGCATGATGTATGTAAAAACAGTTGCATCGGAATAAAATGAAAGGACCAGAGATCAACTAGGAGAAATAAAATACTAGCAAAGATTCGTCATATGGTCTATGTAGCGCTATAGAATTTGTTCTTTAGGAGTTTTGGAGACCTTAGTTTTTCTCAAGAACAAAATCTACAATAACTCCTAAAAAATAAAAATAAAAAACACTCAAAAACAATGTATTATCACTTTTTCATTCTTCTCTATCACCATCACAGTTACACCCACCACCTCTTAAGTTCATTCAATTAGTACATTTCATCTCAATTACACAATTATTTCGTAAAGGATTTTTTTTTTAATTTTGTAAAGATTTATTTCACGAAACATCTTCAAGAAATTCATACGCCTTAACGGGTGCGAAAGTACCAACTTTTCATATTAAACTAGTTACTTATGACCATATGAGCACCATCAAGGTCACAAATTAACACCTCATCGAGTAAATATATATATATGAAGGGGAAATACTGTGGATCAGTTTGAATTGCTATTTTTTAAAATTTTTGTAAAAAAAAAAATATTGTACTAATATGATGTACGTGAAATAAAAGAGATAATTGAAAAATGTGCTCACGAAAAATTTAAAAAAAAATTCCTTAAAAAAATTACAAACTAAACAAGCCAAAATTTGTCGGTCATTAGTTAATAATTGAAACTTTAACTTTGAGATCCTCCTGTTTCTGACTCCAAAGCTGCGTGGCCAACAAGAGAGGGCTGTGAAAAATCAAAAAAGGAGTAAACCTAACAATCTTAAGTGGATAAGATATGGCATCAGACGTGAATCTTAAGTCCCCTAAAATGGCCAGAATGAGTTAATAATTACAGTAAAAGTGGCTTTACGCTGCCTAACTTTGATTAATATAATGATTAGGTTGCGATTACAGGATGCTTTAGTGGGATTTACCCTCCCCAAAGTCCAAAAAGTGCTCTGCTAATTTGACAAAAGTTGGTGTTCCAGAAGTCAGTCACGCCCTTCCAGGACTCCAGAAAGAAGGAAGGAATGACGTCAGCAATGAGAGATCAAACGGCGGAGGATCAAAGAAGTCAAAGTTTTTTTCTTGATTTTTGTTTTCTCCTATTGTAAGACCACACGTGAAGAAGTGGTAAATTATTGACAATTGATGGATACTGCGGCCTCTGTCAAAGTCTTACTAAACTGCTCTTTCTTTGGGAAGGTACCAATCCCAGAAGGGCAGAAACAGAGAGCTATGCATAGATACATGCAGAATTTTTTTTCTTGTAGCTGCATTATTGATTGATTATGTAGGAGTGGCTGCTGTCTTATCTTTGACTAATTTAGATTACTTGGACAATGGAAGATTTAGTATGCCCAGTGCTAGGTTTAGCCCTAGCAGGCCTAGAATTGATGGTGTTGTAGAGTGATAGTAGAATGATACAAGAGTGGGAATCCTTTTCTTTGTTAAATGATTGAAGATTTTCTCCTTTATCTTAGATAATTAATAATTTTATCAATCACAGTAATGCATTATGTGACTACAGTTGTTTCAAATTCTCTGTTCCCAAAACTCTCTCGATCCTCATATCTTATAACATCAATCGTTGTCACGTATTATTTATGACATTAACTAGTCACGTGAGATGACTTGGAAACAGAATACGTAGTTGCTATTGATGTTATAGAAACGGAGGAAGAGAGACTTTTGGAGATAGAAGATTTGGGCTCGACTAGAGTTCGTTCAGATTGCTATTTTTAGAATTTTTGTAGAGAAATACACTATTGTAATTTGATATAATCTGCAATAAAAAGGTGTTTGAAAAATATGTTTATGAAAAATGTAAGAATTTTTTCTGTGAAAAAATGCGATCCAAAAAAGATAGCTTTAGAAGTTCAAAGTAGTGTGATTTTTGTGCTAAATTTTGGTTACAATCCATTTGGATTGCGAGTTTTTTACCCAACCCAATCATTAATGCAAGATTCTTCGTTCTCTAAGGTCTTTGTGAAGATCTATCTTTTGAAAATGTAATACAATGCAAGATTATGTGAACAACTTGAATGCTCGAAAACAAAGAAGACAATTTGTCAAGACAACACTTAAATAATTGCCCTACAAATTTTATAGCAATTAAATACTAAGTTCTGGTCCTCATGGACCATTTTTATAGCAATTAAAATGCCATCACTTCTTAGGTTCAGAATATTCGATGTTGCTAGGTTAGCCTGCTAGGCCTTAAGAAGTGATGGCATTTTAAAAGTAGATAGAATAACACGAGAGTAAAATCTATGATAAAGATGATTAAAATGTTCTCCTTCTTAATATTCTTTGAGAGATATAACTTTTGAAATTCAAAGGGGTCGATTTTTTTTTTTTTTTGGTGCTAAGATTTTAGACACTATACAATTTCATCAATAACATGTTTGGAATCAATTTATTCGAACTTAAAATAAGTTAAAGCTGAACGTGAAATGAACGTGAGAAGTGGTCAATCAAATTAAAACAAATGGGGAACATGTTTCAATTTTAGCTCAGAAGTCATAAATTCAGATCAACGAAGAAAAATGATACCTTGATGAGTTTTGTTTAGTTTATACTAACATATTTATGCTGTTACCACTTACCACAATCATTAATGACAACATTCTTCGTTTTGCTTAGGTTTTTGTGAAGATTATCTTTTGATTCAAAATGTAATCCAGTGCACACTATAACATAATTACTTAAAAGAACATGGTAATATTGTTTAATGTGATGTATATGAGATAAAAATATGACTAAAAAGATTAAAAAGTGATTGAAAAATATATTTATAATATAATCAAATAAATTTTTACAAATAATAAACTATCCAAACACATCCATGATACTTTATGTATAACCATTGATCAAATGAGTAGAACCGATATCCGTAAGATTTATCTGCACAACTTCAGTGTTTAAAGACACACAGCTTGTCAAGACAGCACCTACATAATTGTTCATCAATTATTTTTGGATCGTCATTTTTCCTAAAAAATTTTAGATTTTTTATGAACACAGTTTTTATCTTACATACATCAATAACTATCTAAACCGGCTCGAAAGCCTTTCTTTTTTTGGTGTAGCATTTCATTAGGGTCAGAAACCAGAACATTAACGTTGCCTTTAATTTCAAGAGCTTCTTGTCGATATCTTCAGCAGTAACATCCTTAATTTCCCTGCAACCAGCAATTAATACACAATAATGTGTTGGTGATAGCACACAGCATTTAACAAACCTAGAGTGCACACTTACTATGCATGCAAGCTGGACGCTAACATCAAGAACCTTTGGCGTTCTTCTACCCAGTCTGTGCCTAAGGACCCCTCTCAATCGAATCCCCAGAGCCCAGAGCAGAGAGTCCAGACCTTCTTCTTCTTCTTCAATACTAGGTTAATAGCCTCCCTGTCTGAAATTGTCATGTCCATGCACACGCATTATAAATTTCAACTTTTGACAGTGGCTTTTGCAGAAGTAGTGGTACTACTCTATCTGCATATGGTACACGTACGACAGGTTCTGATTTCTGGTCATTTACCTACCTATCGATATACAGCTAGAGCCTGGAGGAGAAGCCTATGGATGTTATTTTTGTATTGGGATCATATCCTATATCATGATGCCTCAATAGAATCACAGAATTAACGTCCAGGATTCTGCAGCAGATGCCATCTCGAGCTCTGTTATGTTCTCTACTATCACATTATTGTCATCTTGCATCTTTGGAACCATGCATGAGTAATTTACAGTTAAAGCTCTTTCCTGCATTTTCCATTCATAGTTTCAACTCAAAGCCTTTAAGCTTCTCCCCCCACCCCCCCCTCTCCTTTTATTGGGCTTCTGCGGTTGAGTCTTGTTGAAGGGCAGTTGCAAAAAGTTATATTGCTGTCAAGTGATCTATCCTCTTTTCATTTTATGATAATCTTGTTTAAGGCCCCCTTTTGAGGTTGCCTGATTTTCTATTAAGCTAGAAGAGATAATCGAATTCAAAGGAGCCCAAAAGAAAACAGAAACTTTTGAGTTTGGCTGTGTGAGAAGTTAAAAAATAACACTAGAGGAAACGGAGAAAGCGATTATTATAGAGAAAAGTGCGAGAATCTTTTTAGATAGACAACTCAATAAGCAAGAGGGGGTAAAAGGAAACGGGGGCACCTCTGCTTGATATTCACACGCATTCATTAAATTAATTATAATTGCATTCTAAGCCAATCAAAAATAGCAAAGGTGTATAAAAGCAATTCAGATCCTCTGTTCAAATTCCGTATTCAATTTAAAATAACGTCGTTTAATTAAATCAGTAGTTTTATTATGTAAAACACAGCAACAGTTTCATTAAATAAAACAATATTTTTTAAGTTTAACACGGAATTTGAACAAGGAAGCTGAACAGAGGATGCGAAGTAGTAGTGTAAAAGGACCATTTCCCATAAATTAAGGCACCCGAGTGAATTTCGCGACTCTTGACCACAGCACAAAGTCGACGCAACAGTACAGTTGACCTTCGCTGTTATCATGCCCACCCGGCACCAGGTTGAAGATTTCTCAGCTCCAAATTTATTACCTGTTTTTCTTGAATGAATGTGAATGCATGGCACTTAACAGTGCACACCTTTCTAATCTGGGGTTGCTAATAACTTGTGAGACTTTTTCCAGCATCGTGTGCAGCTTTGTAAGAGGCTATATGTACTACTACGTACTATTGTGGAATTCCTGCCATGGAGGTTGGCTTCATAATCAGATTACAGGGGAAGTTACGTGGGAAAGTAAATTGATTGAGAGTGAAGGAAAGAGAACATGTACATACACACATACATACATCTATTCACACATCTAGACATATATATGTATCTATATATGTTTGTTTGATAAGAAAAAATTTGAGAGAAAACGTGTGGTTATTGCAATTATTAAAAATATGAATGCATGTGTGTCCGGATAGAAGATTATTTAAAATAATTATTGTAACACTTTTTTGCGATGCGATGTATGTTAGATAAATAGTTAATTAAAAATATAAAAAAATGTGTTAAAAATTGTGTTTGTGATACAAGTAAATAAATTTTTGGTAAATAATTTCTATCCAAATAATAATTTTCCTACCATTATTGTTACTTTTATCGCCACTAGAGGTTTATGAGTGATTAACTATGAGAATATTTGGATCAAATTGATTTCTAACACTTTTTTAAAAGATTTTAAAAATGATTAAAAAATAGTATTTGGAAGATTGATTTCTAACACTTTAGTGAGATGGAAGGTCAATGTTCGATCCTTGTCTTCTATCACTTATCACTAATATGTGACTTCTTCAAATTCAAATGGTTGCGCAAGGCATCCATTTTTCGATGGTGATTCAGTTTTCATCCGTTTCCTTAATTTAGTTGGATCCTCCTTTAGATAAATTAGAGTATAATTAGAAATAAGAGTAGGAGTAGTGTTAAAAAAAACAAAAGATAAAAAGATAAAACAAAAAAAAATTTCTAACTAATGACATATCCTAGCAAATGTTAAGGGGAAAAATGTTTATGCTAACTTGAACTATTATTTTATTTTACCATCATATAAAAAGCTTTTGATTGCATAGGAAGCTAGTTTTGTCTATTCAATAAGGGAGTATTTATTTATTTATTTATTTTTCAATAAGGGAGTATACTGCATTATATATAGAGAGAATGGGAGAGAGAGAGAGAAAGAGCAGCAGATCTCAAGCCCTTTTCATATGCAGTGATCTTTTTAAAGTCTACTGCTACTGCTACTAAGGCACAGAGACAGAGAGAGAGAGAGAGAGCAGAAAGAAAGGAAAGAGGTGGTGCAGAGGAGACTGAGAAACTGAGAAAGATCTCTGATGAGTTGGTTTTTCCTCTATCTTTAATCAACAGAACCCTCCTGTTTTTTGTATTCTATCCTCCCTTCATTTGATCCCATGCTCGTCTTGTTCTCTTCTACATCTTGCCCTTTTGTCTTCTCTGTCAGCTCCTTCCTCAGATCCAACTTCCAAACCCAAAGGCCAAACAGCTACGTACCCCTTATCCTCCTCTTTATCTCCACCTCCACTGCTACCATCATCATCAATATCAACTTCACCTCTTTTGTGTCTGCTATTGGCCATAAGCCTTTTTTATCTTGGGGTTAGTAAGAAGATAGATTGAAATGGGCACAGGTTGGAGGAGAGCTTTTTGCACAACAATCCCAAGAGACACAGAAAAACTACATCAGCAGCAGCAGCAGCAGCAGAATCAAAGTTTGAGTGGTGATGGTGACCAGATGCCCAGCCCAAGTCCCAGTCCCAGGAGCTGTGCAAAGTTCGGTTTTTTATCCAGCGGAAGCAATCCCTCCACTCCTCGTTTGCAGTCCCAGACCCCCAGATTGCGCTGCAAAACTTTTGCACCTTCTTCTAACAATGACACCCCCCTCGTTAGCCCACACCTCCATTGCAAAACCACCAGTAATACCCCGAAATCTTCCACCAAGAGCCCAAAGCCACGTTTTGGCTCCAACCCCTCTTCTCCAAGATCCCCATTCACAATCCTCAAGAACAGCCTCCGCCTCACCAGGGTAAGTTACTTCAAGTCCACCATCAAGATACTACTAATAATTGATAAGTCAAACTTGTTTACATCCAAAATGGCGTTGATGTCATTGCCATTTGCGGTGTAAAACACAGCTATCAGATGAGTTGTATTAACACAAAAAATGAAAAATTTTCCATCTTTTCCTCTGCAGAATAGCTGTGGAGTTTGTACGCAGAGCGTGAAGGCTGGACAGGGGATGGCTATTTACACAGCTGAATGCTCCCACACTTTCCACTTCCCTTGTATCGCCGCACATGTGAGGAAGCAAAGCACCCTCATTTGCCCAGTCTGCAATTCCTCTTGGAAAGATGTCCCTTTATTGGCCATCCACAAGCTTCAACAGCAGAGCCACCAGCACCAAGACCAACACCAGGGGGCCGCAGTAGAACAAAAGGACATAATGGTCGATACGACCACCACCCCGAAATCCTGCCAAGAAACCAAATCCAATCATTCCCAACCCCACAGTTTCTTACCAAACCTCAAAACAAAGCAACGAGAAAAAATCCCAAATGCCAAGCAGTCGGATTCCAGAGCCTACAACGATGATGAGCCCTTGGTTTCACCAGCAGCAGGAGCTGCTAAATTTATCCCCATCCCAGAGGCAAATGAAGAGGGCCAAGAAGGTGACGACGTGGAAGTTGAAGAATTCCAAGGCTTTTTTGTCAACCCGATTCCGAGTGATGATGCTTTGGGATCATATCCCAATAAAGATTTCAGAAACGTGGGAGTGAGCCTATTGCCTGAAGCCGCCGTCGTTTCCGCGACCCGAACCCATGAAACTTTCGCCTTCGTCTTGAAGGTTAAGGCTCCCCCTCCCCCGCCACCCCAGACGCACAATAGCAACTCGGCGCATTTTAAGGACCCTGCGCGCCGCGCGCCTATCGACTTGGTGACCGTGCTGGATGTGAGCGGGAGCATGACTGGAGCCAAGCTTCATATGTTGAAACGAGCCATGCGGCTCGTCGTTTCCTCCCTCGGCTCTGCTGACCGGCTTTCGATCGTTGCCTTCTCGGCTACTCCTAAGAGGCTAATGCCTTTGAGAAGGATGAATCCTCAGGGCCAGCGCTCGGCCCGCCGGATAATCGACCGGCTGGCTTGTAGCCAGGGTACTAGCGTTGGTGGAGCTTTGAAGAAGGCTACTAAAATTCTTGATGATCGGAGGGAGAGGAATCCGGTTGCCAGCATCATGCTATTATCGGACGGTCAGGATGAGAAGGTACAAACCAATAGTGATAATCAACGGCAAAGATCATCATCCCGTGTTTCGTCCACCCGGTTCTCTCACATAGAAATTCCGGTCCATTCATCCGGGTTCGGTCGGAAATCCGGCTATAGTAAGGAGCCAGCCGAGGATGCTTTCTCAAAATGCGTTGGCGGTCTGCTGAGCGTGGTGGTTCAAGATTTACGCATTCAGCTTGGGTTTTCATCCGGCTCCGACCCAGCCGAGATCACAGCCGTCTATTCGTGCAACGGACGCCCCACGGCTCTCGGCTCCGACTGCATCCGGCTTGGGGACCTTTACGCCGAGGAGGAGAAGGAATTACTGGTGGAAATGAGGGTCCCAGCATCCACATTTGGGACCCACCACGTGTTATCAGTAAAATGCTATCACAAAGATCCGGCGACCCAGGAGGTGGTTTCCGGCAGAGAGCAGGCTTTGCTGGTGCCCAGGCCGCAGGCCGTGAGATCATCGGTGCCTAGAATCGAGCGGTTGAGGAATCTTTTTATTACCACGCGAGCAATTGCGGAGTCCAGGCGATTAATTGAGCATAATGAGCTGACTGGCGCCATGCACTTGTTGTCCTCGGCTCGAGACTTGTTGCTGCAGTCGAGGTGTGAATCGGCTGGTGAGTATGTAAGAGGCTTGGAAGCTGAGCTAGCCGAGGTGCAGTGGAGGAGGCAGTACGAGCAGCAGGTGATGGAGCAGCAGCTGATGATCCAACGGCGGAAAGTGAACGAGAAGGAAGCCGGCTTGTTTCTGGATGAGAATGGTGAGCCGCTGACTCCAACATCGGCTTGGAGAGCGGCTGAGAAGCTGGCCAAAGTGGCCATGATGAAGAAATCTGTGAACAGGGTCAGCGACTTGCACGGCTTTGAAAATGCTAGATTTTGATTATTTTCTCCTCTTTTTTTTTTCTTTTTTTTTTCATCTTTTTGAAAATAAATAAAAGGGGAAAAAAAAACTTGTTATCGAAACATAGAAATTTCCGATGTAAAGGTGTTAAGACTTGGGAAGGAGAAAGGAGTGGGCCTCATGACCCACAAATATAGAATAGCGACAGTTGGGAACCGACGGCCCGGCCCTTTCTGCAGAGAGTGTACCCCAAGGCCCACTTTATATTGATTGATTGCTGGTCCCTAATTTGTCTTAGGCTCTTGGAATAGATAGAGGTTTGCTCTTGTGGGGACAGTCAAGGGTCTTGATCTATTATGAAAATGATTGTAAATGCATTTTTCAATGCAAAATTCCAGATAATTTATTATTTTCCCCGTATTTATATTCATCTTGGTTCATTTTTGAAATTTATTTTATAGTGTCAAACCAAGGCAAATCAACAAAAAACATTTAAGGCGAAGTAAATGTATTGTGTGCATCATTGCACTCTTGAGACCATGACCGGAGAATCGGAGATGAAGCATCAAACTATATTCATTTGGATCATACAGCATTGAGATGTAGGATAGAACCCGTTACGAATATATCTGATCTGAAAAATCATAGGATCGATGGGGTTGTCTAGATTGTCATTTTCTGAATTTTTTATAGAAAAATATACTGTAACGATGTGATATATGTAAGGTAAAAATGTGTTTGAAAAATGTAAAAATTTTGTTGTTGAAAAATTGTAATCCAAACGAGGAAGTTGTCAACAAATTAGCTCGCTTAAGAAGAGGAAAAAGGAACAACACATCATTGCGCCATGCAGTTGCCTTAGAGGTAGAATACTAAAGCGAGAATGATTCGTAACATTGATAAGAGTTGCATACTAATGTTTATACACTTCTTGGATTGATACATATGTAATTTTCTCTCAAGAGAAAAAGACTAGATAAAGAAATGATTATTAGTTAGTCAAGGGAAGTTGGAGAAATGACATGTCTAGTGTGTTGTTCAATGAACTTTCTGGTTTTGTGGGAGTGGGGCAGTACCGTTAATAAATGCAATGCAATTTCCTTGCAATTTCTTACTATTAAGCAAAGGAAAAAAAATTAGCAATTAATGCAAATTTTAGGATAGCATACATAGCCAATAAATGATTTGGACGAGATCATAGAAAAGCTTTGTATTTGCTGAGGTTCTTTTAAATCACATCACTGTCAACTTTTTTTTTTTTTTTTATGTTTCTGTAGCCAAAGGGGATAATCTCCAAACGAAATAAGACCTGATGGGATTAGACCTCAACTTAGAACTTGACCATAAAGCACAGTTTAACGAGACTTACCATGTGGAATGATCCCAAATTCCCATCAGTTTGAAAGACAGAGAAGAATAAAACCAGGGAGCCAAAATGTTACGTCATATTTTTTGTTCTTATCAAACCATTCATTCACTGTTCATTATCAGTTTCTCTTGAACACTACCCAGGATTGTAGACAATTTGATGTATTATCTGAATGAATAATACAAATGGGCTCACTGCCACCCTCCGACAAGAGACATAAGATTTAAGAAACACATTATCAGTTTTTGTCAATCAACTATACCATAGTTGGGAACTGTGTAAGGTGTTTACTCGCATTATCATCTAGTTTGGATTGCCATTTTTTGGATATTTCATGAAAAAATATACTGTATTGATTTGATGTATGTAAGGTAAAAATATGTTTGGAAAATGTGGTCACGAAAAATGTAAAAAAAATTTTTTGTGGAAAACTACAATCCAAACACATAAATCCTTCAAGTGAAGATAATGTGCTAATAAAAAGTTAAAAAATTTTCAAATAAGACTTTTTAAAAAAGAAAGAAAGAAACCCCGTCCTTGTACCCTTCTTTTCATTGTGTTTCTTGCCTGATTTCCGCTGTGGATAAGAAAACCAATCGACATGAGTGTTGTCCATTCAACCAATCAAAAATTTTGAAAACATGGAAGATTGGAATTGCAAGAGGACAGCTATCGATGCTTACTAGAGATCCCACCTAATAATCCTATTCAGTCACTATCTTGAATTTAATCATTCCTGCATTGGCACAATGCAGCAGATAGTTTTGCTCTATGCTGGTCCTCCTCCATTGAACTATTCGGAAATTAGCATATCCCCAGCCTTCCCTTTAAGGGGCACAAAAACAGTGCAAGGACACTGAAAGGATGAATTTTGACACTATACTACTCATTGATCATTAGTCATACATCTATATTTCTATTTTCACCGACTGTGTCCAATGCATGTCTGATTACTACATGAACAAAGAAGCAAAGGTTTAGGAGGGTCCATTCCAGCACCAGGAGCAGAATTTATTAGGTCACACTCAATTCAGACATGAGCCTCGTGAACACTGCACCTAAAGGCTGGAAGAGATCCACGTTTCCATTTGTCTAAGCAACAATATATGTTTTCCTGTGGAAAATGAGAGGGAAAGCAGGAGGGTTCTGTGCAAGAAACTCTAAATGTTTGTACCTTGTAATGATTAATGCTTCATTCTTTGATAAGAATGAAGGAGCATGATTCCCCACTTCTTATGCAAGACCTTCGCTCTCAAGTCTAGCATTCCTTTCAATCGCCGTACTAATAATTTCTTTTGCGTAGAAGCTAATAAAACCTCTGACTTCATGCACTAAGCATCTAATACTAGTGATCAGCAAGATTACCAATAAACCTAGGGTAAATTACCCTTGTGGTTTTGCATAATGCTAGATGACCCCCCTAAGGTTTCAAAATAGCTACTTAACCCTCCTATGATTTTATGTAAAATGGACAATGGATGGAATGCACAATCATTTATGATGTTTATACCAAATGCGCTTTAAAAGCGTGTTTGATAAAATTTTAATATCCATACAATCCCTTTTGTTCGTGTAAATATCCATTTTATCTCCCTGTGATTTTTTTAATGGTCCACCTAACTCCCCCACACTTTTATATAAAGCAGTTAAACCATTGATTAATTTAGCATTTAAGAAAGGGCATTATTGTTATTTTAATTAATGATGTTACAAAAGTTATTTTTTGTCAAATTTTCATTTTATATAAAATCATAGAGGGGTGAAGTAGATAGTTTAAAACATTAGCGAGGTCATATAGCAATAGATGAAACCACAGGGGGTTTATATGTAATTTACCCAATTACTTTTAACTTCCATGTGGTTTTACTTATTGCTAGATGACCCCCCAAGATTTCAAAATAGCCATATAACCTCCTATAGTTTTATGTGAAGTGAAAATGAACGGAATATACAATCAATTACTGCGTTTATAACAAACGTGCTCTGAAAGTGCGTGTGACAAAATCTTAATATCTATTTAACCCCCTTATGGTTTATATAAATATTCACTTTACATTCTTATGATTTTACATTTATCCATGTAATCCCTCTATACTTTTATACAAGATGACTAGGTCATTGCCTGATTTAGCATTTAAGTAAAGGCATTATAGGTATTTCAACTAGCGACACTACATCGGTTATTTTCGGTTAAATTTCCACTTCATATAAAATCATAGGGGGATGAAGTGGACATTTTAAGACATTAAGAGAATCATGTGGCAATAGACAAAATCAAAAGGGTTTACATGTAATTTACCCTTAACCCTATCGTACGATCTCCAAGTCAATGCAGGGGGAGAGTTCACTTATGAAACCCTTTTTTTTTTGGGTGGTGGAATGAAGGAATAAATGCCAATTACACACCAATTGAAGGATGATTAGAAGATATTCTCAAATGAATGCGTAGCTAAGGATTTGGCTGAATCTAGTGACAACGTAACATGGGATTGTAGATTCAAGCTCATATTGGCCAGAAGATCGATCAAGCATGTGTGTGTTTGTTCCCGCGAGTAATGAGATAACATGCGTCACCAGCTCCTACTAAGAAGCTTTTTGATTTTCCACACCAAACCGAAGACGCCGTGTTTGGTAAAATGAGAACCCACCTGAGAATCAGACTCTTAACTTCGCAGAAGCACTTGCCAGGGAAGCCCAAAGTTCAGGTTCAGAAGCTAGGCTAAACAAACAATACCATAAAATAAAAATATTTGACAGATATAAAGTGGGGTTCAATTTTTTTATGACAAATGTTTGTTTGATTCCAACTAGAATCTTAAAATGGGCAAGTCAAAGCTGGAAGTTTGAATGGGCTGAAAATGTGAAAAACATCCCACGAAAAGCCTGAGACGATCTCACAAAACACTAAAACAGAAGAATCTCGGATGTTTGAGTGGGCTTGGATGTAGTTAAGCTGTTCGTAGAGCAAGATTCAGTGGGTTTTGGCTGTCATAGAAGCACTTTGATGTCAAGTATTGTCAACGGCTTTAGCATTCTTGAATGAAAATCAAGAAGCCTATGCAGGTGGGTTGCAACATACCCGCAGATATTCCAATCTTCGATTTTCATGTTATGTAATGTTCCATGGGACGATAAGAAGTTGTAAATGAGGGTCGTGAAAGCAAAGCAGAATATTTCTGACTATTTAATCTCAAAATGCGTATAAACTTCCGGCAACTATCTTATGGAAATAAGAATAGGTAACAAAATAGATCCGGGCCACAAGTGGTATGAAGAGAAAATGCAGATTTAGAACAGTAGTTACAATGGAAGCATATATCATCTTAAAATGTGCAGGCAACCATCACGTACAGACCCTCTTCTTCTATATCAAGCTCACTTGATAATAACAGAAATATTTTACACTGTTCATATAACGGGACTCAATACAATTGAGAGATCCGCAATTGCAGGTATGCCAAAACATGGAACAACAAAGAATAACTGAGAAAGATCCCTAAAGAACCTTTCACTGTTTACCTATTCAACAACAATATACAACAGCGCCACATGAAGAAAATCTGAGGAATTCCCCTCTTATTGAGACTTATGGCCCTGAATCGCATTATAAAAGTCAAGGTGCTCACTTCTGAGTTTGCTCAACCTTAGCACGAATCTTCTGTTCCAACACAGATATTTCAGTTTCAAGGTTGAACATTCTGTTTAGAGCATGCATATTCTCTAATGTCTCACTCAATGTCCGGCTGTCACTACCATCACATCTCAGGTGCTGCATGGGACCATGGAGAAGCTTGTTAACTATACCTCGGCTAAGATCATCAACAGCCCTCCTTGACTTCTTTGGAAGCTCATCACCCATCTTTGACAAGCATTTCTCCAGCTCTGCAGCTCTAATTCTCTCGGCATATGCTCGCAGTTTCTTAATAGTTGGAACTGTCTCTAGGGAGTCCCTCCAAGCTTCAAATTGTTTTGATTCCTCAGCAATGATTGCTTGAGCTTCCATTGCTTTCCTATGGCGATCTTCTTTATTAGCGGCCACAACCTCCTTAAGATCATCCACATTGTACACCCTTGCAGCCTCAATCTCATTAACACATGCTCCCACATTCCTAGGAACAGATATATCCACAAAAAGCCTTAAACCCCCAACACTTGGATCAACCAGTGGAAGATCCATGACATGCTCTTTTAGGAATAAAGGAGTTTCTGAGGCAGTACTGGTGAAAATAACATCTGCAAGGGCAGCACACTCCATCATTTCATCGAGGGGCTTGTATATTATTTCAATGTCCTTCATCTCCTCCCGAATGGCAGAAACTCGATCTTCACTTCTGTTTACAACGACCATCTTTGTGCATCCTTTTGCGACCAAGTGCTTTATCACAAGCTTACCCATCTTTCCTGCTCCTATTACCAACATCCTAGCAGTAGCATGGGAGGATTCAGGAAGCTTCATTAAAGCCAATTCTACAGCAGCCGAACTAACAGAAACGGCACCAGCTGCAATATTTGTTTCAGTTCTAACCCTTTTTCCAACAGTGATTGCATGCTTGAACAGCCCACTGATGTTCCTACCAAAACCCACAACCCCTTGACCAACTTTGACTACTTGTTTGACCTGAGCAAGAATTTGTCCTTCTCCTAGCACCAAAGAATCAAGACCTGCTGATACTTCAAAGATATGCTGTGTAGCGTCCTTGTTATAGAGTAGAAAACGATGCTTACAAATCTCTGAAACAGGGATTCCACTAGTCTGTCAAAGAAAGGAACAACCACCATTTGAATGTTTGAGCACCATTTAATAGTTTCCAAAAAATAAAAGTTACATTGATATTATAGCATTTCGTCAGCATAAGTAGAAGAGAAGAACACCATGTTTCCGAGAAAGTTGTTGCAGAGCAAACCACCTAACTAATGCTTACCCAAGAAAGTTAAAAACATAAAGGCGAGTCTGCTCCAATTTAATTCATTGACAAGTTCAAACATTCTTAGATTAAGAACCCCATTAGACAGCTGATAAGTCTCACTCACAGCATATTGCAGTGAGAGACAATATGTTTAGCCAAAAAAGAAGGTGTTATAGGTGAAAGAATATAATATTTATCTAACTTCAATGTCTCATGGGAAGTGCAAGGATACCTTTGACATCCATTCAGTTACTTCTTTCACGCCACGATGCTGAGAAAGGGCTACCACATATATCTCCATCCTGTTACAGGTACTAAGAACAGCAGCTTCTTCAATGTGATTCAGACCACACAGCTCTGCAATGGCTCTAGGCCACTCAGCCTCAGGAATTGCAAGTTTTTCTCGCATTTCAACAGGTGCAGTGTGGACACTAAGACCAATGACAACAACACTGCTCCTTTCTTTTGTATATCCTGCATGATATCAGACATAGGAAAAAAGGAGCGTTAATTTTGGCATTAGAGCATCAAATTGTTCCTGGACAAAATAAGCATAAATATTAACTTCCTTACTATAATGAGTATGTGGTTTCATATCTCATGACATTAGAATATTAGAAAAAGGACATAATGGTAAAAAGAGAATGTATACTGGAGCTCAGACCACTAGAAACCACCAGTGTATGGAAGCATGTATACTGCAATAAGGTGAATATAATTTGTCAACAAAAGCAAGCTAACTGGCAATCAAGATACTCTACACTCTTAACATTCCGGTGGCCAAATGACCAACATATAGAGCACAAACAAATGATTCCAGGTAAGCATTCCACTGTCTCCTTATATCAAAACAAGGACTTTACATCTCAGATACTCGGCATGTCTGTAAAAGGTTCTAGCAGGAGCTGCATTCTCTCACGAACTAAAGTTTTCAAATATATGTTCATGGACATATGCACGTTTGCAAACAGATTTTGAACAAATACAACTGGCTCCTCTACCATCAAAAGACAGTCCATAGAACACAACAATCTACAGACACATTCAACAGAAGATCAAAGTATTCAGAATAATTTTCCACAGGTAGTTGTATTGCTGATGATTAAAAAAAAAAATCATAACCAAACAGTTTTAACTTGATCAAGTTATATAAAAGTAATGAGGGGAAAAAAGAAAACAAGAAAACATCTTTACTTTTTCTATTTCCTTAACTTCAACAGTAGTCTGAATTAAGAGCTGAAATTTTCTATTCTAATAGATACACTACCACTAAAGGACTGCAATTCTGGTCGAGCAATCTACAAAAACTTACTAGAAAACGGACTGAAAAATAAAACTGAAAAAATTCACAGAAAAGATTAAAAAAAAAAATCCTCACAGAAATGTATAAAATGATTCAGTAAAACCCGTTTCAGAAATTCAATCAATTTGACGCAAACATGAATGAATTGAAAGAGAAGAGAATTACTGTCAGCAGCTGATGTCTTGAGCTGTTCAAGAGCGGACAAGCTGGAAGCCGAAGCCGAAGAAGAAGCAGCCGCATTGGCGCTGAAGCCCATTTTATCGGATGTTTCTTCAACGGAGACATCAGAAGCAACTTCACATCTGACGGATGAAGAAGCTGAATTAACATTCAAGTTCAGGGCAGAGCTCCTGGAAATTTGGAGGGAGCGTCTGGCGGCTCGAGCCGGCCTGGGAAACAGCCCAGCCTGAGCTGGAGAAGCGGCGGCCATGGGAGCCGCAGCTGACGACGTCGTGTTGCTGATGAACAAAGTCTCCAGCTTTGCAGCAGCGAATGCGGTTGACACGGCCATTTCCGCCGGCAGTTACGACTCCCTACGACGTCGTCGCTCTTGGATTCCCCTCACAGGAGCCGCCCGTTTGTTGCTGTTTCCGAAGAGTTGGAATTAAGGGGGCGTTTGGAAACTAGGCAAGGGGTTATGAGTTTGAGAGGGATGGGCTCTTTCTGATTCGTTTGTTTGTTTGTTTGTTTGTACTTTGTATTTTGACAGTTATTTTTGGAGGGGAAAGGGGAATATAGTGGAAACTGGAAAGGAAAGGCAGGAATGCGTTTTGGTGGGGTTTTTTTTTTTTTTTTAATCTTTTTGATTGAGGGTATGAGCCAATATGGATTTCTTTGAGTTGTGATTGGCGGATGGCAAGCACGTTTTATCCACACTCGCTAGCTCTACACCACCATCTTAAGACTTTGAGATCTTCCATGTGGGCACCACACGACTTTTATGGTGTATTATATAGTAGACAATAGTACCAAGTTCTAACAACAACTAAATTACTATTGATTACTTTTTGCTTTGAAAGTAAAAACTTGGATTACCAAGGTTGGTTAGAAAAATCAAATTTCATATGATGTAAATTTGGTAGATTTGTGTGTTGTAATATGACCCTAATTTACAATTCTCTCATAGGAAGGTAATAATATGCTTTTAATAGCAAATTTATTAGATTGTACGGTAGATATTGTGAATCCGAGCGATAAATAGGGATATGAATGGTATGATTAAAATGTGTAAGAAATCATAGAAATATTCATGATAATCCAAATTGAAGAAATTATCAAAGTAGTTTCCATACATGAAGGTATTAATAATGCAAAAATTCAAGGATCTTTCATCTCTTCGTTAAAGTATCAAACTCGCTTAGTTTAAAAGACTATTGTTCAAATAAAAATTGCTAACACTTGAGCAGCATCCATTGGAAAATAGCAGATGGAAGTTTATAGCCCTCTTAAGCAAACTCTTGAGATATTACACTTAAGGGATCAATTGATTAATGAGAGGCACATTTAAATTGGTCGATTGATTTGGACATGATAAGTCCTAACACATTGACCTATCCGTGCAATTCCACAGACACAAATCATTTTCTTGAAAATATCTATTTCTATTTTTTCCTGTTTATATTTTGGTGAAAGATATTGTGCAATAACATATCTGCAAGGCGAAAATGAGAATCGCGATGATGAGAGGAGGTCACAAAATCGTTTAGTGTTGGAAGAAAAAGATAAGATGGGGAGTGGAAATCGTCGAGACTTGTGATGGAAATTCGCCCTGTAAGATTTCGGGCGCTTCCTCTGCCACAAATGGCAGCTCGGAGTCTTGCGAAAGATTTCTGTCACTCTTTCGTCCACACGAGGGCCAGGCAGGTCCACGTAGTATTGAGAGTGAGACTTCCACTTTCCAACCTTTACTTTACACGAGCGGAGTTATTAACTTGTGAGTGCTTCTTAAACCTTAGAATGAACAAAATCGTCTACTCATTTCAAGAAGTAAATCAAATCCCATTCTTTTTTCCTATCTATGGGCCTAGGTTTCCTTCAACAAGTTATAAGCTAGTTTGGATAAATTCTTTCTTCTACAAAGCCAGGATGAGTAGTACTCCCACAAGTTAGGAGATATAGTAGGTATCTATAAGGGCAAAATTGGTACTTTATAATGGAATATTACTTACGTAACAAGTGCTGAGTTAGCTTTCAAAATCGCTACATTTGGTATTATAATTGAATTGCTCTCTTGAAATTGCCCAACATACTGACATCCAAATTTATGTTAACATTACACAATAGTAAAATGTTATTTCCAACACGACCGTATGAATTAGTTGTTTTTCGAAGTGTTTTTAAAAAATTTTACTATACCAATACATGTGAAAAACTTTTATTATAAATGTTTTTGGTTGTGCTTTTAAAGGTATTTTAGGATGTATTTTGGATTATTTTTAAGATTAAAAATTTTTTTAAACATTTTTTAAAAATTGACACCACTACCTACCACCACCACCACTCCCCTCCCTTCTCCTCCTATCTTCTCCCTCTCCCTCTTCCTCTTCCTCCCCTCCTTCTTCTTTCTCGTCCCTCCTCCCCTCCCCTCAATGTGATTAAAGGCCACAATCTAGTCATGGCCAAATTTGGGGAGAAGGAAGGAAGGGAGGATCGAGGGTGGCAGTGGAGAAGGGAGGAAGGGAGGAAGAGAAAGAAGAAGAGAGACGAGAGAGGAGAAGGGAGGAGTGAAGGACAGAGGGGAAGGACACAAGAGGGAGGGGGTGGTGTGGTGGTGGTAGGTGAAAGAAGAAAATGTGGCAGAATTTATTTATTTAGATATTTTTTAGTTGTTTTTGAGATATTATATGAATTATTTTTGGAGTTACTTTTATTTATACATTACTCAAACGTTATATTAAACTAGTTTGTGACAAACAAGTTATATAAAGGCAGCCTGGTCCTCTCACAATTTGCGCTTTGACAGCAAGGACGGGTATAGGGCAAATGGGCAACTCTTCCGCTATGGTTTAGACTTTTTGCATCGTACGAGAGGGGGCCAGCGAGAACAACGGTTCCCTTCCCCACAAATTGTACACACTTCTTTTTTAACTTTTATGATATTTGGTAATTTTACTAAAAAGTCCTCCTCTAGCACTCCTAAAATTTTGATTTAGTACCATATGCTGCCTATTTTGATATTTGCGTCATAGAAAGTATTTATTTCTACTCTTTTTAAGAGTTAGAAAGTTTAATTTTCATATTTACAATTTGCTTCCATTCTCATAAATTCCAGACTCCGTCGCTATATCTCACATGTGCTTCCTTCTATTTTTCATTGGTTAATGTATAGTTTAGTACTCCATATGCACTATAGTTTTGACATTAATTAACCTTCTCCATCTTAGGGTTCCTAAGAAGAAAAGAAAAAAGAAAAACTCCTATATCTTTAAGATGATCATATCTTCATTAAACAGAAGCCATGACATTTGGAATGTGATTCTAGGAAAACAAAAGTGAAGAAGATAATACATCAAATGAACAACTATTGAAGAATTCAACTAAAGAACGCCCATAAATGACTAATTTCTAGCAAACACTAGTTGTAGCCACCACAAAAATCAGCTTGTTTCTTTTCTTTTTTTTTTAAACATGTATAACTCCTTTTCTTTTTACCTTTTTTTTTATAGACATGTATTATTCTTTTTCATTTTTCCTTTTATTTGGTTTTTTTCGCTCATTTTACACAGCAAGTAATCATAAACTGTATTGCACGACATGTTAGTATCTTTTTTGTGGCAGACAATATAAGTCAGAAAATGAGTTCACAACTTAATTACAATCAATGTTTTTATCGTAATTTACACACCAAATTCGTTCCAAATTATTTTTCTCATAGTCACGTAAAATGATTGAACGTATTAAACAAACAACAGTGGTTGAATGAAATTAGTTACAAATAAGTATTTAATATCAGACAAGCATCCGCCAAATTCGAGCAGCTTGTTTCATGACGAGCAAATCAGCTAGTCTAGAAAACGAAACTTGGAACCAAATCCGACATTCTTGCCTTAGTTTCCAAGATCTTGCTTGAATTTGCACATAAATATTACTAGTTGCATATGTACTAAGAACAGCTTATAACTTAGTTTTAGTTGCAACAAGGCAGAAGGCAGACCAGAAGTACAAGTTTCAGGTGGGAAACTGCTAAACCTAACCTTAAAATTTCCAAAGATGGCAGTAGCATGCACTTCAAGATATAAAATAGGGATAATATCAGAAACCTCCCCTAAGGTTTCTTTTAATATCACCTGGTACCCCTAAACTTTTGAAAATATCACTTACCTCCCTTACTTTTGTTATTTGTGTAACAAAATTTATAAAAATCCCAAACTACCCTTTTGCTCATTTTGCTAAATAAAAATACTTCTAACCACTTTGTTTGTTAAAAAAAAATCACTACCTAAAAAATAATTTCTACTCGTACCACTATATCACAAATCTATAATTCATAAAAATAAAAGTTTAAAAATAAAAAAGATATTTGTAAAGAAATTTACTAGTACCAATTTAATTTATATATTTAAATCTGATTCATTATGAGCTTTTTTTTTTTGCCTAACATCTTCACATCCCAAGTCTTTAAATTGTACTAATTCATTATAAAGTCAACTCAAAACAAAGGAAAAATCTTACATTCATATTCCATATTATCACAATTAAAAATAAAATTTAATTTATTACAATTTATAAGTAAAAATTGTAGAGCCATACAAAAAAAAAAGAATAAAAAAGAATGTTGGATAAACAAAAAGAAGAAAGTGACTTTTGATTCTTTTCTTTCATTTTTGACATCCATTTATTTGATATGTAAATCATGTACCAAGTGAAGGTTAATATAGTCAATTTACAATTACCAAGGGAGGTGAGTGATATTTTTAAAACTATAAGGGTGCCAGGTGATATTACGAGAAACCTCAGGGGAGGTTTCTGATATTATCCCTAAAAAAAAACTGCACAACTTGGCAGCCCCGGCAATTCTCGTGTAATGAAACAATTCTACGCACAACAAACTACAAAGTGCGGATATTCTTGTTGTTTGTGCCGCGTGCTTTCAGCCGTACGAGGTATCCTATATTTGTCACCCACTAAAAGTTACTCACTCTCACTCTGATTATAGTTAAGTTTTCTGAACAATCGAATCTCTTCAATTAAAAAGTTAGTTAATTTCTAAAATTCAGTAGCCAAAAATTTTATCTAACCTGTCAGAACTGTCGTTTATCTTTCTACTCGCCCACATCTCTCTATAATTAATGTCTGTAATTTACTCTCTCCTAGTTCAAAAAAATTGAGAGTATAAATAAAGGTAAATTTAAAAAGAAGTTCATAACGCTTTCTTGATATCAGAAAAGGACAAATAAAAGGGAACATGGATTCGAAACACTTAAATAGGAGCAGAGGGAGTACTAAAATTCTTACGCTAATTGAACCCCTTGTTTAACTATGCAGAAAGTAATAGCTACGTCTACTGAGCAGTGAAAGAATAAGAGCGACGTAAAATGTGATTAATTTTCTCAATTGATCGCAAAAATCAGTAGAAGTGCAAATAGATACATGGGCCTGAGAGAGAAATAAGCTGTTAATATGGGGCTGGAGGTCTGTGTCAAGCTGGCCTATATTACTATACACAGCCGCTAATGCAGTAGACAGGCCGGGCTACCGTCTTGACTACACACAGAATTCAAGTCCAATTTCAATTTGATTAATCAACATGCCAATGTCCAAAGAACTGAATTCCTTTCTGGGCCTCCCAGTTCCAGAGACCATGGATCGGATAGTACTCTAACTTTGCCTCTCTGGTGGACATTTCTCAATCTCCAAGAGTATCAAGACAACACCATGTAGATAGTAATTTTTGGTAGAGATTATTAGGATCTTAAGAAGCTGTCGTTTCTTAAACAAACACAAATGAGCATCTCAATAGATTCTAATAGCGAAGTTAGTTGATAATCCGACCATTAACTATTTCATTTATAAATTTTTATGAATTTCATAATGATAGAAATATATGTCCTGTTGAGACAGAATTTGTAACTTGCTATTATTCATCGGTAAACATAGAGGATGCAGCTGCATGGGTTTGGTCCTAAAATACGACATGGTATAGGGTAAGCAAAAGTCGGGGTATACATTTTTCTTTTCCACATGAAATACCCTAAAACTATGGCCCTATATATAATTCTTGAATGTGACCCATGTAGAGCAAACAGTCGTTACTGTTACAAAGAAATTTGCATTGCTTCGTCTCAAATTCGTGCAGTTCTTCTTCTTTTCAATTTCAATTTTTTAAAGTAAAGAAAGAAGAGACTTTATATTTAAATATATCACCAATCATGAATTGACTTATAAATTGGGGCCACGGGGGATATGCTCCATATTGTTTCTAACTAACTAGTACCTTTTGACCAAAGTTGTGAATTTCAGGCACAACCCTGTTAACTTCTCTAAGAATCCATTTGCGACAAGAAACTACCAATCCTTAAACAACAAATGGTTCCATAGTGACGGTAATAGTAGAAGCCTCTCAAGGCTTGTGGGGTGGGAAGCCAGGGCCCAACCCTTGCTTCCGTCAAAAAACTATCACAACGAACAGCAGCACCAGTAGATTGGAGACACAGTGCAGGAGCAACGGAAGGCACCCTTCAATTGTAAAACTATCCCCTTTCCCGAAACCTGTCCGTGTAACAGAGTAGGATTTCAAAAAAAAAAAAAAATTCAGGAAGCATTCCCCCAATTGTAAAACTATTCCCTTCCCCAATAACTCTCGTTATAATAGAATAGGATTTCAAAAAAAAAAAAAAATGTACTGGATAGAGGAACTGTATATGGTCCCTTCTCAAAAAGGAAAATACCAGTTTTCTTCCCTACACTTGAGGATAAAGTCATTTCAACCTTTATTACACCTGCATGCTTCTCATTACGTCCTACCTTAGTTTCAAGTCCTCTATGAGCAGAAGTAAATGTCAAACTCATGGTTGGACTTTTATATCCTAGTATTGACAGTCAAAAAGTTCAATTGACGCAGGCATCACGGTGCAAAATATCGGACCTTAAATTTAGTCAGTTCACACTCGTGTCTTGACTAGAAACAGGAAGTCAATTCTGATTGAAGTGTTGCAGCATTTGACGGGAACTGATAACACACTGATGACATTTGTGAGTTTTGGTAGGTAAGCCTCGGCAGTTCCCATCACTCCCCTGCATGTGCCTCCCGGTAACATTTTTGGGGCACCCACTACTGATATATTACTAACTGCTTTCGACTGAGCTTTCCTGCTGGGAAAGCTTCATTAGAGGGAGGATGCATCCATGAACCAAACTAATCTAGAAAGGTTTGAAAATCAACCAGGGCACAAATTCATTGTTCTTTCCAATGTTATTATTACTACTACCTAAAATAGTCATTCCCTTGATGTAATATGTATCAGCTAGGAATCACCGATTTAGCAGCTACAGTTTTGATAATTAGACTGTGGAATTTGGATCTAGCCTAGTGTTTGGAAATTCCCTCGATGCGCATTGGATGCCAAGTCCGTGCTCTCTTCATCCATCATGGACCATGCCTCGATATGCTCTTTGCCACAAGCACTGACCTCTGCCGACACCATAACATCTTTCTAGATTTATGATCATATTCATTGTGCATCCGCGGATAAGCTTGGGTTTGTTTGAACAGTGGATTTTTTGGTTAAATCTATTTGCTTGCATCTTCAACATATTTTTTAACTTTTTTTTTGTTATCTTGCATACATATGATCAACAATGAAATGAAACTTATTTGGTGAGACCCTTTACATAAAATCTGACTATTAATCATTTTTAATGAAAAAATGTATGTACGTGATTCAAGATTCATCTTTTTGTGTGTGAATGTGTGTGTGTTTTTTTTTCCAATGATTTTGAGGGGAGGGGGTTGGAGAGGATTCGAGATTAATCATCGAACTTTGCCGACGCCATAACATTTTTCTAGATTTATAATTAAATTCATTGTGCACACCATAAGTAAACATGATTGACAACGAAATGCAACTTATTTGGTAAGACCCTTTGCTCGTCATTGATAGATCTCGACTTTGAGTCATTAGTTGATAGGTTAAAAAAACCGGACTATTAATCATTTTTAATGAAAAAAATGCATGCACATGATTTAAATTTCATCCTCTGTGTGTGTGTGTGTGTTTTTTTTTTTCCTTTTTTTGGGGTGGTGGAAGGGAATTGGATCTTAATGGTTGAATTTTACGTAGTGTCTTTTCTAAGAAGTTATGATGTCAAATTCAAGGCAGTCCCTATTCCTATTCCCAGGCACGGATTGGATTCCATGCCATCCCATCTCAGCTGCACTGCACCAATGTGGGCAAGTATAGTAGCTTGCAGTTTCATATATCAACGTCAGGAAATTATGCCCAGGGGGACCTTAACGTTTTCCACTACCCACTACTCCCCCCCATGTCCTGTAATATATCATTCCCTTGGCTGTCTTAACTATTCCCTTTTTTTGGTAGATTTCCCGTCACGTTCCCTTCAATACCAGAGCAAAAATAATGGTCGAAAAGATTAAGGGAACTTGATGCTGGAAATGACAAGTTGACAACCATACCTACCTGTTAGCATAATAATGTACCACCCCACCCATTATATTTACCATATCTTCAAAGGATATTCAGCCTTTTCTATTAATGTCAGCAGGTATTTGTGCTAGCTATGTACTACTTTATAAGATGAAGATGATGCGTGAAATTATTGGTATTCTTGAAATTTGTCTAACAAGTTTTCACCCGAGAGGATTTCATACACTTAATTTAAATTTAATTTGCTCTCTAATTGTATACTTAAATTTACCATCTTTCTTCGTATTTACATATGGATCAATGTTATATACACTATCAATATAAAGGTTTTTTACACTAAGGGGTATACATATATGACACATAAAAAAATAAATTTAAAATTTGAATGATGGTAATATGGCATTTATCTAAACTTACTAGCATACAAAAAATTAATACACTGACAATTTGTAAAAGTTAATCCCTATAAACATTTTTTTGTATTTAAATTCACTTTTTCATTTTGGAGATTTGATGTCGCTCCTAATCAATGTCCATGGACATTTAGTCAAACCCTTTCTAAGAGAGAGACGCTATGATCTGGTCAAGTTGACTTTTTTCTTTATCTTTTCCTATTAGCCAAAGTCATAGGTCATTGTCCATAACCTAATTAACCAAGCACCATCATGGTTGTCTAAGCGTGTTAAGAGATAATAACGACAATTCAAACCCACAAGAGGAAAAGAAAATCTAAATTGAAAAAAGTAATGCTGTGGATAGGGAAGAAATAGATAGATAATTTCAAAAACCTCCTTAGATTTCTAATAATTTCACTCACCTTCTCTCAACTTGTGAATATCTCACTCAGCTCTCTAATTTGCAACTTATGTAATAGGTAAGCCCAAAAAAAACAAAAAGGTTGAAATATGTAGCCTGCAAATTTCAAAAATATGTAGCATATGCCCTTGTTAATTACTGCTAATATTTTATTTTGAGAAACTATCAAATGAATTAAAACCTGGCAAACAAAGAGTAAAATCCTGTAAATTTAAAAAACATGTAGTGCATGTATTAGCAAACTTTAGATGATCAGACCAACCAACATCTAAATTTGCAAAGTAACCCAACTAAAGCCAAAATAAAAAATTAAAACAAAATTAAATGATGTAGGACACTCTTTTTTTTTTTTTTTTGTAATAGTATGTAGTTAACTATTAGAAAAGCATGCCATTTGAATAGGGATGAGAAATTTCGCACCAATTTACTAAGGACCGTTGGCCAATTTCTTTTCTTTCTTTGAATATAGTCCAATATTGATTTTTTGGGAATTGTTTAGTTAATATCACTAAATACTAAGGATATAGAAGTCATTTCACTGCATTGTAGCGGGCATAGGTCTCAATTCTCTACTAAGGAAAGTATGCGAGATTTTAGAAGTTGAAGAGAGGCGATTGAAATTGTCAAAAACTCTAAGGGAGGTTTCTGAAATCATCCTGGAAATAATTTATATATGTAGCAAATTGGAAGGTGTGCCCGGAGAAGAGGAAAAGATCAAAAGATGGTCGATAAAAAGTCATCCGAGTTGCACGTGTCTCTTGCTCCATCCCTTCCTGGCTTCCTTCACCGTCACGGGGCCGTCGCTGTTATCTTCTTTCCCCTTCCAATATTATGTCCTATCTTTTCTGCGTTATCCTTCAAAATTCAAATTATATTGTCCTTTCTTGCAGAATCGCGTGACGGCGGGTGGCGCGCCCCAAGTATTTTTTTAGCACCACCATAATTTGGCCACCAAAAATAATAATAATAATAAAGAAAAAATAAAGAATTATTGAATGTTTAATTAGCACTGAGTTAAGAGAAAAATTGGATTCTAGTTTTTTTAAAAAGTGAGATTAAATGGATAACGTTTTTGGGACTTAGAACTTTGTGTGGCATTTGATGATGATTGTACATAAGAGATAAAACATGTCAGATCAAGGTATGGGTTTGATGGTATGGGGGGAGGAGTATAAATAAAAAATTTCGAGTTTAAAACCTTTTACTTATATTAAAAATAAAAAAGAAAAAAGAAAAATTCACCCTCTCTCAATATGTGTGTGTGTGACATGCCTTTTCATATTACTTTTGAAAGATGACTTATAAATTCGTTAGCAAATTCCTTCTCATATTTCTTTTCCAACTTTTTCTTCATATGATAATTCCAAATATGATGATGTACCATCAATGTTAATTCTACACTTCAGGGATTTTTCTTGTCACACACTAGACTCTAGCCTGTATTTGGGTATCTCATTATTTGAAATTTTCCTCTCCCTACATCATAAACATGTTTTTACTTTTATTTATTTATTTATATTTTTATTTCACATACATCAAATGTGTAAAAATATTCTATATTATTTATCTTTAAAATAAAAATCCACAGAATTATATTAAAAATTTTCTAAATAATGAGGTGCTCAAAGACACACATCGTTGCAATATCGACTATACCATTTCTTTTTGGAAATAGTGACCCTAATTATGATCATCACAATTTCCGGAAAGGAAAATGATGTTTAGAAATTTGTACTCCTTATTTATTGATTCCCTTGGCTGACGTAGCCGCAGCCGCAGCCGCAGCCACAACGACCTGGGGTGACCCACGGCCACCAATTTGTGGATTGTGGGCGTCGGTTGGCTCCACCATATCAAAAGCTCAGCGCCCGTGCTAGGTCTTTGCGGTTCTGTTCAGAAATCACCCATGCTGAGCCAGAATTTCAATGTTGATGGTCTAAAATTTTGATAAATGAAGTAATATTTTTTTTTGAAGAAAAAATGAAGCAAAACATCATAAAAGTTTCTCATAGAACAGTAAATTTACTGGTAGAGTACATAAAATTCTGATAAATGAAGCAATATTTTTTTTCCAGAAAAAATCAAAAGAGTTTCTCATAGAACAGTAAATTTACTTATTTGGTCATTTCTTTTTCTTGAGAGAAGTTTTGTAAATTTATTAAGAATTCGAGGCATATTATGTATATAAACTGATTTAAATATCCGGATTCAAAAAGGGGGGAAAAAATGAGCACATGATAAATTGATACATTGGATGCACCTCTAATGCATCATATCAAGGAGTAGATAGCTTTCTTTTTTGGAAGAAATAACACCAATTATGAATTACCCACATTTTAGTGCCTAAATTGGGGGTTGACTTGATAACTTTCCTTTTGGAAGATATAACAGCAATTATGAATTGAACACATTTTATTGCCTAAATTGAGGGTTGACTTCTGACTCGTTCCTCAATTTAAAATCTTCTTACTCTTTCCTACCTTGAAAAAAATACTCATTTATCTTCTTCCACTCTGTCAAGGGGAGTGATTTCACTGGCAGAAAAATGCATCATCTGGTCCCTCAAAGGGAAATAGGGCAAGGACCAGCAACCGTCCGGAAAGATTTAACTATCATGATCCGATTTAAATAAAATAAAAAATAAAGTTCAAACCACATTTTATATATCGATTTTAATATCATATATAAAGGTTAAAAAATTTTATTCTATTTTTATAACGTATTGAAAGTGAGTTGCATTTTGAAGAAACGAGATTGCATCTTATAAAATTGAAAAAAGAAGGAAAAAACGTCGAGAACAGTTTTTCTGACTCCCACAAGTAACTCAACGTTGCACTGAGCTGACGAAGCAGCAGGTGCAATTTTCCTCATCAGATCGATGTCGGATTGAAATAAGGATGTCAAATAGGTCATGACGTGTCCTGCATTTTACAAACATTGCATCCAAGGTCTGCTTGAGTGGAGCTGCCAATCCTAGGAAGATTAGTTCAATGAAGAATATACATGTTCCATCCTCATTTGCCACTGCGCTTTGTATTTTACCTAAAGCACCTCAACCACGAAAATGTGTTATCATGCGCATTATTATTGTTTATCACACTCGATCGACTTGCCATTACAATTTTGTCAACAAAAGCATGCCAAGAGTAATTTCTAATTTGGTTTGACCCTCGAGATGAACGGTGGGAAGGGTTCTAGATAGGCAATTATTCAAATTATTATTTGAAATAATTACTGTAATACTTTTTGCGATGCGATGTATGTGAGATATAAATGATTATTGGGAAGATGAAAATGTGTATTAAAAATATATTTATAATGTAAGCAAATAAATATTTGATGAATAATTCCTGTCCGAACACACGCTTTTGCATATGATATTTACATACCCTCATTTGATATTCACGCACTTTTACTGATTTAAATTGTCTTACAAAGCAAAGAGTATGAGGGTTTAGGGAAAGAAAAAAGTTCTTTTATTTGCTGTATTTGATGCGTGTGATCTACAGAAGGCTTAAAAACTAATAAAATTATCCATGTTATCTGTTAAAAAAAAAAAAGGAAAACAAAGGCGTGGAGATGCTATGTGCATATCTCTAGGCAATAATTTCTCTCTTGTTTCCTCAAATTTCAATGTCTAGACATCTATGATTCGGCATAAAAAATCACTAAAATACGCCTTCTTCATCCAAACCAAGTTAGGCATATTAATAGTTAAAATCGACATTCATGATCCAAACCGTATTAGGCATAGAGGCGTCGAAATGGATGATTCGAATCATGGGTTCAAACACATTATAATTAAGTAATAGGTATAATTAAATCAGCCCATACATACCCATTTAATAAATGGGTATGAGTATACCTAATTATTTATTTATGACTCATGTAAAATTTTACTTATTATTATTATTTTTGCATGTTGGTTGACAATAAATAGTCACATTTTACTGTTATTAAATTGGTAGGAAATTCAAATTTACCTCCTCGATATTCACTAAAAATTGAGTTTAAATATATAATTATTTTTGAATAGATATAGAGGGATGAGTTGAGTCAAAACATTACCCACTAATTAAATGGATTTAGTTAGATGCCCCATTTAGATCCATTCAGATTTTGTTACATAATCAAATTCACTTATTAGTGAACAGATTTGGGCTGATCAATATAATTGGGTGAGTATCAAATGAGAGTAATTATGTTGATCCACTCCAAATCTGGTCATTGATACCCAATTAGCTATTATGTCGATCCCAATTAACTAGGCATAACTATTCTACGCTCGAATAATTATGTTGATCTGCCCAAATCCATCCACTGATACCCAATTAACCATTATGTTGATCCAAATTAATCAGGCATAACTATCCCATGCTAGAATGTACATGAAAAAGTGCAAGAAGGGGAGAACCATCATGGTGTCAACATTTTTGCCATCTTCTAGATTGTTAAATACAAGCTGTATACAGTATACTTCCCCATCCTCAGAATTTGGTCAATAGAGAATAAGCGTAAATTTATAGCCTTACCACATGTTAACTACTAAATGGATAATAACTACTCTGTGTTAAAAAGTTTTAGACTCAATAATCAAGGACCAGTCACTTTTAACGTCCACACACGGTTTTCACCGCTGTAAGGCGTAAGCCAACCTGTTACAGAATTTACCCATTTTCCTCAGACGTATCATTAGCTGTTGGCATTTAATTTGAATTTTGTACTTTCCGGGAAGGTTGGCACCTGATTGTTTTTCTCCTTTGGAAAATCTTATCTTCAATGCTAACCTTAGTTAGGCAACTTAACTACGGTTAATTTGTGATCTGTGCCCGCAATGGAATAGGCCTCACCCGGGGAAGGTTCAGTGACACCTATAAATTTGCAGGGATCAGTTGCCTGTGTTCACATCCTATTCCTTCCATTTATCAATTAAACTTCCATCGCTAGCACTCGGATGATCAACCCCTTCCGACCCTTTTCATTATTCTTCATTCATCACTAGTTCAATTGGTTATCCACCATCTTCTTTTTCTGGGTAGTGTTTCTATTCGATTTTGATTTCCAGCCCTCCATGAATTGCTTAATGCATGATCGTCGCCGTGTTTCTCACGTGTTACTCTTGATAGTAAAGTTGCTGTGTTATGATAAAACTGTTAGTAGTATATGGAAGCTGATTTGTTGATCGTATTTCAGGTGAAAAGATGGCCTCCAAGGGTACCCAGAACGGAGAATTCAGCTTCGCCACCAGCCCAACCATTGCCAGAGGCAGGAATGGGCTGCCGAAGATTCACACGGACAGGAAGAAGGAAGATGAGATCTGCCACGATGATAGTGCTCCTCCGGTCAAGGCTAAGACCCTGGACGAGTTGCATTCGCTCCAGAAGAAGAAGTCAGCCCCTACTACCCCCATCACTGGCACTCAGGGCGCCTTTGTCGCTACCCTTTCTGAGGAGGAACGCCACAGGCAACAGCTCCAGTCAATCAGGTATAAATAAATATGTATTTACTTTCCAACTATCCCATTTTCAAGAATCCTACCTTTTTTGTTTTATTATTCGTAATAAAAAAAAATTTAGGTAGTTTCAGCTCCCTTCACCACAAGGATCAAGACATTAAAGTATTTTTTGAAATTTGTGGCAAATGTTACTAGAATTTAGACATGTTACCTTTTCAAGAATTACTCTAATCTATCAAGAATTCTTTTTTATTTTTTTAACGTTGTATGAATACTTGTAAGAAAGAATTCTAAGATCCATTCAAAAATAATAAGGGGGATTGATGGTGAATTAACAATTTTTTTTTTTTGTTTGGGGTGGAATAGTGCATCATTGGCATCTTTGACGAGAGAAACAGGGCCGAAGGTGGTGAAAGGAGACCCTGCCAGGAGCGGCGAGACTCCGAGGGTGGCACATCTGACCCACCACCATTACGCCCCCACCTTCGCCGTCAGTGACAGCTCTCTCAAGTTCACTCACATCCTCTACAATCTCTCCCCTGCTGGTAATATACAACTTTCTGCTTCTGGCCCCTTCCGTTCCTTTCACACACGTCCAAGATTTTGGATTCTTCAAAAACAGTTGGTGGTAATAGGAAAAGAATTAAAAAAAAAAAGAAAAAAAATGTAGCAGTGCAATATAGGAAAGAAAATTCTACTTAATTTGGACGCTTTAAAATTATGATAAATCTTCCAGTCATGTTCTTAATTACTACGTCTTTGTATTTGTATTGTATGGTAGGGTCATCTTGCAAAATCATTTCCAAAATTTAAATCGCTCGTAGAATAGAAACGTAGAGGATATTAATTGTACTACCGTTTTATGGTGGAACTTTAATGCCGGTATATAACTAATTTCTGTTCCAAAATTTTAGTCACATTTTGAAAATTTAACTCTTTATTAACAAAAAATTCAATTGCATGTGATGTGGTACAATCTAGACCAGTAAATTTTTGAAGACCAAGTCTATCCAAGTTTTAAACTTTTGTTTTCGATCTTACCCTCAAAATTCAAATTTTGAACTTGAAGGTAACATGCATTTGATTTAAAGCGTGGGCAATATTAAAAAAAGAGAAGAGAGAGAGACCAAATGGAGGAGTTTTAACTTTTTTAGGACATATATGAGCGGCTTTTTTTTTCTTTTTAAAATATGGATAGCCTTTTTTTTTTTTATTGTTAGGATAATGGATTCAATTAAAATATAATTAGTTGGATGAACATCTTCTAGGGATCAAGTAGACATTGCCAAAAGTCATACCCATATTTCGTGTGCTGGATATGAATGAGTCGTAGAAGTTATAAAAGAAAAATTGTCCTAATTAGTATACTATGAACATATAAAGTATCTTGTCTTTGTCGTGCCTTGTGACAGTTGGAAGTGTTTCTTTACTTGAATGCTTTTGTTAAAGTCACGGTTTGAGACAAAACGGATCGATTTGGTATCTTAATCTTATCTTATGGTTGAGATTTAGGTTCTAAATCGTTGATATATTTTTGCTAACTTAATTAATATTTAAAAGAATATTTCAAAAGCATTTCTAAGTTAAGAACGTGAAATATAAGGAGGCAGGGTGAATATACGATACATTTTACATGCAACACCTACTTTGATTTGGCAAGGAATTTGTGATTAGTCTATGGTATTTGTTTAATTAGTTAACTAAAAATCTTTTTTTTTTTTTTTAAATATGAAGAGCTGTATGAGCAAGCCATAAAATATGAGAAGGGATCTTTCATAACATCAAGCGGTGCGCTGGCCACGCTTTCGGGAGCGAAAACGGGTCGCTCCCCAAGAGATAAACGCGTTGTGAGAGATGAAACCACTGAAGATGAGCTTTGGTGGGGAAAGTAAGTGCTGTCTTCTTATCCCTTTTAGTATTAATTACCATAATTAGTCCCTTTTGGCAGACTTTAATTAATGTCACTTTTTTGGAATGGTGTCCCAATTATTCCAAACAGGGGCTCGCCTAATATTGAAATGGACGAGCACACTTTCTTGGTCAATAGAGAAAGAGCCGTGGATTATTTGTGCTCCTTGGAGAAGGTAAGTACTTTAGCACTTTAATCATCCTTAAAACAAAAGCAAACCACTGATATGGCACTATGAAGCTTCTTACTTTGTCCCCACTACTTTGGACGTGAAATCATTCACTTGCAACTTTGCAAGTTCCACTTGTTTAACATGGACGCGGTGAAAAAGGCCTGTCTAGGGGAGGGTTTAACTTGACTATTTTGAGGTTTTCTTTTGTTTTGTCTTTTTTTTTTTTTTTGGGATTAAACACTAACATTCTACACTACTCCTACATCATAGAGGAGGGGGGGTCCAACTGGATTTGTATAGAATTGGGAACTAAATCATCCGACCAGACAAATATACTACTGTACCCTTTAGATTTTTGAAGAAAGGAAGCCAATGCTTTTTTGTAATGCACGCGGTTGGATTTGAACCCCAACCTAGTGTACGGAAAGAGTTCTAAGAGGCTTTCCATGGTTATTGGACCAAAACCTAATGATTTTTTTTATTGTCTTACATTATGGGCTTTTTTGTTTCACTCAACTTTTAAAGCTAATTTAAAATACTATTCATGAAAAGAAGTTTAAAAAAGATAACCATTTTGTCTTTAAAAAAATTTGAAACGCTAAATGTATCTTGCCAAAATTCCTCAAGAATAGAATAGACTTTTACCTATATTTTATTTCCATGGCCAAGATTATAATTTGTACACTTTGAATGTTTGGACGAGAATTTTCCATCATCAAGTTCTATGAAATTTCCTATTTGAATAATTGGCCAATAATTAGATGATGACCGTTCCTTTGGAGTTGGGTGATTCTTGGTTTTGATGACATGGCCTAACCATCTTTGTCATGCTGCATTGGTCTGTTGGCATGCTCTGGATCTGCATGCCCGGCTATGCTGAACTACAGACGTCTTAATTTTATGCAGATTGGGTTGAGTGTGATGTCTAATTGTGTATGCCACATATTATACAAGTGGCAGTGCGTGACAGGTGTCATTTCTGGGTCCCCAGAATGGAGACACAATATCTACAAGATCCCAGTGATTAGTCATGTTGGACGATAGCTACTGGTTACAAAACCATCCAACTAATATACCTTTAATTCATTTTTCAGCTCATACTTTGGGGAGGATAGTTTGAGGGTTGGTAACAGATATCTTCACACAAATCACGTTTTTTTTTTTCAATGATTTTTTTTCCTTTTTTTGTTAGATAAGACTTGATTATGGTTTTTGTTAATTAAATATAGGAAGCAGGAAATTTAAGACCTAATTGTTTCGTAAATGAGAAAAACCTACCCTTCTGGGTGCAACCCCCATATTGATTTATGTCATATAAGCATCAAGTGTCCAATAATGCGACACAGAAAAATGAACTGAATTGGCTTGTAATTTCAATCGTGTGCTAGAAGGTTGTTACTTTGGCATAATTTTTCAGCAATGATGGTTAATATGGCCAAAGAAAGCATCTAACAAAACCAGAGTTTTTCCTATCGATTCACTGGTTTAACGATACCCTCTGCATTTGCAAATGAGATGCATTTGTTGCTGGTGTTTTGCAATTTCTCAGACTGTATATTTTCATGGTCGTTTTGATAAAATACTTCCTAATATCCTACGTATGCTTTTCAGGTTTATGTGAATGATCAATTTCTCAACTGGGATCCTAACCATCGCATCAAAGTTAGGATTGTTTCTGCTAGAGCCTACCACTCATTGTTCATGCACAACATGTAAGTTACCATTCCAGAATACTGTGAACATTTTATTCAACTGCATTCGAGTTTGTCTGGATAATTGTTACAATGTACTGTGATATGTGTATAACAACTGGAAAGAAAGCAATCTTGTTTGCAAAAAATTTAACAGAATGAGGAAATATGTGGAGCCGCAGAAAGTGAATAATAAGCTTTAGTACATAAATTTACCTGGGTGGGTGGCAGGTGTATCCGACCCACTCCTGAAGAGCTGGAGAATTTTGGTACTCCGGACTTCACAATATACAATGCCGGGCAATTCCCATGTAACCGTTACACCCACTATATGACTTCCTCCACTAGCATAGACATGAATCTTGATAGGAGGGAAATGGTCATCCTCGGCACTCAATATGCTGGGGAAATGAAGAAAGGTTTGTTCAGCTTAATGCACTATCTCATGCCTAAGCGCGGGATCCTCTCCCTACACTCTGGCTGCAATGTGGGAAAAGGCGGAGATGTTGCCCTTTTCTTTGGATTGTCAGGTATAACGAATGGGGATGATGACTTCTGCAGGGAGCCACCATGTGTCCTCTGATATATGCTTGTGATCTTTATCTTCGCATGTCTTCTTCTAGTTTGAGATTCTTTTTTCTGCCCTAATGTTATTTGCTTTCTCTCATTTGTTGCATGTATTAGGTACTGGAAAGACAACGTTGTCTACGGATCACAATAGATACTTGATTGGAGATGATGAGCATTGCTGGAGCGAGAATGGTGTATCAAATATTGAGGGCGGTTGCTATGCGAAGTGCATTGACCTGTCAAGGGAAAAGGAGCCTGATATTTGGAATGCCATCAAGTTTGGCGCTGGTATTCGTCTCCCTCTTACATTAACAAATTTTTTGTCTTTCCAACTCAGCATGCAGGAAATATTAAGGCTCTTTTCTGTTTCCTTTGAAATGCTTTGCAGTGGTGGAAAATGTTGTTTTTGATGAGCACAGTCGAGAGGTGGATTACACAGATAAATCTGTTACAGGTGACAAAAGAGTACACAAACTAAGAATAAGTTGCATAATCTTCGCTCTATGTAGAGGAGAATAACATTGTTGAATGAAAACTTCATTTAGTTGGATTTGATTTTGACTAAAAAAAAAAAATTTGGATTTGATTCCAAGTTTTAACCTTGCAACTACTGTGACTGCAGAAAACACTCGGGCAGCTTATCCAATAGAATACATCCCCAACGCAAAGATACCCTGTGTTGGTCCTCATCCCAAGAATGTCATCCTTCTGGCCTGTGACGCCTTTGGTGTACTCCCCCCTGTCAGCAAATTGAACTTGGCCCAGACCATGTACCATTTTATCAGTGGCTACACAGCTCTGGTGTGTATTCTTTGAAGCTACGAACTCTTTCTTAATGGAGTCTCTTACACCTAGATAAAATTATTACAACATTTAAGGCAGGACAGTCTGAGCATCCTCTGTAGATGATAATAGTCCTGATTATCTGCTGTCCAATTACTGAACAGGTAGCAGGAACAGAGGATGGAATAAAGGAGCCTACTGCAACATTCTCAGCATGCTTTGGTGCAGCATTTATAATGCTTCACCCAACCAAGTATGCAGCAATGTTGGCTGAGAAAATGAAAAAGCATGGAGCAACTGGATGGCTTGTAAACACTGGCTGGTCGGGTGGAAGGTAAAACCATGCAGCCCTAGCATATATATCAGTTACATGAGTGACTAGATATCAGCAAATCTGATGGTTGGAGAACCTTCTTTCTATCTGCAGCTATGGATCCGGAAGTCGCATAAAATTAGCCTATACCAGAAAAATAATTGATGCCATACACTCTGGGACCCTTTTGGAAGTAAATTACACCAAGACGGAGGTGTTTGGGTTGGAGATCCCTACTGAAATTGAAGGGGTCCCTTCAGAAATCCTAAATCCTGAGAACACAGTAAGTTGACGTAAATTGACATTTTTTCCTTCAATACTTGATCACCTCCCTGCTGCAAGTACTAGTTTACTAACGTGTGTTTTCTTTGTTGTTGAACTGTAGTGGTCTGACAAGAAGGCCTACAAGGATACTCTCCTGAAATTGGGCGGCCTGTTCAAGAAGAATTTCGAGGTATTCGCGAGCTACAAGATCGGAGCGGACAACAAGCTGACTGATGAGATTGTTGCAGCTGGTCCAAATTTTTAATTTGGAAAAACTGCCATGCTTGATGGTTGGTGGAATAATAAAGCATTCTGTTTAGGATGGTCCGTTTAGGTGATTATATTATATTTGTGTAACTGATTGGAGAACATCAAATCATTGCCAATCATTCTGCTTTTATTCCTGCCAGTTAATCTATCAAGCTGCATCTGAGGCAGCCTCAAACTTGTAACATTATCAGCTTGTATCAGCTTGCTTTCTGATGTAATTCATCCGCACACTGATGATGACGAAAATCTGGTATCAACAAGATTACAAGAGCATGAATGTCCTGGTTTTCTTGAGAATACGACTCTCCAGAGCTGTGAAGCCACAATCAAAAGGAACTTGCCTTTTGCATTTGCAGGCCCTTAAAACAAATATCCTTGGATCCTGAGAGACCACACATGAAAAGTCTTTACCTGCATCACTCCAAAACCCCATTAAAATTACCTATGAGAATATATGCAAATGGCATCAATCTGTACAAAACAAAATTACACCGAATTACACTTCATATAGTTGCAAAACACTACAAACACTACCCAAGCTAGATTTTTTTTTGTTTTTCAAAAAAGCCATTATTTCACTTGCAACTGCAAGTGCACACTTAAGCAAAAAGGTCACTGTTTCACAAGATTATGAGCATTGGACCGAGTTCTTACTGAATTTATTAATTGATGTACACCTTGTAAAGGTGTTCGCCAAGAAAAGTCATGATGCTAGTGTTGGCACTTCGCACAAAGTAGGAAAAATCTTTCAATTAGGGTGTTGTCACCCTAGGTACACTTTCACTAAAAGTAACTAAAAGAACTAAACAAAAAAACCTGGGTAGACCATTTTAAATTCAACTAATTAATCATGAAGCTCACGACAGTGAACAGTAAACTCAGCACAATCTCAATTAAGGATCTTCAAATGTTCAATAGGAACTTATTTGAAGCCAACGATACTTCCTGACCTGTAATTTAGTATGACATTTAGGATGCGTTTGATAAAACTGAAATCCGAAATCTAAAATCATTAAGTGATTGAATTGCTAAATACTAAATCTAATACATTTAAATGTACATCACATTAAGTGATAAATAAATAGTTTATCACTTATTTTTTTGCCTCAAAAAATTCAGTGCTACTTAATTAATTCAGATGTTCTATTTTTGTTTGTTAAACGCATCTGAATATGTTAAGATCTTAACCCATTAAATTAAAGTGCTGAATTAAATTATCAAACGGGGCTCAGCCTAAGAGGATAAGAGATCTGCGCACAAGAACAGAAATCTGCTGAGCATATGACCAAAACTCATCGTTAGTGTTCTTATCCAATCAATTCATAGTAGCTATCAAGCAAACGAACAAAGATCATGTATCAAAATCTTCCTTGGCCTATATTCTCCCCCCTCAACCTGTATACTCCCCTCTCACTTTCGTTTTCATGGTTGTTTAATTCCCAGGAGGAAAGCACATGCCACAAGAAGCTGGAGAAATTGATCCCGTCACAAAAATGTTGAAGGAGAGTAAAAATACAACTAGTATAATGTAAAAAGCTGATCAGGGATGGAAATCCCAAAGTGCTGAGAGCACCGAACATCACAAGCAAATAACTCAGATTGAACGCAACAGCCTGCTGTGCATTGCAGGAGCCAGCAACTGCGAGACCTATTAACATGCCAAAGCACTCATGACCCGAGAGGTTGAACTTCAACCAATTTGTTTGGAATTGTACATTAAATCTGCTCTTTTCACGTTCAAACATGTTCAGTAAAAGTTGGTTTAGGCCATGGAAAACTAAGTTAATCTAGAGAAGAAAATTTCTAATCCAGTAACCTAGAGCAACCAGCATCATCGTTGGATACATAAAATCAGATAGTAGCATTTTTAGTACCAGATGACACAAACACCAAGTGATATTACCAGGCTTAAATTAGAAGCATCGGCAGGAAACATACTCTATTAATAATATCCATTTTTGGCTGAACATCCACCCTATAAATTGTTGATTAGAACAAAGTGCATGGCCATACAATCATATCCTCTGCTAGTTTCTTCAAAGACCTGACAGAGATCTCTTTACCGGCCCTAGTAGTGCAGGTAAACTATGATATTCCACTCCTAAAGGTTCCACTCTCAATGGCTATAAGACAAATTTAAAAGATAGACTGAGTTAAGATCAAACAGCTGATAATAGTTGTGGACAAAGTTTAATGGCATTAAAGCATTCGGCTAGATGAGGGGAGGTTCAGCTTTAGGTTCACAAAGCTGGGAAACAGAGTGGATAAGTTAGCAACTAAAGGAGCTTAACAAGTAGTACCCTCGAAAGAAAATCCCTGATTGTAGTTTCTAGTGAATACCTTGATAGTTACCCAAATAATTTGATCACCATTTGAACAGAAAGATGAACCACATTCTGCAGTTTGAAGAACTATTCTAATTGCAAAAGGTCAACAAACAACTATTCGAGCATCATTTACAATTTGCAGGAAATACTTAATGAATGAAAATGTGAAAGTTTAAGAAACTTAATAGCTGAACAAGGATTGATGTTACCAAAAATATATTTAAAAAAAAAAAAACAGTTAGATGAAGCCTCTCAAACCATTCTGTTAGCATATATGACTGACTTGTACATCTCCAAAGACTACTCATCAACAATCTCAATACAGCTTGACGTTTATTTTACTTGGCCAAGCTAAGAAACTCCAAAACTTGTAGCCAATCTATCTCATCTAGAGTACAATTTAAGTAATTAAACCTCACTGGAAGAGGCTGCATCATCTTTGTGTTTAATCATGCCAGAATCCACAAGTATAGGAATCTCTGCTGCAAGCCATGGTGCAAGGCCCAAACACAGTGCATGAGCTATTCCGAACCTAGGACTGCAAGAACATAGCACATGTCAGAACAAGTGTAACTTGATCAATCCACTAAAATCACAAAAAATACCACACCAAGAAAGGGGAGGAGATAATACAAAAACAAAAAGACCTATGGTGACATCGACTTTGAAAGCACAATTATACAAGATTAAAAGCCCAAATTTAGCTTTTAAAAGTTTCCAACAACACTCAAAGAGTAGGACTCTCCCACTACCTTCATTGCAACATCATACATGAATGAAGCAAGCATAATCACACTACAGCATATCACAAGCTTTACCTATTTCTCCCTGCAGTCATCTTACCCAACATAAGCAATTATAATGGATAACTTTGCGATAGCTAATCAAACAATGCATAAGTTTAATTCTTAAGGAACCATTTTTCTCATGTTTATTACCTTACAAAGTCAACCATGTTCAAAACTGCTCTTTTAACCTCCATTTTAGTCAACAGGCAAGTCAGTACCCTTACTCTTCCTCCTCAATAATGGGGAATCTACTATCCAGCTTTATCACCTCCTCCTCAGTCCATCCCTTAACCCAAGTCCACAGCCCAAGCCAAAGCACAACAAGCCTACCCATTATCAAAGCAAACCCAAGCCCATGCAAGACAAGAAGGATCTCATTGTCAGGGAAGCCCTTTACTTCTCAATATAGTCTTGAGCACGTTTTTCTGATCAATTCTCATGGCTTTAGAAGAAGACCTTCTAAGCTAGCTCTTGCCTTCTTCAGGATTCGCTCTTAAATTCCAACAATCCATGGGTATCAAACTTAAAGCAAAAGAACCGAAAAGTTTATTGGTTTCTAACTGGTTCTTCAACATTGGACACTATCCATGGGTATTCTGAGAACAAGCAAATATAACCCAAAAATAACACAGCTACACCCCTAATCCAACATACCAACAACTCCCAGCAGAACCATATTTTGCCACTTTATCTCCAGTAAACTTAACCATACAACATACTACTACAATTCCTTAGAACCAACGTCTATCCCAAGTATCTCCATAGAAAGCACAAGGAAAAGACAACGTCTATCCCAATTACGTCCATAGAAAGCACAAGGAAAACACTTACGTACAATCCAAAATTAACATAATCACATTTGTAATCAATCAAAACCACTAGTCGACTTCCTGAGAAACCATTTTTCTAATATTTACCTCCCCAAAAAAGTACAAATGTACCAGACAAAATCCATAAATTAATCAAAATTAAGAAATTGGACCAAACTTCATTAATGAAACAACGAAAATTGATATAAACATTCAAATCAAAACCAAGAAAAAACGAAAGACATACCAATTTTTTGCCCATAGCGGTTTGAAATGCACTGTCAAGCAAATCTTCCCACCTCTATACATCTTCATAAATGAAAAAAGAGAAAAATCAACAAAACCAATCAAATTAATCTAAAAAAAAAATCAGAACTTTACATTAAAAACTCAATCCAATTACCTTGTGAGTTTTGCCATCCAATTGAGGCAGCTCAAGTTCGGGAGCTGTAGCTGGATAAGTTACCGGGATATCGAACTGGAGGTCGAATTCATACTTGAGAAGGTTGTGAACGTACCAACACTTGCCGGTCCACCGGGTGCCTTCCGGGTTGGCAGCGGAGATCCGAAACCAATCGTTATCATTGGACTTGTTCATCGAGGTATAAGCTATCAACGCCTTGTACTCCTCCTTCAGCCGCTGCGTCCACGCGGCCCCGTCGCGCGGACCCGCTTTTGTGGTCAGTAATGGGATCTGGGTTAGCGTTGATTTCGTCGTCGGATCCCATCCCTCCATGATTTTGATTGACGGGACGATTCTCCCCAAATGCAATAAACCCTACAAAGTCTACAACCTTGCAAGACAATTCCGAGTTTATATAGTAATCAGCGTTAATTATAAGCAAAGAATCTTCTCTTTATCTGGGGAAGCGGGGAATTTTTTGTCTTTTTGGGCCAGTGTAATACAATGAGAGGAAGTGGGGAGGAGGAGGAGGAGAAAAGAATTTACTTGGCAGGTATCGGGCCTATCGGCAATGACTTTTATGTTTGCTCCCACTTTTGCGTCGATTTACTTCGACATGGATGATGGCGTGGTCTATATACCACTGAGGAGTGACGAGTTATGAAGGCGTGGTTTTTGTGTAGTGTTATTCGACCCCACCTTTGAGTTACCCGCTATTATGCCTGGTTTGGGAAAAATAAACAACAATAGAAAAGGACAGGAGAGATTTTCCCCGGTCTAGAAAAGTCAACCGAACTTGAACATATGATCTATTATAAGATTTTCTCCCAGCCTAGAAAAGTCAACCAATTTTGAAAATATGATCTTTATCGAGAAAGTCACTTATCACAGTATTTTTTCTTTCTTTGTCCAAATGGTAGAAGTATGATTATCATTAATGTATAAGAGAAAACACACTACTATTTATAGTGTGAATAGCTATCCATCAAATCCAACATAAGCTGAATAGCTTTATCTAATTTTGTGTGTAATCCACAGTGGGAAACTATGATTCCATTGAATGGGAAGCTACCATTCCATTCAACATTAAATATCCGTTTGGCACCCTTAATTTACTAGCCATAATTTACTCTGTGGTAAATTTGTCCAAGTTAGTGTTTGGTAACTTTCGTAAATACTGTGAAAAAAATTTTGCAGTAGCTAAATTTTTTTTCAAAAGAAAGTTGCTGGTGGTCCCCACCCATCATCTAACTTGAAATGACGTTTGAACCGTTGTGGAATTAACAAAGTGAGAGTAAATTCACAATTCATTGTCCTGCATCTCTCTCTCCAACTTTCCCAATTGCTTTCCTGTTCGTATCTTCAAAAAGCCGGGCCGCTTCAAAGCCAAGATTCGGAGACCTCCGCCTTCGTCCATTACGTTCCGTCGGATTTGCTGTACAATGTTCCACGCCGACGACTGAGGACGTCCCAAGAAATTACTTGCAGCTAAGGGGCGGTGCTTTGAAGCAATTTGACCAGGGTGTCCGCTTCTTTGAGCCTACACGGTGTTCAGGCTTTCACTGTCCGGCAACCCTTGCCATCCCCTCCGACAGTCCGGCGATATTGTCGCTACTTGGTAGACGTCATAGCCGGCGCCGCTGCGTGTTCCAAGATGCCAGTTTCTTCAGGCCTTGCGATTTGTAGGAGGTATGTGTTCCCTTTTTTTACGAAAATGATGCAGAGGCTCACGATACTATTGATATCAATCGAAAGCATGAAAAACAGAAGCAAAGCGATGCATGATACCACAACAATCCAAATTCGAAAAAAAATCTCGTATACGATAAACTTTCAGTCATATAAGCTGCAAGCTCCAGAAAATTAAAATTCAGTTGGTCGAAATAAACCTTCTGACGCATAACAAAATCAAGACAAACATGGAAAGCAATCTCAGTTTCTTGTCCGCGCTTGAGGCTGGTTTAGTTTGTCTCCAATCGGATAATACATCTCATTTTATTTATGTATTGAAGTATTGTCCAAATATCTTAGACAAGGAGTTGCTGCCCTTTAGTTCTCAAATTTCTAGTCTACCCGCGTTAATTTTTTAAATTCATATGAATGTTTGAGTTAACAAATACTATCATATAATCAAATATTTTAAATAAAAATATTTTAAAATGTCAATTGAATATTTTATTTCAAAGTAAAATAGACAAACGATAGCAAGAGAGAAGAGTTGTATGATATATAGAAAGATAAATACGATAGAAGAAATAGAGATATAAAATATGTAATATTGACCCTATAATTTAGTTATTTCCTGATTGGAATTGGCTTGCAAATAATTGTGTACCTTCTCGAACCTCTCTCCGACTTTGCTTAGGTATTATTTCAAACGCCTCTCCCGCACCAAACTCCTCACCTCTCTTTAGGCTTTATTTTTGGAGGCAGCTTTTTTGGGTTTGTGTACGGTTGTTACTGTTATGCTTTCTCACTACTGGTTTTAATACATAATCTGGATTGGGAATTTGGTTTGCACGGTCTCGATAGGACTTGAATTGTACATTCAAATACTCGGGTGTGCAAGCTGACCAGCATATCCTGCAGTTTTTTACATCTTCTGAATACAGAATAGGTTCATGTCTTGCATTCATGGTATGCTGGTTGGATAAGAGTTCATTGTCCACGGCTTGCACATAGTACTTGCATAGTAGACTTTAATTTAATTTCAGTTATTATGTTCGGGATTCTCTTTTATGATAATTTGTAACATTAGCTTATTTATTAAATTTAGCACTTCCACTTCATGTTACAGTGTTCTATATGTAAGAATGGCAGCCTTGGTTAAGACTGCTGAGGTTATTTGACGTCTCATGTAGTAGTATAAGGTAGTACTTCTTGAATTCACCTCATGCATTAGTGTAAGCTAGTCAGAATTACAGTGTCATACCCTTTTTTTCCATTTTTGTGCCTCTGTTTTGAGTTTATAACCCCCCCCGGGTCCTGCCCGCAGCCCAGTAAAAAAACAAGTGAAGCAGAAGTTGTATATGCATACAATGGAGAAGTCAGATTCGCAATTTTTGCCTTTGCTTTTCAAGTTCGATGGTCCTTTGCCATTTTTCAGTAAGAATGCATTTCATATGGCCTTCATTTGAAGCTCAGCTTTCTTCGGCCCCTTTCTACATTTATCCTTGAGTAAAAGGAGGTTTAAACACTTTTAATAGTATTTAGATATCCGTTTCATTGGTAAACTTCTAGTATCGGTTACCGTGGAAAGGGCTAAACCCCTATTTTGTTTCCCCTTCCCCTGCAGACACCTATTCTCGGCAATGTAACGCGTTCTGTCTCTAGTAGATGCCAATCAAAAGAAGGAAAATAAGTCCCGGTCCAACAATCCCAACAAAGATCAGCGAGACAACTTCGGCCCATTCCTTATCAGACTCAAACAATTTCACCAAGTGTCTTTACAACTTCATAAAGGTTAGCCACATCACATCTATCCAGTTTATCTTTGAGTAGCACTTCTTTCGCTTCTTATAAGTACCTCCGCTCTACTTAATGGCTCACAAAATTGGAGTAGTACTGGTTTTCGTGAATTGAAGTCTTTACCTGAAATCTGGATTGTCCTTGCTGCAATTAAAAGTCTGCTGCAAAATTTGTGTGGATCGATTTACACCTTCTTCTGCTACAAACCAGTTTTCTTTCACATTAGTTGTTGGACTTATGTGAACATATTCCTCCTACTGTAGCCACACTTTGGTTAAGGGAACAAAGGCTTATATCTAGAACGCACGTGTTAGCTTGTAGTCCTGTCTTTATTGTTCTTATTTGCACTTTGTTACATTTGCAATCGAATTAGCAATAGTGAGCCATGCAATCTGGTTATGTGGCTCTCCATTGGCGTATCCACCAGTGTTCTTGTTTGCCTATCGCATGTTCTTTTACCTTATGTACATAGTACTTGTCTGTGGTTGGTTATTCTCGTTGGCTATTTTTTGTAAAAGTACAATCGGCAATAGTTTTGCCAAAAAATGGCCGTTTATGGACTGGATAGTCCAGTTCCTTCTCTTACTAATTTGTAGTGGATAAAAATACACTTGCAGCTTTTGCTTTTTCTGCATATTGAAACCTGCCTTGCATTCTCAGTTGCATTTAGTCTAGCTAACAAATGAAAAATCTGACGGCTTGATGCCACGTGAACATGGTAATCCTAAGGCGCATTGGGACGAGGCAATGGAACTAAGGTTCTGCCTCGAGTACGTGGACTGGAAAAAGACAAGGAAATGGGACCGAAACGCTCCGGCCGATGACAATTGGATGCGTTTTGGCAACCATTTAAACAACTTGTTTGGCAAAACCTATGTCTGGGGTGTTTACCACTCAAAATTGCAGAGGCTGAAAAAAATATGGCGTGCCTATGCGAAGTTGAAAGGGTATAGAGGTACAGCGGAAACGGGATCGGTTGGGATGAAGAAATCAAGTGCTTCTTGGCGGACGAGCAGCAGTGGAATAATCTCGTTATGGTACCCAAAAAAATTTTTGTCACCCTTTCTACTCATTAGGACTATTCTTAGTTGTACGAGTCTTTCGTTTTAACCATTCTTTGCTACTCATTAACAACTGTTTATGCCTTTTATTGCTAACAGGAGAACAAAGACTACTTGCAGTTTCGCTTCCGCCAGCTGGTGCACAAACACGAGATCCTTTCCGAGGTCCTGGAAGGAGAAACGGCCACTGGGAGCCATGCTAAAGCATCATCAGTTCCACCAAACCAGTGGAACTGGCAGCCACGTGAACCCACGTATCCTGCTGCACAGACGCCGGAGGACGACTTCATTGAGGAAATACCCCCTTCCCATGCATCTGCTGACCTGCCGGGAGGCTCCAAATGTACATGCAAGAGACCTGCCAGCTCTCTAGGGGGCACGACATTGTACACGGGTTCTAGGGGCACTAAATCGAGTAAGAGCTCGGAGAACAACCCGTTTGTAGCCTGTGCTAATTCGCTGTCAACCTTAGCCACTACAAAGCTCCGGCTTGCAGAAAGTCGAACCACGGGGTTCGAGCAGTACGATGTCATAACGGCTGCTCAAATGGTCAGTACTTTCAAGGATGTGGTACCCCCGGGGAAGAGAATCAAGGCGCTCTAGGAATTGCAAAAAGACAAGTGGCGCCGGACCTTTCTATCCATGGAACGTGAGCTCCAAGAGTACTGGCTGAATTCGCTTAAACCTGATGACGGGGCTTCCACCCCCTGCTGATGAAGGGGGTGAGGAGTAGGGTGTTGTGCTGCCCTGATTTGTTTGTGGTTCTATTCATTTTACTGTCGTTGTGGTAGGTTGACGTTATGACATTTTTTTCTTTGCCCTTGACTTTTTCCCGTGTGTTTGGTGCGGTAGAGTGACTTTTAATTTCTTTCCGAATTATTAGTTGTATGAGTCCATGACATGTTGACCAAACTGTGGATAGGATTGGTTAGTTTAAGCAGCTTCAGTATTTGTCTCTCGGTTCAACTGATGTGAAGTAATTTGTGTGGCCAAATTTTTGAGATACATTTGCAGCGGCGTTTAATAAATGAGCAATTTTGGCCTCTATTGATTATAGTAGAATGAATTCTTCAGCCTCACAATTTTGGGCTCGAATTTTGGAATGCCTAACTTGTAAGGGTAGTGCAGCTAGTCACACGCTCTTACAACCATTCGAACAGCAGAAGATAATTGTCGCATTTCAGCAGTAGATGAAATATCAATAAAATACTCTAATTTTTTTTAAACAGCAATAATGGCTTGTACGTTTGCAAGAGCAAATTTTGGGAAACAATTAAATAATGGCTCAATAATCATTAAGTTGAAGATCTTGATCTCTAACTAAATTAGGCTCATATTTACCCACAAAATTTGATACCTGCGGTTAAAAGCGGATGTACCACACTTTAGCCTGATTGCGCTAACCAAAAATGTCTTGTATTCCTACAAATATTAGTAATGTGGTTAGAACATACAGGTTTTGATATATTCAGTTTTTTTCTCTCTTTGTAATATACCTTATCGATGCTTTGGCATGTTTGTTTTCCTCGCCTATATCAATGCTCTGGCATTTTGTTTTCAAATTTCCCTTAATTTTCGCACTTCTTAAATAGCACTACCTTTCTAATTTCAGGGATATAAATTACACAAGTATCTTTTTTCTTTTGTACCTAAATTCGTCAACGTTTTAGCGGACTTTATAGGATTACCACTACTTTGAAGGATCTAAAATGTACGGTTATTCACAATGAATACCCTTAAAGATATATAACCTTTCTCAGTTTATTATGTAAATCTCTTTTTTTTTTCACTTTATCCCGTGGTTGTAAAAATTACTCTTCTATTATTCTAAACATCTGGTTTTGTGTCTAAGAAGTTTTGATGACTTTTCTTCCTCATTCATGTTATTTGTAAACAAAATCAAGGGATTAGTTGTAATTGAAGGGAAACAAAATTCACTAAATTAATTTTGTAATTTATCCTTCAAGAACTTAAGTTAGAAAACTTCAAGCTGTGGAGGTAAAGCAAAGAAGTATATCGAGTGGATTAGTTGTATTTTAACTCTTAAATCCGTACAGAAGGGAGTAACATTAGGCAATAAAAAATGAATGACACTATGGTGGGGAGAAGGAATTTCGTCCTTGATGGGGAGAAACATTTTGGAGCCAACACGTAGTCACGTAGAAAATAGTGACTCCAAATGATTAGTATGCAGAGGCATTTTATGTTGACAACAAATTAAAACATCCCTACATTTATTAGGCTGCTGATGCTGATGGATGTGATTGACAACAGAGATGGACATTCATTTGCAAATAAATAAATAAAAAAAAGGACGCATCACCCCTTAGCGGTAATTGTGATTTTTTTTTTTTGCACTTAATCCGTTTTAATCATTAAATGTATAATGCGTAATGGATTTTTTCCCTCTTATTTTAGTTTTAAATTTTTGGCCAAAAAATAGAATAAATTGTTGAATATCATTCACAATCTTAGGCCTTATTTGGATTGATATTTTTCTCCAAAAAACTTTTAGATTTTTAGTAAACAATTTTCTAATTAGCTTTTTACCACATATAGATTAAATCGCTACAGTACTTTTTTTTTTACAAAAAATCTAGAAAATAACAATCTAAATGGGTTCCTATTAAATTGTGTATATCCCAAGAAGTCATATATTTTAATTGAACAACTTTACTCTTTTTTAGTTACAGTTATATTTCCTATATCTATTTGCATATGTTTTTGGTGTCAATAAGATTATACATAAAGTAATATGTTAATTTTTTGGATCATTAGTAGGATCCTACGATTTTATGATTCTACCTACGATTCAATCCTATAACTTCCAAAATGACCAAGGGTAGGAACGTACCATTTTTGCATTTATCCCTTAGTGGTAATTTTCCATCACTTTATCCCCTAAACTATTAGTCGAGATTTATTTTGCATAGAGGGGAATGTAAGAAGGTTTTGATACCCATAAGGATCAACTATAGTAAATCATTTTAAGGTATAGTACATTTTATATTTTGCAACTTAATATCATTTTTTTCTCAATTTATCTATTTGTTTCTAAAATCATTAGTCAATTTTGATGTTTTGTACATGAAGGAGATTAAACGCAAACAAGCTATACCATAAGCAACTATACTATACTTAACTCCTGGAAGTATCAATGTCCTTTTGATATATCATATGACTAACAGTTTAAGAGATAAAATGAAACAAAATTAATGTTAAAGGAGAAATTACAAAAATAACTATATCATAAGGGAAGTTTTTGTAATTAACCCTTTCAAAAATTGTTTCCTTTCTATATCTATTAATGGACACTAATGTTGCCGTTTAAATGATAGTACCAATATATAAGATTTTTGGAGGTTATTTCAAAAATAGTATTCTTTTGAAAAAAAAATACCCAAATTGATGTAGTTTCAAATTTTATTACTTTGTTAATTTTTTTATTTTCCACAGAGACTCTCTATGAACCACACGAGGAAAAAAAAAAAGGAGCAGATTCTGCTTCTTTCTGCCTTTTAATCTCTTCACAATTTTTCTCTATTACTTTCTACCTTTTGTTTTACTTTTTTCGTATATTTTTTCCTTTATAAACTCATAACTATAATAAACAAATGTTCACAAAATGTAAAACTTGACAATAATTTCTCTCGTAATGTTTGAATAGTTGAAGTTCTCTTCTTGTACACATAATGTCAAGGTAAGTAAGTTATTCTCTGTTATTTTTTATTGGTCAACATAATCTTATGGCCTCTGGAAAATCTAATACGATGATTATTAAGCCAAATAATAAGAATACGAAAATATGATTGGAGAGAATTAAAAATCAAAAAACTATAAGCTAAAAAGATTTAGGGCTTTTCTAAAGTGCCTCATAGGGCACAGGTTTATACCAATGTTTTTAAAATTGAGATTCTACCTTGGATTGTTTTTTACTTTGCAGGATCGAATTATAGGATCGGATCGTGGGATCGATCGATCCTACAAAAATTGTAAAAAATAATCTTACTAGTAATTTTGATGTTTGCAATTCACAGATACAGTAATAAATAATGCAACTCATGTACAATCAATATAATAGTATTATTAATTGAGGTTAAAATTGTATTATGTAAAATATTTAGGATAATTAAAAAATTAAATAAAAATTTTGGAACTACATGTGACATATTGTAAATAAATCTGATTAAATCAAAAATATTGTTCTTTCTCAATTTTGAGTCCAAATGCAATTACTAGACAAGGTAGTTGGAAAAATTGACTTTATATATATGTGTGTGTGTGTGTGTGATTGTATATCATTTAAGTATTTATTAATGAGACAATTAAATACCAATTTTTATAGGTAAGAAATTAGCATAACATAATTATGGGGTTTTAAAGTTTTTTGAATTTAGTTTCTAATGAAACAACTCCTTCGCTTCCGCCAAAATCGTTTGTGGCCCCTTTTTCTCCTCTTACAAGTACAATGTTTTGGGCCTCAATTCACTTTTTCTGATGTGACTCGTGTGGTCCAAGCTTCCAGTTGTCCAAAGCCTATAACCGGTTATCTCTCTCTCCTCATTTAATGCTCTCCATACCCAACCATTGTGTTGTCATCCTCTCCTTCTATCTCCCCATAACTAGTAATATTCCTTTTCCCCACGACAGACTCAACCATAAAAAATTAGGCCTGATCATCTAAATCTTCATTAGTAAAGAATAGTCCATGCAGTAGAAGATACCAAAAATTTGCAGATTCTCTTTTCAGAGACGGAGATATGCGGATATGCAGTAGGCCAATGTATTTCCGCAAATTAACGTACGACATGAAATTCAATAATGGTAGACAGGAAATTTTCCACATCTTACAAAATCACACAGTGAAGACCTAATTTTCGGGAAATTGGATATTTGCAAGGTTGAGTTACAGACAGGAAATTTTTATTAAAAATCGGTGGGTATATTTCACACCTCTTTTACTATATACGTCCAAATTTGTAACGTTTTTTTCCGAGGTTCTTGACTAATGTATCTACATTCGACAGTATCGATTTGGAGTCTTTAAGTAAAAGGAACTTTGTCCGCAAATACATCTTAAATAAAGGCGTTGTTGTGAAGTCGTACATAACAGCTTTGGGCGCGAATTTATTAGAAAAACTACGTCCCGACATATATTCCAAAAGCCACATGAACATGTACACTTAACCAATTTCTTTGTACAAAGGTTCACAAAAGGACTTGCTGCAGCGGGCCATATTGACCAGGCGTGAAACTTTGCCTGACAAAAGTTTTAGATAGTCTACTACCAATCCACAGCCTTTTAGAGTGTAGACTATTTCTACAAGAACTATTAATGTAGTAGAAGAGAATTTCTACCTCATTTTCAGTACACAATTTCTACCTCCGTCTCAATAGTTTGGATGGGCCGTGACATATAATAAACATATTACAAAACCTGTAGGAGACGTATGGTGGCAGGTAAACCTCCATCAAAGCCACCAACTTTTAAAAAACAAAAAAAAAAAAGGCAAAGTGGAACGTACTTGCACATGGCGCAGGTTCGTCCAATCCTTAGGATTGAAGATTCAATATGAAACAGTGTAGAAGTGACTACCGAACGAGCAGATAACTATTCATCCATAGTCAGGCGCCAGGCTTTCAAGTCTAATATCGATGTCGGTTCGTGATGCAAATCACCTCCAGCATTTCTATAAATAGGCACTTCAAAAGTTTTAACCCGAGCACCGTGACTTCATATTCCTTCCAACTTATAGCCAAATTTCACATAGCATTCTATAGGGAAAAAAACTAGCAGAAATATGGACGGCTATAATCCATATTCAAATTGTGATGACTTCTACAATCCTGGGCCAGGGGACTCATCGTCTAACGAGGACGATATTATATTTGGTCTTGGTGCTAATCTGCTGTTTGGCCCGGAAGCGGCGTTGTACGAGGGTCCTAGTGCAAAAGTTCGTTGTAGAACTTCAGCATTAAGTGGCCGGGAATGGGTAGCTGAATTAATACACGGCCATGAGTGTTGGATACTGGAGGCGTGTAGGTTGAACGTCGATTCATTCATGCGATTGTGCTTCATTTTAGTAGAGTGTGGATTTGTCCCACAAAGCCTACACAAGAACGTCACTATTAAGGAAGTTTTGGCAATGACCCTTGTAATACTTAGTCATAATCATCGGATGTAGATGATAGCCGACCGGTTCAATCACTCAACCGAAACCGTATATAGAAACATTCATGAGGTGCTGAAGGGGTTATGCACTTTCACCCAGTTTGTTATCAGACCGAGGAATCAGGACGAAATCCATCCCAAAATTCTTAATGACCAATGTTTCTTTCTGTGGTTTCATGTGAGCAATTATTAGCTAATTTTTAAATGAAAGATGCTGCATTGGAGCCATTATTCTCGAGGTGCCCTAAATTTTTTAGAACGCTGTGGGAGCAATTGATGAGACACATATACCTGCATCAGCGCCCGAGGGGGAGCAAGTGGCATTCACTAACAAACATGGGCAGCAAACTTAAAATGTTCTTGCTGTATGTGATCACGATATGCGTTTCGTGTATGTTTATCCAAGGTGGGAAGGAAGTGCGCATGACGCCGGGTTTTAGATAGGGCACTAACAGGGCCCAATCACTTTCTAATGCCCCCACCTGGTTAATTATTCCCGTAACCATTCGTCACGTTATTTTTTTACGAGATTAAAAAATTTAAATTAATTTACATTACGGTTATAACTTCTGACGGAGCTGTATGGCAACAATTTGAATTTCACAGGAAAGTATTATTTGGTCGATTCTGCATATAAAAATATATCGTGTTTCTTGGCTCCCTTTAGAGGACGATAGGCAGATATAAGCGGTCGAAGGCAAGGGGGTTTTCGTTTGGCGAAAGAACTTTTTAACTTTAGATATTCACAACTACGTAACGTAATTGAAAGAAGTTTTGGAGTTTTGAAACGCAGGTTTGCAATTTTAAGGGGGCGGTGCCGAACTACATGATGACCACACAGGTTAATGCAGTAATTGCCTGTTGTGCCATTCATAACTATGTACGAGATGAACAGCCGGATGACATGTATTTTGCGAATCCCGAGGAAGCGACCTAAATGTGTATGGAGAAATCCCACCATACCCAGAGATACAACCATTGCATGCAGATTCACAAGCAATTGGACAATGGTCGGAAATGCGTGATGCAATGGCGGAGAATATGTTTGCTAACTACAGGAATCGTAGACGACATTGAAGGAGCTCTTTCCTTAGGCTGTTTGTCGCCATCGTTTCATGGCACGGAACAGTGGGGCAATTTAATTAGAAAATGTACTTGCTCGATCCATGGCTCAGAAAGCCAAAAACTTGGGGCCACTAACGGGGTTGTAGTGTGGGTTTTTTTTTTAGTACATGTCCTTTCTTCTATTAGTATGTATCCTAAACCCTTTGTCTGAATTCTGTGCTGTAGCAAGCACATATGAAGGTGCCTGGGTTCTAAATTTTCGAATACCATGAAGTGTCTACTTTATTGTCTAAATCATAGTGGGGGCCACCAAAAGTCAACCCCAGCATCTGAATTTTCTTTGGTAATCTGTGCGGTAACCAAACGCGAATCTCAAATTTTTCCCAACAAACCAAACTCAAGCCAAGTCAACATAAATCATAAATGGTCAAAAATTGTGGACACTCAAATTTTCTAGGATTATAACTTTAAAAACCAAATGTTTGGAATTGTGTTTTAAGCTAACTGCAAAACTAGCTACAATATTATAGTTTTTGCTCTACTTTCATCCTTTGTACAAAAATAGAAGCAACACAAAAAGGAGAAAATGAAAGGTTGTTTTATCTTTATGGGAGGAGAAGAGATTTTACTTAAGATAAAAGTGAGAGGTGGATTCCCCAACACCCCCCCCAAATGTTCCCCAAAATGTGACAACATTCGATTTTATAGTGTGATGCGTTGGTATCTTGAGTTAAACACTTGCAGGATTTTAAAAGAAGCCATATATTAAGAGATAATTGATTGAATATGAGATTCGAACTCTCAGTCTTTCACTTCACAAAGACACTTAAGGCCTTTATGGTGGCAAACTGCCTAATAAGCAGTTGGTTAATTCTTTTATTTGATGTCCTTCATAAGTTTTGTTGCAAATAATGCAACTCCATATGACTTAGTATATTTACCGTTTTACTTGCATGCGACAAACTACACTAATCTACTAGAGAACTTGATACCAATATATTTTCAAGAAAATTGGCCTCTAATCAATCTCTGCTACCTTGTTTGAGTAACATGTCAACAACTGGTTTGCAGCAAAGGCTTCACGAGTCTTGGTGACCAGAAAAACTTTAGTTTTGGCAGCACATCGACACTCTAACTTGCTCTAAGTCAAAAGTGAATTCACTTGCAATCATTCCTATTAAGATCCCTAAATACGCATACTCCATTAATTTTTTTTTATTACCAAGAACATGCTCTATAAGACGAACCTCTTTGAAATCTAATACAACTTCAACATGATGGAATTCAGGTCAAGTAACGCGAATCTTCTTAAAGAGATTTCGGCTATTAAATCGGAAGCCAAATCTGGCTTACAAATCACAACAAATCCCATCAACCAAAACCTCATTACTGCACAACCACAATTTTTACTTTTTCAAGATCAGGTTTCAAACAAGGGGAAAAATTTGGAAGTCCAATCAGAAATACAGATAAGCTGAATCTAACCTCCAACCACGATTCATTGGTCACAAAGGAAATTGTCAGGCAGGATGGCAAGGGCCCCTTCACCAATTTCACAACAAAGCCCACTGACCCAAGTGAGCGTTTCCAGCGTCTCCTTGGGCCATCTTTACTGTTTAAATGCCCTTGGGTACAATTTTATCCTCAAAATCTCCATTCTTTTTCCTCAAAATATCCTTTCTTTTTATTTTTCTTCTCCAAGTCCCAAATGATTTTCCTCCTTTTTTTTATCAAACAGCAACAATTTACTTTATTCTTACATTATGCGGGAACGGGGAACCCAATTGGGGCTATATAGGGGTTGAGAATAAACCACCACAAGTGCACTACTACATCCTCTAAATTTTTTGAAGGAAGAAAGCTTTTGCTTCATTTAAATGCACTAGGTGGGGTTTGAACCTCCCGACTTATGGTGCGTTTGATAAAACTGAAATCTGAAAATTGAAATTTAAAATCTGAATTCATTAAGTGATTAAATTGTTAAGTGCTAAATCTAATACATTTGAATGTATATCACATTCAGTGATAAGTGAATAACTTATTACTTATTTTTGGGAGCAAGTTTTGCCTAGAAAATTCAGTGCCACTTAATTCATTCAGATGTTCTATTTTCGGTTATCAAATAGTTTGAACGTACTAAGATTTGAATTCATTAAATTTAAGTATTGAATTATGTTATCAAACAGGACCTTAGTGCGCGGGAGAGATCTAAGAGGCTGTTCCTAGTCATTGGACCGAACTCCAACGGTTACGAGATAAAACCCTCCATGGCTATTTCGAAAAACGCCCAAAAAAGAAAATCCAGAATTGTTGGACTAAACTGGAAAGCCGAAAACAAATAAAATTACATAAAGCACAGCCACATTGAAGTTATCCAGTTCGGCCCAATCCATATGACTATATAGCCCCAGACCAGTAGACCCCAACTTCGCAAGCCAATTTCACCAAATTTTGGTTCTCCCATTTTTCTACTTTCTCCGATTACTCTTCTTAAAACTGCCCGGCGCCAACGTCGCTGCCGGTAATTGACGTCGCAACAATTTTCAAATTGCTCCTCACTCAAAACCCTAGTAACTTGTTTTAGTGCAATTTAGCTTAATTTAATCGGAATTAGGTTGAGGCATGGCGGCACCACCGCCGCGGGAGCAGGCGATGGCTTTACTTGCCGCCGCAAACAACCACGGCGATTTGGCTGTAAAGATATCGTCTTTAAAGCAAGCGAAAGATATTCTGTTAGCGGCTGAGCCGTTTCAAGCCGCCGAACTATTTCCTTTTCTGGCCGAGCTTCAGTCATCGCCAGAAAGTCTTGTTCGGAAAACCCTTGTTGAGTATGTTTTACATTTGAAATTCTTATAATTTCGCCGATATTAAAGGAAAAGTTTAATACATTGTCTTCTTTAGCGTGTAACTCTGATACCTTGTCTATTCTGCTTTCCTGTTTAGCTTAAATTTTGTTGAATGCCATTTTCCTATTCAAATGGAGATGCGAAGGGTGTTCTTAGAAACTTAATTTTTTTCACTAGTATAATTCAAGAAGTTCTTAGTATCTGTTTTTTTGGTCCTTTTTTGATGAAGACTTTTAATAATCTTATAAGATGATGGATAGCCAGTGCTAAATTTTGATTTGTTTGTCCATTTTGTTTTAACTTGTGATGAAATTTTCATTTTGTACTGAAAAGGATTTTCTTCATTTATTCGGCATTCAGCTTGGTAGGAAGGCATTTTAAGCTTGAAAAAAGAAACTGACAATGCTGCATTTTTTTTAAGCAGGAAATCCACTAGGTTTACAGAATTAACATTTTAAATTGAAACTTTTGGTGATGGTGTACAATGCATGAGTACTTGCACATAAGCATGGCAAGTAAATGTACGTATAATTAAATTTGGAACGATAGTACCTTAGGTATTTGATTGCAATTGTGGCTTGAGTGGTAGACGAAGATGCTGCTATTGTTCCTATGGACATACACGCCAGATCATTGATAGACTTGTAGAGTAAAGAAATAGGTTTATCTTAATAAACAAATGACATTATTAGAAAATAAAAGGGAACATTCTCATGGAAGTGTTTCAGTGACCAAGTTGATTGGAGCCACATCCTTGTTGTAGTTTGGCTGCACCTTGAAATTTGTTTCAACATGTTGACAAATTGTTGATGGCACTTATCTGCTAGGCATAACAAAAGAAAGTTTTGAGTTATGAATCAGAAACAAAGAGATGTTTTTGACGAAAAGAAAGAGGATATCAGATTAGTGTTTTTCTTTTGTGCCCTTCTTTATGTGTCTGGTACAAAGCTTGTCAGTTGCCTTGTTTGCTTTACATCATGTAGATTCTCTTCTTCTCGGGCTTCCCTCTCCTCCTCTACCCCACCCAAACTTTCCATATTGGAGTTCCAGTACCATTGTTTATGTTTGTTTTTATTATTTTGGCTATATGGTTTGCAGTGTAATTGAGGACATTGGGTTGAAAGCATTGGAGCATTTTTCCATACTAATGTCAGTTTTATTGACATTCTTAAAAGATGAAAATGCTATGGTTGTGAAGCAATCCATAATTACAGGCACGGGTATCTTTTGTAGTGTGCTGGAGGAGTTATCATTGCAGGTTTGTATCCTCTCTATAGTGTGTTTGAAAATATGCCAAAAAGCTCTACTAGCTCATGAAGCTCTTTGTGTGTGTGTGTGTGCGCGTGCGCGCTTAGTCACTTATGATAACTATCTATCTTCAGAAATTTGTTTTTTTATTACTTCTTCTAAGATCCCAATATGGCAAGTTAAAGGTTTTTGGTTGAATTTCAACCTTCTGGCAGATAATTTGTGGTTAAAGACTGTCTTGGGTGGGTACTGGTTACTTTACATCATTTTCCTTCTATTATAAATAGTTGAATTAAAGAGGTAAATAAAAATGTAATTCTGTAGAGAGGTATAGTTTAGGAGGAATAAGTATTCTATAACATACTGGAATTGACAATAGTTATGTTGTGTCTAGAATATTGGACATTTCAATTTCAGTTTTTTCTTTGAAGCATGTTTATCTTGTTCAGCTGAGTAACCCAGTCTAGATTTGATTTATTTATCTAAGAGTAACCCAGTCTAGATTTGATTTATTTATCTAAGTTTCGCAGGTGTACTCTCCAACAACCACCATTACTTTTTTTAAAAGTACTATAGTTCTTAGTTGATTTCATTTTCTGACCTGAAGAAGCAGCATCATGCTACCTGGGATCTATTCCATCTTTACAAATATGTGAACAAATTTCTTTTTGGAAAAATAATCTATCTTTTGACTATTATTTGAATAAAAAAATCTAGTTAAAGATGGAGATATTTAATTTATGCATGTCATAGTACCATCCTGTTGGATGCGCTAGTGATGGGCATACGGTGCTAATTTTGCACCAAGGCTGCCACACATTCAATGTTCAGATGACGAGCTTTTTTTTTTTTTTTTTTTTTAATGTATTCATAGTTTCAATGGGCTACATTGGAAGCTCAAACCTATTCGTCCAGTATCCTCTGTCTTCTTTTATGTCATTTCTAGTTTTAATCTCGTCTACTATGTGAGGGTTTTCATAAACTGTATCTTGAAAACTGTGTAGTTTCTCCGGCGTGGTACTGTTGAGATGTGGCTTGAAGACCTTTGGGCATTGATGGTTAAATTCAAGGAAGCTGTTCTTGACATACTTTTTGAGGTATGGATAATGGTCCACGTATAATGTCAGTCCTTGAATGTTTCACTTGGACTAATTGCACTGATTGCATTCCATTTCTTATGAAGATTGTCTTTGGTTATTGCATTTTCATCTCAGATCTGTATGTAGAATGGATTTTTTATTCTTTCTTTTTGTTTTGGGTTTTTAATTTGGAATCAACTGCAAAAAATTTAGCCTTTGGTGACTTGTTTGATTTCTAGAAGTCATGAAAGTTTTTCTATGATATGAAACTGGTGGTAGTAACAAGTACGTTTTAAGTCATAAAAAGTATGATTTTAAGTCAGAAATGATAGTATGATATTCATTTACAAGTCACAATTGATCTTGTGATTATGTAGACGGTGACCCTTGTTCATGCGTCACAATTGATCTTAGGGTGTGTTTGATAAAATTGAAGTCTGAAGTTTGAATCTATTAAGTGATTGAATTGTTTAGTACTAAATCTAATATATTTGAGTGCATATCACATTAAGTGATAAGTGAATAGCTTATCACTTAATTTTGGGAGGGGCAAGTTTTGCCTAAAAAATTCAGCGCCACTTAATTAATTTAGATTTTCCATTTTCGGTTATCAAACAGTCTGAACATGATAAGATCTGATGTCATTAAGTTTAAGTGCTGAATTGGATTATCAAATGGGGCCTTAGTGACTATCTGACTTCTTGTGACTAGCAAATGAGAGTCACTATGTACATAGTCACAATAAATGTCATAACTATTATTTATGACTTAACCATTTTTTTAATAACTTACAACCATGCTTATTGTTATTACCACCAGTTTCACGTCATAAAAGAAAGTATCTGTGATTTTGGCAAATCTGACAAGTCACCAGAACCTAAGTTTTTGGAATTGATTAACTTTTTGGTGTTTACACTGAAAAGTTTAGTCAACTTTGTGAATTGACTTCCTGATTTAGTATCTGTATTCAAGGAGTTGAAGGCATGATTTCAATAGCCTTTGCTATGTTTACCGTTCTCTCCTCTGATCTTTCGGTCATCGAAAGGTTGCATAGCTTTGGTTTTGTCTTTGAGTTCTCATGATGGAAGATCTGGTGGCACATATTTGTGGCAAGAGTGCAATAGTTTCAGCTTTCTGCTTGTCCACTTTAGGAGGTGTAATTGCGGGATGCTGTTGCCTAAAGTGGGTCCTCAGTATCTTTCAAATTTTATGTTGACTTAGAGCCCATAATTTGCCTGCCAAATTGCATTGAATTCTACCTTTTATTATTGTGTGTTGCTGTTTGAAGAAAATTTTTGGTAATGCATATATGTAGAAAACAGAGTGAGAAATTAGTGTTATTATTTGGGAGCTTGTATCAAATTCACTATGTTGATTTACATGACTATGACTGTCCAAAGTTGGAGAAACATAAAATGTAGTAGTAGCTGCGATTGAAGGATAATATTACATAAGAAAAAGTATACCGTAAAAGCAGTCTTCAGAATTTTGGAGATTATTGTAATTTTCCTCAAAGAATCTGATTGAGGGATATTCTAACATTAGAGGGAAGTAAAAAACTGGAAAATTTGTGAATGACTAAAAGTTGGCCTTTCTAAAGTTGGAGAAACATAAAACATATCAGTAGTTTCAATTAAAGGATAATATGCACTTAGAAAAGAATTCTATAAAAGCTGGCTAGAAATTTGGGAGATTGTTGTAAATTTTCCTGAAAGAATCATATTGAGGGATATACTAACACTAGAATGAAAAGACAATGCTAGAAAAATTGTGAATTTGACTAAAGACAAGTCATATGATGCATATCTATTTTTTTTGGGGGTCGCGTTGGACAATATTGAATTAAAAGAACCTTCAGCTTTTATGCAGTTAATATGGAATGAAAGAAATGGAATATTACAAACACAGTGAATATATGTTGAGCATTTTTTTTGCATCACATCTTTTTTGGAGGAAAGAAGCCACCAGTCTAGAACCTTGGTTGTCTTTCTTTGATTCCTTAGGTGACCTTTGTTCTTAGTTATACTTTTTTATGCTTTTGTCATTTGCTTTTTCACAAAAAGAAGATTAAATGAGAAAGAAGCACTCGTAGGATTGCTGACAGGCATTAGGCAGTTAATTGATGGTATGCAATGCTAGCATGGAAAGGAAAGTAGCATAGTGCTGAGTATCCTTTGTGAATTTTCCATCAAAGAGGTTGTAAAATTTTATGTCCTTTGGTGTTCATTTATTTTTTATATTTTTTGACTTTTTAATCAAGACATATGCTGTACTTTTTGATGCTCTTGCTTAATCTGGATGAAGAATGTAAATTGTTTGTATTCTTCTGATATGGTAAAAATTTTTGTGATGTGGAGAAAATTGGAACGTAGTTTTAGCTGAAATATGAGACAAACTTGATCTCTTATTGTCGGGTGATATTTTCCAGATCTTGAGTATGGTTCACATACCTGACATAAAGTTTGCATGTGTTTTTATAGGCTGCTCCTCTTGGCATAAAGATGCTGGCAATAAAGTTCCTTGAAATACAAATTTTACTTTTCACACCTGATAGAAATGATTCTGAAAGATCCACAGGAGAAGGTATTCTATCTCAAAGTCTGAAGATGCAGATATTAGCTTGTATTGGGAGTTCCAGATGGCACCCGTCATTATTTATCATGTGACTTGCCTACGAGTTATGTTCAATGTGTTATAGACAATTCATTTTGACACTTTGGTGCTATTTTGATGCTGTCTTTGATGTAGGTATAGGAAGAGAAGGACAGGGGTTCAATATCTCATGGCTGGCTGGTCATCACCCTGTTCTGGATATAGCTATGCTTACATCAGATGCAAATAGATGTCTTGGGATTTTATTGGATTTGTTGAGATCAGCTAGCAATCTCCCTGGTTTATTAACAATATCTGTTGTAAATAGGTGAGCTCTAATGTCTTTTTTCGTGCTTTCATTCGATTCAAGGAGAAAATTTGTGATATCTTGCCTTCTTTTGTTTTATAATTTGAAGTCATGGACTGAATTACTACCGTAAATATGATTTCCATTTTTGCGTCCAATATGTTGGAAGGCTAAAAGGTTAAAAAAATATGTATAACTAGTGTAGTTTCTTGAATGAATATAAATTCTGTATGTGGTGTGGAGAAAAAGATTTCAACATGCAGTTAGTTTTGTGTCAATTATTTTGTTTGGATAGGAAATTATTTCCCAAAATTTACTTACTTACATCATCAACACATTTTCCAACCACCTTTTAATCTCACATACATGACATCAAAAAAGTGCTACAGTTTTTTTTTTAAAAAAATTATCACAAATAATCTACTATCCAAACACACTCAAAATGAAAACTAGATAGCTTCTTGATAGAGTGGTTACAGAGGATTGATCAATATATCCACTCCATGGACTGGAATTTCATTGGCCAAAAAAGGTATTTTGGTTTCTAAACGAATGATGTTACTGAGCACTGACACGTGTAGGATCGTCTTCATCGAAATATATGTCGATTAGCAATCTTATGGTGGTTAAACAATTTGATTAAATTAAGCTGTATTTTCTGCAATTTGTTTTTCTGCTCAAATTTTAAAGGTTGACTTCTTAAGTTTTTAACTACTTGGTTCTCTTTTGGTTTGTGAGATTTATATGATATATGGAGCGTGGTCATTTAAGTTCTTTTTCCTCTTGTTTTGATCGATTTCTTAGTTATTTGTTATTTGTTGCTCTTTAATTACGTGTGTCATCTGACCTTCTATTGTTGATGTGTGTTATACATATAGAGGGAAATCTAGGTTTTCCTGTGAATAATTCAATTGTTTTTTGTGTTTTGTCCGCTTAATCTTGAGAAAATTTAAGCTATGTCTTGCATGCTTGTCATGATGCCAGCTACAAACGCTGTTATCCGTAGATGTGATCCATCATTATGGATGATGCTTGTGGTTTTGGGTTTGTAGTTTTGTAGAGGGCTTTACTCCCTATTTGGAATTTGTCCAGATTCCTTTGCATTTGGGGCTTAAAGTTACGTTTGCTATGTTACTCGAAGAATAGTAATTTTCTTTCTCATGAGTTACACTTGTCCTCTTTTGTTTTGCAGAAAGTAATAATGGTCCATCATACGTAAAGCTCTAAATAAATTCTTGATTGCACATAATAATTAGTTTACTATTTGAAATTTTGGAGGAAGCTTGGAAACAGGTTGTAGTTACATGTTCAACTACATGTTCTGTTACTATTGCAGCAACCTCTCCAGCTTTTTAACACGGAGATATTGGCATGTTGCTTGGGACTGCTGAACTGGTGGTTCAGATAACTGAAGTATGAGTTTGCTGATGTCAACAACATTGGCGGATGATAGGACTAAGCAATGGATAAAATGGTCATCTCATTTGCTTTGATAACTTTTGGAGTTACAGACAAGCAATTAACGAATGCTATGTATATTATTCCGAGAGACCGTTACCAGTGTTTAGTAACTTGTGCTGTATATGCATGCGGCTGCTGAGTGTTATACTCTGAGGGCTTTCGTAAATGTATTATTTTTTTGATGACCTTTGACGCACATATATTACCAATGATAATGAAAATTTTTAATGGATGTTGGTTATATATGCTACTGTTCATTGGCTTAGATCTATGAGCATGGTCTTTCTCTTCCACTTCCTGTTGTTTGATGTCAAACTCGATTGTGATATAGCTTTTATAACTACAGTAGGTCAAATCTTCAGGTGTTGGCGAGCAGCACTGAGAAACGTCCTCCTTGTAGAGTGGTTATATAAATTCCTTTCATGAATCTCATATCTGTAAGTAGATAATTATCATGTGATTTGCTAACAACCTAATGCAACTTTTCGCCGAGAGCAAAGCTTTATCTTTTGTTTGCATCAAGAGGACAGACATATCCTTTTAATGCAGTGAACTATATACTGAAACCCTGTCTTTGCTTGAGTCGCGCTTGAACATTCAAAAACCCAGGATTTGGGAGCAACTCACTTTTCCTTTTGCACTTGTAATGAAGGTAACCTGTATCAGTTGTGCCAATGTTCAGGAGCATAGTACCTATTTGCCTTTTGTAATGAAAGGAATGAAACTGTAGTACTTTACTACAGATGACTCAGTCACAACAGTGTTGGAACTGGATATCAGCCAGTATTGACAATTATAATCATTACATGTATTCAATTGACAGCTAAAAGTGCAGTTTGTAATAATTGATTGGTGCAAGAAAATGTTTCCTGTTGGTAAGAATTCTGCACACATGTGCTTCATAGGTAAAAGAGAGAGTGGACTATTTGAAGCACAAACAGTTTCTGGTGGTTGGTGTTGCTTCTTTTGGTATGCAGAATCATTTTAGCAGCTTGAGAAGATTATATATAGAAGCCACAGAAACAAGAAGTCTGTATTTTTATGAGGTATTGTCCATGAGAATAACCTGAAAAAATGAGAAGCATAACTGTTATGCTAACTAAATAACATCTAGTATTGGCCAATGAAGCAGCTGGAAAAACATTAGATTTAGGCCTTTTTCTGATCTTGATGGATGAAGTACAAGTTTAACCTTTGTGGAAAGCTTCTTTCATCTAAAGTATGAGTCAATGATGCTTAGAGGAACATCCAGAAAGAAGAGTTGGAGAGCAGCCAATGTGGATGAATGCTTGTTGGTCGAATGAAATTTTTGTCGGGCTCATCGAAGAAGTTTGGTGGAAAGCTGAAGACCTATCACTGAACTTTAGATGTGTAGAAGTACCCGCAGTTACTGTTTTATTTATTGCCACATCATATTCTTGCTACTCAGAAATCTGATGCATTAGATTCATGCTCCTTGGATTCATGTGAAAAACTTTTTGTAGTCCTACTTTAGGACTAGGGAAAGATGTTTTATTTGTAAGGCATGGATTGGTTCTTCCTTCTGTGTTTCACTTGGTGAAAGCAGTTGCTTCGACCTGATGAAATAACTAGTTTTGTTGCCTGGGTGCATATGATTATCAGAGAAGTTGCTTGACATGAGGTTACATAGTTATACATAAGTTGGAATAGGAAGTGAATTTAGTGCATCTGGTTTGGCATTTGCTTAGGGATGATCGATGTCGTTAGTAGGATGCAGTCTAAGTGTTGAATAAATGTGTTATCTCTTCTTTTGACTCTTTGCGTACTTTTCACATTTGCTCTGTTGTTTGATATCTTGTTCATCTAATATGTGTGACTGAGCAAAATTATCATAGTATTTAAGTGATTTTTGGCAGCTTTAGAGCTCAATGTGCGTTTGCTGCATAGGCAGTGAGATACATGTAATTGCTTTCCCATCCAGCGAGTTATATGGTCATTTCGTGTTTCAGTTATGCATTTTTCTGTCAGTTTCCTGTATAGTCCAGGTATTCGATCTTTTTGTTAACTTCTGACACTGTGATTGAGATGCATGACATGGTATATAATTATGGAGGAGTTGAGATTAGGTTTAGGAGGATGTTATCAACTTGTTTTTCACTTGAAAACAAGACAACAATTGGATTTAAAGTATGTTGCAGGTTTCTTATGTACTTCTTTGTTCATTGCATCTCATGCTATTCCTCTGTATGGAGGATGTGTTATCAAATCTGTCTATCGTATTTGTGGGTTAAACATCAATTGCATTTGAAACTTGAATGTGGCAACTAGGTGACGGAAAGATAAACAGGTTGAGTTTCTACATATAGGTTAGATCAAACTGGAAATTTTGTAGCATCACTTTCTCATGAAGCAAGTCCCAGTGCACCCCAGTGAAACTCTTCGGAACTCCTACTACTGTCAATCTAGTTTGCTGGTGCCCATAGATAAAAATTATACTGTCGATTGTTCCACTAATTGCCTCATCTTTGTCTTTAAGATGGTAGACTGGCCTAACTTAATTTTTGAACTCAAAATTTCAGTTTTTTGTGATTTTTGTGCTTAATGGTTTTATATAACAGTTGTTATATGGCACTAGGATTTAGGTCTTAAGTTGCTGCCAGAGCTGGGGTTGTTTATGATGAATCAGTTGTAAGAGGTCGAATATTGTGGTGCAGAAAGGCGTGGTCCTTTTAGGAGCACATTCATGAGGTGGAATCATTAGCCTTTCTGTCTTGTTCCATGTCTTGATGTTGCTTGAGCTTTGATGGTGTCAGTGGAATGTAGCATTGCCTGAATATTCTTTTAGAAAATTATAGAAGAGGGCATCAAGTTAAGGCCAGAAGGTCGTTAACAAAGTTAATCTTGGATATGTTGTAGTGATGACAGTGATTGGATTTTTTTCATCTTTGGTGTCAACCGAAGTTGACCCTGGATATGTTGTAGTGATGACAGTGATTGGATTTTTTTCATCTTTGGTGTCAACCATGACACATCTGATATGTTGTCAACCATGCTGTATGCGTAGGATGGGATCTGCTCTAAATTCACAGAAAACCATTACCCATTGCCTATTGAATGTATTGGAAAAGCTTTGTATTCTCCTAGGTAGGTTTACTGGAGATGACTATATGCAGAAAATTTTCTAACAGGCGGTTAACTTGTTTATTTGCCTCTGCCTGGAAAGAGGGGACATAATTTGTGATAGCATTGATAGTTTCCTTTGTGTTTCATGCTTGTTTCAAATTGAAGCACTGCAGAAACTTATCTGATGGATAAATTAGTGAGCATCCAGACAGTTTCAAACTTGTCCTCCCTCTAATCTCGGAAAAAACGTATTTTTTTTGTGGATGGTTTCAATTATTTTATGGATTGTGCTTAATCACAGGTGAGTTTGCCTTGTGGTCGTAAGAGTAATATGTTTACATTAAATTTGTGAACTTCTCCAAATTTGTCAGCACCTTCTTGTCTCTTTGTTTCCCCTTTTTTCAGTATATGTTGCATTATTCTACAGATATACGTACAGGCTTGTCCCTATATCTTTTCTGCTGCTAACTGGTTTAAACTTTGAGAGTCCAGTAAAAGTCAAGTACTCTGATCTTTTAGTTTGCAACCAATCATTGTCTGTTGGACTAGAGCAGATTTATTGAAAACATGGACTAAATGGCACTAAATGGCAAGCCATCTGCTGGTGAAGGCCAGTGCACAACTGCACATTATATCATGATATGTATGAATGGTAAAAGAGCTTAGTAGTGCATATATGGCTAAGATGCAATTCTGTGCCCAGATGATCCACATATCAGGACAGACATTTGGTATTTTGGGCTTGGGTAGGATTAACCAGTCCTTGTACTCCAGAAATTTTGTGGTATGCCTGGATGGCTTGTGCAGCTGCATTGCTGTATTGAAGGGTGTCATTTTCTTGCTATGGGATTTAAATGCTGATTCTTCTCAGTTAATTAACTAAATGACTGTAGTTTTGTGTCAAGTTCAGCTCTTAAATATTGTTGTATTAAGTTTTTCTGTCTTTCCCTGATGCCTCATCTCAATATGTTGTTGCTTCCTTCCTTTGCAGTCTTGCAGTTATTGCAAGAAAACGGCCTACCAACTACAATCCCATACTCTCAGCACTGCTTGATTTTGATTCTAAATTTGAGGTGACAAAGGGTGGCCATATTGCCAGTGTCCAGTATTCTATACGAACTGCTTTTCTGGGTTTTCTAAGATGTTCTGACCCGGTCATGTTGGAGGTACCAAGCATAGTCTAATGGGGTTCTTGGCCATTTTGTCTGCTTCTTTACCATATTACTTGGATTTTTCACATTATTTACTTTGACACAATCATTTGACTATTTGAGTTTTTAATCACCTTTTTGTTCAAAGACATTTTGTTATTGATTAATTTTTGAAGAACAATGAAGCATATATTTTTCATTTTTCTAGTGTTTACGAGCATATTTACCTGAAATGGTTAGAAATCAAAGTAATACAGGAAGTACAATACAGTTAGTTGCTGGAAGTCCCAATCTCCTGCTTAGCCATTTATCACAGTTGTCTTATGATTTGCAAAGCTCATGCTACTAAAAATTCCTTTGAATATTATGTTTGCATTCTTTTTTTTTATTTTTTATTTATTTATTTTTTTGAGTATACCCCACTTGCCTCTTTCATTTATCACAGTTGTTTGAAGTCGTTTATTCTTCTTATTTTGCTTAAAATCTGCTAAAATATCAGAGTTTTACATTTTAGTGATGGCTTTGGTCTCAGCTTGTTAAAGTCATGTTATTACCCTGTCTTTGTCTCTCTTGATTTCTTCGGGAGCGTCTAAATGATGTATGAATACCAGGCTAAACAACTTCTAGCAGTTCAGGGATCAAAAGTTTTTCCAGCCAACGGTTTAGGTTCAACAAGTTTAACTTAATCTTCCCAGTGTTTACTGTGTACTTGGTTTGAGCTGTGATATTCAGGAGGCTTTGGATCATGGATTTACTTACAATATGGTCCATATGCTTGATATCTTTGTGATATTTGGTTCGAATTTTCTATATGAGGCATAGCATGCATGCGTATATTCTCTAAAATCAGATCATTCAATTATCGATACACAAAACATTTGCCGAAAATGTAAAATGACACTGAACTTAGAGATGCTTGATGTTAGTTGTAGTGTCGAGATTTGATGAGGAAATTCTCACACTCAGCAGATACCTTTTAAAATTAAAGAAGAGCTCAAAGGCAAAAGAAGAGGCTTAATCTTAGTCTCAAGCCTAATATTTTGCTGGGTCTGATAATCCTCACTTCAGTTACATATACCTCCAAAGGCCCTAATGAATCCCTTGCTGGCTGTACCTAGTCTTTCCTGCAAGTTCTTGTCATTGCTCACTTCAGAATCATAGGCCGCTAAGTTTTGTTTTCCCTTGTTGCCAGTCAAGAGAGATGCTGCTGAAGGCTTTGAGAGCAATGAATGCTGGGGATGCAGCTGATCAGGTTCTCCGACAAGTTGAAAAGATGATGAGAAGTAATGGACGTGCTTCACGTGACTCCAGGCTGAGCAAGGTAATATACTTCAAAGAAGAAGATGCAGGCATTTTAAGAATCTCAACCATTGCTTCTGGTCGCCATTTAATTCATTGGTTAGTTATTAACTCTGAATTTTAATTTCTACCAGGATGAGCAACTGTCAGATCACTCACCTGCTTTGGTGGACCATGGGAGGAAAAGGTCCTTATGCTCAGATAATGAAGATCCAGATAATAACAATGATGTAGCTCTTAAAAGAGGTCGTTATGGCTCTAATAACCATGCAATTCCATCTGTTGACAAAAATGATTCAGGGCAAGATTATATGAATGGGGTGTCCCCAAAGGTTACCTTATTGGACAGCAATTTGACCCCTGTTGAGCAAATGATTGCAATGATTGGTGCTCTCATTGCAGAAGGAGAAAGGGGTGTTGAATCTCTTGAAATTCTAATATCTAATATCCATCCAGATTTGTTGGCTGATATAGTCATAACTAATATGAGACACTTGCCTAAAAATCCTCCTCCTTTAACTAGACCATCTACTGCAGCTCGACAAGGTGATTCAAGCTGTCCATCTCAGAGTGTGGCACTAGTAGGTTCCACTGTTCTAGTGGAAGCTCCAGAAGTTGCAGCTCAAGTGCCTTTATCTTCATCAAATGCGATTAGCTCTTCATCCTGTGATATGTCTATTTCCAATAGTCTCCCTTCTGATTCAAAGCGCGATCCACGAAGAGTAAGCTTAATATCTTTATTGTTATCCTCCTAATTATGGTTTTAGCATTGCCATGGATTTTCCTTCTGCTGTTATCCATGTTGAATCAATTAATAACTTAATATGATGCTAATTTATCAATTGGTAAGTTCTCCAGGATCCTCGTCGTCTTGATCCAAGGCGTATGATGGCATCTGTTAGTGTGCCTCCAGCTTCTGCTTCAGAAGATAATTCAAATGTTACACAAACTGGTGGATTACAACTTCAAGTGGATTCTCCTAGTCATTTTGTTAAGCCTCTTTCACCAACAGGAAATCTGAGTTCTGAAAGTATATTGGTTCCCATGATGCCTAAATCTGATGCTGGTTTGAGTTCACTAGAAACTTTGCCGACATATTATGTTGATCCGGTTACTGAAGAGGAAACTGGGAAGGAGGGATTAAGGGAAGTTGTTCCTGACGGAGAGGAAAAAGGTGCTTTGGAGGTTCCATCAGTCCCTCTTGTTGATGAGCAAGACTCGGTGGTACAATCATCACCAGAATTTACAATGGTGGATGAAGTTTACTCCCCACCTTCACTGGAAGCAGATGGACTTTCTCCAGCTATTTCTGATGTGGACGCCCCTGAAGATGCAGGTGTAGAGTTGCCCATGCTTCCATCCTTTATCAATTTGACTGAGGAACAGCAGGGAAATGTCAAAACATTGGCAATTGAACGGATTTTTGGCTCTTACAAGAATTTGCGAGGTCCAGGTGACAAACAAATGCGTATGGCGTTGCTTGCACGATTGGTGGCACAGGTGGGTCAATTTTTCTTCTGTGTACTACTAATTTTTTTGGTTATTATACATGTATATTGCCTTGCTTTTCATATTTACAACTTATGATATTCAGCTGCACATCACTGAGTCTTTCTCCTGCATTGCAGGAATGTGGACCTTTGTATAGGTGTGGCTAACTGCAAGTTGCCACTTCCTGTCAAAGTTATTTGAAATTTTCTCCTGGATTTTTAGTTTATGTGCTTGTAATTATGTGTTGTGGTTTTAGGGAAAAGGACTAGGTGCATGTTGGTTTTTTAGGGCATAAACTAAGGGGGGAAAAAGGTATTCAGCTTCAATACAAGTCTTTTTGAAGCTTTTTTTTTTGCAACACTAATTAAGGTGTTGTTTCGTAGTTTATGCCCTAAAAAACCAGCAGTGCAAAATGCATTTTGGTTATTATATCTGATGCTTAAGATATTTGCCCATTTTACCTTTGCAGACACAACCTAGTAGAAGTTTATCATGCTTTAATGTAAAGAGTCAGTTAGTGGAAAGGAAGGCCGATATCGTTCCCATGATTGTCGATGAATGACCATGATAATATGCTGTTTCTTTGAAAGGCCAACAATTAATGACCATCATTTCATTTAGAGTTGTAGATATTCAAGTGGAACCAAAGTCTGTCATATTAAGCCTCATTTTAGGATCCTGAATGGTCATTCTTGGTTGATTTTCTATCTTTGTGGGAAAAAAAATACATGGACTAGTCTTTCAGCTTAATTATGTATAAATCTTTGATTTGAAAACAACATAGGCAACACTTGTTTTACCCTGAAATAAAAGATGAAGTGGAGTTGAAAGCTGATGCCTGAAGCTCTCTACCTTTGGTACATTGATTGCTGTGTTAGAGTGTGTGGTTGGTTGTAATTTTCATTTGTAGCTTTTGACCATAATGGAATAAAGGTAATTAACATCAGTCTTTATCTTTCACTTTCATAATCTGCTGTCTTCTCAAACAATCTGTATGATGCTGATGATGTTATTTCAAATACCTTTTGACTTCTTGGCATGATGTTTGCTCCAGATTGATGCTGCCACTGATGATGGTCTGGTAGCAATCCTAAAACAACTTGCTTTGGACTACCATCAACAAAAGGTTCTCTCTCTTTCCAATATCATTTTAGTTGCAAATACATCACCTTTGGGGCCCTTTTAACCTCCAACTTCTGCTTACATGTGTTTGTAGCTAGTTCATATTCATAAACCTCTGAGCAAATTTATGTTTTGGCATCTGGTGATTGATCCTTTTTGATAATTACTTGGCCCTTTACCCACTTCTTAGCTTCTGCATGAAGAAATACGTGATTATTGCTCTCTGAGTCCATTGTATCTGACGTTTAGGCTTCTGGATGAGATTGCAATCTAAGTGGTATTAGAGTAGGCAAAAGTGTGTGGTACGATTGTTATAGTGTTCTATTAGTAATTCATGTTCTATTATTGTTCTAACATTTTAAGCTATTAGGTGGGGTGGTTAGAAACTGGTCCTAATCAGGTTCTTCAAGTAATTTGTTCCTTTTGAGCCTTCAAGAAAATGATTTGTTCGGTTCAGATTCTTTTCTGACTTTCACTCAACAAAAATTATCATTTTGATTCTTGGCAGCCAGCAGAATGATTCCATATGTTTTCACTGGAAGATCTGTGCTTATGTGCTTGTTGTATTTTTGCTTGCTTTTGTCATGAATTTTTGTTTGAACATGCACATTGTGAGACCAGTTCTTATGTTTCATTAGCAAAAATGACACGTGGTCAATTTTATACTCAGTTTTGAAATATCTGTTTTTAAGAAATTCATGTTGTCTGCATTCAGAGTTCATTCTGTCCGATCTCTCTCTCTCTCTCTCTCTGTGGCCCATCATCATTTTATCAATTTCTCCTTATGGTTCCCATCTAATTTAAATTTCTGCAGCAAGCTACGAAGGAAAAAATTATGGTTATAGCAATATATTATTGAGGAAACTCTTGAGTGTAGGTTGCTGCTTAATATGGTCAGGCTTATGGTAGATTTTCAATTGTAGCATAGGAACAGAAGAGAAGAAAACGGAACAAAGGACAACAAATTAAACGAGAAAACAATACATGCTTGCAATCTCAGACATTAGTCTTCTCTGCAGGAGGATAAACTTCATTACTTCCTTGAGTTGTTGCCATTACCTTTCTTTCATGTTCTGGCTTAAAACTTTACATCTTCCCCTTTATCTTTTTTCAGCTGTCATCTTAACGTATGTTGCATAGATCTGTTTGTTTTGGTTTAAAATGTTCTTTGCCCTGTAATCAAAGGATGGGATCCTATATTAGCCAGTCATAGACTGCTTGCAAAATGCTTTTGTCTGATGGACTACTCAGTCATGAGCTACATATTCTGTCTATTACGTACCTGCTTTCCCCAAAATAAAGAAATAATTTTGAAAGGAATGCTTCAAAGTACTCTCTTAGTTTTGGTAAAGCTTCTTTCATGCCATGCAGCTATTCAAATATTAATTTTTGAAGAGATGCATGTTAAATGTCTGGCAGGTTTCAGTTATTATTTTAGTTTGCCAGCTGTATTTAATGTTTCTAGGTGAAGTATTTTTTATATTCATAGATGATAGTAACTTCACCGTTACTGGCTAAATGAATACCTGCCAATGTATTAGAGAAATTTACCTTTTAAACTTCCATTTAGATGATTTGAATCTATAGTTATTCAATTGACACCTTTTTTTTTTAAACCCTCAGGGGCATGAACTCGTACTGCATGTGCTTTTCCATCTACATTCACTTATGTTGTCAGATTCAGAAGAAAGTTTGCCATTTGCTGCTGCTGCCTATGAGAATTTCCTGATTGGAGTGGTACGGCTATCTTTAAGCAGCCCTATTCCTGTCATTTGAAATGACTTAAGTTAGCTTGTCCTTTTCAGGCAAAATCCCTGCTGGATAGTTTGCCAGCCACTGACAAGTCATTCAGTCGTCTTCTTGGCGATGTTCCTCTTTTGACGGATTCTGTGATGAAACTTCTGAATGACCTCTGCTGTGAAAGATATTTGGCAAAAGATGCTTCTGATGACCGTGTTACTCAAGGTCTGGGTGCTGTCTGGAGCTTGATTTTGGGGCGGCCACTTAATCGTCAGGCCTGCTTGGATATTGCTTTAAAGGTGCTTATACCATGGGAAATTTCTGACCCAAATTGTGTTTTCAATATTCCTGATTTGTTCATGCTCAAGTGCTGGGAATCTTCTCTTGTTCAGTTGTCCTTTTTTATTTTGTGGGAATATTCTCTTTTTCGCTTATCAAGATATTAAACACATGCACATTGAAGTTCTATGTGTTTACTTAGAATTACACGACGTATTTGTGCTCATCTGTTGCTCAGATCTGTGTATGGCTAGGGCGGATGGGTGGGGTTTCTCCAAAATGCCAAAAAACCAAGTGAGAAGTGGCTAAAACTTTCTTGGTTGTATGTTTGCTACGAATTATGTAAGAAGATTTGGATATAGAATGTTGACAATGACTACAGTCATTGTTGCAGGCTTTGGGTGTGGGAATCGAATTATGAGATACTATTCAGCAGAATCCTAAATTCTGAAAGCTTTGGTTTCAGACTATTTCTTGAGGTTGAAGAGGTTTTTTGAAGCTTCTGAAATCAGTTCTTACCACAATGGGAGAAGGAAAGAGGTTTACTGTGACTTTTTCATAACAAATCAAAACCTTGCTGCTGATTGTTCTTCTTCCTAGTCTGCATAGGATCAGGAGTATTTTAATGGTTACAATGCAAGATAGGCAGGGTTTTTTGACATAACTATGTCAGAATTCATTATGTGGTCATATGGACAATATATACCGGCTTATTTGATGATCTGGAAAATTCATGTGCCATGAAAAATACGCAAACAGCTATGCATAGTAGCATGTTGGCATCTATGCTTTTGTTGTATATATTTGTTTGTGGCTGATGCGTTTGCTTTTTGCAGTGTGCCGTCCATCCACAGGATAACATTCGAGCAAAAGCTATCCGTCTGGTATGCATACTTGCAACTTGCAAATATTTGTGTTGTGACTTGGCATCATTGTGGGATGTAGTAGTTTATTGCACTTCTATTTCAATTTTTCTTTTCTGTTGGGTAGATGTTGGTTCCATTTCAACTTAAAAACATTTATTACATGTAAATATTAATTAGACCAGTGAGAAGTTGCCCTTTTTTCCTTCATCTGTGCTTTCTGAACTTGTTTTTGTTACTGGCAGGTGGCAAATAAACTCTATGTGCTTGGTTACATTTCAGAGAGCATTGAGCAGTTTGCAACGAGAATGTTCTTGTCAGCCGTTGATCAACGTGTTTCAGATGTAGACCTTTCTCAGTGTGGAGGGAGTGAACAGAGGGTAGAACGAGAGGTGTGAACTTTGACTTCTCATAGTTTTTATATCTTTCATTTTCTACACAGAATGAAATTGAAAAAATTTCTTTCAACAATGCAAGCATTTGCATGGTAGTTCTGGATATAACTTGAGATCGTGAAGTATTTAAACAAGAGATTTTTCTGTGATAGTTGAATGCAATGCTGTAAACATAGAAGTTTACAAAGGAACAAGGAAGGAAAAAATCTCCTTCAAGAAATATTTTGGTCTGTCAGTAGAGCAGGTGGTAGTTGGCTTGGTTGTTCCAATATGTCATCTCTTGCAGTGATGTATACAACCAACTAGGGAAATATACAACAAACACTTTTGTATAGCTTGTTTTGTGGTTGGAGATACCCCGTGGAAACCTCTTTAGATGATTATTCACCAATTGGCTGTATTGCTTATAATCCCATGTGACCATTTACTTTGTTTGCCATGGTCTTCGATACTTAAAATCCTATCTAAATGACAATTCAACCTTTATTTTTTAGTGTTGCATTACCATGCAAGAGGGTCTCACATTTCATCATACCGAAGCATCTAGACATGGTGTTAAAATCTGTGCGCCTATTTGCCTTGCATAGTTTAAGAGAGTGATTTAGTTGAAGTTGGTTGCATGTGTCTTAATTGTCAGAAAATGGTTAGCTGATCATAACGTATTTGGGATTGGGTTGCATTGTTTTTCGACTTCTAAATTAAGTGGTTTTCTGAAAATATTTTCTTTTTCCTGACTTCAACTTTGTGTCCTTACGAGACAGCATTTGAATGTTTGATAGTTGTTACAACTTTTGAGGAATGACTCAATCTGTTTGTTCAAAATTACCTTTGACATTACCATTTTTCATCATCACATGTTTCTGTCTAACACTTCTTTTCTTTTCTCCCTCTTTCTGTTTTCAATCTTAGGTGGGAAGCCAAGAAACATCTATTAGTGGTTCTCAAGTTTCAGAGCCAGGGGTACCTGAAATTGACTCCATGAAGGGTGCAGAAATTGATACTCAAAATGAATCTGCTGTGACATTGGCTCATGCTCAGCAGCATGTGTCTCTGTTTTTTGCCTTATGCGCAAAGGTTGAGACAACTGTTTATTGATCTTTTAGTTTTTTAATGGTGGAGCTCGAAAAGCTATTTTTGTACCTCAGGAGCTCCACTGATATATGTCTTCCCCACTGATTGTTTGTTTTCTGTCCAATTTCTCTTTTTTCATCTTTGTTTACAGAAACCTAGTCTCCTACGAATTGTATTTGATAATTATGCACGTTCTCCCAAGGCAATTAAGCAGGTCTTTTTCTACTCTTGACTTTGTTTTCTGACTTGTTCGTTCATCAAATATTCCGCCTTTGCATTCCGGATGAGTTGTCATTGCTCACTATCTAGAACTCCACTGCTCTGGAGTTGTATCACATGATCAGCACTTTTCACAGGGATTAAGTGAAAACTCTGTGACCTTTTAGGCATCAAATTGACAAAGATAGAACAAGGTCATTGGTTCGAACTGGTTACTCAAAGTAGTAATCAGTTTGGACTTAATGCACATTAAGTTACGACTGTTAGAAGGTACTTTGTCAGGGCCCATGATTCACTGGCTAATTTGGTCAAGAAATTTGTATGGTGGCCACACACATCGATTTTCCATTGACTGAACTCCGGCCCAGTTTTTCATATTGATTGGCATCAATCTGTACTTTCTTAATCTCTGTGGCTTTGACTATTCAATCTTCTGTCCCTTTCTGGTTAAAAGAATATTCATTGACTTTAGACGTCCAGTCACTGTTGTAGAATAGTGGGTACCTCTTGTCCCTATGTAAAGTGTCTCATGGATGGTTGTGCATATAGTTATATTGTTAGTGAGTTTGCTTGAGCAATCCAGTTATCTACTTTTTTTATTTTCCTACTGCCTTTGTCGGCATATTCACCATTTTAAGTTCAGCTGACTGAGAACTCATTGGAATTAAAGGACATGACTGAGGAGAAGCAACTAAGATAAAGTCGTAAAAACTTGAAGGATGAAAAATTGCAGAAATGGAATTATATGTGGATATTATAGCTATCACTGGGTGGTTCTTGTATTTTTGATGGTTGCAAGGACAAAAAGGCTTTTGCCTTATTATAAGCTTAAATATGTTTATATGCTTTCTCTTGGCCATTTGTGACATATAAACTAATTTCTCAACTGTTTGAATTTTTCTCCACCTTGTTGCCCTTTACTTAATAGTTGCCTTCTTAAAAAGATTATTATTTTTTTAAAAAATGTCCTATGTTATAAGAGTTTAGTTCTTTTGTCTGTGTCCTTTTACCTGCAACATTTACTTCAAAAATAATTTTAAATATGTCCACTCTCCTATAATGGAGAACTTGGCTCCTTCTGATGCTTGGACACAAACCATAGCAATTCATATGACTTTATGCTTCTAATTTGGTTCCTTTGCAACTACTTCTGCAATTTCTTTTGGAAACATGTTGTCTTCACTAAATTTCTTTTGTTAGTGTAGGCTGTACATCGTCAGATTCCTGTTCTTATAAGGGCTTTTGGGTCCTCCTATTCTCAACTGCTTGAGATAATATCTGATCCACCCACAGGAAGTGAAAATCTTTTGACTCAGGTAGTCTCTTTGTTCTTGATTACTTGAACAGCTGGAAGTTGTCTTCCTCTTAATTCTTTTCCTCAAATAACAGTGACATGGTTTCTTCACTACTAGGTGATCAATGTTCTATCCGAAGGGACAATACCTCCTGCTGATGTTATTGCTGTTGTCAAACATTTATATGAAACAAAGCTAAAGGTTTTCAACTAAAACATTTCCATGTTCCAATGCCCTTAGCACCAAGACCTCTCTTTCTCTCATATGTTCACTTACATTATTTCTTGTTTGTGCATTCTTTTATGTTCCATTTCTGTTGCAGGATGCTACTATTCTCATTCCAATACTATCGTCATTTTCCAAAAAGGAGGTTGGTGGTGGTTCGTTATATATTTTCATTCTACTTAAACTATTGCACAATGTGTGTCAGTGGTCTAGGTAAGACTTAGTTGCCTTTGAGCTTTGATAATCAAAGACTGACCACTAACTAAGTGGAATTGTAGATCCGAGAGTAGATGTTTGGCATTCTTTTAAGACCTAATATGACATTCATGTTGTTTTGAGCACTACAAATGCACCTTTTGCACATTGGTTTTGTATTTTAGGGATCGCTCGCTGGCTTTCTTTAATTTTTCTTTTCATCTTATTGTGTAGGTAACCGTTGTTTCTAATTAGTGTCATAGACTTGTGGCTGTTCCTGTAGTTAAGTTTTTGGAGCACTTTGTATATCCAGCTCTAGGTTATTTTATTGGTACATTGAAGCAACTTTTTAAGTATATAGTGTGGATATAATTTAAATATGGGTAATCTTGAAGCTGACTATCTTTTTTAATCTTACAAAGGATAATGGATTGTTTCTCATGTATCAGGTTTTACCTATTTTTCCTCAGCTTGTTAACCTCCCATTGGATAAATTTCAGACAGCACTTGCTCACATACTACAGGTATGAATTCATTCTTACTGATTGCTGCCCTTTGTGATTGCATCTTCTTGTCATTTAAGATGTGTGTCTATACAAGGTCATGCTTATGGCCTCGCTGATGTCCCTTTTCTACAATTTTCTTGTTCTGGCATGTCCTAAACAATATCCAACAATTAAGAAGGGAATAGGCAGGTGAAATTCTCAATGTTTCTTTATAACTAATGCTTTTTTCTCTGTGGAAGTAGTTCATTGGTTGGTTCAATGAAGATATTTCCACTGCATGTTGAGTTAGATTTGTTTCTTATCAAGGGACTATATTGCTAACACAACACACACACACACATAGCACATACTGTTAATCAGCTTGAGGTAGGGGTCTTCATATCTTGGGAAAAACTGAAAGACGAGCTAATCCAATTTAGATCAGATGTCGGTAGAATGGGATTCAGAAAAACCAAAATATAATGTTTGATAAAATAGTCTGGAATCAGATATTAAAAATACATTGCCGAATTACCAAATTCATATACATATACATATACATATATGTGTGTGTGCGCGCGCATGTTAGTTATATGCTTCTACTAAATATAAGAGTAAATCTTAATCCTATTATTAAAAAATAATTAGTAATTTCTAAGTAGCTAACTTAATTATAACTATACTTGGAAGTCAAATTTTGATGGTAAGTTGACATGTTGAATTTAGCTTGACAAATGACAATTAAATTTGGAGTCCTTGTTTATTTCAATGTTGTTAAGAATTGAATTATGAGTTAGAAATTAGGATTATGAACCTCTTTTTTTTTGGCATATCATGTTTGTTTGAGTTAAATTGATTGAATTTTGTTGGAAAAACATATGGGATATTATTTTGTTACAACAATTTTTTTAGAGAAAATTAAAATATTTTAAATCACTATTGAAATTTCAGATTCCGCATATTGTTGAATTACTGGCTCTCTAATCCAATTTACCAAACTAAAGTTTGGACTATAATCGGATATTAGTATTAAAAAATTGATTCCCGAATTACCCAAAAAAAAAATTTTTTTTTACCGAATTCCTGATTACCGGCCAATGAACACGTTGAGGAATACCATATCAACATCACTTTCCGCAGTAATTATCCCTTCTACCATGGTTTTACGTGATAACATCTCAGAGATGGATGTCCTCACAATTTATTTTTAGTTTCGACATTTAGAGGACACAGAGCATCCTGTGGAAATGATCATCAAACATGTCCCAAAATTCTTGTCTGAGATTTTTAACAAAGAACTGATTTGAGCCTTCTTGAGATATGGATTACTGACTGAATAACAGATATTCTTATTCTTGATAACCTATGAAATCATTAAACTAAATGAAAAACGTGCTGTAAACGCAATAGATATATCTCACATTATGCCATTGTTATCCAACACTAAGCTTATCAGGGTTACTTTCAATTTTTTCTTACTTTCAATTTTTTCTTCATCATATAGTTCTTGTGCAAGTTTGTCTGCATATGTTTGGGTGTTGCATAGTCATAATGAACTACACCTTAACTTGTATTTTCTCAGTTATTTATTTTTTGTTATAGGCATATATTCACCATTCTCCTCAACCACCAACTGTTTAAATTTTTCTAAGTTTAATCCGATCAAAGAAGTGGATTTTGCTTGTGAGATTACTGCAAGTAGCTTTTGATAGTGAACATGTCCCTATTTCATCAATGGCTTTAGAAGATGTTATATGTGCCTGTTTATGTCATGTTGTCTATCCTGATTTAAAAGGTACTCAGATGAAATACAGAATATAAATACTATGTATGCAAATATATGATCATAGCTTATTAGTGGGAGTTAAATTAACTTTTACTGAGATGAGATACTAGTGCTGTCAAACCTGGATCGTGCTGATTAATGTCTCTTGAGTCACTGTGTTCATGAATGGTTGGTTGAATTTCTTTTGAGCTGGCAAGCAATAGATAAATTTCCAGCATTGGTCGGACTATTAGCCGTCCAGAATTATTCATTTCCAGGAGTAACTTTAGCTTCAATATTTGGTTGAATTCTATTCTAAGTTTCTGCAGTTTGGTGTCCGAAGTTTTCAGATTCCAAATGTTTCTTGGCAGGGTTCTGCTCATACAGGTCCTGCTTTAACACCAGTAGAAGTGATGGTGGCAATACACGACATTAATCCTGAAAGAGATCATATTCCTCTTAAAAAGGTTGGTATTTAGCTATGCTAATTCAAAATAAATTGGTTGGGATTCATGGTTATCCAGGACAGTGTCAGAAATATTCCAAATGATTTACAGTGTGAATGTGTGTATTCTTTATTTGGATTCCTAAGAATCCAAAGGAAGAGATTCCCTCTTCAGAGAACATATGCATAGTAGAGTAAATGAAATCCTCCTTTTTTTTTTTTTTTCAGTTCTTATGATTTCCATCCTATGCTTGTCTATCTACATTATTCAGGTCTGAAGCGATTTAACCTTTTTTGGTTTTCAGATTACAGATGCTTGCTCGGTGTGCTTTGAGCAGCGGACGGTTTTCACCCAGCAGGTCATGGAAAAGGCCTTAAATCAGATGGTATAAAAGTTTAAAGTACATGCATTTTACAGCTCGTAAATTGGAGAAAGTTTAGCTTATGCATCTTTATTTTTCAGGTGGATCAAACTCCTCTACCACTTCTATTCATGAGGACTGTGATTCAAACAACTGATGCTTTCCCTGCTCTGGTAAAAATGTTTTTCCCTGTTCAACTGCATTCCTTGACATCCTACTACCTTTAAGAGAATATGTTGTACTATCTCATAACTGAGCAAAAAATTCAAGTTTCTCGAGATCAATTTTCTTAGGCTGTTGCTGGATGCAGGTCAGCTAACAAATGATTCCAATACGATGAAGATTAGAATTGAATAATCAATGTGGAAAATTTGTGGTGCACACTTGTATGTTTATTCTTGAAAAGGCAATGAATGATTTTGGGCTGTTCATTCTAAAGTGGTATTGTACTCTTTTGCACCTAAAGTCAGTGCAAACCATAAGCTTAAACTGTTGCACTTTCCAAGTTAGACATCCAATCATGTCCTTTCCACAAAGTTCCAAATTTAGTACAGCAATTAAAATCTGGTCTTATTCAGGGATTATAAATTTAAAAAGAGATCCCAACTCAACATATACTGCAATAGAAAAATTTCTTGAGGACTATACAGTACTACTAGTGGAATGGAGTGATGCCAAATAGAATGTGATGAAATATCAAAAGAAATGATTTTATCAGTAACATGGTGGTCCCAAGGCGAAGTGGTGCCCATTAATGCCCCTTATGCAAGTTTTTAAGATATAGTATCTCAACGTCTTTTATATGTCTGCAAATAAGCGATTTTATATGGCGACAGTTAGTTGCTTTACCTCTTGCTAACAAGTTTTCATTACCGAGGTGTGAGAATTTTATTGTTAAAGTTAGCAAGAGCTAAAAATAAGTCCCAAAAAAGTGGTATTGCTAAAGCTGTTTGAGTCCTCTTATTCCATGCATTTATTCTTCTTTCTGTGTCCATGTACGTATTCATAATTGATGTTCCAATTCTCAACACTAGTGTTTGAGACTCGAAGACTTGTATGTTGTTTCCCCTGCTTTGAGAGTATGGATATGCTCTTTAACTTTTGCTTTTGAATGAAGATAGGATGTTGTTGTGCATGTTCTGTGAAAGGTAATAAGGACTGCTGAAGCAGGAATTTTGAAATTACTCCAAGCTAAGTAGATAACTAGGTTGCTATTTGTGAACAGGATTTAACTGTATTTGTTTGCGATGGTATTAAATTTCTTGTGTGTGCATAATTCCGCTTTTTTATTAATGTAGTCGGGAATGAACAACAGCATGGTTTAACTTGATGTACAGGTGGATTTTGTCATGGAGTTACTGTCCAAACTTGTGAGTAGACAGGTACGCTCTGCTGTTCCTTTTTCTATTTTTCTGCCCCTAAAAAATTGTCATAGCCTGATGTTTATTCAAGGTGAGGCTGAGAGTAAATTTTGCTTGTAATTGAATTTTAGCCTACTAACCTATGGCTGAGAGTTTGTGCATTGGCTGCAGGTATGGAGAATGCCAAAGCTGTGGGTGGGGTTTTTGAAATGTGTATCACAAACCCAGCCTCATTCCTTCCGTGTGTTACTGCAGGTAGCGTTTATATAGTTTACCTAATTTATGATTGTATGATTCTGGTTTCGAATTCTGCATGCCATGATCTTCAATGTTCATTTTTGTTTCCCATGTTCTGTTTGCAGTTGCCATCACCCCAGCTTGAAAGTGCTCTTAACAAATATACTCACCTTCGAGGGCCACTAGCTACCTATGCAAGCGAACCTAGTGTGAGAAATTCATTAACCAGGTAACAGGTGTTCTCAGAAATGATTGTGCCTGGTTATGTTTCAAAGTGCTCTATGAAATTCAATTAGGAATGTCTTCAATATTTTCTGGTTGCACTGTCATTCTAATGACAGTTCAGAGTTTTCTGGAACTATTTACAGTAGTAAAAAGCAAAAGGTGAATGGAAGGTGTTTGTTTGACCCTATTAACCATTATCAGTGTATTATTACTAATCTGAGTATCTTGCTACTTCTGAGTTATGGCAAAAATATGCTGAAATCAACCTGGAGGAACCAATAGTCAAAAGTTCTGTGCACTAAAACTACTCAAGTCATATGGTTGTGGTATGAAATATTGTCTAGGAGTATAGCGTTACCATATTAATTCAACTATCAGAAATTTTAAGTTTGGTTCCTCTTATCCAAGAGGAATCAAATAGTGCACTCCTGTCTGGTTGATACGAAGTTTTACTTTCCACGGTCTTGTTTAAAGCCGGTTGATCTCATTTTATGTCTTGGCAAAGTATAGTGGGTATCCTGCAACTGTCTTGTCCAGTGAAAGTTTGTGTGTTTCAATTTTGCAGATCAACGCTGGTACTTCTCAATCTTGTCAATGAACCACATCCGCAGCAATCACATCACACATCTTCATTGCATCCCCCTGAAACAAGTTCTTCCCTTCATGGTGCAATGCCAACGTGATCCCTTGTGTTATCTGGAAGCTGCAACACCAAAACCTTTTTCCTCACTCTCTGGGAATTGCTTGATCCCAGAATTCCAGTCCTTGCAAGCTCGGTTGTAACTGGGAGTTCCAGCTCCAGCCAATATCTGTAGCACAACTTATTTGGAGCAAGGACTTCTAATGCTAGTCCTGAAAGGGTTGGACAATTCTGGGTCGTCACTCAGCACAGGGTGTTTTGAAACAAATTTTGCTGGATGAAAATGCTCCCCCTTGCACCAAAAGGCAGGATGTAAAGTAGATTTTCTATTTACCATTTTATGTGATGTGCATGTCACAGCCTAACAATTATAATCAATAAAGAATTTTAATTTTTCTCAAAAGCTGTTGCATGTAGACGCAAGAGACTAGTCGTTTATGGATTTTGTTTGCAATGATTTTTGCCCTAAGGCTTTTTATGTCCACTTTTTTAGTTCATCTGTTCATGGACAAGCAAGCAGCAAATGATATTGGTGTACCCTCCCACTCAGTTTGGTTGGGAACTTGCCCTTTTCCTTGAATGAGCATGCAATTTTTCTGCGTCCAGCCCTCTCGTAAGACCCAATAGCCCTTTTGAGTGTATTTGATTCAGCTTCTTTTGCGTCTTGAGAGATCGGTGCTCCTACCCTTCCCCAATCTTAAACGCAAGCGTTGCAGTTTAGGGAACTTGTGTGCAAAATTGTCAAAATATTTGAAAGGATGATATTGTGAATGTTAAGGAATCCCCATTTTCCAAACCTTGTGAGCTGTAGCATCGTAGTGCTTATATAAGAAATATTGCAGCCAAAGGTAGACGCTTGCTATCGAAGTCCAAAGAAACACAAATCTTGTTACACTAGGGCAAGCAATCACTCCATATTTGAGATGGCATGATACACCCTGTTGATCGCATTATTGCCTGTATATTTTGAGCTAAGCACGCAGTCCCCTTGGTGCATTTGGTACTGCACAGGTTCCTGTAACAATAAATAACGGGAGGCCTCTTTGAGCGTTGCCATGGGAAATAGCGAACAGAACAATGGAACAGTTAAAAGGGATAATTTCTTTGACATTATCATTGAGCTTTCTAAAGTTTTTAAAATCTTAATTACCGCTCTTGAATTGACATTTTTGGCACATTTTAGCCCCTTGAAGGAAATGCAAGAAAGATAAAACTTTTATTTCAATACTACCTTTATATTATCCTACTTATGAAATATACAACAACAGTGAAGAATAAATTAAGATTACATTTTTATAAGGTGTAAATTTCTTGATTTAAAATATTTATTTTAGTTTTATTGGAACAAAAGAAAATTTTACATCATGAAAAATTTACACATATGAAGAGATTATTTTAATTTTCAATAAAAACTACATCATATATTAAAACATATCTTTCAAAAGAATTCTTGAATTTCTTAACTATAACTGTCCATGAAAATTTTCAAGATATTAATAACTCACCGAAATCCTCCTAAATGATTGACTTTAACCAGATTTAAATTATCCATGTCTTTTGCTATCTCAGCATCATATCGATGTAGAAAAATATGAACTATTATTACATAGCAATTTGTTTTTCTTAAGATACATTTTTTAGTTTAAAATTTTTATTTTGGTTTGAATTTTTAGTCAAGTAGTTATTAAGAGAAAGGTAATGTTATTAATTTGTGACCTTGGATAGAAATATTTAGTCTTATTGAGCTGATAAGGGAGGTAAGTGGAGCTTTGAAAACCTCAAAGGAGTTGAGTAATATTATGAGAAGCTACAGGGGAGGTTTCTGAAATCATCCCTAGTCATTATCATTATCATTATCATTATCATTATATATTATTATTATTATTACTATATAAAAAGTACCATGAGTCTTGGTAATTTGGAGTGTAAGTGTAAGCATTGTCTTGATCTCAGTTTTTGTTATTCCAATTGTGCCCTTATTAATGGATGATTGAAGTTTCATATTATCCTCTTTTTAATTACTATATAAACAGTACCATGAGTCTTGGTAATTTGAAGTGTAAGTGTAAGCATTGTCTTAATCTTAGTTTCTGTTATTCCAATTGTGCCCTTATTAATGGATGATTGAAGTTTCATATTATCCTCTTTTTAATTTTTTTTATGTTGATTAAAATTCATTATATCATATCTATTGATTAAGAAGAAAATAATGGTTAATGACAATAAGCATTAGAGACTAAATGAGATCTGGTTTTTGGTTTTCTATTTGTGCAAAACACCTTCTCCCTATTTATTGCATTTTAATAGTAATTTAATTGTTGCAGTTAGTAAAAAAACTATAACCTTCATTAAATTTGAATTATGAACACGACAAACAAAATATAACACTCCAAACCAATATGTCTTTTTAATTCTATTTTTAATTTTTTTTATTTCCATTAGAAATTCTTGATTTGTCATAGCCTAAATAAATTTTCAAATCTTCAAAAATATTTCTATCAATACTAAAACAAGTTGCTCTTAAGACAATAAATTCTTTGCTATTTATGCTTTACATCATATTCCGACAAAAAATAAAAATAAAAATAAAAAGAAAATAAAGGGAAAAAACTCAATTATTTCTACTAATGAAATTTCAATTCTCAAAAAATGAATAGTTAGATAGAAAAATTTATATACGGTGGATCATATGTATTTCGTTATTAAAAAAAATAACACTCAAAATAATGGAAAGAGTTTAATTTCAAAGAATATACATTTCTTCATTTTTCAAAGATCAATGGATGTAACTTCATATTAATGAATTTTATCAAAATATTGACAAATTCAACTCATGTAACATGAAAAATGATAATTATAAATCATGTGACCGATATTTATGCAAACAATTAAGCATTGTTATGTAAGCATTACTGTGATATTTGTATTTTTTATTCCAATTGTGCCTTTATTAATTGATTATTGAGTTTCATATTATGCTCTTTTCAACTTGTTATGACGACTAAAATTTATTATGTCATATCTATTGATTTACAAGAAAATTGGTTGATGACAAGACAAAATGTTAAGCATTAGAGACTAAGCAAGATATGGTCGTAGTTTTCTATTTGTTCAAAATATCCTTCTCCCATAATTAGATTTATTGCATTCTAATAATAGCAATAACTGTAGTAGTTAGGAAAAAATTATAACCTTCATTAAATTTGAATTATGAAGACAATAAGCAAAATATAACACTCCAAACTAATGTGTCTCTTTGCATTCTATTTTTATTTTTTTATTACTATTGAAAATTCTTGATTAGTTATAGTCTATTTGAATTTTCAAATCGTCAAAAATATTATTATTGGTACCAAAACAAGGTGTTCTTCGGACAATAAAACTTTTGTCATTTGTGCTTTATGTCAAATTCTGTCCAAAAGATAAAAAATAAAACAAAAAAAATAAAAACTCAATTATCTCTACTAATGAAACTTTGGTTCTGAAAAATGAACAATTAGATAGGAAAAATTTATATGTGGTGGAACATTTGTACTTTATTGTTAACAAAGATAACACACAAATAATACAAAGAGTACAACTTTAAAAAATATGCATCTCTTCATTTTTCAAAAAATAGCAACTATAATTTCATATTAAAAAATTGTATCAATATATGACAAATTCAACTTACATAATATAAAAGTAATATTGGTAAAACATGCAACTAATATTTAGTTATGATAACATTACTATATAAGAATTTTTGTATCATATATACTTGATGGAAAACTATGAAAAAAAACTAAAAATATCAATCCATAATTATCATACAGCCCATGATTATCATTAACAGCAATCCCTTAATACAAGGAAAACTGAAAAAAACTGAAAACTATTCATAAATCTACTCATTGAAAAAAAAAACTAAATTGAAAAAACCGAAAACACTACATGGGTCCAAAGAGCTTTTCACTTTTAATGAGTTTGGTTAAAGATTTCCTGATGCCAAGGTTATATTATCCCCAAATAAATTGCCTATTATACTTTGCTCATGGTAATATGGCCTAAATGTGCAATATTTCAATCGTTTTCCACATCTGCAAGCTTCTTAAAGAGCTGGATCTTGAGCAAATTGATATAGAGATGGAGTCGTTTGGAGACTTGTGTTACTTGGCAATTTATGACAAATCAATAAAAAAAAATGAAAACTACTCATAAAATGCCACAAAGTCAATGGCAAATAAATTGAATGGCTGAAAACACAATTGAAATGATACCAAAGACAATATCCAAATCACTCAATCTCATTGCATGCCACTAAGATTCAAGGGAAGACAAACATTTTATTGGGAGCAATAGAGTAGTGCTTTAACAAACCAAGTCCATCAAGCAAGCCATGAAGAAGCCATGTCCGATAGGTAACACCCATGTAGTGTTTTCAGATTTTTTTTCGTTTAGTCTTTTCTTTAATGAGTAGATTTATGAAAGAAATAACTAGAAGTATCCATATTTTACATACCTTTCAAAATATTGTTGCTTTTGCTAAATCATATCATATTTGGTCAAATCTTTATTTTTTTAATGTTATTATTTTTTTCATTAATTAACTTTCTCAAAACTATTATTTTATATTGAAAGAGACCGAATGCATTCTCATTCATTAAAAATTCTCCGAAGAGCTTATATGAATTTATAGAAAATAACATTTTTGTGATTTTTCTTTTGCTTTTAAAATAGTGGCTCTAAAGACAATTAATTAAAGAAGATGAAAAATTAAATAAAATAGAAAATAGAAAAATATGTAAATATTGAATTTGTTAAAAAATTTCACAAATAAATTTAGTTGTATAAGAAATATTATATTTTATAACATTATAATCACGTGCAAAGCACGTGACTTATTACTAGTTGAAATAAAAGACTTGTTCCTTTTCATCTGTCCTAATTGGTTTAAGATTATCAGTCGACTTGCCAACACATTAGAGTATATTCAGTATACAGAAGCTATTACTATCCTGATATGCATAGGAGACAATAGGATCGCTTGCCTGCTAGCTTTTTGAGTAGCTATGGCGCAGCCATCAATGGAGGAGTTTTGCTAAAGACAGAGGTTTTAGACGAAAAAGACTTTGCAATGAAGACTAGAGAATGCTGCATAATTGGCTGATTTTGGGCCATTGAAAAGGACTCCAGATTTTCTGGCAAGCAAAGTGATCATTGGAACTGAATCAAAAGTTGAAGTGGCTTTACGCAGAAAACACACTGACAGATGATCCTGTTCCTGCAGCTGCCTCTATCTAGGACTGCAGGTAAATGATGGCAGGACATAGGGTGGGTGTCTGGTGCAGCACATTTTGGGAAGAGGAAGGAAGCAAATCTTTAGCAAATAATTATCATGCTTCTGATTAGGGTAGGGAAGGAGTTTGCTTGCACATGATGTTAGGGGAGTAATCCTCCCAAGAACCAGGCCACAAAATTCTATGACCATGTGATTTACTGAAAAAATGATGATAAAATGAAAAGGAAAATTCTGAAGAAAGTAAAAGAAAATCCACCTTCCACCATTGAATGTTCCTAGCTATTACCAAAATGGCATGAAAACAGAAAACATATACAGACAAAAGTTCCTGATTTTTGCTCCGATGCCTATGTTCCAACATCAAGAGTCCCACGCGTTGCTTCAGCTTGTGGAGGACCACATCATGGAATGCCTTGCTCTTAGATGAAGGCGGCCTACAGCATGCTAACATGCAGAGAAAGATAGTAATATCAGCAGTCATATCTTTTCACATGGTAATATCAGCAGTCATATATTTTCATAACAAAAACAAGAGAAACCAGAGACACTTCACTAGTGGTAAAAACAAGTGCAATAATATTCAATCAGAGAGGAATACCATATGCATCTGACAATCCTTGACGTAATGCATAACTTACCCTAGTTTCTTTCTTTGTCTATCTGGTTGTTTAGAAAAATTTTCTCCATCATAAGGCCTACTATAATTCTTTTCTTTTTAGCTTGATTTCAACACAGGAGAATAATCTGTTCCCAAACCATGGCCACCCATAACAGAATCAAATCTCAAATACATACCTGCATCAAAGATATTTTGGCCAGTGTCAATTACATCAATTAACTCAGACATCGAGATTCTTCCGCAGCAGTGAAACTTTAGAATTAAAAAGTTCACGTGCTTCCAACTTGAGGTGCCAATTCAGTATCTTTGAACAACCAAGAGGAAGGCCTTCCATTTGGCTTTCATCTTCTACAACTTGCTCAATAAATGTGGTTCCCTGCAAGAATACAATGAAAACTGAGATTTATCCTCCAGCTCTGGTTCTGAGAAGCCATCAATTCCACAAAATAAGGATGCCAAACATAAATGGATAATTTATACTGCAAAGACATAGTCCATACATGGAAGCCCTCCTTCACAGTATCTAACTGCCGAATTGGATCTGAAGTTGGACGTTGCCATCTTTTTGGATCCCACAATATTGTACTATTGAATGCAAAACCTGACATATCAATGGGGAATCTACGAAGTCCTTTCCTCTTATTTGTATGCCATCCAATTACTTGACTCCCATTACACACAGGACCCTCCAACTCCACCTTATTCCAAGTTTGAGCCAGCATGGCAACCGCCAAGCACCAAAACGCCTGTATAGAATAATAAGTTATGGCAAGAAAAGAGGAACAGGATTCCTTTCATCTCACTGATTTTCTTTTCTTGAGGTTCAGGTAGGAAACTAAGGTCAGAAAATATAACTACCTTATCAATCAGATAAAAGTTCCATGGCATCAATATCAAGAAATCAAATAACAATCTCCAGTCACCAATCAACACAAGGAAGACTCATGTGGCAAAAAAAAAAAAAAAAGGATAACCATCCAATTCGATTGTCAGCGTCCATTTCTCCTCCTTGACACGACCAAATACACCGTCTTGAATGACCTCATCAATGTTAAGGGTTAGTCAAAGAACTCTTGACTTCCATCTCTTAAGAGCATTGAAGTTTTAAGAAAGATGTAAAGGCTGAAGCAATTCTCATAGAAGCTCTCTTCTATTAGAATTCGTTTAAAAAATTCCCTAATTTTTAATACAAGATGTAAACATTAAAAAAAAAATGCACACACACACACAAACAGAGAGTAAATATATATATCAACTCCAATCTGGATTAGTCCAACTCATAAATAATGAAATGAGAGGATACATCATATATCATATTTCTAGAGTCAAACAGCGACTAAATCAATAGAAAATAATGAAACTGAGCTTAGATGCACCGTTTCAATGAAGCCACACTTGTGTTACGTTATTCCTCAATTTTCCTTGATTTCCTTAGCTTGAAGGATCTAGTAGTGCATACTTAATTACTAAGCAGAAATCCAAAAGTTCTAAAATCCTTTAACACTACACAAAGCCACAATGGAATTACGATAGTCATAGAATTCTTCTTTAATGCTTTGAGTTTCCAATGATTTTGGGCCAATCAACAAAGGAAGAGATAAGGCTTTTAATGAGCAGTTATAAGGTTTGAAGTCTCATTCAACTATCATGGCATAACTATCACAGAATAGAATCCAAAAATTAGCATACAAGAATAACAACTAAAAGCAGTCGCAATGCTAATCATTACCTGATTTCTCTCAAGCTCTCGAATAACTCAAGTGAATGGATACTATCATCATCAGCAAAATACACAACCCCATCAAGCTTATGATTCTCAATATGCTCCAATGCTGTGTTCCTTTGATGCACGCTCCTGTCCTTTACATCCGTCAAATTCTTGGTAGTCACCAAATGCCTGTACATAACCCCAGTCTTCCTCAAAATATCTGCAGTCTCCAGTGATGCAACATTCATCTCTACCACAATCCACAACAATGGTGGTGGCACCAGCCTCAGAACCTGCCCTAACCTGTTTAAATAATAAGCTTGAAGTGCCCTATTGTAAGTCGGTGTCACCACAATCAGCTGCTTCCTTGGAACAAAATCAAACCTCTCCTTCACTTCTTTTTCCTCGACAACCCCTAATTCAACTTTATCCACTACTAAACCTTCCCCACCTTTCGTCTCCACAACCAACAAATTCCTCACATTTTCCTCATCATTTTCTGCCGGCTTTGCCATAGTACTCTCCTCGAACGAGAAACCACGGCCTCTAACGTCCTGGTATCCCCCAAAAGGAGCCATACCTAAGAGAAACCCCAGCGAGAAAAATATCAAACACCTAAAAAACCATTTTTTCCACAAACTCAAGCCTTTTCGTGAACTTTTCTGTGAAAGTGCTCCGGGGAAGAACGGCGACAATGGAGACGAACTTTTGGCATTGGATAACGCCCTGTGAGACGGCGAGTTAACTGAAAATTGATTCCCTCCGTTCTGATACGTCCGATCGTGGTACAGCGATAGAGTTCTTAGCAGCGATGACATTTATATTATTAAGTTATACTACACTACCTCAATATTCTAGACAGCATAGAGCTGATTAATTTCACTACACAAAATGAATCAAAATTTTACAAATTTCCAAAGAAACTCAACCAACTCAACATGAAATGGCGTAGTTTTCAAATGGAAAATCCATCAGTCCTACTGGTCAACTTCGTTAAAATCGAGGTATCCAGCAAAATTAAACAAGCTTTTAGAAAGGGGGGAAAAGACATTCAACCAAAGAATGAGCTTCAGAAAGAAAAAAACAATGAAGAGCAGAGATTCAACTTTAAATTACAAATGAGGCAGTTAAAAAAAAATGAATGAAATTCTTGTAAAAGAAAATCCTTACGGACTTGAGGAGGTAGTAATAATGGAGGTGAGCTCCAGTTGGAGGTGGTAACTTTGGGCAGAAAAGAGGAGATCCAGCAGATTTAGAAGAAAGGTTGAAGAAGAAGAAGAAATTTACAGCTCAAATGAAGAAGCTATGGAAGAAGATGCAGCAGCTAGAAAGAAATCAAATTCCGTTGAAGCCGGCCGGGGACCAAATTATTATACTCCTAACTCCTACTACCCTACCAGTAGTCGTTTTTTTTTCATTAATTTTTTCTTTTTCAATTTTACCGCCGGGAGCGGGGAGAGGTACTTGGGGGGAGGAAGGCCTGAAAAAGTAAGAAGTGGATTGGACTGCAAACTGGACTGGGGTCGTCAACCCATGCAACTACTCCTTTCCCTGCTTCTCGATTCCGTGTGGATTAGTTGTTTTTAGTAGTGTTTTTAAAAAATATTATTATAACATTTAGTGTTTTTTAAAAATATTATTATAACATTTAGAATATGAAAAATAATTATAATAGATCCTTTTTAGGATTTTTTGAGATATATTTTGAGATATTTGTAAAATTTAAAATTTATTTGAAGTATTTCTATAAAATTACCATTCACTGCCCACCCCACTATTCACTGCCACCGCTCCCTCCCTTCTCTCCTCTCTCTTCCTCTCACCATCTCGCTCTTTTTCTGCCGTTCCTCCTCCTTTTTCCTCCCCTGCCCCTGCCCCAAACCACCCCCCTTTTCCCGAGAGAAGCTGTGACCTTCGTGCAACTGGTGGTCGCGACTCAAATCGCAAAGGCTGCAACCAAGGAGGTAAAGGGAGGAGGCTGGATTGGCAGGAAGGGGAAGAGGAAGGGAGAAGGTACAGAGAGGAAGGAGGAGGGAGACAAGAGAGAGAGGGAAAGGAGGAGGGATGGTGGTGATGGGTGGTATACGGTGGAAGAAGAAAATATGATAAATTTTTTAAAAAATTTTTGTATATTCACAAATTATTTTTAAAATATTTGTTTAATTGATATTTTTAAAATTATATTTAATTAGTGTATTATTATAACATTTTACCTTAAAAAAAAGTAGTTTTTCGAAAAACAGGAACACTTGCTGAAAACCTCAAATGATAGATAATGACTGGTCTAGTACCATTCTAGCTATTTGCATTTTGGCATCATAGTAGTTACTACTACTATCACTTTTCATTTGGATACAATACTCCATCAATTGATGTGTGACATCAAAGCTCATGAATTGACGGGATAAGCTTTTCTTAGACCAGCACAGCAGTATCTAGAAGGGTTAATTACATCTACTTCGCTTGTGGTTGGCTAAGCTACAAGTAGGCCCCTTGAACTTTAGAAAATGACAGTCAGCCCCACTAACTAGACAGATGATAAAAGGTGTTAACTTTCTCTTTTGTGGACAAAACTAACCCTTTGTTATCTGAATTTTAAAATTGTTCAACCATCAAATAACAACCAAGAAAGAATTTTTAAAATAGAAAAATTTGTAGTACAAAATAGAAAGAGAATCAAATTGTCTTATAGGTTTTGATGGTACTCCATAGCCATATGACCGAAACTCACCGCCATAGTTTACCATCATATTCCAAATTCTTCTATCTCCTTAACGGCTCAACCCCAAATTTTCTTTTTAATTCTGTCAACATACAAGGTTATTTTAAACAAAAGCTCCAACTTCCAACATATTCATTCCTTTCTGAAACTCAATATCCACACCAACCCAAAAGCACTCTAATAAACACAATCAATTTTTTAATACGGAGAGAATAACCCATAAAAAGAGATGCATCTACTTAATGGTTATGATGCTAGGATCGCTTTGGTTCTTCCAAATTGGTGGGGCAACGAAGATGGATTTCTTACTTCATCAAGTTGCATTTGCCAATGGCAAACAACATCTATTGGATTTTACAATTCATTGGTTAGAATTCACACGGGAGAGATAGTAATGGAGTTTTTGATGGAATAGGTAATTGGGAGAATAGGAGAGGTGTCCTTTATTTTGGTAGTTTGATGATTTTTTGTTTTTTTTGGGTCTGTAGATGGGCTTTTGTTCCTTTCTTGAATACTTTTCAAACTAAATAGCATATTAAATAAGGCAATTGAAGATTTGGAAGGGCAATATTGAGATGTTATACTACCTTTTAAATAACTGAAAATAACAGCCGTTAGTCAACTAATGGGAGGGGTTCTTTTGTTAAAAAAAAACTTTGAAATAAAAGGAGATGATTGTTATTTTTTAAAGTTCAAGGGGTCTAATAGTAGTTTGGTCAACTACAAGGGAGGTAGAGGTAATTAACCCTATCTAGAAAACAAACGTTATGCATACATGCAGGCACCAGTTGGTTAACGGACACAAGTTTATTTGGCTATTTGTAGTTGTATATCCATTTGATAATATCGTGATTTATTTTTATAGACTCTCTTGAAATTTCTGAATTATGTATATTCTTATTAATAAGCACTAGTAACAACTAATGGTACTACTAAGTATCATTTTCATTTCTTTTTTTTTTTTTTTTTGGTCATCTACCCTACTCATCCATGCAAGCTAGAATGTACATAGTCGTAGGAAAATTAGAATTAGCCGTTTTCAGTTCCATACTTTTGAATGAATTTAGATTGAGTAGCTTATTTTGCACGTTAAACATATTTGGATCCTTTAATTGCCTAGGTTATCACATTTCCAACTTTTAACAGCCTTTTTTCCTTTCTTCTTCTTCATTCTTTTTTTCCCTCTCACTAACGACCTTTGTTTTAGTATTTAGCATGTTTTAGTACCTTATATTCAATGTTATATTGGTAAGACGTGGAGGCACTAAATATTGCGATTTTCTTAATATGAGTAAGTGTAGGAATTGGGGTATCAAAATCATATTTGTCCACTGTTTAGAGGATCCATTGCTTTAAAATGGCAACTATGGACTAGAGTCTAAAATATTTAGAGCCTGCTTAGATTGTCATTTTTAGAGTTTTTATAGAAAAATATACTACAATAAATTGATATATGTAAAATAAAAAAGTGATTGAAAAATATAGTCACAAAAATTAAAACCACAATTCAAACATGGCCAAGGTATCGAAATTTGCAGCTTGTCCGCTGACCAACGTACACATCTAGAGAAACTACGTGCATAGAGAGATATCTTAAGGTATGTCTTCAAAAAAAAAATTTTTTTTCTAAAATGGGATAGTCCCTTTCTTCCATATAGAGGTAGTATATATTCATAACTGATTTTGGAACTTTTAATTGGCTTTTATTCATTTTTGGGCTTTTAATATAAAAGAACGATATAAACACGAGAAATGGAATCATCTTCTTATTACGGGAATAGTAATCTTAATAAATATCGCACATTATTACAGAAAAATATCTCACAACACATTTGTCGACGTCCTCCTCCTCCTCCCAGACATCCATCCCTTAAATCTTACTCAGGCAGGTACAAAAACTTGTACCTATTGCTTTTCGTTAATATAGAACAGGATGTATCTATTGAACAGGAAAGTTCTTGAGCATTCCCAATGGGAATACCAAAAAGAAGAAAAGAATTCAAAACTATGTAGACCATTTTTTGTTCATTCTAATCCCGAGTCCTAATTCACGCACATTACCAGTAAAGTGCAATAGTATATCAAACTATCCAGCAAACCTACTTGCATAAGGTCGTGTAGGCAGCCGCAACACTCCTTACCTATGGACAGAGAGCAAAAGTCTACAACAAAAATAGAATGCACTTCTGCTAAAGAATAACCAGCCTCAACCTCTGCAGGCATATCCTCTGCTCACTACTCCTTAACTATGAACAAATAGCACAACTCTACCACAAAAAAACAAAATGCACTTCCGCAAAAAAAATATCCACCTCAACCTTTGCTGGCATGTCCTCTGCTCTTTGCTGGACGTGGCATGGAGATGAGGAAAGATTTATGAACGAGCTCCAGTATATCTCTCGGAACTATGTTTTGAGAGCTGCTTCAACTTGCTGGGAGTCACTGATAATAATTTGCTCCCACATGAAGGTGCTCCAGCAGACTACGATGAGCTATCACATAGAGAACGTATCAATTAGCAGTTCTTTCTTTTGTAAAGTACAATAAATTTCAGATAGAAGGCTGATTTATGTCAACAGCAATTATCAAATGAAACAACCTCCAGTCACACAACGGATTATCACATAACAATTATTACCCAGTGTTTTAAACTTTCTATTTGTGTTTGCTTGTTCAGGATGCTCTGGACAGTCAAAAGGTTTACTGTGCTTCCACTGTGTTTTATTCTCGCGGAATGACAACTCTCTCCACAAATCTAATTTGGAGGCTTAGAACCATTAGAGAATCTATACACAAAGTGTAACACATACCTCCAGGATCAAACACACATTGTTCACTGTAGGCATAAACTAGATTAGCTATTTGGGATAACAACATCAAGATTCTTCTGAAGCAGCCAGCCTCTAGGATAAGAAACTCCACGAGCTTCCAAATGAAGGTGCCAATTCATTATCCTTGAACAACCAGGAGGTATACCCTCCATTTGACTTTCATCTTCGACAACTTGTTCTATAAATGTAGTTTCCTGTAAGCAAGCATACTAGTCAATTAGCTTTGACCCTGTGCTCTAAACATGAGAATCTAGCCATTTCAGAAAATGACACTGTAAAAGGTAAACGCAAAAAGTAAATTGCAAAGCCAAACTTCATACTTGGAAACCCTCCTTCACTGTGTCTAACTGCCGAATTGGATCTGAAGTAGGACGTTTCCACATCTTTGGATCCCACAATATTGTACTATTGAAAGCAAATCCGGACATATCAACATGGAATCTACGAAGTTGCTTACTCTTCTCATTTGTGTGCCATCCGATTACTTGACTTCCATTGCAGACAGGACCTTCCAAAATGGCTTTGTTTTTACTTTGAGCCAGCATAGCAACAGGCCAAGTACCAAAACGACTATGTAGGAGAATAGTGAAAGTTAGGAAAAGCAAAAGGAAGGCTTAACTACCCCATACTTTAGGCAGTTGGGGAGGTGGGGAATGTCAGAAGATAATTCCTTACAACAACTGATTTAAAACTGGATAATTCCTCACATTAACTGACTAAAAACTTGATAACAAAAGGAAAATTCTGAAGAAAAAATAGCTAATGCAGAAATGCAACAAAAATCTAGAAGGTTATAGATGGGTCCTATAACAATGAAAGAACAGGATCTATCATATTTGTGATCTCAAGAGCAAATAAATCAAGACCAACAGTGACTCTGGCCTCTAGTAAACAATTTAATTCTTAAATATGTTTCTTTTACCTTTCCATCTGCACCCCTCATATCAACAAGTTATGCTAGGACATCATACAATTCAGCATTTAAATGAAGCCACAGCTGCATGTCTCTTATCACATAATTCCACTTCCACATTCATGTTTATGTCTTCGATCAAAACATTTACAAGCCAACGTCCTCCTAGAGTTTACCCAGCCCCTTACTAGCAGTACAATTTTCACACAGTACGACATTACAGCTTTCACCTTAACATTTTTAATAAGCCCACCTTCAAAGTCATAGATAATCCTACAATTGATATGTGTAATGCTTCAAGTTTCATGCACCAGACTATGATAAAAGCACCAATATAGCATTCCAAGCAATACAACAAACAATAACAAATTACTGAAAAACACTCGCAATTCGAGTAGTAATCAAGTTACCTGATTGCTCTCAGACTCTCAAACAACTCAAGTGAATAGATGTTGTCATCGTCAGCGAAGTAAACAATCCCGTCAAGCTTATGATGCTCGATATGCTCGAGAGCTGTGTTCCTCTGATGCACGCCCCTGTCCTTCACATCCGTCAAATTCTTCTTTGTCACCAAATGCCTATACATCACCCCAGTCTTCCTCACAATATCCGCAGTTTCCAACGACTCCGCATTCATCTCCACCACAATCCACAACAAGGGTGGCGGTACCAGCCTCAGAACCTGCCCTAACCTGTTCAAGTAATAAGCTTGAAGCGCCCGATTATACGTGGGTGTCACCACAATCAGCTGCTTCCTCGGAACAAAGTCAAGCCTCTCGTTCACATCAACAACCCCTAATTCAACTTTATCCACCACAAAATTCTCCTCTGGCTTCTCAACCACCGGCAAATTCTGCACATTTTCCTCCTTAACACTTTCCACAGGCTTAGCGACAAATCTCTCGTCAAACGAGAAATCACGGCCTCTAAAATCCTCAACTCCGCCAAATGGCGCCATACCTAATAGAAACCCTAGCGAGAAAAACATCGTACACCTATAAATCCACTTTTTCCATGAATTTACACCTTTTCGCGAATTTTTCGGAAAAAGGCCTCCCACGAAGAACTTAAGAACGCCAAGACCGAATGAAGGTAACGGTGATGAGGCCTTCCCGTTGTATAGCACCTTGTGAGAAGCCGATTCGACGGAAAAAGGATTTCCTCCGTTCTGATACGGCCGGTCATGGTACGGCGACAACGTTCTTCGGATCGATGCCATTCCTTTCAACTTAATCCAATTAGCACAAAGAGCTAGGTCATCACTTCCTCCCGTAACATTTACGACTCAAGAATTTTCCGATTCCGGCGCAATTATTCGGCAAACAAAATTGCGAAGAAATGCAAGTAAAAAAGTTCGTCCAGCCTGTTGCATTACTCGGATAGAAATCCAAATTCTCCCAAAGTAAAATGCATAGTCCCTAAACAATAAAAATGGAGCTGAGATTCACAAAGAATTCATGAGCAGTTAAAGTACAGGCTGCACAGCCAGAGCGAGATCAAGAATTTTGACGGCGGCGGCGGTGGTGGTTTTTTTATTTCTTCCTTATTTTCTTTTTTTCCGGAGGGGTTTTATACCATTTGCTAAAAATTGTTTATATGCTCCTTCGTGCTTTTGATAAAATCTTTATTAGCCCCTCATGTTCTAGATTCCTTTTTTGTCAAAACATTTGCTTTCATATTAACATAATCAGTGAGAACTTTACACTTTACAGAGGGTAACTACCCTATAAATTTACTGTGCTTTGTCAACAAGCCACAGGGGGAAATTATTTTCCCACTTGACATCAGTTTTGTGGCAAATCTTGCTGGGCAATAACTAATATTATTTACTTCTCTATTGATAAAAGTAAAATGACAGATAAAAAGAAAATTTTAAACTTTCTAATATCTCTAGTGATTATAAAAAGTCAATATTCATCCTCTGCCTGCTTGTTAATAGCTTCTATAACTACCTTACTATCCGATAAAATATTAATCACCGCAAGCTTCAGTTCAAGAGTCAAATGAAGTGCAGGTTTGATTGCCATAGTTTCAGCCAATGTTGCATCCGAGCTTTGTTCAATTAGGATAGACCAAGTAGTTTTGAATTTCCTTTCCTTTGTCCATACTACAACTCCGAGTCCTGCTCTGTTGCTTCTTTTATCAATTACTGTAAATATATTGATCTCATTTGGATGGATTAAACCGCCAGTATCCTTCATTCTGGTGTTCCTCACTATTCATTCTAGCTTTATCTTCAGCTCTATTTGCTTCCTGGAATTTCAACCACTCTTCTACTGACCTTGTTGCTACCCTGATTCTTAATTGGGAATTTAAATTGAAATTTGCCTCATTTCTATGCTTCCAGATATTCCATAGCAGATCAGTTGTTATGGCTATATGATCCCTTACTTCCTTCCTGCTTTCCGCTTCTTGGAGTTTTGACCACCACTCCCACATGTTCCATCTTTTCTCTGGCAATCCATCCCAATGAATTGGAAAAACTTTCCAAGTCTCTTGTGCCTTTCCAAGTCTCTTGTTCTAGATTCGGAGCAGGATTTTTGGCGTTTACCTCCTTTCTTTCAAGAATATGTAATTCCAAGCCATCAGTACCTGCGATTTAATACGTTTGCTTTTCAGTGTAGGCATACTATTATATGCAAAATTTATTTATATCTCTTATACTAAATTTGATTATTTTATTTGGAGTAAGAGGATAGATTACAATTCACAAACATCCAACACTTTTTCACCTCATATACTTATGTGTGTCATACTATATTTTGTCGTAAAATATTTGAGTTCAGAAGAGATACACTAGTCACTTTTTATGAAACCATAAATAATTTTTAACATGGAAGAAAATGTTAGACAAAAGTCTCCATACTATAACATAAGATTTGTTACATAGTTATGTTTCAAAAAAAATTATTTTAATTATTTTCACACGATCCTTCAATTTTGATTTCGATACATGCGATGGAGTTCCCTCAAAAATAATATGATACAGCCTACATGTAACCTTTTTTTTTTTTTTTTTGGCCAAGAGGTTCATGGTAAACCTACACATCTTCTCATATTTTCCACCTCAAGGAAGGGAGAGAGGGAGGGAGGAGAGAGAGAGAGAGAGAGAGGGGTCGCAAATGACCAAAAAGAGTAAAAAGATACTACATATCAACATATTTCATGGTGCTATAACATTATATTTGCAAGATATAGGGGTTAGAAACAAAAATCGAAGAACGATGAAGTACTATTTTAGCAAATTCCCGCGGAGAGTCGTTTGATGCTGCAGTGCGCACCGGAGGTGCCAGCTAGAAAGTGAGCTGGCAAGTGGCCTAATAGGAACATGCCACGCAAGAGGTACGCGTCCGGATGAGGTCGTTATTTTTTGTTTGTCGGAATTGTAACTTCAAAGAAACTAATCATTGTTCTTCTGAGTCTGGGAAAAAGACGAGGGGACAAATTTGTCGTAATAAATGGAAGGGGGTACTCATTCCGTAATTGAAGGTTGAGATAGGGGCAGGCATTCAAAAAACAAAAAAAAAAACAACTGATTTTCATGATTTTTTTCGCTTTATTAAGCAGTTCAATTTAGATTTGAATTTCAACAGGACCAGTACTAGTAGTCAAGATTTTTAAAATCGGGATTCTATCTTGGATCGTTTTTTATTTTGCAAAGTCGGATCGTAGGATCGGATCGTGGGATCGATAGATCCTACAAAAACCGTAAAAAATAATCTTACTAATAATTTTGATATTTGCAATTCACATATACAGTAATAAATAATGCAACTTATGTACAATTAATATAATAGTATTATAATTGAGGTTAAAATCATATTATCTGAAATATTTGTATTAATCTAGAAATTAAATAAAAATTTCGGAACTACATGTGACATATTGTAAATGAATCTGATTAAATTAAAAATATTGTTCTTTCTCATTTTTGAGTCCAAATGCAATTACTGGACAAGGTAACTGGAAAAATTAACTTTATATATGTGTGTGTATGTTTGTACATCATTTAAGTATTAATGAGACAATTAAATACCAATTTTTATTAGGTAAGGAATTAGCATAACATAATTATGTGGTTTTAAAGTTTTTTGAATCTAGTTTCTAATGCAACAAATAGCAGAATTTTCTATACAAAATTATGATCAAATTATTAAAATTTTTATCATAATATCTTTAAATGGTAGGATCGTATCAAAATCGAATCGAAATCGAAAGCCATAATCCGGATCGTAGGATCGCAAGATCCCACGATCCGGATCGCGATCCTGACAACTAAGCTAGTAGTCTTGGACCCCAGATGAGTTCATATTTTGAGTTTTTGACTAACAAAATGTGCCGTTTGCGAGTGAAGTTTTTTAGGTGTTTGTATAAAACTTGACTATAGGTTACTGTAAAAAATTATAGAAAAAACTTTTAAGAGTGAAGTTTTTGCATGTTTTGGGGGAAGTATATTAAAAATTTTGAGAGTTGTTAGAGTTTCCCTATAATTAAAGTTGGAAACAAATAAGTTTTATATAAACTTGCTAAAAATTTGAGTTAAAATTTTAGGAGTTTTTAAAAGCTTATGTAGTTAAAATAAAAAACAAACAAATTTTATATAAACTTGCTAAAAACTTGAGCGACTCGACAGGTAGGAGCAAGTTTAGTCCGGGTAGAATTGAAGTTTAACAAGACCATAAATACTGCAATACTAGTGGTCTTGGACTCAGATGAGTTTATCTTTTGAGTTTTGACCAACCAAAATCAGGAAGATTCTTCCTAAAATAGTCTGAGTAAGACTGACTAAATCCCAGAACCTTTTTTTATTCCCCTGAGCCGCTAAATACCAGAACTTACAAAGAAAGCACCTGATTTCAATGATAAGGAAAAGAAAAACTTTTGTCTTATATCAGGCTCCGGCCATTTATTCGCTATCCTAATTTTTCCAAATTTCATTCTTGAAGGCGGTGCATCCTCAGTTACAAAGCTCTTGCAAGTTGATAAAGCAGATTTGTGAGGTGATTGATGATATACATGTTGCATTGTTAGACCTTGTAATGCTGTCATACATTTGGTTCTACGGGAATCTAATAAAGTTACAAATATTTTGGTGCATTATGCTAAAGGATAGTAATTTTGTTGATTATCATAACACATCTCCTAATTTAGTTAAATAATTAGTGTTGGATAATTTATTGCAGCAATAAAAATCAGTGAGAGTTTGAAAGTTGAATTAGGGATCTCACCACTACCTTACCTGAATAATGTCATTATCAACTAAGTACTCAAGTGTCTTGTGGGTGGGGAGGTCAAAGATCCAATTCTTACCTCCCCGTACTCATTTGGTTAGGAGGTGATTTAATTCCTTCTAAACTTTTGATGACCTAGTTGGACTTGTTTCCTATCTTGTAGGTGAGTACTACTTCTAAAAAGTGCCAATTGAGCAAAAAAAAAGAAAAAAAGTGTCATTACTAGCTGATCTTTAAAAAAAATTACATGATTATGGCAGCATTAAAATAAAACTAATCCACCCAATTGGAGCCCAATAAAGTCTATGATCAAACATTTTTTGTCACTAGATTTGGGAAAAGAGGGATAGTTTGGGTTGTACAGAGGGAGAGAATGTAAGTGAAAATTCCAAATTCAAAACATCTCACTTAAAAAAAAAGAAAAAAAAACTAGGGAGGAGGGGGGTGGTACAAGAGGAAAAGGTTAAATGAGAGATTTCATATCCGAAACCTTTCACTTACATTTCATATTTATATATCACGCTCCAATTCCCCCCCTAACAAGGTTTCATTGGCAGTGGACCACCTGCCTCTCGCCAGGACTCATTTTAATAACACGATACTCCGTTTATCAAATTACAAGACATTTTATTGAATTTTTCAATAGAAATGTCACAACATAGTATGGCATAGCAAAACCAACACATTTTTCTCCTAATTCTTTTTCCTTTTTTCACATGGAAGTCTCTAAAACTCGATCTACTAATTGCTAGGTCACTCTTATGGCATCTCAATACCCAACTCAGCATCTGCAAAATTTATTAATGATGGGGATGAGTTACACAGTTCAATAAGACTCGGGTGCTTGAGTTTTAAATGCATTGATAGTCCTGACACAAGCAATGTTCAATAAGTAAAGGAAAATAGCAAATCAATCACAATATGATAAATGATACAACAATGATTTATTGGTGACGATGCCTTTTACTCTTGACTGAATAAATGGATAACCTCCTATCCACGTACTGAGTTGCGGACCAATGTGTTTAATGACAGTCGACAGGGCCCTTGCCAGCTCGACAGATCATTAAACCACATTGGTGTAATCACTTGTACCAATGCAATAATGTACACAACTAATACAGTCAAGCAGTTGCAGTTTCAATACTACTATTTGGCAAGACAGCTCATGAACATTTCCGGTTTGATAAAGTACATGACCGGTAAACAATTCAATTCACTTTGCAACCCAATTTCATATTCAAGAACAATCACTACAAACACAATATCAGCCATATATGGGCATTTGTCATTTAAGCAGGGTAAGATAGTGTTCAGATATACAAAAGTAATAATTTTAGATTTTGCTTAGTTTAAATTAGTATAAGTCTAGTATCACCATTATATAGAGTGCAATTCTAGAACTATAGGAGTATAATAGACATATTATTAACATGAACATATAATGGGCACTCACTTGGATACTCGTGACGTTCTCATAATTATTCCTTTATGTATTACTTTTTTTTTAATTATCTTTTATCTTTTACGACAATCCTTGCTCGTTTCATTCCTGATGCACTCTTTCCCTTACGTTCTCTGAAGTATAGGTGGTAGTTTCTAATTTTTGATGTATAATTGAAGGGCTGAAGGAGGTGATGAGTCAGCGTTGGGAAAATGTGGGAGTGACATGTGTCACCTACTGAGACGACACGTGTCAGATTGGTTGACACGTGTCACGCAATGAGATGACACATGTCAACATAAGGTGTCACCATAAGGTGACACATGGCAGATGAGATGCCACGTGTCTTGGACATGTGGTACGGTGGTTAAATAATTATAAGTGGATACCTCAAGTTTGAGCAAACTATATTCAGGTCATAAATAGTTTAGACAATCTGCATTTAGGACTTATTTCCGGGTAATATCATTTAAGTAAACGTCCTGAGCTTTTACATGTCCATTTACTTATGATATTACATGTAAATAAGGAAGTACCCCCATTTGGATTCAGTAAAAATAGTTTCAAGGCTAAATTCTTAATGGATAAAAAGTCAACTTTCCCTCTAAAGAACAAATTCTAAATTTTTAGTTTAGGATTTAATTTTAAGAGTCATAGTTAATAAGGTTATATGTTTAGAAAAATTCCAGAAAAATTCAGTTAGCCTAATTTAATCATGGGGAACAATTACCAGGACTTTTTATTCTAATTTTCTAAGTATTTTAAATACCTAATTTTCATGGTACTTAGTCTCTATAAACTAGTCAAACTTGAGTATATATGACTTTACAACTTATCTCTGACTATGGAACTATGATTATCCACTAGTGCAAATTCCATTTGTTAAGTGTTTATTATGTCAATATTCTTTTGCACTAGTGATGATGCTATGACTTAATGGTGAGGTCTGACAATATAAATGATTCAATGCCTAAAGAAAGCCTCTTTAAAATTCTACCATGCATTAGGTTCTATGTGACCCAGACAATGCGTTACGTTCTATGTAGTAACTCTCTCGTGCATTAGGTGGGATTGATGTGATCCACACAGTGCATAAGGCTCCGTGCACTAGACATTAGAAGGTCCGCTTTACATTGTTTTCCTTAAAACTTTTCCGTGCACTAAACACCAGGCAGGGTTTGATGTGACTGGGTGGGACTACCATGCATTAGGTTCTACGTGACCTAGACAATGCATTAGATTCTATGCACTAGCGCTCTTGTGCATTAAATAGGATTTGGTGTAACCTAAACAATGTATGAAGCCCTACCTAGTGCATCATCTTGTTCTTCTTAAAACCCTCTCGTGCTCTAGGCACTCGATGGGGGTGCATCACCTTATTCTCCTTAAAGCTTTCCTGTGCATTAGGTAGTAGGCGGGGTTTGATGTGACCTAGAGAGTGTAGTCTCGCCTAAAAAAGTAGATTAAAAAAAAAAAACCAATGGCCAAGGAAAGTCTCATTGAAGCACTCCCATGCATCAGGTCTCATGCACTAGTTCTCTCATGCGCTAGGCGGTGTTTGATGTGACCCAGAGAGTGTAGCCCCACCTAAAAATTTTACAAAAAGAATCTAATGCTCAGGGAAAGTCTCCTTAAATCTCTGTCATGCACTAAGTCCCATACACCAACTCTCTCATGCCTTAGATAGGGTTTAATTGATCCAAAGGATGCAACCCTACCTTGTGCATCACCTTGTTCTTCTTAAAACTCTACCGTGCACTAGACAAAGGGTTTGATCTGATTCAAAAAGTGCAACCCTATCTAGTGCATCACTAAGCATAGTGCTATCTTGTTCTCCATGCGGAGTTTGTTGTGATTAAAAGTGTAATAGTACACTTGTCTAGTTTGAAGATGCACACCCTAATATCTATACAAAACTTCTTTGGGCTCCTCCTCCTGCTCCGCTCCCCTATAGTGGAGATTATTATAAAAATAGTGTAAATTGTTGCCGTTGCGGAGGGGGGAAAAAAAAAAATGGAGACAATTACCGTATGTTGGTCCAAATGGCCCTTTTTGTCAGCCAAGCCCTATTATGTCTTGGAGGAAAATTCTTTGGTCCGAAGATCTTTTTCCTTCTCTTTACTTTTGCTTTCTCTCTCCAACATTTTTTGGGGGCGTAAAGCTAAAACCTTTTTCCCTAATCACTGATAAAAATACAGAGCAGAAAGTTTCAAGAAGAAGAAGAAGAAGAAGAGAAAAACTAGTGCAGTATAAATATCATTTCCGAACTTTTTTGTTTAAACAAGAAAATTCCGGTAGTACCCCGGTGTCCGGTGAATTTTCTCGTACCTCGCGCCATACTCGTCGGGCAAAAGGAAAAACTGCTAACCCCTGGCAAAACCCTCCCCGTCAGGCCATCTCTAACTCCTGAGGTTAGTCGGATAATGCATAAATCAATTTTATCGCCGTTAGATTTTAATGTCGTTGTTTTTTACCGATATATTGATAATTTCATTTTCGGATAATTCATAGTTTTACTTGCTTTGCTTCTAATTTCTTTTATAAACTTCAAATTTGGATTGTTTTCGCCGATTTAAGTAGCGCAGATTGTTTAAACATGTTTAGAATTGAGAGCTTGTATCGTGTGTGGTTAGCTCCGGCTTCGAGAGAAAATTTGCTTTTATTTGTACTTGGATTAGCAGAAGCGGTTTTATGTACACGCGTGTTCGATTTGATGAATTTTATTTTGATTAGAAGGTTAAGTTTTCAGTTTGCCAATGTTTAATTAGCTGAAATAGCACCAAGCAAGTAGAGTTTTATTTTGCGCCCCCTTCCCACCACCCCCCCGGGGCAGGGCGGGGGCCGGGGGAACCGTGAATGATTTGATAAATCAAAAGTTGTTGATGAATTGGTAGAGATGAGGATAGCAGTGGAAGGGTGTATGCATGGGGAATTGGACAATGTTTACGCAACCCTATTACATTTGCAAGAAGTAGAGAAAGTAAAGATTGATCTTCTCCTTTGTTGTGGCGACTTTCAGGTAAGGGTTCTTCACTCTTCTTTCTCTCTGGTCAGTGCAGTATGAAAGGTCAAGTCGTTATGCTTGTTTGAGAGAATTTTGAGTACAAAGCTATGTTTTTGTTTTGTTGTCATGTTCATGGGTGCTCCCCCCCCACCCAAAAAAAAAAAAAAAATTATTGGTCTTGCAATCTGCATATTGTTCTGGTATTATGGTGTTGAGTGGATTGGTTGCTGACTATGATATGGAAAATGTAATGTTCACAAGGAATAAATTAAGACAAACAACAGTAGATAAACTAACTTCTTGATCATCCTATTTTGATCTGTTACATATAAGGAAATGAAGCATAGGTCCCTGTAGCTTAAGTGTTAAAGTGAGGTTCCATTCATTAAGATGAAACTGTCATCTGAATCTTTTTCCTTTTCTTGTTTGGAACAACAAATATTACGCCATTGATAACTATGCGGGTTGTTGTCTAGGTATATGTATTTCTTTTTGGTAGCATGTTTCAATTCAACAGAAAAGTAGGAGAGAAGAAATGTTTCTGGTGTAGCAATTGAAAAACTTGAAGGTAGTTCTCTGTAATCTCTCTGTTGCTAGCATGGTAGGGTGGTATTAATTTCATACAGAAAGGAAATAAGAGCATAGATCTCATCAGAGCACCAAACTGGATAAGTTCATTGTACCTGGTTGTGAGGGTAATACAAACAACTTTGAAACTCTAAGACGGTCTCTCAGGAGCTTTAGATGAGCTGAGCAACTGTATGTCATAAGATTGACCAGAATGGAGTCTGCTAGAGCCTATTTATTCAGATTTGAAGCACTAATGGGAAGTTACAACTAAAGAGACTGGCTAGCAAACTTGGAGTTTACCCAGAAACTTGTGGTTAGATTGCAGTAACTTGGATAGCTTTGCTTTCCCAAGAAAGTAAAATCCTGAGGGAAAATGAGAAGTATGAGGATGAAGAAATTTGGCTAGAAATGTCTTTGTATTTTAAAGCTCAAGCGAGCAGCTCAGAGCTCTCCATCTTGCAATGAACTTACATTTTTAAGCTCCCACCCTAGGGCAGCCTCTGAGATTGAAGCCAGAATTAATACAACTTTACTTATTTTGGCCAGAGATATAGGGTAAAATTGTACATTTATTTCTGTCCGTTTAATTCCATTGATTAAGATAATATGGTTGCTTACGACAGAATTTAATATGTATCTGAGCTGAATAGTCATGTATTCTGGATGTTGTGTGTTGTGCTCGCCTTTGTTCTTTCCTTTGTACCCCCTTCAGTTTTGAGATGAAGTCTCTGTGTGTGTGTGTGTGTGAAGCTTATGCATCAGATATTCTGTTCTTCATCTCCAGTACCTTCTATTTGTGTAATGAATACATTTTTTTTTTCAAATTCTAATGAGCAGGCCGTTAGGAATGAAAAGGATCTGGACAGCTTAAACTGCCCTCAACATTACAAGAGCATGAAGTCTTTCTGGAAGTATTATAGTGGGGAAAAAGTTGCACCATTTCCCACTATATTTATTGGGGGTAACCATGAAGCATCCAACTATTTGTGGGAATTGTAAGCTAGCTAATTTCTTGTCAAGTTTATCATCAATGGATGCCCTATGTTTTCACTGTTGCTTTTATGGGTATATTATGTGTCTGAACTAGGACTTCTTCTTCTTCTGTTTTCTTTTTATGATGAGTACTCAGTGCGTACATGTTGAAAAGGAACCTTTATTGATCTTATGCCCATTCAAGGGTTGATGAATGAAGTTCAATGTCCCTAGAATTCTTTTTCAGTATATAGGTCAATAAAATGCCCTCTCACCCCAGGCTTTTCTCAACATGATTGGTAATACTTAGAGTCACTTTTTCTCTTGGTATAAGTTTGCCTTCTGTCTGGGGTTCTTTTTGAATCTAAATTATTTAGTGATTTTTGTTGCTGAGCTTGTCTCTGTCAATGTTATTGAGATCATGTCTGTTAATACATGACCATAAACCTGATTTGGTCAAGTGATTGGTTGCTCACCTCATCGAGAACTTATAACTTTGTTATTCTTTTCTTCTTAAAAAGCTGCTTTAGACTTTTGCTACTTATGTCCAATTTGCTGATTTACTTGACTCTCTGGTTGCATACGTGCTTGTATTGAATTTGTTTCGTCTGACAACTTGACATGCTTGCTAACCAGAAAACTGCAATTTAACTTTCTTCATCATTGATAGAAATCTTGTACATTTTATTGATGTTATCCTTACTTAGTTCTTGGTCGTTTCTGTACCCCATGGCTGCCATTGGTTGGTTAGTGTGTATTGTGGTCATAAAAAAATAGTTTGGTTATTGATTAAGTGCTTAAGATCAAATGGGAAATAAAATGGATGTATTGCAACTGCAAGTGTGATGCAGCTGTTCCTGTTAGTCATTTGTTTTAGAAGGATTACAATGACTAACTGATGAGGATATTGTGTCTGTTCTATTAGATACTATGGAGGATGGGCGGCACCAAATATATATTTCCTTGGGTTTGCAGGAGTGATCAAGTTTGGAAATATTCGTATCGGTGGGCTGTCTGGAATTTATAAAGAGTATGATTATCATAAAGGTACTTTTCTATGGCATGCACTTGTTGCCTCGTATGCATTCCTTTATGATATTTATGAGCATGTGGAATTACAGTTTGGTTGGAATTACTCACTATATGTCCATAGTGAGTTAAAAGTGTAGTCATTGGGCATATTTTAATTTTCAGAATAGCCTTGTAATAAAAGGAAATCGTCAGCGATCTCAATATTCTTATGCTGTCTGCTTATTGATGTATTAAGGTAGTAACATGTATGCGATGTGTTAACTGGCTGTTGACATATAAATCAGAAATGAACATGTAAAACTTGAAATGCATCAACTCTCCTTTGAAGATTGATAGAAGGTCCCGAGTGAATTTTGTGTTTTTGCTGTTGCAAATGCTATGTTTAAAGCAATATCTACAGAACAACATTTTGCATGAGCAGGGCACTTCGAAAAGGTTCCCTATGATAACAAAGATGTTCGTACTGTTTATCACATCCGTGAGTATGATGTTCACAAGCTTATGCAAGTTGAGGAACCAATTGATATCTTTCTCTCACATGACTGGCCACTTGGTATTACTGACCACGGGAACTTGAAAGATCTTCTTCGGGACAAACCCTTTTTTGAGGAAGAGGTAGTCACTTGTTGACTGTTTGAAAGTATTTGGTGATTCAACATCTCTTGTTATTTGCACATAATTATTATAGTTGGTTTATCTTGTCTGTTCTCCTTGTTAATTTGGTAAGGATATGCATATTTCCGTCTTCTGATTTATACATGAAAGTTTATGCACAAGGATTTTAGGCTTTTGTGATATTTCTTTTACATATTATCGTCTATCTGCATATAACTATTAGTAACTTTTGGCTGGATAAGTTGTTAAACCATTCTTGTTGAAACTTTTACGTGTCTATTTTGTATCGCATTATTTTTCTCCGTACTTACAGAAAATTTTTATAGATCAGAAAAGGGATTTTGGGTAATAAAGCAGCTGCAGATTTGTTGCATAGATTGAGACCCAGTTACTGGTTTGCTGGACACTTGCACTGCAAATTTGCTGCACTAGTTCAACATGGGGAGGATGGCCTTATCACAAAGTTTCTTGCACTTGACAAGTGTGTTCCAGGAAAAAAGTTTTTGCAGGTATCTACTGTCATTACTGCTTGTATAGAGAGGCTTTTACTTTTATAGTTTGAAATTCATCGGGGGTTTTTTTAGATTGTTGAAGTTGAATCCGGACCAGGACCATATGAGCTGCATTGTGATGAAGAATGGCTGGCAATTACAAAGAAGTTTAACTCTGTTCTCCCTTTAACAGTTGAGCGTGCAAATCTTAGGTGTGTGTACTTCATCCATGCGCATTTGTTGACATTCTTTTTCTATACTTTGCTGCTAATTGTATCTTTTGGTTATAGTGGTGCAACGCTTGACATGCAAGAATGCCGTCAGTTTGTGAGAGACAAAATGCAGGCGAGAGGAGCAAAACCTTTTGATTTTGTGAAGACAGTTCCATGTCATGATCCTTCGGCTTCGGTTGCTAATAGCTCCTTTTCTGGTGATGACCAGCAAAATGACTGCATTTTTCTTCAAACCTTTTTGCTTAAACATCATGTGACTCCATAGTAAATGCCTCTAGCTTCAGTTGGTGACAGTGACCTAAAATATACTCCTCTGCCAATGAATCTGTTAGGATGAACTTTGTGATTGTTTTGTCATTTAAGACTAGTTTTTGGTGAGAGTAATATTTTGCATTAAGATCTCTTTTGGGTGTTATACTGCATGGTTATCAGCCAGCTGATGATATCTCTATTGCACTCTTTTCTCATAGGACATTGTAGGAATCCTCAAACTGTAGGTTTCTTACAGTTTTTAGAACTTGGATATCTTCTTGATGACAAGTCAAGGCAGCTAGCAGTTAGTCCAGCTTCATTTACTTCTAAAGGTACAATATTGCATTCTTTGCACAATTTTCATGTTATTTGTGTCCCCATGATTTTTTAATACTGATAAGATGCATATGTTATTGTGTTATCAAAGTAGTTGTACTTGGCCATGAAATCTACGCTACCACCTATCATATGCTGAACCTTGTTCAAATCTGAAAAATAAGACAACTGATAATTTGGAAGCATAAGGAACAAACTGGAAGAAGTAGTGGCTTTTGAATCGTGATAGAATGTAACAGTTCTTTGCAAACGTTCAGGTTCAGCAGCAGTCAGAGGGAATTATGTAATTCCTCCTACCTTAAGTTGAACTAAGTAGCAGACAAGTTCATTGATGTGAATCAGTGATTGTTTCTTGGATATCACTTCAGTTGATTTGATCCAATATTTGAAAATTGAGCACTTATGGCGATTTTTTCAATGTAAAAGTAATTTTCGTACAGTTTTAGGCGTAAATTTTCTGTTAATAAAATAAAAGAATCAAAAAAGGGGAGGAAAATTAGGATTCTTCTGAAGTCCTCTAAATGTTTGTGTCCTTGCTCCCTAGGCATCCAGCCATTGGGGTATGCGGCGATGACCTAAAAACGTCATCTTTGTCTTGGCCGTCCTAGTGGGAAGGTCTTTGCTTTTGATGTTTAGATCCAAGAAAAATATGGATTGGTTGCAGATGCTTATATGTACTATTTGAGGAAGGAGATGAATATATTTTGGTGATCCAGTCTCCAGAAGAGGTTCTACATTTATGTTATTGAGTAATTTAGGAGTAACCGGTATGTCTTGCAGCGTGCAAATGGGAAGTTTTGTCTACAGCTATATAACCTGGTGTATTTTCATTGGTTTTTTGTTGTTTTAGCTTCACAGTTGAAATCATCTTTCCACTTTTTGTGGTGTATCCTGATCCTTAACAAGTTTCCATAAATAGTTCCAGGCTCCTTTGATTTTGTCAGTGAAGACATTCCCATTGATGATGTGAATGATGAGGAAGAAGTCAATGCAGATGAGATGTAAATGTAGAAGGGATACTTCCTGTAACTCTTGGTAATTAATTTCTCCTATTTTGATTTTTAATTGTTATCACAACTCAGAATGATGATACTCAATGAAACTCTTTCATAAGAAAGGATTGGAGTGATGTGTCTGGATTGTCTTTGTTACCTGCCTTGCTTCGTTTAGTTAATGATCTTTGACACTGCCAGGCTAATTGGGTCCATTATTCTGAAGAGCAACACAAGAGGATTCAGCTGTGTTTCTGAAGATTACTGTCTTTTCCACCTTGGATAGTTTGGTTGGTGATAACCTAGTCACGATAATTTACTTAATTATGCTGGAGAGCACCATGCACAGAGCCACTGTGTGGGTATTTGTTCAGGCTCCATAGAAGTATCATCCTTCAGGCTCAAGACTTTTGCAAATAGTAGGCGATAAATGCAGGCACCATATAGCTGATGATAAGATAAATTTATTGCTGAATATGTACTCGAACTCAGATCCTTACACCTTACTATTGGGAATGCCCATAACAATTTTTTTTTATTTTGACATGATGCCATGCCTTAAGAATGTTGTTACTCCATGATTGTTTTGCCTTGAGGAGTAACATTTGTCTTCCTCATTTCTGAGTACTCTATACATTCATGTTGGATTTTGTGAATCCATCTTAGTTTTGAGCTTTTACTAGCTTGGACAAAAAGAAATGTGTTCATATTTCACTTTTGGTGGTAAATGTGGCTTTGTATGTTAGGGAAGACAAGTATTAATCAAGATATTTTGAGGAAACTGATGAGATTCTGCAAGTTTGGTTATGCTGGCGTTGCTTGTAGAATCTATCAGTTATCAAAAGTTGTCAAAAATGGTCTGATAATTGCTCACAACTGTTTTGTGTGTGTGTGTGTGTGTGTGATCCAGACTCCATAGAAGTATCGTCCTTCACGCTCAAGATTTTACTTTTGGAGATAGTAGGCTAAATGGTGGCAGTATAGCTGACAATACATCAAAGTTCTTGTGGAACATCTACTTAAATTCAGATTCTTACACCTACCATCCGGGAATGCCCATACATTAATTTATTTGACATGATGCCGTGCCTTAAGCAGTGTTTTGGTCCTCGATGATTATTGTTCCTCCTTGAGAAGTGTCATTTAGTTTACTTCATCATTTCTGAGTGTTCAATACATGCAAGTCGGCTTTTGTGAATCCATCTTAGTTCTGAGGTTGCACTATGTTGGACAGGAAGAAAGGCAGAGTCATACTTCAATTTTGGTGGTAAATGTGGCATTGTGTGTTAGGGAAAACAAATTATATTTTATATAATCAAAGATATAATTTTTTGAAGCTGGTGAGATTGTGCAAGTTAAGTTTGGGTAGCTGTCGTTGCTTGCAGAAGCTGGAAGAGTAATAACATCTTCTGTTTGTTTCATTACCGCTAGACAAATAATCTGCATTTGCTTGTTTGAGTTGGTTTTTACATGTTTCCCTCAATTTCCACACGCTTCTATTATCCAACTGTATTGGTCATATGCGTGTCAACAGCAGTTGCATATATTGCACGCTGAGGAGGGATAAACATCTGATGGATTTGCATTTGCAAGTCATGGATGGATGGACAGATACTCTTGTCTTCTTCTGGCTGTTGCATGAACGAACACTTGAGAGCCAGTCCAATCTCTGAATTTTGCTTAGAAGCTCATGCTTTTGGTTTTCCTTTTGGGGCGTGGGCATTGCTCTGATAGTGGCATTGCGACCAAAACCCTGAGTTGTCAAAATTGGTCTACTATTAGCTCATGAACCGATTTTTGACTGTCGTCCCCAGTTAGTGGTATCATCTTTCTCTTCTCCAAAGCTGCCTATCCAGTGTGCAATTTCGGTTGTCGACGTTGACCTTTGCAAACCCCACAGAAAAGGCAATATGGCTCGGGGAAGCATAGTATCTTCCTCTTCCTCAAAGATGTTGAATGGAGAAACTTTGCATGTGTGTGTCTGTGGCTTTTTGGACTCCTTTTTGGCCTCCTTGTTTTTGTCTCTTGCTCCCTGTTGGTCAATTTTCCAATTAAGTATGCTCCAATTTCAGTTGAAGATAACCGACTGTTTCATGTTAGTCAAAACCACCACACCTAGAGCCATCGAGTCAAACACCACTTAGTATAAAATCACAGAAATGTCATACCACTAAGAGCTTTTTGACATGGTATCTTTCCAGTCCAAGCAAAGCAACGAATGATTAAAGCATAATCAAATCCATCTTGAGCAACCCATTTAGAGGTAATCCTCCACGTCTTTGCATTTTTGCCCAATCGGCATCAAGATAGCAGATGCTTCCAATCAAAGTAAGCTCGAATGTATATACAGGTGTAAACGTGTGTCTCTCTTTTTCTCAGCTTTCACTTGTTGATGGGAAAAGTCGTGGCTAATCTTCGTTCATGGCCATTTCTAATCCTAGTTTTTGTCACTTCACTTGTTCTCTTTCACAGCTTAAAATAGGTACACATTGCTGGCATTTTGAGGTAAAGAAGTGCTGCACAAAATGTGGGCCAAATTCAAGTTTCGTAAGACATGGCAATTATGGGTCGGTGTCAGCTTATTGAAAGGAAAAAATTTAAAAAAAAAAAGAGATGCAGAAGTCTATGCTATATTTTGGATCATCATTGATTTTCTCACTTTTTACGTGTCTGCATTCAATGGACAGGGGCTCATACCATTAAGAGAACAACAGACAACAATAAGTTTCTTTAACAAAAATAACTCATCAGCCGGATAAGTTGAAAAATCAATGGCATGGATCCTGCTATGTATGGTGGCAATGGCATTACCTTGAAAAAAGAAGAAAAAAGAAAAAAAGGAACCAAGAAGAGGGCCTATGGAAAACAAGAAAAGACAAGAACAGGCAATAAAATTGTCAAACTCCTCAAGCCCTAAAGCAAGTGCCTGCTGCCCCCTACCAAAGAGAGCCATTGTTGGTAAAGTGGTGCCAAAGTCTAACTCTGCTATGTATATAATTATACGCATTGGAGATGAAAAGTCATGGGTGGAGTCGCCTTTCGCCCCCTCTGGTTGCATGTATCTCTGGCTGTTATGGTCCACAACCCACCATGTGATAGAATTTAGGGACACTTCTCTTTCTTCCTCTGGAAAACAATACGACACTCATGCTACTACTACAGTCCTTAGGAACAGCTTCATCAATCGTAGTACCACACGATTGGTATCTTTGAATGGGGGCTGCAAAGATTGATTCCATTTTGAATCGCATAATTCTTATCTTCTTCTGATCAATACTCATCAACTTGCATGGCATGTTAGCAGGTCAAGACGCATCTTTTGCTGTGGTAAAAGCCGTATCCATTTTCACAAACTCCCTTAACCAAATATATCAGTATTGACCATTACCACTCCACCTCTCTATAGCTGTTGTCATGCCTGCAATCACGACCCAACAGCCCTGTTACTACTCCCGCCTTGCTATGGTTTGAAAAGTAAAATCCTTCTACTAAAAATTTGTATACATTTTTGGCCTTGCTTGTTTTTCTATTTTGCATATGTAATGTCTGCTTCATTCTTAGGTGTTGGAGATTATTGTGAATCGTGAGTTGAATCTTCCATCAATTACACCTGTCACGCAATTTCCATTATGGATCTTTTGTCCCAATTTCTATTTCCTGCAGTTGTCAGCCTACATTCTATTATATTATCGTGCAAGGAATTGTATGTCTCGAAACTAATAATCCTCTTCTACCTCCTAAAGCCTGAAAAGGGCAAAAAAGGGCCAGGCTTACGTTTCCTAGTGCTAACTGCTACATGCATGAAACTTACTTACCCCTACAAACAGGAGATGCATGTATCTCTGATAACATATACATAGGCAACAGGGTACGCTCTCAGCCATGATATGCAGTAGGTTAGATCAATAATTCTAGCACCCCAGAGATTGGCCTTTTGGGATTTGCTAGGTAGCAAGCAATGATCCATGTGGGTCCAAGACCAGGAGAGCCTTCAAATGCCACACTTTTTAGGCTTTTTAGGCTTATAATGGAAACTAATTAAGCCTTTCGGCAATTGGGGAGGCCATCAAGCATGATCTGGTCTTGACACAAGTTCCATTAATCCCCATATGAAAGATGGTCACAACACCTGTTATGGTAAACATTTTAGTATCACATAGTTGTGGGTTTGGAACTTGCTGCTTTCTTTCCACCGTTCAAAATTTCCTGCATTCTTTGCTGTCTTTCTTCCTCTCTTTTGGCTACAACAGGAAAGGGATATATTATGGGTGCACTTTGCCTATCATTTCACGAAGAGACTGTGATTGTGATAACACATTAATGTAGAAATAAGCATAAATACTCGGTGCAATATGAGGTATAGTTGAAGCAACTCTTCCTCAAAAGAATTTGATTAATAAAAGTTCCAAGGGAACTTGCTAAAAAGGTTCTCTATCAAGCTCAATCATCCCTCCCTTTGTTTCTATACTTTGTGTTCCCTTTTTGTGGATTTTCATGGTGCATAACCCTACCAGTCCCACCAACAAAGGGGTTGGCTATTCAACCTTTTTCCTTTCTGATTAATTGATTCTTTAATTCATTAGTAGCCTCTTTATTCTTTTTTTTTTTTAATTCTTTTTGGGATGTGGAAACATAAAATGATACTATTGGTGGATTACCAAGTTAAGAAAAATAAGGCATTTAATTTATGGTTTATGCGTGTCACGTAATCGACCGGCAGTAGTGGAATTAGAATAGAACCTGTTATGTAGGAGAACACGTGGCCTCTTATTATTCGATTCCAAGTTACAATGATGTGCTGGGCACTGATGGATTCTTGGTGATGATGGATATATCCATGACAACTAATATTCCATCTTTCCTTTTTCTTCTCCCCCAACACCAAGCACTCCCCACCCCCCCCCCATCCCCACAAAAAAACAAAAAAAATCATATTATATATGTTTGAATATGTAAGTATATGTATTTATCTTTATGTTATCCGTTAATTCTTATGATGGGTGTGTCTAAAGGCGTTAAGATATATTTTAAATGTCATATGTTTGGAAATATTAGAATTAATTAGAAAAAATAAATAAATACAAGGGGAGATAGGTAAAATTAAATAGAAAAAGTGTATAAATGCAAACAAGAGTAAGAGTAATAATTGTTAGTATGTGCATATACATGACAAATTAGGTGCGTTAACGAGTGTCTTACAAGCACCTGTTAGAAAAAACCCTTTTAGGATTACTATACACATATGCATATGTGCTTTAGGTAAGATAGGGAATGTTTGAAGTTGTGAAACTAATGAATTTGGTATTAGTTACCCTAACTACTCTTGTCAACTTGTGATTGCTAAACTTAATCTCTCTCGAAGTAAATGCCAGTCCTTGTCGAAAAAATAGAAATTATAGAAATAATTTCTGCATTGCTGCAAAAAGTCTGCTTTGATGGCCTACTTAGGCAACCCCATGATGAGTACAAGAGAGAAGGAAGAGGGTCCTAGAGATATTAGAAAAAAAAAATGCAATTATACGTGCTTCCACAAAAGCTTATTTGCATGTATGATGGTGATATTATCTTAGGCCGGCCAAACTTATAAACCGCAGATTATTTGAGGCAGTTTTGACTTTATAGGCCATGGTGATGCGTGGTAATGAAGTTTGCGAATAATTTGGGCAGAGCTGATGAAGTTTACATCAAAATTCTATGCGTGCTGGGCATCTTTTACCCGAAAACAGTAGTCAAGAAACTGAAGTAAGTGCCTCTGGCTGGACTGCAATTTAATTGATAAAGCTATCCTTTCTTGCTCTATGGAATAGAGAGCTTTCATGGAAAAGAGGACGCTGTCCCTGCAACCAACACAGTGATTTGGAAGGATGATGAGAAGCTTGTCTTTATGGAAGAGGCTTAACAAAGTACCTCATATTTCTATACCAATTCAAGGACGCCAGTACCAATGTAGGACGAGAGCCACACTGTTTCGAGTTTTCAAATACTGGTGTAACATGGATATAGATTACAAAAAGTTAGTGTCCCAACTTTGGATCATGTCCTACATTGGTCTACCTTGGTGTACTAATAGTGACATGAAGCTTTTTATAAGGGGTCCCCAGCACCAAGGAGATTGATCTCATTTATACCTCTTCAATGATCATCCCTCTTTCTTCTTCTTCTCCTTCTTCTTCTTGTCTTTTTTTCTTGGTTGAGAAATGATTGGATAATTAGCAATTGAAAATTTTCTAATAAATTGAAGTGGTTGTAGAGATCGAACTAAAGTTTACTACGTAGGAATTGTCTATTCTCATTCAATGTGTACAAAGAGAAAAGATTGTCCCATTTTTCTGCAAATTAAAAAGATCTTTGAACGTATTATTCATCTTATGACCTCAATCATTACGTTATCTATTAATCTTAAAATATCTGCTCGTTACGTGGGTTATATAGCCAATGAAACTAAATAAAAGGTCGCATCTTAATCAAATATGAAAGGAAATAACATAACGTGTTTGATCAGTATTAAAACTTGAATGGATTCTTGACCAAGATAGTTACAGTTTGATTTTGCCATCTCTGCGCGTGACATCCTCCACAAAAACTGGAAAGGAGACAACAGGCAAATTTGAAAGACACTTATAGTGTGATTTTGCCATCTCATTGCGATGAATGAAAAAGAAATCAAGAAATGAAAGAGAAAACAAGAAATAAAAGAAAGAAACTTCTAGTGTATAGACTTCAATTTTATCTAGAATGATGTTGTTTTCTGGCACTTTTCCATTTCAACATTCTCATTCCCTACCACTGGCGAATATCTTCTTTCCCCTCTCTTTTTCCTGTATCGTCTTCTCAGCCCATCCTGAATCAATTCTCTCTAAGTAAGATTTGTTTCTCATGTTTTTTTTTTTCAACATATTTCTTTTGCTATTCGTCCATATTCTTCTTACTATAGTACACTAAATAGTTGATTGGATAAGATGTCTATTCTACACCGTAAAATCTCTTGAAATCAGGACATTCAAGAACTTTTACAATCGACTTTCCCATGTTAGCAAACATCGCCATATTTGTACGCAGCCATAAAACTTTTAGACACTAATACACCCAACAAAAAAAAAAAATCCTATCACGGATTTTAATCAGCTAAATAATGACAGAACTCTACATGACTCTGGCTGGTAATTTATAGTCCTCCACGAACACATATGTTAGGCTACACCAAGTGTTTAATATACTATTGGAGCCCTTTTTTCCTGGGTTATCAATTGGAGCCCTAACAATGAGTTTAAAGAATTATTAGTTGGAATAATAATCATATTTAGTACAAAAGTTTTTGCACGGTTCAGATTCAGTCTCATCATCTATTTAAAGTCTTTAGATATGTATTACTTTGTCTTTTTTGGGTATGCAAAATTCATATCCGTCCATTTGAAATACTTTTTTAATGGGGCTGCTGCAGCAGAAGAGAATGTAATAAACGTAGAGAAAAGTACACAGTAAAAATGGAGATAAAAAGTTGGTGTGGAGCACTAACTTAAAAGAAGAAAAAAAGGGATAGAGAAATGTACTAAAATATAAGATGACCTACCTAAGTTTTTACAATTAACTAGATGTAAGAGATGGAGCCATGTATTAAAAAAGTTAAGAGATTCACATGTCAAAGACTTCAAGAAATTACACAAAAAGTGCTACACAATTTTGGAAACACACATCAACTGCATATAGTTTGTACTGTGAAAAGCATCTAATTAAAATATTTACCCCAAAATAAATATTCCATTTCTTTTTTGGGCACAAATGATTAAGCTCTACCAGAAGAGAGAGGATGAGGGATTAGTACAAGATACATGCATATGGACACACAGAAACTAATGCGTTATATAGTGCACATATTTATTTAGTATAATCAACAATGTATGGAAAAAGATATGCTACTACTTATGGAGGTACGGCTGATAATATGGAGATTTTTAGAGCAATAGAATTGGTTGTTTTTGGTGGTGGTTTTGTGTTGGATTTGTAAGAACAAGAGGAGCCAGAGATGGTGGGGGTGGGGGGCTGCTGGAAACTGCTCTGCAGAGGCACTGCTCCATTTTTGTCATCTGAGAAGTAGACAGAGGCAATAATGGCCGGATTTTGTTTCTTGAGTTAGAAGCAGGGGACCCCCACCCCAACACCCCCGTCTACCGCTCCCTTCAGCAGATACTTCTCTTGTGCCAATTATCGTTGCATGTTTTGTTTGGATGCATCATGCACTCACACACTCACACACTAACACAACAACATTTTCAGGTTAAGGTTTTCATCTGTAGGATTTCTTAGTGCATCTGCTTTTTCCAGCAGTGAGTCTTTTATTTTTCTTGTTAATACGAGTTCTTGGAGGATGACACACTACTTTTAGAGCCACAAGTATATTTTGATTATTATCTTCATATACCACTATATAAACCCATGTACGTGTTAGTGGGGAACGACGCAAACTGGGCATAATTAGGCTTCTTCACCATATCGAATAGGTTGAATTGTGGGAAATAATGTGGATCACACCTACCTAAATACATCAGAAACTCTTTTTCTTGGCCACGTTTTCAAATGGGATGGGATGCATGCATAATAGAGCGAACATCTTGAGACACCGAACTTGGATACACCTGAACTTATGTGTACGGCATAAAATGTTTTTAAATTTTTGCAGGGGGTAAAATTTTAAATTTATAAAGAATATTCTAAAATTTTCTAATTTTACAAGGGATAAAAACTGAATTTTCTAAAACCTTTGTGTGTGTGTGTGTGTTTTTTTGTTGGTGTGGACGTCCCTGCCAGCTTCCCCTGATTCCGTCCCTGGATACACCGTTGATTCAGTGAAGATATAGGGAAAAAATTCATCGTCATATTGCTGACTTTAGGGGATATCTAATAAATAGATGATAGAGACAGGGCCTTAGAATTGGGAGCTAACTTCAAATCCTTAACCCTAACATGATCTTTTTTTTTTTTTTTGGGTAATGTTATTTCTACTCTTATTATGTTATTTGCACTTCCACTAATCTATTTTCGTTACGATAAGACCATGTCACCCCTGTTCTAATTTTATTTGCAGTCCCACTAACCTATTTTTGTTATGATGAGACCATACTACCCTTGCATTAATTTCTTCATCTTGCCCATGAGTTAACTTTACTAGATCTTCTCTTATATTCTAAAACCAATTAATTATTCCATTACACATAAAAATGGCTAATTTAAAATTGTCACCAATGTTATTATGTATTTTGCTACGAAACTTCACGAAATTATATTATTGGACTTAATCATGTTGCATATCTTACTTAATTCATCAATCTCTTTTAGAGAATTGTCTTCCATAGTTTAAATACCCTGAAATTTTTTATGAAAAAGAAAAAAGTGGAGTCTAAAATCTTTTTTGGAATAGAGAAAATTGGAGTTGATATTTACTACTCCAAAACTGTCTGTCGAACTTCACTTTTGTGGAGTGGCACACGGGTAGTAAACACAAAATTGGGCAGGAGAAGAAAGTAGAGTGGGAGTGATATGGTTTATCGTAATAAAAATGAGTTAGTGGGAATGCAAATAACATAATAGAAATATAAATAACATTATCTTTTTTTTTTGGGGTCAAAAGTCATCTTTACATATATGGGATCAAAAATCAATTACAATGTTAATTACTGACTTCCTGTCATAGTTCTCATAGAAGCCATGTCTGTCGTGTGATTACTGTAACACATAGAATTTTCTCCACATACGATTATTCATAACCTCATAACGTCAACATTCCGCACCAACACTTCCGATAAATTTCTATATTTAACTCTAATTGACAAGCCAATTAAACAAGAATGTTTTGTAGGTTTTCAATGAGTATGGAGCAAATTTATACATAAGTTATCATATGTGTGTGTCTATATATATATATAAAATAACATTTAATGTCTTTGATATTTAGACAATTTCTCGAATTAACTTTATTTTTGTATAAAAATTTCTTAATTAAGAAGCGCCTTGTGGGAACCTATTGGATAAATCCATTAAAAAAACATGCATAATTGTTTGAAATTACTAATAGTAATAGGGGTTAATTTTTCTTTGCATCATTTAACTGTCATCGAATTCCCACTTTGGTCCATAAAATTTAAAATAGGACGCTTTAGTCTCTAAACTATAAAATTTGCTCTCTTTAAATAAAAATATTATTGGTACTGAGATAGATTTTATATTTATGTGTCACAAATTTTATATTTTAGTGACTAAAGTGGGACAGATTTTTTACTTTAGGAACCAAAATGTGATAAATTCTTTACTTTTTAAAACTAAAGTGTGCCGTTTTAAAATTTAGGGACTAAAGTGGAAATTCGAGGGTGCAAAAAAGTTGGAATTAACCCTAATAATCGTGAAAATGTATTTATCTTCTTTTTAAGCACTTTGGTTATTCTAGATTTTTCATGACATGGAAAGATTCTGCATCACTTGTATTGTACATACTACATAGTTCCCAAAATAGTATCCAAACCTAGCACAATAACCATATTAATTTTATTCAATTCAACAAGACTACGGATTCTGATAAGCCTAACAAACTTTGTGATAAAGTTTCTAATGCATTTAGACATTGTAACTAAGAAAGCCTGGCTACTAAGCTTCTTTGGCTCTTCACTAATTAGTTACTTTTTGTTATATAGATAACATAACAAATTACAAGTGCATGAGAAATTGCCATGATTTACATGCCAAATGTCTTTTCTTTATTACTAATGCTACCAAGGGCACATTAATGTTGATTAAAGGGTGTTCTGGAAACACTAATTTGAGAACTATTTTTAACACATACACTTATAAAGTTTCATTGAATAAAAGAGAGCATCAATAAACTAATAGTAAAGAAATAAAGGATCCTTCCTTGGAACCTTTAGCTTTTAGCTCAATCACTTTTGGAAACCGATGGAGGAAAGACAGAAGAAAAGTTCATACTTTGTTAAGATTGGCAACGTCTTTTGAAGCAAGTTTTTGTTGGAAAGTAGAGAGTATTAGAAGGAAAAGAACGAATAGGAAAAACGCAAGCCAAAGGCAAAATAAACATATCGCAAAGAAAAAGTTTGCAGGATTGCGCTTTGTTGTTGATGAGGATTATGCCAATTTGCCTTTTTAGGCAGTCAATGCTGTGGCCTTTTATGGAATAGAACAACAACAAAGTCAGGCGGATCTCCTCTCTCACGTCTCTTAAAACAGCCGACAGCTTAACATTCCCCAAGTCCCGAAACAACACCTCCTCCCCTTTTCCGGTTTTCCCTTCCACCACCAGGTTTGAAAAAAGAAAAGCCTTTTCTGTAGTATTATACATTTAACTGTTTGTTTACTTAAATTACTAGCACGAAAATGAAAAGCCCTGCTGGACAAGTAGAAAAAATTTCCAAAAATTATGAGTAAAAGTTCTAATTTTATAGTAGGAAGTAAATTTAACTCTCTTCTACAGACTCTATGGGATACAATGAGAGAGATAGTAAATAAGTAGTCATAAGTAAAATCAAATAACCAATTTTCACATCAACCCCTCAAGGGGGTTTTGGAAAAAAAAAGAGCAAAAAAAAAAAAGAGGGTTATGACTCTAATCAATGCACAATGTGGTTAGATATGAGAGGGTCAGTTTCAAGTGAAGCTGACTTCACCAACTCATCATTAGTGCACAAAATCTGTTCAAGATTAACTATCTTGCTAGCTCCATCATGCTTGGTGGTGCACTTGGAAGGCGGCGATGACACCGGCAATATCACACCACCAGCAGCACCTGCTGAAGTAGTTGTTTTTGTAGAAGTAGAAGTAGAAGATGACGATGATTTTGTCAGCTCTTTTGCTCTTTCAACTTGAACTATCCAATCTGTTCTGCATAATACATAGACCATGAGAAGTGCGCATGAGGCCTGGGCTGCAAGCAATCCCAGCCACAGCCCAGCAAACCCCATTTTTAACACGAACCCCATCAGTATTGCCACCGGCATTCCAACCAGATAAAATGATCCCAAATTGATATTTGCTCCTGTTTTAGGCTGAGCACTTCCTCTCAGCACCCCACAGCCGGTTGTTTGAGGACAATTTCCAAGCTCACAAAGCCCCACTATGGGCAATGCTACTGATGTTAGTCCAAGAATCTCAGAATCGCTGGTGAAAAACCGGCCCCATTGGTGCCTCATCAAGATAGTGAAGAGCATTGCAGCAAGGCCTAATGCGACCGCGCAAATTAGGGAAACTATCATGGAAATGCGGGCTCTGGCTGGCCGGTTGGCTCCGAGTTCATTTCCAACTCTGGTGGAGACTCCCAGGCTTAGAGCAGATGGAAAGACGTAGACCAATGAGGTTGTTTGGATGAGGATTCCCATTGAAGCAACTGTAGCTTTCGGGTTGAGTAGGAGTCCACAAAGCATTATCATGAACTCGTACCACCACCACTCAAGACAAACAGATACGCAACTTGGCACAGCTAGTGCAAGCAAAGATGACCAGCCGCGTAAACAATCCATGCTGGGAGCCACCCAAGAATCTTTGTACACCCCAGAGAAATAGAGGAAGGAACAGAGCAGAAGAAATACGTTTAGATTAGTCCAAACCATTGCCAACGCGACGCCCGCGATTCCCATGTTAAAGTACCGGACTAGAAGAAAATTGAGTGGAACATGAAGGAGAACTGAGATTGCTGAGCAATAAGTTAAGGGCAATGTGATGCTTTGAGTCCTCAAATAGATACGAAGAGGATGGAGCAGTGAAAGGAAGAAGAGGTCAGGGATTGCGTAGACAATGAAAGTATGTGACATTGATGAGATTTCTTCATCTTGGCCGCACCATAAAAGGATTCTTTTCATGTTGAGCCACGTCAAGGAGATTGGAATGGAGGTGGAGAGGAGGAGGAGGACAGTTCTTTGTAAAGTTATGCCCAGAAGTTTCATTTGTCTGGCGCCGTAGGCTTGTCCACAAATAGGTTCCATGCCCATGGCTAAGCCTGAAATGACAGAGTAACCAGTGATGTTTGCAAAGCCTATAGCAAGAGATCCTCCTGCCAGCTCAAGCTCTCCAAGAGAGCCAAGAAATAGCATGGAAATCATGGCTCTTGAATAGAGTAGTAGCCCTGTCAGGGCAGTTGGTCCTGATATCTTCCCTATGGCTTTGATCTCTTCCACGGCCTAAAGATGAAAGTAAGAATGCAAGAAATGAGTCAAATTAGTTTGTCGTGTGAAGTTTTGATACATATTCTTCATCATTTATAAAAGAGCAATTTTTATGTTTTAATAGTTGATTTTAAAATGGTTATTGGGTTATTACCTCGGTAGGGGTTGGCCATCTATGAAGTTGATCATCATCATCATAATCATCATGACTAGTGCAAATATCCATGTTTTTTTGGGGTCTTGTGAAATGATTTTTCTTAGTGGCGGAGACAAATGAGGATGGAGAAGATGGCTTTGGATTGCACATAGCTAGTAGTGATAAGGATAGTACGTGTGCTAGCTAAGAGAATAAGCTTGAAGGCTTTCCTTGGTTGAAGCCTTGGAGAGATGTTAATGATTATTCTAAGGCTTTCAAAGTAAAAAACGAAAATCCTGTTTGTTTGGGATTTTGGTGTGGTTCTTTTTTTGTGTCGTGGATGGAGATTTTGAGTGCAAGTGATAAGGGATATTAGATGAGTATATATACATGTAGAAGTTGGGGCCTACCCCTCTTTGCTTCCCCAAACGTGTCAATATGGAGATTCCAGAGGGGCATCAATGTGTATGAATTAAATTCCGACTACTAAAAAAGACTACCATAGAGCTTTTGAAGAGGAGGGATAGGGGCCG